>OY755044.1:9982131-10606574 GCA_963576565.1 Aspidapion aeneum | reverse complement strand
AAAGAGACAAATAAAAAAAAGATAACTTCTGAGATAACTGAGACGAATGAGAACTGAAAACCAAAAAACAATGAAAAACATTACAAGAAATTAAGAGATACTAAGGTCGAGGTGTTCATTGAACCACTCTGTATACTGTATATACTCGCATACGTCGCTGTGTGCTGATGGAACAGTTGTAGGGTATGGCCTGCGGGTATTAATTCATTAGAATAAGTAGGTACTGCTGTTATCCATTGCAGAGCTTAGTACATTGCTTGAAACAATTTGCGAATGCCTTCAGAAGAAGACGTAAAGAAAAAAATAGGCTTTGTTTCGCCTTTGCTTTCTTTGCTTTGTTTTCTGTGCCACCCTCTAACTACCCCAGTTCTGTCCTTACTTTCCGAAACATTCTAATTGTTGGAGTATGGAGTGACTTCAAGCTGAAAACATTTTTTGGACTTTAAACTACTTAATTTTAAATCTTATTTGTTTACATCTTGCAAGAAATCCTTTAATGTCTATCATTAAGAAAAAGCCCGCAATTTCATAAATACCGAGTTAAAACAACAACAGAAGAACTAGGGCAAAACTTGATGAAGAAGAAAAGGTGTAAAAGGAAGCACAAGAAGAGCAAAGAAAAGAAGAAGCGAAATGTGAAGCATTTGTAACTGTTGTTGGATGACTTGTTTTATTTTGTAGAAAAGGTCAGTTTTGTACGCTCGAGATATTTCGTGATGAATGGGTTGTAAGTAATTTAATTAAAGGCGTGCTCCGACGAGAAAAAAAAAGAAAAAAATGTTTTCGAAGGAGCAAGAGCATAGAGGACCAATGCTGAAATAAAACGAAAAAAAAAACTGCAAAAACTGTGAGTTTGGATATTGATTTAGATCCTATTAATCAGATTATATTGCTACACTTGAAGTGTTTGGAGTTTATGAATTTCCGGTTATTGATGCTTTTGAGAATACTAATTATCTCGCGAGTTGCATTTTGAACCGAAACAAGAACTAGACGAAAATAAAACTGAAATAATACTCCAAAAACTCTGATCTTTAATATTGACGTAGAATATGAAGAGTTAGTCAGCGTTGGTCTGTAATATTATTAAGAAGGTCAGTAAAGTTTACAATGGAAGAATGATTACACAAATCTGGTTTGGTATTAGGAACAGACTCGAAGGCCTTTTTGGATTGTTTTCAATCTAGGTATAAGTGATTTTAAACTAGCGATAACATGCATTTTGCAGCAAAAAAAGTTTCTTTAAATTTTTGAGTATAGCCCCAGGTTTAGTGCAATAGACGTACACATACGATATATATTTAACAGGATCGGGTTTAGTATTAGGAAGATGGTCGAGTTGCTTGTATTAAGGTTGTTCGAGTTTAGGAATGCCAGGTTCTTAAGACTTTTAAGAATAATATCTCGGTGGTGTCAAGAATTAGGTAAAAGCTTCTACATTATATTACTAGTTCAATTTTCTAACAGTAAAACTAAAACAACAAAATGTGATCTTTTATACTGATTCAGATTCTGAACGTCTAGATTATTATTAAGTTGAGTAAGGTTTCAGGTTTGATATTATAAGAAGACTTGAATTGCTTCTCTTAAGATCCAGTTTCCAGTTTAGGTATGATTGGTTTGATTGATGCCCCTAACTGTTCCTAAACTATCCAATATAATCTCGCGTGGTATCAAGCGATTTGCCATTTGTAGCAACAAAAAAAAAACTTTGTTTAAATCTTGGATAGCCCAGAGGGAGTTTCTGCAATAGCAGTAGACGAAGGAAGATGCTCAAGTTGCTTATCTTAAGGTTTTTCAAGTTCAGAAATGCCAAGTTCTTGAGGCTTTTAAGAATATTATCTAGGAGGTATCAAGAATTAAGAAAAATCCTAGATCATTATTAGTGTCAGTAAAGTTTACAATGGAAGAATGATCAACAAGATCTGGTTTAATATTAGCAGAAGATTTCTAGTTTAGATATAACTGATTTTATTGATGCCCCTAACTGTTACCTAAACCATCTAACCTAATCTCGCGTGGTATCAAGCTATTTGCATTTTGTAGCCACAAAAAAAAAGTTTGTTTTAATCTTGAATATCCCATAGGAAGTTTCTGCAATAGCAGTAGACTTATAACAGAATACTCTTTTCTATAGATATTCAACAGGATCATGTTTAGTAATAGGAAAACACTCGAGTCGCTTATCTTGAAGTTTTTCAAGTTCAGAAATGCCAAGTTGTTGGGGCTTTTAAGAATATTATCTAAGATGTATCAAGAATTAGGGAGAAGTCTAGATCATTAATAAGGTCAGTAAAGTTTACAATGAAAGAATGATCAACAAGATCTGGTTTAATATTAGAAAAAAAATTCTAGTTTAGATATAACTGATTTTATTGATGCCCCTAACTGTTACCTAAACCATCTAATATAATCTCGCGTGGTATCAAGCGATTTGCATTTTGTAGCCACAAAAAAAAGTTTGTTTAAATCTTGGATAGCCCAGAGGAAGTTTCTGCAATAGCAGTAGACGTATAACAGAATACTATTTTCTATAGATATTCAACAGGATCATGTTTAGTAATAGGAAAACACTCGAGTCGCTTATCTTAAAGTTTTTCAAGTTCAGAAATGCCAAGTTGTTGAGGCTTTTAAGAATATTATCTAAGATGTATCAAGAATTAGGGAGAAGTCTAGATTATTATTAAGGTCAGTAAAGTTTACAATGGAAGAATGATCAACAAGATCTGGTTTAATATTAGAAAAAAATTTCTAGTTTAGATATAACTGATTTTATTGATGCCCCTAACTGTTACCTAAACCATCTAACATAATCTCGCGTGGTATCAAGCTATTTGCATTTTGTAGCCACAAAAAAAAAGTTTGTTTAAATCTTGAATAGCCCAGAAGAAGTTTCTTCAATAGCAGTAGACTTATAACAGAATACTATTTTCTATAGATATTCAACAGGATCATGTTTAGTAACAGGAAAACACTCGAGTCGCTTATCTTAAAGTTTTTCAAGTTCAGAAATGCCAAGTTGTTGAGGCTTTTAAGAATATTATCTAGGAGGTATCAAGAATTAGGAAGAAGAAAAGTTTACAATGGAAGAATGATCAACAAGATCTGGTTTAATATTAGAAGAAGATTTCTAGTTTAGATATAACTGATTTTATTGATGCCCCTAACTGTTACCTAAACCATCTAACATAATCTCGCGTGGTATCAAGCGATTTGCATTTTGTAGCCACAAAAAAAATTGTTTAAATCTTGGATAGCCCAGAGGAAGTTTCTGCAATAGAAGTCGACGTATATAACAGAATACCCTTTACGCTGTGAATAGCGTGTAAGATTATTTATACTAGAAAATTGCAGGGGAATTATTACTTATTATTAGTCAGGTTGGTGTGTTTGCAAAGATTGAAGTATCGCTTAGAGCTACCAATTTGGTTAGTGGTGTTTAGTACCTATACGATTAACAAATGGCTAATTTATTACTTAATAGAAATGAAAAAAATGTTTGCGATGTTAATAGATCGAAAGCCAGCATACATATTTTTTTGTTGCGATTGGAATTGTAACATAACGGGCTTTGAATATAAATAATATTTTTGCCATTTATACGCCTTATGAACCAGTAAAATTTATGGCAATGCAGCGACTTGTTTTTTGGCATATTTTCAGGATCGCTGTATTTTATAAATGTTGTATTAGGCTAATCTGTACTTTGAGCTACTAACATCACAATAATTTACATTTTGTAACTGGAAGTACCACTCAACAAGGTCGCCTGCTGCAAAATCTAGTTTTAAGTTTAACTATCGTGGTTTTATTTGATTGACACTTATTAATTGCATAATTAAAACTTTTAGAAGATTATTTTTTCTATTTAAAAATGCCACTTTCATAATAACCGGTGTATTAGCTTCCTAGATATTAGCGTTTCTCTTTTGAAAAAGAAGCGTTAATATCTCGTTAGCTAATGAATCAAATATTTTAAAAGTGACATCTTTTAAGTATTTGTAATGAGTTTTTTACTTTGACTACTTTTGTCAGAGTAATGCTCCCCTTTCTACCCCTAAAACTAGATTTCAATAGCAACCAAGAAATATATGTGTCGAAAGTTCCCACGTAGGGGGGAGGGTTATCATATGCTGGCTTTCTGTCTATAATGAGTTTATTATCTTAAAAATTAAATATTCTATACGATAATATTTTGGCACGGATATTAAAGAATCCACAGGCATTAAAAAAAATATTAAAATCTAAGATCGGTCTTTGATTTCTTTGAATTTTAAGGGAAGCATATTTAGTGTAAAAATATTTTCCTAAAAGGGCTTATCTAGATTTGTGACACTAATACTAACTAAAATACAATAAATAAATTAGATAAATTTAGTAACTAAGAAACAATTGAAGTAGAACTAAAAGAATTGATACTACCAATAAACTTAAATTAAACATTTGTGAGATTAAACCTTTAAACATTTAAAGAAAAACGAAAAACACTAAATATCGATTAAAAAATAAAAATAGACATTTAAAAAGAACCTCCAACAGCTGCTGAATTGAAGAACATTAAACTTAAATAGGAATAACTATCAGAACGGATAATTAAAATAAAAAAATAAGAAAATTATTGGGTTAGGCACAAGAATCAATCAAAAGTAGAAACAGAAAAAATGACAGCCTCTAACAGTAACTGACTTAAAGCTTTTAACTCCTTGTAAAAATATTTATAATAATGGGGAAACGGTTGGGCACTCAGTCGGTCAGAAACAATTAGAGAAGAAACTCGGCGGGTAATTGAAAAATAAATAAAACAGAAGCAAATAAAGCAAAAAACCAGGCAATATAATAAAATAATAAATCAATTCGCTTGTTCTAACTCTCACTTTACTGATTTTAGAATCGATTATGATCATTAGCTTTGTTTGACAGGAAGAAAGTATAAAACGGTCGAATTTTCCTTTAAACTATTTCATTGAAATTAATCGTCAAATTATTTAAATTTGCTAGATACAATAAATATCTAAGAGGATTGTACCCTTCCACGCATCCAAGTGCAAGACAGTAGCTGTCAAAATATGCAGGGGTACCAGGCAACGATAAGAAGGACATGAATGAATTATATACCAAGTAACTGAAACGGCCACGGCTAAAGATTACGTATATGGAACAATGAAGCAAACATTTAAAGAGTTTTTTAGAGTGAAAATATATATATAAGAATGGTAATCATTGCAACCTTTCTCTCTGTAGTTCCATCTACCGGTAATATGCTGTAAACTTAATACTTCAAAGACATTGCCATTTAAGTGTTTGTTGGTGGTTGTCAGAATGTTTTTGAAATTGTTTTTGTTGAAGAAAAAATAAAAAAATGGGAACACGATGAGTTGCATGTAAAAACGAGTTTTATAGGAGTAAAAAGTCTGTTTACTTTTTGAAGTAAGTAGCTTTGATTATTTAACAAACTTTATTAGTACCTAATCGCAGTAAAAATCCAGTTATAAATTAAAAATCAAACGTCGACAAACTTTCAAAACCACAGAATATCATCGGAAAGTAGAAGTAAAAAAGGAAAGGTAGCACCTCCTGCACCTCCTGCACAGCGTGCATATATAAATAAATATATATATATATATATATATATATATATATATATATAGATCCATATATAGGCGTGACCAAAAGACAGTGCACAAACTCCTGGGAAACAGGAATAGGTTACAGACAGAATAGAGAATTCCGAGATCGCCCAAAAGTAACCAGACTTATATGGTTGCTGGGACGCGCAAGAAAAGACGTTGGACTCGAATAGAAGTCGAGAACGACCCTATAGCGCAATCTGTGGACAGGAAGAAGAGATATCAAGGCACCTCGTGGCAGAATATGATGCCTACGCAAGGATGAGACAACAAGCATTCAGAGCACCAACCCTGAGTGAGAACGAGTTGCAATTACTCAAATGAGCTGACACACTAAATTTTGTAAAGGACGTCGAATAGAAGTACAGTATAGTGGGTTAAAGGAAAACCATACATCAAGGCAAAACGGACCTTCTTGTCAAACCTGCGGGTCGTCCCTAATAATGAAAAAGAATTTTGTTAATTTAAATAAAAATTCACCTAAAGTATTGAGTTGAATCCTCTTAACACTTTAATACAAAATTAATTACAAAATTATTTAAATCAAAATCGTATAATTAAGAAGTTATGAATTCCCCGTTGGTAGTGCGATTTGTATTCAGTGATATCGGATCTGTTGGCTAAACATTATGGTAATCACCTGTGGGTGCATTTAATCTTTTTTTAACTGATTGGTCATTAAGCGCTCGGACATTTATTTTGTGAATAGGAATGCAGAATTACATGTCTACATTTTATTGGTTTGTCCAGACAAAATAAAGAACATGATGATGTCTTGTATTGCAAATGCTGTTTAGATAAATGGTGGACATCCATTGCTTACTTTGTTATTATTAATGATACAGAATAGTCTAAATTAGTAATAATTAGTAATATTATATAAAATTAGTTAGTTATATTCTTAATATACAAAATCAAACACGATCGTAAGGTAACAATAGCCCAAAAATCAATGGAATGACAAATGCTAGAAGTCAAGCTAACAGTAGCAAAATTAAAATTTGCCGCTCATAATATCAGACAGTAAGACGATCGATGGAACAAATGCATTGTAAACTAAAGACGTTGTGGAAATAAAAGAAGTAGGAGAAGACCCCAAATGAGAAAGAAGATTAGAAGAAACATGTGGGAACTAAATGGACGAACAAGGCGACAAACACAGAAGAGTGGAAGATGTTGGGGGAGGCCTATGTCCAAAGATGCCTAAATAGATGACGCAAACATTGCAAGATTCATCAAAAGTAGAAGATGCGCTTGATTAAGATATATACAGAAAATGGATGAGACAATAGCACCAAGAAAAATAATATTCAACTGGAGACTTGAAGGAAGGAGAGCTACCACGAGAAAAGGACATAAACGATGTCGAAGATGACATCAAGATTATGGAAATAAGGTGGCAAAGAATCATACCAGAAAGGGCAAAAGGGAGGCCTCTGGTTAATCAGCCTGAAGTCCACTAGGGGCTGTAATTTATTTATTTATTTATTACAAAAGGTACCCTAACATGATGAACTAACATCATAATTTACAAGAGTGCACTATAGATAAGACGGTCTCTTAAATTCAAGACAATAAAAGTAAAACTATTATTCATTAAACCAAAAAGATTAAAGAAAAAAAACTAATACTACAGTATTTGCTGAAAAAATAACAATACTTATCATTTAATTTGCAAGAAAAACATGGATTGATTGGTTTCGAAATGAGTTAAGTGATAAAGCAAAAATATCAATATGTGAAAAATAATAATTATAATGTCTCTGCAATAAAGAAAATGGAGAGTTGTTGCCTAAAATTGTATCATATCTAGGGGGGAAAGTAATGTAGGCGTTGGAGTCCTTACACCAGAGATATTAAAAGATAACCTTCCCAATATTATAGGACATTCAATTCTATGACATTATGTAAAAATTATCAACCGGAGATGATTCTTCGTGAAGATAACTGCAACATTTTGTAGTGATTTAGGCTTGTCTCATATGAAGCATTAATGAGATGATGATTATATCTAAAATGAACGTGAAAAATAAACTTGGTTTTGATTTTTTTAATATGATTGATATACTTATGATATTGGAAGTTTTATCTTACGCTAGCAAATTCAATATGGGATCGCACGTAAGAATTAAATAGTAGAATTAATGACTTTGGCACTCTTTACTCACTCGTAATATAAACCCTAAATTTTTGTATGCTTTTTTCACTACATTTTCTATGTGGATCTCGAAACAAAGTTTTAGAGTTAATTGTCACACCAAGATTTCTAATAAATTCTACCCTTTTTATAGTTACTCCATTGAATGTGTATGTAAAATTAATTTCGTTTCTAAGCTTGGAGAACTTTAAATAATATCACTTATCTACATTCAAGGAGAGTTGATTAAGTAGGTAATAATTATAAAAGCGATAAGATTTTTAATCATCCGCGTGAGACAAAGATTTTGACGAAATAAAACATTTACGAGCATCAGCAATAAACAGCGAGAAAATTAGAGGTCCGATGTGAGATCCCTGGGGTATTCCAGAAGTTATATTAATAGATTTAGACTTTACAACATTTAATTCCACAAACTGAGTTCTGGAACTAATATACTTTTGTAAGAATGTGTAAAGACATCCATGCACACCGACATGTCTTAGTTTAACAAGGAACGTAGGATGATGAATTTTATCGAATGCCTTCGAAAAGTCAATGTACATGGCGTCAATTTGCATCCCTCCATCCAATACCTGAGATGCGCCCTGAACGTATGGGAGTAGATTAGTAACCACCTTTATAAAAACCATGCTGTGTATCCCCAATAGCATGTTAAAGTTTAAAAAATAAAATCTCTGTTTTAATGCCACCTGAAGAAGAAGAATAATATTTGAACGCTCTTTAAGGTGGTCGATTAAAAAAAACCAATTGAGAAATGTTTCTTCTTTAATTTTAGAAAAGAAAATTTTACCTTTTCTGAAAATTAAGGCTTTTTATACATTATTGTCATCAAATTAATAGTTTGATATTATTATAAATATGGCATCCTCTTGCGTCTCACTTTGGGTGTGAAACAAATTGTTCAAATATAAATGTTCAGTTTTAATAATGTTTTCGTGATCTACCTGTTTGGAACATTCTTATCCATCAACAAGATCTTCAAAATCATCGCCCTGGTAACCTAACCTTACACTTAAAAATACCACGAAATCAAAATTATCGATTGCGATGATTTTTTGGCCATGTTTGGAATCATTACCTTGATTTTTTTTACCGCACCTCTATTGTTGCTCTTTTTACAATGGTAGCCGAAATATGTGGGTCATACATGTGTAATGTTTTTCTACGTGCGATAAATGAAGATCAATCAATAGATTAGCAACTGAGCCATTAAGAAATTTGTACTACAAATTCATTCACAAATCGGTTAAATTTTTATAATTTTTTTCAAGGATATATATTTAACTTATAATAAAATATGAACATTTTGGTTAACGTCTAAAATTTTTTGCGCTGATGGAAATTTAAAGGCGTGTTAATCCTGTAGGTATTATCGTTATCAGGTTATATACGGTCATGATATGCATAAGGATAAAATTTGGCACATTTATTAAAAACCATATTTTATTTGATTTGACTTGAGGCTCTTTTTCAATTTGTTACCAGGAACACTGTGGCGGCCATGTTTTTCAAACGACCGCCGAAACTTTAACAATCTATACTTTTTTTATATAATGTTATATCAAGGATTTAAAAAAAAATATTTTTAAGGTCATCGGACCTCAAATGACCTTGGAAATACTAAATTTAGAAAAAAAAAATTACATTTTTATTTAAAAAAATTGCAGGAATTCGAGGATTTGTAGCAGCAATATTGCATTTATTTTAAACTGTTGCTAGGGCCCGTTCAAATCATTCACAAAATTTTGAATTTCAAGCTTTGTGACCCTTAAAAAAACCAAGTAAAAATGTAAAAATCACGAAAATATTATTCTAGTCAAGGCGGCGAATCTACTGTTAGAGCTAAGATAACCAAATTTGGTACTACCTAATACGGTCTACTCTAAAAATACAAAGAACAACATAAACAAATGTTTAAATAAAATTACTTAAACTTAGTAATTTATTTTTAAAGAGTTGTAGTAAGAAGATATTAAAAAAAATGTTTGATTGACCTTTGACCTTGTATGATGTTGAAACACTTTTTTGTGTTTTTGTTTTAAATACCACCACGCAAAAATTTTGATAACCATTGTACTAATTCGATATATATTTTTGGACATTAAATAGATATTTTTAGCCTGCGATGTGTCGTTTGAAAGTTATACCGCAATTTTCGTCTTGAGGGTAATAATAGGGGATTTGCCAATCTGGGGGGGGGGCGAAGTGATTGGATCTTGAAAGTAAAAAGAGAGTCATTCTGGCAAGTAAGAAGGGTGGTAGGAAGAAAGTGGGGAGTTAGCCCTAAGATCATGCATCTACACGGCCATCATAAGACCGAGGATCCACTACCGATCCGTGGTCTGGTGACCGGGGGCAATGGAAACCACTAACGCCAAAATGCTCGAAAGCATACAGGGGCTGGCGACCTTGACCATCACCGGAGCTTCAAGGTCTTATGTTAACATACCCTGAATACTATCCTAGGCCTCGCATCGCTGTCCACCTGGATAAAGAACGAAGCGATGGCAGCATACCTTAAGATAAGGGAAGCGGGCGTGTGGAAAAGGAGCAGTGGACAAAAATGACATTCAAAGATCGCGACTGTGACAGAAAAGAAGATTCCTCTATCGGCATACAGGCTAGCGATGCTAGAGAAGCGGTTAAGGAAGAAAAGGAGATACCAGGTAACCATACCGCCAAGGGATGAATGGAAAAAGTACGGGATGAAGGCTAACAGATCGCAATTAGACCGGTGCAGGATGCTACGTGGAAAGCAAGGGTACTGGAAAAAGCTACTCACTGGGATCCAATGCAACAGTCTTTTAGGCGGAGATTTACGCTATACTGGCGGTAACATGGGAGGAAGAAATTAGGAACGAAACAAGAAAGCGCCTCTGCATCTGTTCATCCAGTAAAGCTGCGCTGAAAGCACTGTGCAAACCAGGCCTAGGGCCTACCCTACACCAACGATTATAAACACACAGGATTGCTTATTTCCATTTAACTAATGTTAGCGTCGTTCAGCGAGACGAACAGTGTCTGCTTACGTCACCAGCGGACCAGTTGATTTGTTTTATTCAGAGTTCGTGTGATTTTAAGGTGTTTTTGACGTTTTTACCTCCGTTTTTTTGCGTTTTTTCATTTATTTGACGATGTGGTTGACTATTTAGGAGGTAAATCTGAGGGCACAGCCGTGCCTCGCCAAGTTCACGCGCCGTACCATCTTTTGTTGAAACATTACTTGACCTATCTAAAACTCTACTTCGGAATGAGCTACGAATCTCAAACTTTGCACAGTCGTAGATCTCCATGGAGTTAACAATCCCTTCATGTTTAGTTTCATGGAACTCCCAAAAGTACTGAAGTAGTTACGAAATTTCAAAAAACGTCGAAATTTTCACTCATACACTCACTCATGTATAGATCATCAAAATTCTACTGTACTTCCAGACATGCTACAAAGCTGAAATTTGGCAGACATAAGTCTGCCAAACCCCTGGAAAAAATCAAAAAACCCCAAAATTCTAATTTACTTCCCTCCCCTATACATGTAAAGTTATATAAAAGTAACATTGCCCACTTCCAGAAATGGCAGAGTGATAGGAACTATGATAAAACTATAGAAAACAATTTAAAAACCCCAAAATTATAATTTACTTTCCTCCCCTATAAATGTAAAGTAATGTAAAAGTAACATTGCCCACTTCCGGACACGCTAGAGAGCTGAGCTTTGGAAGGCCGATAGTAACTATGATAGAACTATAGAAAA
This sequence comes from Aspidapion aeneum, assembly GCA_963576565.1. Taxonomy (NCBI): domain Eukaryota; kingdom Metazoa; phylum Arthropoda; class Insecta; order Coleoptera; family Brentidae; genus Aspidapion; species Aspidapion aeneum. The sequence goes on along the minus strand of OY755044.1, from coordinate 10,595,035 downwards.
AAATTAAAACACCCCAATATTCTAATTTGCTTCCCTCCCCTATAAATTTAAAATTGTGTAAAAGTAACATTGTCCACTTCCAGAAACGCTCGAGAGCTGAGATTTGGAAGGCCGATAGGAACTATGATAAAACTATAAAAGAAAATTAAAAACCCCTAAGTTTAATTAACTTCCCTCCCCTATAAATGTGAAGTTATGTAAATTAGCATTGTCCACTTCCAGAAACGCTAGAAAGCTGAGCTTTTAAAGAAAACGCTAAGATTTTAATTTACTTTTCTTCCCTATAAATGTAAAGTTATGTAAAATTAACATTGCCTACTTCCAGGAACACTAGAGAGCTGAGCTTTAGAAGGCTGATAAGAACTATGATAAAACCATGGGAAAATATAAAAAAAACTCAACATTTTTAATAAGGCCTTGTAAAAGTTTTGAACAATATCCCGTATATTTTACTACTTTAAAACTTAAATATTATCCAAATCCTTTAAAAAAGCAGTGAAATCATAACAAAAACATTTTATGTAAAAAAAGCCAAGTACGCGAAAGTGGTATTCCGTAAAAAGAATTGAGATAAAAGTAAAGCCAAGTTCTACAATACAAATTGCAAAATGAATGGTTCTTACTAGCTTGGAAATGTTTTTCTAAACTTGGCTATTTTTATTAAAACTTTATAAATGTAAATTAAGTGAATTGATACAAAGAAAGCACAATTTTTTGTTGAAATAAAAGCTTTGTGTTCCCTCTTTCAGTGTAGAAATATAAATATATATACTTTTATATTATTATATTTATATAAACTTTTAATTTTTTTTTGATTTTTGGAAACTCCTTGCTCATTAAATTATTCACATTAAAGAAAATTGGTAATTATGGCGCAAACGTAGTTTTTTTATTAAACTGATTATTGGAAAGTTTATTTTGTAGACAGTTTCTCCAAGTTTAGTTTCAGTTTTTTTCTTAAGTTTTTTTAGTCTCTTTATAGAAGTTTTCAGAAACATGTTACAGAAGAAGGAGTGAAAACGGGCGCTGGGTGGGATAAAAACAACTCATACCACAAACAATGTAAATCATTTGAAAAAAACTTATAAAAATCTATTGATTTAAAGCATAAGAATTTGAAAAACACAGCTTATTTGGCTGTTTTCTCCAAAAACTGACTGGTTTTTGATATAATAATATAATAAATATTGCAATTTTAGAGCTGAAATATCAAATAAATACCTTTTTGTTACTGCATAATATAAGTGTATTTTATTATATCGGCAACAAAAACAATAAATTATACATCTAATGATTTAAATTGATTAAACTTTTTAAAAAAATCCTACTTCTATTCTAAAACTTTCAACTATTTAAAAAACAAACTCCAACATATCGTCTGGTAGGAAAATTCAGCTCTCAAAGCAAACTCTTGATTTATCAAATCATTTGTTTTGAATAAATGAAATTATTATTTGTATTTACTAACACGAATAAAAAATTTGTTTGCAAATAAGCAAGAAAAAAGCGGGAAAATCTCACGATTGTAATGTGTATTATATGAAGCGCGCTGAGCAGAGGTTCACTAGTGACGTAGGCAAGGCGCCGCCTACCGCTAAAAGATTCGAGCAAATAGGCAATCCTGTGTGTTTAAAATCGTTGACCCTACACTACTACGACTACTACTTCTACTGTAAAAATGTTTATTAATTATTTTGCATATGTAGGTATAATAATAATAGTGTTTCTGATATCACTATTTTATTTGTACATTCTTGCAATAATTATTCAATTTTTTTACATACCTACATTGCTGCTGGAGGTCTTTTACTCGATTGCACTACAAACAAAATTAACTGTTTCAAAATTCAACAGCAACTTGCCCGAAGAGATCTTAGCGCGAGATTTAAAAACTGGGCTAATTTAATTTTTGAAGCGGCTTCGGTGCAATTAATCGAAAACGTTTATAATAATTAAAGAATCATTTTTTGGAGAAAAAGTGAAGGCACATTTCGATAAAAATCCAATTGTGGTTAAACAATGAATTAAATTAGTAGATTAAGGTCTTGATTAAGACTATTTTTAATTTTTTTTTTATACAGAGTGTCGCACAAATGGTTATTATATTGAATAAGTGAATTTAGTTTCCAGTGGCGGCTGCTAAAGGGAGGGCAACGGGGTAATGCCCTCCCAAAACTAGACAACAAACAGTATTTTTAATTGATTTATTTAAAAAAAAAATACCGTCGATTACATAATTAACTGTGCAAATTTAAATACGTTGACATATGAACTTCGATTACAATTAAAATCTTTAGGGCCACATAGACCGGACTTAAAAATTAACCAAAATTTTAGTGTAAGTAATGCCGAGGGGTGTTCCATAAAAAATTATAATAAAAAATTTAATAAAAAGTTATACGATGCTGAAAACTGGTTGTGCGGTTGTGAAAAAACAGATGCTTTTTTTTGCTTTATTTGTCTTGTTATGAACAATCCACGAAATGATCCTGCGTGCAAAGGGAATGTGTGATATCAAGCACTTGTGAAAAGTTAAAAAGACACAAAATAAGTGGTATTCATTTAAATAACCTCATAGAATTTTCTATACTAGGCAAGACTGATATTAGGTGCCAATTGAATAGTGCCTATAGGCAAAACATTACCGAACATAATGAAAATGTGACAAAAATTAGACATATACTTATTAGGTTATTAGACTGTTTAAGATTCTGTAGGATTTTTGAGGTTACTCTACGGAGCCATAAAAAACAAAGGCGAATGGACTTTATCTATTAACAACAACAAAATAAACCAAAAACTACACCAAGTAGCTGCTTGTTTCGAATATATACTAAAATAAAATGGTTTCAAATTTTTTTTATCTCATTTTTCATGCAACTTAAATTTCTGCTTCCCCAATTTATAACGTCACCAGCCGCTACTGACTATGGGGGCTTAGCCCCCCCAAGCAAGTGCGGGTCTGGACGAAACTCTAGGGGGGGGGTAATGGACAACGGAAACACTATTTATGTAATTCTTTTTGTATGGGGGGTAATTATTCGAAAAGCCCGATTTTTATTATCTTAAGGTCCATATATTTTTTTCTAGAGGGGGTAATTACATAGTTATTATCGCAAAAAAATCGCATTTATAATATTTAAACAAAAAAAACAAACTAATAATAAATAAACAAACGATAAAAATATATTGTGTTGTAATGTGTCTTCAGTGTGTTTGTATGGTTCTTGATGTACTTATTATATATTTGACGTTTTTTACTAATTTAAGAAAATTAGTTTATGACCTTTGTCAGTTGGAGTAATTGAGGTAAGTGGGGAAAAAGATATATATTATCTCCTCAAAAAATGTTGATTTTATCTCCTAAACTATTTTTATTTGTATTTTTTTAACATTTGAATGTAATGTCATTTTAACTCCTCCAACTTTTTTGTTTTTATTATTTTTTAAACATTTTTACCACTTGTGTTTGTAATAGGATTAACTTTTTTGTTAATTAAGATTTTATTCAAATAGTGTAACGTCTTTTTAGCTCTGAAGAAGGGGAAAAACCATCACCGAAACGTCAGCAAAAATTAACAACAACAGACAATAAAAAATTTACCAGTCCAAAAGCTCGGATTTTTTTCTACCTACAATTCTTTTTTTATTTTTCATAAATTTTCGCTTATGGCACAATTTTTTTTATTTTTACCAAAAACTTACTTTTGTGCCTTCATTTTTTCGGCGCGATTTTTTCCGAAAAACTGAAATATTTTAAAATTTTCGCCTTTTTCGGTTATTCTACAATGTTTTTTTTTATCTGCGGAGGAATTTTTTCCGAAAAATATGTATTTAAAATTTTTGCCTACTTTGAAATTTTTCGATTATTCGGTAGTTTATTTAAAATTATCTTTTGGGCCGTTATTTTTCTCCGCAGATTGCTTAATTCTTCTATAATTTTTTCAATTTTTTGTTTTTAAATTTTTTTATTGTTTTCGCAATTTTTGTTTAATTTTTTAACATTTTTATATATTGCAAAAAAAATCTTGGCGCAATTTTTCCTAAGAAATACCTACCTATTTAATTTTTACAATCATTTTTGCATGTAGAAATTTTTTTCCGAAAACTATTTCTTTTTTATAAATTTTCGCCTGTTGTGCCATATTTTTTACTAAGTTTTTCTTCTGCCGCGTCATTTTTTCCAAGAAGTATTTAATTTTTATAAATTTTCCTTTTTTGTTTTTACAATTTCTCCTGAAAAATACTTGAGGCTCAAGCTCCCCCAGATTGGCCCGGCTAAGTACGCCTCTGCTACAAATGGTAATTCGTGTTGATAAACTAAAAGAATTGCCTTCTAGCAAGATAAAAGCCTACGCATCTTATTGTCTGTATTTAATTTATAATAGAATTAAACAATTATTTATTAATACTCTTCCTGCGATTAACGATTAATCAATTAAAACTTCCTTCGTTTTTTGTCGTTTTTTTACAACTTTTGGCGATAAAAATTACTTTCCAATTATTTTACGCTTGATCAACTATTTGTGCACTTTCTTCTATTCATTTGGAGGCGCTCGTTCTTTGAACTTACAAAAAAACACTACGAGTTAATGAACAGTTTTTGCATAGTCGTTACCATTTTGATTTCGTCTCTTTGTAGAAGATCGGTGGTGCGTTCGCTGATTAAAATAGTTGGGCGAGTTCATAAATTCGTCAACTTAACATATTAGTTGACAATATGGTGCTTTATATGTCCCTATATGATTTTTAGAAACAGACTGCCTTTTAAGTAAAAAACCTAAGCCGTTTAGATAAGAGAATAAGTTCTTCTTTCAAAAGACACTGTTTCTGAAAATATTTTCAGTTCAGAAGCATTTGACATAATTTCCAGGGCTATCAAAACGGACGGGCCACGATCCTTCACTTTGCTCACGTCACATCGGGGGCTGTTTTTTTTAATGGTCACGTCACGACACAGCTGATTGTCTTTAAAATAATGAAGCTGGAACGACGGTTCACGAATGTATGATTTTTTTAAAAATAAAGCGGGGTTTGAGATTTCTTTTACTATATTCTTGCAAAACAATTTTTTTTTAAAGTATAGTAATCCTTAATTTTTCAGGGCCGCTTCATTAGCTCACACAAAAATTAAATTTAAAGCAGAAGCGAATGTGTTCGTTTCTGCATGGAAATTAAACGGATTACCTACAGCGGCGTAGCGTGCCTGAAGGGTAGGGGGGGGCCAACAGCTAAAAAGAGCACCCCTCAAAAAACGGTCTTTATTCTCAATTTATCGTTGCCGGCTCTGCTACTTAATAAAACTTAGGGCGCTTCGGCCACCCATGGGGCGCCAGTATCCTCGGGGCGGGGGATGGGGGGGATGACAAATCCTCCGCTCCCCCCACGCTACGCCACTGATTACCTACATCTACTTGTTTATATTCGGCACTCGGCAGACTTTTAAAACTTAATATAGTTATTTACATGTATTTACAAAAATTTACATTTGTGGTGTAATTTTGTTTTAAAAATATTAACGCTGGTATTTTTGGATTCTAAATAAATTTTATTGTAAAAAATCATTAAAAAATCGAAAAAGTTTTATAATAGAAAGAAATAAACAAATGCCATGACAAACACAGATGACAAAGTCAAATAAATGTCAAATATAACAGCTGTTGTCATGCGGTACATGGCGGGTAATTTGAATTTAAAATAAGGAATGCTAAATCTTAAAGATTTTAAACCTTTTAATCATCTTGCATCCTTACAAAAGTCTAGTGGAATATCGGGATCGTTTCTGAGAATATTTTACTGAAATTTCGCGAAAATCTGTAGTGCCATTTTGAAAATATAATAAAAAAGCTTCTGACCTCCCATAAGACCCAATGTAAAAGTCAGCCCCCTGAGAACAGCTGATTTTTTCAAGGTCGTGGCCTGTATTTCTTTGTTGGCCTTGAGTTATCATATCAAATGCAAAAGCATGTAAGCCAAACAATTTGTTTTGTGTCCCCGATAAATTTGTTGTTGAATGTACAAACACGCCCAACACAATTTTCCGCCGGTTGTTCGGGATGACATAAATGTTGTCAGAGAAAGTAAATCGGTTTGATATCCACAAAAAAAGCATGAAATGCGTGTTCTATTCACCGATGAATAGGTGTTTCGGATTCAGTTTGTTTTGTTTTTTTTTGTCCGTCCGGTTTTCGATCATGCAAGATGACATAAAGGATAGGTGAAAGTAATAAACGAGCCTAAGAAATTTTAAAAAATGTGGAAAGTGGATTAAATTTTCTGCTACCTAAGAGAAGCGAATTAATAAATGACGAACGAGAAGCCGTTTCAATTAAACCTGATGACAATGATGATGGTGAATTCTTTAAGAACATTAAATATTGGCAAGGAATTTAAATGGAATAGGTAATGTCTTTAAATTACCCACAACGAGTCTTAAAACAATGATACAGTGCAGACTCGATAATCCGAACATTCGATAATCCGAATTCTTCAGTAGTCCGAACAAGCATTTTCAATACATTGGGTACTCTGTAATGCGAATTTCATAGTACTCGATAATCCGAACCTGTACCTATTTCCTATAGAAATTATGACTAGATTTTCAGGGATTCCCCCAATTATCCTTTTGTTTATATCTGGGATTCACATTAAACAGGTCTGCAGCATTTTCTTTCACTGCTTTTGTACGCTTTTGAGTAGTGATATTTACATGCTTTGTTTGTTACATGGGATGTTTGTAATGCCATTTTAGGTGCTATAAGTGGGTTTTTATTTTAATATTTGCTTAAATAAATATGCCCCCTAAAAGAAAACACAAGACATTATTGAAAGACTTAACAAGGGAGAAAGTGGAAAAGTGTTGGCCGCTGAGTATGGGGTTGGAAGATCTACAACCTGTGACATAAAAAAGAAAAAGCCTAAAATCGACAGATAGGATTAATTTTAAATCAATTTTAGTGGTTTTCTTTGTACAATTGTGTATTTTTTTTAGATTTATTGGTCAATGTGATTCTGGCCCAAGGCGCAGAAAAACTTTACTTTAAGCTGAATATCCTGAAATGGAAACTCGTTTGTATGCATGGTTTTGTAGACAAAGAGCGAGGCATGTCTCAATTTCCTATGAAATTTTATCTGCTAAAGCAAGTTTTTTACTGAAAACTTATGGAAATGATAATTTTCGAGCTAGCAGGGGGTGGATTTGTAACTTTCGAAAAAGGCATAGTCTACGTGCTTTAAAAGTGAGCGGCGAAAAACTATCCAATGAGCAAAGTTTCGTCAATTTTTTTTTACTACATTTAAAGAGAAGGTAATGAAATTAAATCTTGTGGCTACTCAAATATACAACGCAGACGAATCGGTTCTCTACTGGAAAATGTTGCCGGAAAAAACGCGTTTCATAATAAAAATTTTAATAAAAAAGAACTGCTTTGGTAATCCGAATTATTTGCTAATCCGAATCGCCTTGGTTTTTATTAGTTCGGATTATCGAGTCTGCACTGTACAGCGTGTCCCATTTTCGATGGGATTAAATGGGAAACTCGGTTATTATTAAAGATATCGATTTTCTAATTGCACCTTACCGTGCTCTTTTTTGGAGCCCTTAAAAATGGTGTAATCAGATTTTTGCTATACCCCGTGGTTTCGCTAATACAGGGAGTTTTTGAAAAAATTCATTTTAATTAATTCCTTGTATTTCGCTTATTTTGCAAGATATTTTTATTCTGTAAAGACCTTTCTATGGCAGCTTTTTTAAAGCAAATTAATGACGTTGTCAATTTTTTTAAATATTATTTAGTTTTTGAGATATGGTATTTATCATAAAACAATTAAATACGGACCTGGATTTTTTTTATTACTAGTTTGATTGGTTCCATGCTATTATTACCTTAAAATAATAAAACTTTAATATTTTTTTGATTTAAGGTTAAAAAAAAACTATTTAATATTTGAAAAAAAAATTATAGTCCGAACCTGGAAATTTCCAACGTAATTATAAATAAAAAATTGCAAGACACACTAGTTGAACGATTTTTAATTTATCTGTTTTGAAATGATAATTAAAAGATTTATAAATAAAGTAAAAAACGTTAAAAAGTTACAAAAATAATATTATACTAATTATTTGATGGTAGCACAGCAGGTCGTGAAATTTACAAAACAAAAGCGTGGAATTGACATTGTCATTTTACTTGTCATTTTTGTAAATGGCTTACAATTATTTTAAACTGGCTACAAATCGACCATATCCAGATTTTGAAAAATGTGATATGTTTGACTGCTTCATTCAAGCAACAAAATCCCAATATTTAAATGGCAGAAATATTTTTATGCAAAATATGTTAAGAAACATTACTCAAAAATGCCAACAATGTCTTACACATAATGGTAATCAGAAAAATTAGTTATTTTTTGTAAATTGTCTTTTTTTGTATTTTTCGTAGACTTTGTTTCAAATAAATCTGTAAATTAACGTAAAACCATTTTATTATGCTAAGTATCAAAACAGTTAAACTAAAAATTGTTTAACTAGCATTTTTTAATTTATATTTATGTTGGGAATATTCAGGTTCAGACTATTTTTTTTTTGAAATATTAAATATTTTTTTTACCTTAACACAAAAAATTTTTAAATTTTTATTATTTTATGATAATACTAGCATGAAACCAATCAAAATAGTAATAAAAAAAATCCAGGTCCGTATTTAATTTTTTTATGATAAATACCATATCTCAAAAACTAAACAATATTTTAAAAAGTTGACAACGTCATTATTTTCTTCTAAAAAAGTTGCCATGAAAAGCTTTTACAGAATAAAAATATCCCGCAAAATAAGCGAGATAGAAGGGATTAATTAAAATACAATTTTTTAAAAAACTCCCTGTATTAGCGAAACTACGGGGTATAGCAAAAATCTGATTACGCCATTTTTAAGGGCTCAAAAAAAGAGCACGGTAAGGTGCAATCAGAAAATCTATATCTTTAATAATACCCGAGTTTCCCATTTAATCCCATCGAAAATGGGACACGCTGTACTACCATGTGGCCAGCCTTGTATCTAGGGGTAGCATTTTTGTATGTGCCATAAGTATTGCATGAGAGGAGAACCAACGTTGCCAGTTTAACGAAAATATCAACTTTATGTAAGTGCATTCATCAAACGGGGTGGTAAAGAACCAGAATAATACCTTTTAATTCTGCTTGTTCCTAAATGTAAATAATTTACTTACTTTTACAAACAAACAGAATTTTAAAGTGTTGTTCTTGTTATCGATTTTCGTTTCACATTCACTAAAGCCAGTTTTTTTGCCCCACAATTTACCAATGCATTGGTAAGCTATTATTTTTTTTTTTTCATACATTTTAGTCAAACCCTAACAAAGGTAATGGTAGACCACAGTGACCACGCGGGAGGGTGGTCGAGACCTTAGGGGGGGGCGGCAGAGGTGGTATTGAGCCTCAAAAGTAGTTCCGCGGAGCCCATTTAGTACTTTTTCAAGACAAATATCATAATTATGAGTAGTAATGCCTTTTAAACAAAAAACGAAAATTTTCGGAAAATATTGAAGTAATGTTACTTTAAATGCTCGCAGGCGACATGCGCCACAGGCAAAAATGTTTTAAATACACAAGGAACATTTTTTTGCAAAGTTGATAGTAAAGTTGATAGTTTTAGGGTAAAATTGGTTAAGTAATACTTTTAACTAACCTTTTTTTTAACCAAAATCCAATGCCGATATAAAGCTTGTGTATCATATTGGGTTAAAATCGTTTGAAGTGTTCTTGAGTTATCGTGTATTGAGACAGACAATCTAGGTGTCTTAGGAACTAAATAACTCATATTTAATAAAATTTTTAAAAAATGTACACGTTTTTAATAGTCCACTTCTTGTATGGTGACAAGTCAAGTCATAATTCTCGCCCTAAAAACATGTAGTAATTTATCAAAGTTACTTTGACAACGCTGCAAAGATTTTTGCGGGACTCGGGCATATCGCGGTCTCTTTTTAATAAATACTATACTCTATCTGTTTCTTACCCTCTTATGGAAATTTATATCCCTAGATGTAAACCTACTACATACCTGATTTCGCTGATTTTAGTGAATTTATGTAAGTTCTTTATAGAATAGGTATTTATTATATTTTTATTTTTTTATATGTGTGTATAAAAAATGAGGGGGGAGGGAAATCCTGCGTCACCAATTGCGAAAGTCACGTGCCGTCACTGACTAGATACAATCACAAAAATTCAAATTATAATTATGAATATCGTTGCATCAGTTAAATTAAAGCTATCACCATCGATACTGTTTAAGGTTGAAATAATTAAATCTTAGTCATGTCGATCTGCGAATTACAAAAAAATCCGGAGTACTGCAGTCTTAATTAACCAGTTTTAGTCTGATTGCGCAGTTCGTTAAGCCCAATATGGCGATTTGGTGCTGTTTAAGTAACTTCCTGACTCGGCGAGATGGGATTTATTGGAAGTTTTGACATTTTTCTACAGTCGTCCGATTGGCGAAATAAATGAGTGTTACATAAAAACCGTAACAGTGCAAATCTATACCCAAGAATGGTTTCTGTAAATACATCTTTTGGGAGTTAGTTAAGTCCTCTTTTAAAGAAGTTCAAAATGTCTTCATTTGTAGACTACTTTTGTTTTGCTAGAAATCATATCGGATGTTTCCTTTTTGGGTATTTAAAATCCGAATTTGGAGAAACGCTCGGACACGTCGATTTTGTTTGCGAGGGGGACACTTTTTGGCTATCTTGAAATTTTTATAGCACGAACACGATGATTCCTTGTTTTAAAGCTCTCTTGAATATATTTACACCCGTTTAAAAATTTCGAAAATCCATCGATTATTTTTTGAGATATTTGCTTTAAAATTTTCAAATTTAACATGAAATAATAAATAAAAATTAAATCCGAAAAATATATTATTCTAATTAAATTTAAATTTTATCAGTTCATGTTAAATTTAAAAGTTTGAAGTCAATTATCACACAAACTAATTGATAGATTTTTGAAATTTTTGCACGGTTGTAAGGACATTCAAAAGGCCTTCAAAACAAGGTATCACTAGACCCACTTTCACTATTCAAAATATAGGGGTAAAATATACTTCTCGAAGGGGGTTTTTTTGCTACAAAAATTTCAAAATAGTCAAAAAGTGCAAACAAAATTGACGTGGCCGAGCGTTTCTCCAAATTCGCACTCTAAATACCCAAAAAGGCCTCTGTTTCGATGTTCGTGAATCATTATTGAAATTTAGCAGTTAAATGTTAAACATAAAGCTAAAAAGCTAATTGAAAGAAAGAAAATACAAAAAAAGTTATTGGTATTATAGGCAAAGAATCAAAGATTAGAAGCTTAATAGAAGTATTGCAAAAAATACTAGAATTGATTATTTAATGATTATAAGAAGAACACTGTGAAAATAACTACCTAAATATAGAAGATAAAATATAGTTACTTACATGGTAAAGAAAAGACATTGTTATTATAGGCAAAGAAACAAATATTAGAATTGATTGATTAATGATTATAAGAAGAACACTGTTAAAATAACTACCTCAATATAGAAGATGGTAAAGAAAAGCCAATTTAAATGATACATGCAATTATAGTAAAAAATGCTAAGGAATTGAATTGAAATAACATTAGCAAAAATTTTGCAAAAGTAGGTCCTATAATAAAATTAACGGAAAATTAATTTATTTATAGATAAGCAAAGAATACGAAATATTAAATTATTAGTAAAAAATAAAAAGTATAAGTTAGAAAAATAAAAGTTAGTAATTAGAAAGAATAAAGTATGAATAGAACTTTTAATCACTAAGATAGAGGAGAAGGTAATAAAATGGATATAAACTGGTGACATTAACGCAGAAAATTAAAATAAAAAATATTATATTAAAAACCACAATAAAGAATAAGTAAATAATATTTTAAAAATTATATTTTATATTAAATGATAATTATATTAATTTTTAAAGGCAATGAAGGAATTCGTACCTACCTTATGAAGGAATATTGACTAAAATAGAACAGATTTAGTAATAAAAACCACAGAAAGTTAAAACACTATTCGAATTAAAGAAACTCACAAATTAATTGTTGATAGAGAATAACGAAAAAAACAGGATGAATACATTTTAACATAATAAAGAAACATTTGACTTGGCCACAGAAAATAAAAATGGTAATAAATAGAAAATATTAAAAGTAGAAATTTACACTTCTGACTTGACAAAGAATAAAAAAATGAAGAAAATTAAGTAAGAGAAAAACATAGAAAGAGGAATAAGCAAAAAATTGAATCCAAATATTTTAATATTTAGTAATATAAAAAGAAAAATTGTAAAGAATTAAAAACAAATCTAAATGCGATAGATATTAAAGTAAAACATAATCTATCTAAGCCGTAGAAGTACAGTTAATAGCTAATTCATTAGCAAAGAATATCTACGCGTGTTGGTGGTGAATTGTTTTCAAACATCCAACACATACACACACACAATAAACTAATTATTATTTAATCTGTTTCTATTGCAAAAGTGTAACACATAAACAACACAATTGTTTAAGCATATGTTCAAGTCATGTATCTTGCAATAGGTAAAGTATCATACGTAGTTCTATCTATCTAACTATTTAGCTTTTTTCCACCCATTTTGGGACATAGGCCTCCCCCAATATCTTGTACTCTTTTCTGTCTATCGCTATGTTCATCCATTTAGTTCCCGCATTTTTTTTAAAATCTCATTTGGGGTCTATACTCCCCGTCCTTCTTTTATTTTCCCAAGGTCTTCAGTTTACAATACATTTGTTTCATCTATCGTTTTTTGTCTGATGTTCTGACCGGTAAATGTCTATTTTAATTTTGCTATTTCTCCTCTGACATCCCTTACTATTTCTTATCCAATCATTACTTTTTCTATCTGTTAGCTTTACATGTAGCATCTGTTTTGTTTTTCAAAAAGTTATTGTCTACTTCAAGGTTGGAAATATAATGGTAATTTTGTAGAGTTCTAGATAGTTCATTTTTAATTTTTATCAAGTGGAAACTTATATTTATCGGTTTCACAACGTTTTACGTCTTCCGATACCCAATCTCCACTCGTTTCTGTTTGCCCATAATTCATCATCTAGGGCTCTTATTCTTATTTCACTGCCTATTCCTTCTCTCCAGCTTCTCCTTGGCCGTCCTCGTTTTCTTCGGCCAGTTGGTTTCCATTGTAGTATTTGTTTAGGTAGTCTTTCATCATTCATTGTTTGTACATGTCCGTACCACACCAGTTGTTTTGTTCTTATATCATCCACTGTCATAATTTCTTTTATTCTTTGATTTGTAACTCTTTCTCTTTTTGATTTTCCTGCTGCTCTTCTCCAATAGTCCATCTCCGTAGCGGAAAGCATTTTTTCTGTTCTATCCTTGATTGGCCATACTTCTGAACCGTATGTAATAATACTTTTTACAATGGTGTTATATATAATCTTTTTGTTATGTTTTGATATACTTTGGTCCCAAGTTATTCCATTTAATAAAGTTATTGCTTTTCTTCCTTTTTACGTTTCGATCTTTTATAGCTTTGTCTAGTGTTCCGTCAGCTGTAATTTTTAGACCTAAGTATTTATACTTAACACAGGACTGAATTCGCTGCCTGGTATTTAAGAATAGATCCTGTTTCATTCCCCCGATACACATATACTCTGTCTTATTGAGATTAACCTCTAGTCCCCACTCACTCTTCTATTAGTTTTCTTGTCATGTATTCGAGGTCGTCATAATCCAGAGCCACTACTATCTGATCATCGGCGAAACACAAAGTATACAAGGTGGTTTCGTCCAACCAAATTCCCATGTTTTGGCATTTTCTCTTCCATACTTTAAGGACTTGTTCCAAGTATATCTTGAAGAGCGTAGGCGAGATACAGCAACCTTGTTTAACACCTTTATTTATTTGAAAGCCTTTGGTTAGTTTTGCTTTGATTTTAACTTTTGCCTTACTATTGCGGTATAACTCTTTGATGGCCTTAATTAGTTGTACGCTTATGTTTGTGTTTTCCAACGCTATTCAAAGTAGATTTAGTGGTATACTATCATATGCCTTCTGCAAATCGACGTAAAGCAGATGCAGCTCTTGTCCGTATGCCATTTTCTTTTCAATAACTTGGGTTATACAAAAGAGATGATCAGAAGTCGATCTACCCGCCCTGAAACCGGCTTGTTCTTCTGCCTCCATGTCTTTATATTCGCTTTCCACTTTATTTCTTATTATTTTACCGTATATTCTGCATAGCGTACTAGTCACAGATATATCTCTATAATTGTCACATATATCTTTCCGTCCTTTTTTGTTTATTGTGGATATATATGACGTTTTCCACTCAGTTGGTACTACAGTTCCATTGAAATATTTTTGGAAAAGATTCTGTAATCTCTAAAACAGTTCTTCAGTGCCATATTTAATAAGTTCAGCTGGGATATTTCCGGGTCCGGCAGATTTACCGCTTTTTAGGGTTGTGCACACGTTTTTGACCTCAGAGATTGTGAGGGGTACTTTTTATCAAGTGGAAACTTTACTTTATTAAACTTAACTAAAAGGTTTTTTGTCTGTCTTCTTAACTCTGCCAATCATCTTTATGCTTTACTAATTACACACGTACGTGGACTCAGGTGTAAAGCACGCGTGCAAATCTTCATACAATGAAGCTTGATGATTCTTTAGTTCATTTGATTCATTTGATTTGTAAATGATCACCGTTTCGAATTTGTATGGAATTTAAATGATTTCGGTTAACTAATTTTTGAATAATTTGCTTCTGCACGCCCAGTGTGTCGTCAGATTCATTTGGAAAGAATATGATAGTTGGGTCATTTGAGTTAGAATAGATTTTTGTAAAAACTTCTATTGCTAAAGACGTTCTGCCACGTAGTGAATTAAATTAGTGCATGTAGGAAATTTAAAACATCGGCGACATTATACTAGAAAGGTTGGGAACCTGCTTTTTGCACTTGCAGACAATACCTAAACTACCTTAAATATGCCGACGATATCACCTTAAGACAGATAAGAAAGAAGAAGTGACAAAAATGCTGGAAGAAATTATTACATCTGAAATCAAGAGACGGCCGGGTTTCGCCTGGGCAGCATTCAGTAAATTAAGCTACATATTAGAAACTAAAAAATATCCTCAGTACCTCAAAACAAAAGTTTATAACCAATGAATCCTTCCTGTACTTATCTATGGATTCCAGACCTAAACACCTACAAAATCAAACATGGATAAGGTAACAGAAGCACAAAGGTCAATGAAAGATAAATGTTACATGTAAAGCTAACAGGTAGAAACAGGAATGGATGGATAAGAAATAAAACAAAATTAAGGAAGTTCCGAGGAAAGATAGCAAAACTAAAATGAAAATTTGCCGGTCAACATATCAGACAAAAAGACTGTCAACGAAACAAATGTATTGAAAATTGGAGACCTTTGAAAAATAAAAGAAGTAAGAGACGACCCCAAACAAGATGGGCGGACGATTTGAAGAAACATGCGGGAAATAAATGGATGAACACGACGACAGACAGAGAAGAGTGGAAGACATTGGGGGAGGCCTATGTCCAAAAATGGATCGAAAAAGGC
The DNA here is from genome assembly GCA_963576565.1 of Aspidapion aeneum. NCBI lineage: Eukaryota > Metazoa > Arthropoda > Insecta > Coleoptera > Brentidae > Aspidapion > Aspidapion aeneum. The sequence continues at coordinate 10,579,383 of OY755044.1, read as the reverse complement.
TAACAATAATAACCCTTTTTATTTGTACTATTTGTTGCAGACACAAGAAACCATTTTTACGTTTTTAATTTAAGAAAAATCCTCTATCAAGAGCTGCTAGCTCTAAAACAACTGGAATTAACTGACAGTTACGCTCGAAAATGTGTCGAGGGCAGCTCTCAAGACCATTTCTGCCAAATTGACATATAACATTTATGTTTTAAAGACTGAAATATAATATTTAAATCGGTATTTTCTTTTGTTGATTTTCAGTAAATCCGCTTCTGCTAATAAAGGTAGGTGCATGTATATATTTTTTCAATCAATGTCTAAAATCTAGGCGCACACACTTCATACATATCTTTCCGAAAACGGCCAAGTCATTCCTTTACATCAATTCAATATATGGGTTGGTCTGACAGCTGTTTTAAATAATTCCAGCAAAGGTAGTAACCAGGAGGAATTTAATGTTGAACCTCTTGCTTGATATAGCAAAAGGTTAATCTCGCTATGAGTGTTGGTCAATGAAAAAATTAAGAATGATTTTAACGGTGATCGATATTCACATACCAAGGTATTACATGCAAGGGGCAAAAGTGCTGATAAAACAAAATTTTATAAGCTCTAATAAAGTACCTCTACTGCCCTGTCATTGTTTGCCGTAAAACCAAACCAAAAACCCTTTGATCGTAAATGAAATAAAAATAATTATGTGGTCAAAGCTTGTACACAGCTAAAAGATTTAGAATTTAAAGGAAATTTACCCGGAAGGGCGAAAAAATATCGAAACACAAAATATCGAAAAACAAAATATCGAATTAAAATGTCGAAAATCCATAATATCGAAACTACAAAATATCGAAACTACAAAATATCGAATAACAAAATATCGAAACATCAAAATATCGAGACAACAAAATATCGAAAATACAAAATATCGAAAACACAATATATCGAAACAACAAAATATCGAAAATCAAAAACAGAAAATTTCGGACCCTTCACCTGACCTAATACAACGTAACCTAATCCGATAACCACACGAAAATAGATAGTTTCAAAAACCTAACCTAACGAAACCTAATCAAATCTAACCGAACCGAACCGAATCAAACTGAACCAAAGCAAACTAAACCAACAATTTTTTGCAAAAAAAAAACTTTCCTGACTTTTTTCCCGGGATCCTAGAAGGTGTGAATTCGAACCGAACCGAACCGGACCGAACTGAACCGAACCGAACCGGGCCTATCCAAACTCAACCATACCCAACCAGACCTAATAAGCAGTGTTGCAGTTTAGTTTGGTTAGGTTAGGTTTGATTAGGTTCAGTTACGTTCGGTTTAGTTTGGTTCGGTTCGGTACGGTTCGGTTCATCCCGGGAAAGCAGTCAGGAAAGTTTTTTTTTTGAAAAAAATTGTTGGTTCAGTTTGCTTTGATTCGGTTCAGTTCGGTTCGGTTCGTTTCGGCTAGATTTGATTAGGTTTTGTTAGGTTAGATTTTTGAAACTTTCTATTTTTATGTGGTTATGTCAGATTAGGTTTAGTTAGATTAGGTTAGGTTACCTCTGGGCCGGGTTATGTTTAGGTTTCGAAATTTTCTATTTTTGATTTTCAATATTTGTTCATTTCGATATTTTGTCATTCGATATTTTGTATTTTCGATATTTTGTATTTTCGATATTTTGTATTTTCGATATTGAGTATTTTCGATATTTTGTGATTTGATATTTTGTGCTTTCGATATTTTGTAGTTTCGATATTTTGTGGTTTCGATATTTTGTAGTTTCGATATTTTGTAATTCGATAAAATGTAGTTTCGATATTTTGTGGTTTCGATATTTTGTAGTTTCGATATTTTGTATGTTTTCGATATTTTGTATTTTTGATATTTTGTGTTTTCGATATTTTGTTTTTCGATATTTTTTCGCCCTTTTAATTTACCCACACACAACACAAAATCAAGCGACTTATTAAAAATGCTAATGGGCAAATCCTCAGGACCAGTTAAACAGAATAATAATACTTTGTACGAGTCCTGATACCTTAATAAAATTTTCGCAATACCAAATCTCAAATTAAATGAATTAAATTCTTAAAATAGTAAACTTGATATTTAAGAATATCGCAGTGGGATACGCCGTGTATATGTAAAAAGATCTGCATACCTACAGCCCATAAAAGTGGTCGCCGTAGGAATTTCTCAAAATTTCGTAATTTTCTGTCTATGTCTGCAAATGTGTACGAATTCCTGTTGTAAGTACGTATGTATGTAGGCGTTCAGTATGTGCAATGAACCAAACGATTCGTTGGAAAAAAATAGAGGAATTACTGTCTGTATCAAATTTATTGTTATGTTTATGTAGACATGTTCGTACTTGGTCTCTAGCTGTACAACTTTCTTTGGACGTTACTACAAAATATAGTCGTTCAGAAACAAAATTTGGTTTGTTTTAGAATTCAAGTGAATGGTTTTTCGGATAAACTATCTTAAATTGGATTTCTCAACCCAATGTCATAGATGCCTTTCAAATAATTTCCCTTAGAATTGCCAATTTTTTCTCCCAAACACACATAACCTTTATCCCCAAAAATTGCAAAGGCGATGGAAATCTAAGACTCTTGCGAAGGTCTTTTTCGTTTTCGAAATTCTACAAAGAAATTAACTACTTAGTACTGAAGTAGATAACACATTTTACTACCAGTAGGACAAGCGAACAAACCATCACAGCCGTCTTCGTATCATGTCATTGCTTCTGTATTAGTGTTGCTAGAATTGTTGTTGTTGCTATCTTCACTCTCTTGCTTTACTTTGATTTCATCAGTTTTCGTTGAGTTATTGTTATCTTCTTCTTTGTGTGAGTGTTCGGAACTTGTTGAAGATCTTGAGGAGTAGTTGTCTTTGTCGGAAAAGTAGGAGGAATCTCGTTTGACGTTTGTATCTTCAGTTTCAGGTGATGAAGATTGTTTATCTTGTATAGATTTTTGATCAAATATACTTGTCGCTAGGTGAATAGGAAACTTTGGAAGGTTTTTGGATGTGTTGTTGAGGTGTTGAAGAAGTCTTCCGTCGGTAACTTTGCCCATAAACGATCGGATTTCTTCAAAATATGATTCTTCAGATATATTTCTAGTTAGATTATTATTTCTTCGTTGAACATTACGCTCTTCTAAAATTGTAGGACCGTCTGCTTCGTGTTTTTTAAGATGCCGATCCAAATTAGTTTGCTGCCCAAAACATCTCTCACATAAGGGACATTTGAAAGGTTTTTCTTTATTGTGGATATTTCTAACGTGTCTCTGAAGATTACTAGATATGCTGAAACTTCGCTCACAGTATCTACATTTATATGGTTGTTCCCCAGTGTGCGTTCTCAAGTGCCTTGTAAGATTCGCAGATCTCGGAAACACTTTTCCGCAAAATTTACACGCATATCGGTCTTTGACTTTACCCGCTGCAGGATCGTAAACTTTTGGAGTAGGCGGTGCTGAGTTAGGAGTATTTCTAATCAAGTCAAAAGGAACATTATTTACAGGAGGACTCAACATACTACCACTCAAAAACGGGTACCTTTGTGAGTAGCTAGGACTACCAGGATAAGGCATAGGTAACCTGGGTATTTTGTCACCACTCTGCGCCCGGTACATGGCTTCTAACATCATCGGGTGAATTGGTTGTGGAGGAAATAGCATACCAGGGTATGCCGGCGGTAGTTGGGGTGAAAACGAAGGTTTTGATATCGAATTTGAGGGAGGAGGTGATGTCCGGTCCTCTACTATTACGTCGTCCTTTTCGCTGGAGGTGCTTGGAGTTGGTGAGATGATGTTTCGATTTTCATCTTCCATCTGTAACAAGAAGAAAAATTTAATTTTATTGATAATTGTTAAAACGATTTTATTATACTTTTAGTTTTAAAATATTTGGCGGATTGGTATAGAAGTTTTAGTATTAAAAATTTAAGCATACCTGTCTTCTCATGATCATGAGACTAAGCTTCTTATGTTCTACTCTTAGATCTAGTGGTTGTTCGTTGGGTTGAGCCTCCTGAGGCCCAGGAGGAGGCCGCCCAGCAGGACTCATATGAGGACCCGGCGAGGAGCTAGATAGAAAGAAAAAATGCAATGCAATAACATTCTTCGTAAATTTAGAATAAGATATATTTTGATATATTATGGTGTATGCTATCGTAGGCCTTGGACATATCAATAAATAAGTTTATTTGGAGTAAAAATTTTTAACCAAATAGCATTGGGGAGGTTTGTTCATTAGGCTTGGAAACACAACATTTATAAAAAACAAGCATTTTAGAATTAAAATGACCGACCGTCACACTTTACTGCTATACAGTAAGTAGTATATTTAAAGGCTTTTAGGCTGGATTGTTAGTTTACACATGAAATCGGTTAGAGATAGTTACTAACCGAAACGTCGTGTTTAAAATAAATTTAAAAAAAATTTGTGGTTATTAATCAGTATTCTCTTACCGAGTAGTATTTCGGCTAAGATCAAAGGGTGCTTCTTCAGGGGGCGGCACGCGCACCGACAGAGGATACACGGCTGCCTGTTTGGGCGACGAGTGACCGCCCTGGGCGACCAACATTTTCCTGGGCGATGCATCTTTTTCGCGCATGACTGTCGGGGCGGGAAGGTAGTGGTGGGGCGGCCTATGGTGCAGAAAGAGACGGTGTGGCGACCAGCTGAAGGGGCTCGGGGCACGGGCGGCAGCATCCGCCGTTGACATTGAAGGGGGCGAAGGGCGGATCCGACGTCGAGGCGGCGGATCTCTGAAAAGAAAATAAAAATAAATACTTTCGCACATATGACTTTAGGGCAATGTAGAAATTATGTATTGCTCAAGGAAAGGAGTAGTGTAATTTTCCTTGAAAATCTGGGCGGATCTGGAAATTATATTTGGGGGGAGGGGAGGACTGTCTTTTATATTTTGCATATAGTAACATAGAGGGCGACACTGATTGAATGTCGTAACTAAAACTTAACCCCAATATTTGCCTAACCTAAATTCAAAACGTCAGTACTGTAACAAAACGGGATTTGAATATAAATGGTATTTTTGCCATTTATAAGTTTTTAAATATTTTTAATTAAATATTGTTTTTGACATCAACAAGCATTAATTACATGCAAGACTAGGTTAAGAATAAGTAAAATTTATGGCAACTCCGGCGACTTGTTTTTAGGCATATTTTCAGGTCCGCTGTATTTTATTAGAGTTGCATTCGGCTAATATGTCCTTTGAGCCACTAACATCAAAATAATTTATATTCTGTAACTGGAAAGAAATTTGCTCAAATATTTTCAATTTTTAAAAAACACACTATGTAATTTTATTTTATAACGGTTTTTTTAAGTCTAAGGCTTGCGGTGGTATTTTGTCTCTTAGGGGAGCGTTTAAAGTGCATTCTAGCCAATCAACGCCAAGGTATTTGTCCCTGCAAGCGTAGGGAGGCTTTCACTGAGACAGGAAACTTTCGAAAGTCGTTAGGGAAAACATTTTTTAGTTGGGCTTGGCTTGGTTCGTTTCAATTCTTTAGTTGGCTTTGCTTTCGTTCACACTTCTTAAGGGGTTTTTTTTAACTGGAGAAATTTATCAATTATTTTAGCTTTGTATAAAACTGTCAACTTTATTATCCATAATTATTTTGGTCTTTTTTTTTAGTGTTTATCTTAACTTTAAAGCTTTTGATTTTATTACTGTTTCCAGTATTTTTAAATATTACTAATATCTTTTTTATGATTTTTAACATCAAAATACAAACCATTCGTTGCCCTAAAATCGGCATTTTTAATCAATAATATATCCCAAACCTAAACAGTAATATTGAGTAAATTAAACAGTTGATTGAATAGTTTCACCCATTCAATCAACGTTTAAGATGTTGATAAATAAAAATATTTACAACAAATATACAAAAAGGTTTATAAAACCTAAAAGTTTAAGAAGTGTAAATATTTGAATACAAAAGTTTAATAGTACAAAAATTTGATATTTAAATAATAAATATAAGAAGTGAAAGTGTGAAGCTTCAAGAAGAAAATTGAAAAGGTATGTATGATTTTTCTACATTGTTTATTCATTTGAGAAAAACGTTATAGCATACTTTTCCTCCAAGAACCGTCAAATTCCCTTTCGCGAACAAATAAACAAGTAATAACATTTAATGTTTATATAATTTACATAAGTTGTAGCCTAAATTGGTAGCTCACAACATTTAAGCCTTGGCCACTTGAGTTGACAGTACCACGGTCACACTAGGCCCCTGTTACAGTACGGTACATACAGTATTGCAGAAGTTCTGCCTTAAGTTGACCATATTTTAGTTTGACAATTTTTATCAATCCTTCATTAATTTTTTTATATTCGCTTTAACAATTCCTTTACATTTCTCTCTCATTTCCTAGATTTCTTTAAGGCGGTGGTTTCTTTTATTAGATCAAATTAAAATATCAACTTCAGAGCAACAATAAAAATTTTCACCGCACGTTTTCTTGCACTTTTTCCTGCGAATGAGCAGCAATTCTGCTGACAATAATCGACATCTCGAACAATATCGATATCGTAAATAACACTATTAAAGAGCACTTTGAATTCAGATGCTGATTCAAGATTGTAAAGGTAGTTAAACTCTTGTAGAACTGTTGTTGGCTTTTTGCGAATATCTTTTATCTCGCATGGCTCCTCTATTCTCTTTTCTATCCGATGCTTTTTCTGTCGTTTTGATAGTAAGATTGCAGGAAGCCCATTGGTGGAATGCCAACTAACTTCTTTCAGACATTTCGAGGTATTTAATTGTGTAATAACTTGATTTATCTAGTTCTAGGAAGCTTTGGTTAAGATTATACTTTTTTCACAGCCCAGGTTTTTAGTCTGTGATTCTTTCAAGAAGCATTTTAAGGAAAATAATATGAATATAATATAAAGGGAAAACTACAATAAAACTAAAATCTTAGCAAACACAGATGAACATATCACGATCAGAATAAACCAAGAAAAAATAGAACAAGTAGAGGAATATATATATATATATATATATATATATATATATATATATAAATATTTTTTTTTGGTTTTTACAACATAAAATATTGCAAAAAATAAAATAAAATTATAAGAACAGAAAAACTTATCATTATACCTCCCACCAAATCGTACCACACACGCACACACAGACATATCGCGCTGTTAAACAAAATTTAAATTAAAATATTTTATTAAACGTCTAAAGAATATGTGTTTTTTTTTATTGTTGAATTTTTAAGAATGTTACTTGAAATTGTGATATGCTTGTTTTAAATTTGTTTGTTTTGGCCTATGTAATGTAATATGCATGAGTGATCTTAAAAATAATGGCATCTGGAACAAATTGCCCAAAACGGTGTTTTCAATAGTTTTTAGTTGAAGGTCTCTGACCGAAACGTCAATAAATACGTAAACTAAAAGTTGCTATTTCATTTATGGACCACATTTCCAAGAAACCAACTAAATTAAAAAAAAATATTTATATATATAGAAAAAAAATATAGACAGAAGTAAAATAAAAGAAGTAGGGGAAGACCCCAAATGTCACACGGGAAAAAGGGGCTCATCGACATTTATCGAAAATTGGGATATTGTTACATTGTGTAGAATTTTTACAGTTCTATTGCCCCATAATTCAGAAACTAGAAATAACGTTCTCTATGCAGATATATTCTCGATTAAAATTAAGGCGTACAGAGAGGAGCTCAAAAAAACCTAGATATTGTTCTCCTGTAAAAAAAATATATATTCATGAGCCCGTTTTTCCCATGTACCCTTCAAATTAGATAGGCGAACGATTTAAAGAAACTTGCGGGAACTAGATGGATGAACACGGCGACAGACAGAGAAGGAAGGAAGATATTGTGGGAGGTCTATGTCCTAAGTTGGATCCAAGCAGGCTAAATAGATATAGACAATGAGTATATGACCCATATAGAGTGGCAACTGGCAAGCTTTGCAACATTGAGGGGTAGATGGCGCTGAAATAAATTCGTCTAGTACGCAATATTCACGGACTACTAGTACGAATACGCAAAAACACCTCTGTTAACTTGTTGGGACACCCTGTATATAAATCTTTAGTTCTTTCATTTTTGTATTTTCTGGTTGCTCAAAAACTATATTATAATTAATTGACTGCATTGAGAGGAGTTTTTGTTTCCATATAATTCTGATTCTTCCGCATCACGAGTCATAATATCTTCAAACTCTCCAAATTAGCACACACATCACATATTTCTTCTTGTTATGTCATTTCCCAGGCCTCCCAGATTGTTTAAAGGCCCATTAGCATCAGTGCTTTGGCCGTTTCTCATCTATAATGACATTTTCATAACATATCATCGAGCTACTCTCTTTATTACACTAACGATATCCGAGTTGGTAAATCAGAAAAAGCGTTCACAAAAACTTTTAAATCTTACATAGGCTCTTTATTAACATATTACACGAAGATAATAAGCCTAGAAGGTTTTAGATATCTGAAGAGAGTAATTTGGACGTAATTTCTAGATATAGCCAAGTTACGCACTTTATACGAACTTTTTTATATCAAATCTAGAAAAAATATTTTGTCGATAATATTATCCTCTCACAAACCAAGATTTCTTTAGAAGACGACGTCTGCTTTATAACAATATTTAAATTTTCTCGATATCTAATTCTTCCTCAAAGTGGTAGGGTCCAGTATCCCCTTAAGCCTACTACTCTTACTTTGACTACAATTATCTTGAAACGTTGAAAATTCGATAAATATGTTTATTTATTTATACCGCTCCTATAACTAGCTTAAGGATTAGTTGTAGTAGTAGTAGTAGTGTGGGGTAGGCTCTAGGCCTGGCGACTGAGCACATAAAGCATCCTTTTTGCTAACCTTTGGGCATCCCTCCTACTGCGTCCTTCCTTCGCTAAGGAATCTACCCGTCTTCTGTACAAAGGCCAGAATGTCGGGCCACCCCAGATTCAGCAGGTTCTCCGTCTCAAAGGCCTCCTCTTCGAATACCTCTCTTCTTGCCTTGTTGTATGCTTCACATGATGAGAGGAAGTGCGCCGATGTCTCGTCCTCGGCCCAACATCGCTCGCACGTCTCGTCCTCCTTCACTCTCAGCAGCCATTTCCTACAGGACCTGCTGTATCCTGTCACACACTCCTTCGCCTATCTGACGTTTCCTATGTTGGTCCAATCAGCTTAAAGGTTGGTAAAAGGTAATATAAAAATCGTTACAAAAGCAAAAATTCCTTAGTCCAAAGAAAACCTACTTTAGGTATCTTTGTTTTTTGATTAAAATAAAAACAAGAATAGTTTAATTCACATAGCAAGTGTAAACCAAGACTCGTTTGCTACATTTTTCTCCTTTTTTCTAAAGCAAGTCAGCTTGTTCCTGCTTCGTTATCTTGCATAGTCCTGCAAACCGTGGACCTAAGGAATAATCCTTTGTTGGGTTCCAAGTGTATTTGTGTGGTAATCTCACTTTATTGCATAAGGTCGAAGGAGACAATATGAGTTGAGATTAGCTTGGAGTGAGTTTGGGATATAGTAGGTTCAAAACGGAATATGAGACATGCGGGGACCGTAATGTGTACAAAGGCCAGAATGTCGGGCCATCTCAGAATCAGAAGGCCCTCCATCTCAAAAGCCTCCTCTTCGAATACCACTCTTCTTGCCTTCTTGTATGCTTCACATGATGAGAAGAAGTGTGCCGATGTCTCGTCCTCGGCCCAACATCGCTCGCACGTCGCGTCCTCCTTCACTCTTATCTTCGCCAAGTGTCCTTGTAGGACGCAGTGTCTGGTGAGGACTCCTACCTCTCTTCGTGTTCTACGGAGCAGCCCGTCTCTACGGGACCTGCTGTATCCTATCACACACTCCTTCGCCTGTCTAACGTTTTCTGTGTTGGTCCATTCATCTTAAAGGTTGGTAAAAGGTCATATAAAAACCGTTACAAAAGCAAAAAATCCTTAGTTATAGTCCAAAGAAAACCTACTCTAGGTATCTGTGTTTTTCGATTAGGAGGATAAAAAGAAGAAGAGTTTAATTCACATAACTAGTGTAAACCAAGACTGGTTTGCTACATTTTTCTTCTTTTTTTCTAAAGCAAGTCAGCTTGTTCCTGCTTCGTTATTTTGCATAGTCCTGCAAACCGTGGACCTAAGCTATAATCGTTTGTTCGGTTCCAAGTATATTTGTGTTGTGTGTATCTCACTTTAATCCATAAGGTCGAAGGAGACAATATGAGTTGAGATTAGCTTGGAGTGAGTTTGAGATCTGGTAGGTTCGAAACGGAATATAAGTACGGTTTTCTATCAAGGACAATAAAACAAAAAGACGGACATATCTCTTGGCGGCTTGACATGCGGGGACCGTAATGTCCTCCGTCTTTAAAGCCTCCTCTTTGAATACCACTCTTCTTGACTCCTTGTGTGCTTCACATGATGAGAGGATGGGCGCCGAGGTCTCATTCTCGGCCCAATATCGCTCGCAAGTCGCGTCCTCCTTCACTCTCATCTTCGCCAAGTGTCCTTGTAGGACTCAATGTCCGGTGAGGACTCCTACCTCTCTTCGTGTTCTACGGAGCAGCCAGTCCCTACAGGACCTGCTGCATCCTGTCACACACTCTTTCGCCTATCTGACGTTTCCTGTGTTGGTCTAATCAGCTTAAGGGTTGGTTAAAGGAAATATAAAAATCGTTTTAAGAGTAAAAATTCCTTAGCTATAGTCCAAAGAAAACCTACTCTAGGTATTTTTTTTTTTGGAAGGATAAAAAGAAGGGTACTCTAATTCACATAGCAAGTGTAAACCAATACTCGTTTGCTACATTTTTCTTCTTTTTTTCTAAAGCAAGTCAGCTTATTCCTGCTTCGTTATCTTGCATAGTCCTGCAAACCGTGGACCTAAGCTATAATCGTTTGTTTGGTTCCAAGTGTATTTGTGTGGAATGTATCTCACTTTATTGCATAAGGTTGAAGGAGACAATATGAGTTGACATTAGCTTGGAGTAAGTTTGGGATCTGGTAGGTTCGAAACGGAATATAAGTATGGTTTTCTATGAAGGACCATAAAACAAACAGACGGACATATCTCTTGGCGGCTTGACATGCGGGGACCGTAATGTGTACAAAGGCCAGAATGTCGGGCTACCTCAGATTCAGAATGTCCTCCGTCTCAAAAGCCTCCTCTTCGAATACCACTCTTCTTGCCTCTTTGTATGCTTCACATGATGAGAGGAAGTGCGCCGAGGTCTCATTCTCGGCCCAATATCGCGCGCAAGTCGCGTCCTCCTTCACTCTCATCTTCGCCAAGTGTCCTTGTAGGACTCAATGTCCGGTGAGGACTCCTACCTCTCTTCGTGTTCTATGGAGCAGCCAGTCCCTACAGGACCTGCTGTATCCTGTCACACACTCCTTCGCCTATCTGACGTTTCCTGTGTTGGTCCAATCAGCTTAAGGGTTGGTAAAAGGTAATACAAAAATCGTTACAAAAGCAAGAATTCCTTAGTTACAGTCCAAAGAAAACCTATTTTAGGTATTTTTGTTTGTTGATTAGGAGGATAAAAAGAAGAATAGCTTAATTCACATAGCAAGTGTAAACCAAGACTCGTTTGCTACATTTTTCTTTTTTTTCTAAAGCAAGTCAGCTTGTTCCTGCTTCGTTATCTTGCATAGTCCTACAAACCTTGGACCTAAGCTATAATCGTTTGTTCGGTTCCAAGTATATTTGTGTCGTATGTATCTCACTTTATTGCATAGGTCGAAGGAGACAATATGAGTTGAGATTAGCTTGGAGTGAGTTTGGGATATGTTGGGTTCGAAACGGAATATAAGTACGGTTTTCTATCAAGGACCATAAAACAAAGAGACGGACATATCTCTTGGCGGCTTGACATGCGGGGACCGTAATGTGTACAAAAGCCAGAATCGGTCCATCTCAGATTCAGAAGGTCCTCCGTCTTAAAAGCCTTCTCTTCGAATACCACTCTTCTTGCCTCCTTGTGTGCTTCACATGATGAGAGGATGTGCGCCGAGGTCTCATTCTCGGCCCAATATCGCTCGCAAGCCGCGTCCTCCTTCACTCTTATCTTCGTCAAGTGTCCTTGTAGGACTCAATGTCCGGTGAGGACTCCTACCTCTCTTCGTGTTCTACGGAGCAGCAGTGTTGTATGTATCTCACTTTAATGCATAAGCTCGAAGGAGACAATATGAGTTGCCATTAACTTGGAGTGAGTTTGGGATCTGGTAGGTTCGAAACGGAATACAAGTATGGTTTTTTATGAAGGACCATAAAACAAACAGACGGACATATCCCTTGGCGGCTTGACATGCGGGGACCGTAATGTGTACAAAGGCCAGAATGTTGGACTACCTCAGACTCAGAAGGTCCTCCGTCTCAAAAGCCTCCTCTTCGAATACCACTCTTCTTGCCTTCTTGTATGCTTCACATGATGAAAAGAAGTGCGCCGATGTCTCGTCCTCGGCCCAACATCACTCGCACGTCGCGTCCTCCTTCACTCTCATCTTCGCCAAGTGTGGTTGTAGGATGCAGTGTCTGGTGAGGACTCCTACCTCTCTTCGTGTTCTACGGAGCAGCCAGTCTCTACGGGACCTGCTGTATCCTGTTACACACTCCTTCGCTTGTCTGACGTTTCCTGTGTTGGTCCATTCAGCTTAAGGGTTGGTTAAAAATAATATAAAAATCGTTACAAAAGTAAAAATTCCTTAGTTATAGTCCCAAGAAAACCTACTCTAGGTATCTTTGTTTTTTGATTAGGAGGATAAAAAGAAGAAGAGTTTAATTCACATAGCTGGTGTAAACCAAGACTCGTTTGCTACATTTTTCTTCTTTTTTTCTAAAGCAAGTCAGCTTGTTCCTGCTTCGTTATTTTGCATAGTCCTGCAAACCGTGGACCTAAGCTATAATCGTTTGTTTTATTGCATAAGGTCGAAGGAGACAACATGAGTTGACATTAGCTTGGAGTGAGTTTGGGATCTGGTAGGTTCGAAACGGAATATAATGTCGGGCTACCTCAGAATCAGAAGATCCTCCGTCTCAAAAGCCTCCTCTTCGAATACCACTCCTCTTGCCTTCTTGTATGCTTCACATGATGAAAAGAAGTGCGCCGATGTCTCGTCCTCGGCCCAACATCACTCGCACGTCGCGTCCTCCTTCACTCTCATCTTCGCCAAGTGTGCTTGTAGGATGCAGTGTCTGGTGAGGACTTTTTCGTGTTTTACGGAGCAGCCAGTCTCTACGGGACCTGCTGTATCCTGTTACACACTCCTTCGCCTGTCTGACGTTTCCTGTGTTGGTCCATTCAGCTTAAGGGTTGGTTAAAAATAATATAAAAATCGTTACAAAAGTAAAAATTCCTTAGTTATAGTCCCAAGAAAACCTACTCTAGGTATCTTTGTTTTTTGATTAGGAGGATAAAAAGAAGAATAGTTTAATTCACATAGCAAGTGTAAACCAAGACTCGTTTGCTACATTTTTCTTTTTTTTTTCTAAAGCAAGTCAGCTTGTTCCTGCTTCGTTATCTTACATAGTCCTGCAAACCGTGGACCTAAGCTATAATCGTTTGTTAGGTTCCAAGTGTATTTGTGTGGTATGTATCTCACTTTATTGCATAAGGTCGATGGAGACAATATGAGTTGACATTAACTTGGAGTGAGTTTGGGATCTGGTAGGTTCGAAACGGAATATAAGTACGGTTTTCTATCAAGGACCATAAAACAAAGAGACAAACATATCTCTTGGCGGATTGACATGCGGGGACCGTAATGTGTACAAAGGCCAGAATCGGTCCATCTCAGATTTTGAAGGTCGTCTCCGTCTTAAAAGTCTCCTCTTCGAATATCACTCTTCTTGCCTCCTTGTGTGCTTCACATGATGAGAGGAAGTGCGCCGAGGTCTCATTCTCGGCCCAATATCGCTCGCAAGTCGCGTCCTCCTTCACTCTCATCTTCGCCAAGTGTCCTTGTAGGACTCAATGTCCGGTGAGGACTCCTACCTCTCTTCGTGTTCTACGGAGCAGCCAGTCCCTACAGGACCTGCTGTATCCTGTCACACACTCTTTCGCCTATCTGACGTTTCCTGTGTTGGTCTAATCAGCTTAAAGGTTGGTCAAAGGGAATATAAAAATCGTTTCAAGAGTAAAAATTTTTTAGCTATAGTCCAAACAAAACCTACTCTAGGTATCTTTGTTTTCTTATTGGAAGGATAAAAAGAAGGGTACTCTAATTCACATAGCAAGTGTAAACCAAGACTCGTTTGCTACATTTTTCTTCTTTTTTCTAAAGCAAGTCAGCTTGTTCCTGCTTCGTTATCTTGCATAGTCCTGCAAACCGTGGACCTAAGGTATAATCGTTTGTTGGGTTCCAAGTGTATGTGTGTTGTATGTATCTCACTTTAATGCATAAGGTAGAAGAAGAGAGTATGAGTTGACAATATCTTGGAGTGAGTTTGGGATATGGTAGGTTTTAAACGGAATATAAGTACGGTTTTCTATCAAGGACCATAAAACAAAGAGACGGACATATCTCTTGTCGGCGTGACATGCGGGGACCGTAATGTGGACAAGATAAGAACAATAGGTGTCGCTGCGGACGTGCTGAAAAACAACTGTTTAGCCGTGCGGGCACTGGTGTTTATGGGGATTTACAAGAAAACATGTATATTATGGGAAAGATACGAGCTTATAAAGTTTAGAACAGCTCACTATAAGAGCATCGGTGCATGAAGAAATTATATTTACATGCAGTAAGGAAACTAGTTACACTATGCTTTTAATTGTCTTTTAAAATTATTGTTTTTTTTTTAATTTTTGAAAATTTAAAGAATTTTTGAAAATTTTGAAAATTAAAATAATTTATGAAAATTTTGTAAATTAAAATAAATTAAAAAATAAATAAGATATACCTAATTCCTTCCTAGCTTATTAAAACACTCCAAGTGAACTCCCCGCTATATCAGCCTTAAAAACAATTTTGTAAATATCTCAGAAACGAAAGCTCCTACAAAATTTTTAGTAAAATACAAAATATTGAGAAAAACGTATTCTACTATACTCCGGAAACCGCATATTGATACGATGCTTTGTTAAGAAGTTAGTATATTGTCAATTTTTCAACTGTCAAAAACTGTCATTAGCATTAATGGATTTTGACCGAAATGGACTCGTAAAGTTTTTATTTATGATTTTTCGGCAAAAATACAAAAAAGCGGGTTTCTTGTTTTCATTTATAGCTCCTACAAATTTTTTTTTCATAAAATTTAATAGAAACTCTTTTTATATTTTTAACACAATTTTTTTTAAACCGAATTAAAAATTATATTTCTTTCTACATTTTATGTCTAATTTAAACCAAAAAAGCAACCTAATTTGTAGAGGAAAAGCCGAACTTCTGAAAACATTTATTAAAAAAACACCACATAAAAACCAGTAACGCACCCAGGAATATGTCTTGGGGGGTCCGAGGCCTCATAATGTCATATTTCATGCTATTTTTTGTGTTTATTCATGAAATATGTGGAAAATATATACAATAATATTAGGCTTGGGAGGGGCCCGGGCCCCGGGGCCCCCCCTGGGTGCGCCCATGTAAAAACGTCTAGTTTTAGATGAATGTTGTAAAAAAATAAACAATACTACGGATTTTTTAAAAATGTTTGCTTTTTTAGAAGATTTCTGCACTGGTTTATTACGTATGCTTCATAAACTTAAGATCGAGTGGTACCATTGCGGGGTCTAAAAATAATTACTTTTTTACAAATAATGGAACTAACTATATTTGATCACTTTATTTACGATTAATGTGTTTTTTTTGTATTTTCTGTATATATTTCTTGACTAAAGCTAACAGAGTAGGATAAAAAATTGTAATAAAAATATTTAAAAAAAAATAATATATTTTTTTTCAATTTTTTTTTGTAAAAGTAGTACCAAGATGGGTACTGACACGGCAAATATAGAGCAATTAAGTCTTAAAAGCTTGTAGATTATTTTTTTATCATCCCTGTCTTATTTCAAAAATTTGGTGATCTGCTAAAAGCCAGCAGAGCAATATATGTTTTTTAAAAAGGGGTACCTACAGCGGTTCTAACACTGTGAATGTTAAGCAATTAAATATTTTGCCACTTTATTTACTATTAATGTGTATCTTTTTAAAGTCACCATTTTTAAAAATATTTGTTTTTTTTGTCCAATCTGATTGGTTACACTAGATAGGTAAATTAAAAAAAATCTTTTATCAAGCTTGATTTTATAAGGCAATTCAGTGATTCATCACCTTCAATTTAATTTACTCAGTTTTATTTATTACATTAAAAAAGCGGATTTTCTCACACCGTTTTTAAAGATTCCCGCGAAGAATTTTCCATGGTACATCAAATCTCGTCAAGGCCTAACATCATCGTGAATAACGGAATTTTTATTTGACTCAGAATACTGGCGTTTCCCATGGATCTGCAACTACTATTTTTGGCATACCTTTGTCAAATCTTAGAATTCACGATTCCACAAAAAAAATAGATTTATGATGGATCTAATATTTTCCTAGCCCATTAGCACACTCCAAGTGAACTCCTCGCTATACGCCTTGAAAACGGTTTTTGTAAATATCTCAGAAACGAAAGCTCCTACGAAGTTTTTAATGGATTTTGACCAAAGTCTAATCAGCTCTTTATAGTACCCAACTAACATTTATAGTAGCGGCTACACGCTCCAAAGACTTTGCTACTATTTTATGGTAGAAATGTGGTGATCCCAACAAAAATTCGGCACTTTTTAGTTCTGTCTACTATCTAGTATCACGAAAAAGTAGAGCTTTCATAAAAACGACCCTCTAAACTACTTTTTAGGATTGTTACTTGATAGTCTTCCCTAACACGATAGGACGTTGCCTAAGTTTTACTTTCTTTTTAGTCGTTATTTCGTAGTCGCCGTGACTTTTCTTGTTACTTAATTACGAATAGAAAGTTAAGCTTCATTGAAGTCGCAAACAAGTGTATCCGACAACTACATTATATCTTTAATTATTAACACAAAAGTTTGTGTCATCATAGTAGAGTAAGAAAATAACTTTTTGCAACAACTTGAAAGCCGTAAATACTTTGACTTTTTTTAGTGTCGATCTTTTAAAGTAGATACTACCTCCTGTTTCTACTTTGGAAACTTAGACTTTTTACAGTCGCATTCTGGTCGCGCTCACTCTTAACCCTACTTTTGTGGCTCCTTATATAAATTAATTGAAAGTTACCAAATGTACATATTAAACACCATTTGTTGGAGTTAACTGCAGATTAGGAAAACATAACCTCAAAAACCACAACAAAAAAATTCCATCAGATACCAGAAAACGATTCAATTTTACAGGCGCGTCGGTTTTTTGCAATAAATCTGATGCATGTTTCACATAAAAATTTGCGTCGCAGTTGAATATTGGTCCTCTGCTAGTAAGTTTTCTCAATTTTAGATAACATATTACATATTATAGCCATAACCAAACTAAAAATCTTAGCTAGTTTGTTTACTGTAGTGTTCACCATTTTGTCAAATAATTCTACCAAAAAGATACGATTATATTATTTGCCACTACATCGCTACTTTTATGCCATTACGGAAAAAAACACGCCGTAGTAGATACATGGCTGCGACGTTGTAGTGTAGTTGTTACTACAGTGACTTTAAACACTTCGCCAAGTAGTTATAACCAGAAATTGGTTCCCAACTTAGGGAATTAACACTTCACTGTATGGTATACTGAGTATACTTCTAGTTGGGGTTTCGTCGATACAACTTTAAATGTTTGTTGGGTATTGTACAATACTTTACTTAAAAATTTTATGAAAAATCGGCGGTTTCAGAGCTATCGTGTCACGGACATACACACGTCACAACGGCATTGCTAAAATATATCAAAATACACCCAAGAACCACATTTTCGGCGTTATCTCAAAAAAAAATCATTGAAAATATTACTTTCTCTAGCTACTGCTCCGCGAGCTAGGAAGGTAAAAATAGCTAGATTCGGACAGACTCTAAGAATCCAGGATCAAAGAAGTCCCTAGATGTTTGAAATTTTCCCCAAGGGTCAATTCATATTAAATCAACGAAAAAAAGAGATTTGGCAGACCATAATACTGATTTAAATGATTTTTCGAACATTCCTTCTACCGGTTAAGGAGATAAAGAATCTTAAACTTCAACATTTTCTTAGCGATATATTTTTTTAAATTATATTTTAAAAATTAAATACTAGCAACAATTCCGCTCAAACATATACTAAAATAAATTAAGATATCTCGAGAATTCCAGACTTACGGGTAACGATTTATGACTTGTTTAAAAAGTCTTTAAAATACCTTTTGAATAAGGTGTGATGTAATTTTTAGAAAAATAAATTCAACATTTTTGAAAAAAATTATACATATATATATTCCTCTACTTGTTCGATTTTTTCGTGGTTCATTCTGATCGTGATATCTTTATGTGTTTGTTATGATTTTAGTTTTAGTTTAGTACATACTCAAGCTCATTAGGTAGGTACTTTTGGAAAAATTAAGATTTTATATATATATAATTCCCACTGTATTCAAATCAATTAAATTTTTAGTATTATTGGTTGTCTTGATCTAACAGTTATTTTAAGATTCGAACAGCTTATTCTGTATAGCTTATATGTTCTGCACTGGTTTGGTTTCTGTCTCTTAAATTTATTATACACTTTTTGGATTCTCAGCACAGCAAGGATAATATTTTTTGACACATTACAAAAGGAAGCTATATATAGTTAAGTACATTTTGTAATTAGAGCGTAAATATCGCAAGTGTTATTAAAAGTGATTAATATTTTTTCGATATCACCTTTTGCGAAAATTAACATAATAAAAAATAAACGCAAGTGAGAGATGAAAGGTGCAAATCCTTTTACTTGAAACAGATAAGTGGTTATTTTAACAGCATCTCACATCAAGAGGTCCAAGATTATTAATTAGCTTAAATTGTTCAACTTCAAGACAATTTTTTTTCTTGCATCTTTTTTTAATCCATTAACTAAGTATATTTTATTCCAGAGTTTTTAAGAAATTTAAGCGAAGTGGTTATGGAACCTAAGCGCGGATCTGGGCATAAATCTAGTGGGGTAATTGTCGAAGAAAAAATATTTGTGCATTAATTTTTTTTCTAGCGGGAGTAATTACTACTTTAACCCCCTCAAATCCGTGCTGGAGCCCCACCATACTGCAACTCGGTGCCTTTGTTGATAAACTATATATAAACTATATAGTTTTTAAAATCTAACTTTTCAAAGTTTGGCCATTTTGGTCTTATGGGCTTCCCTACCCTAAAATTCGCTAAATGACGTTTTTCGGAATCTTAACTCAGGGTGTGGTTTTTTCGCATCTCTATGGCCCCACTATACTGCAAGTCGGTGCTTTTATTGATTAACTGTATAGTTTTTCAAATATGAATATTCAAAGTTTAGCCATTTTGGTCTTATGGGTTTCCTTACCCTAAAATTCGCTAAATGACGTTTTTCAGAATCTTAATTCAGGGTATGGTTTTTTCGCATCTCTATGGCCCCATTATACTGCAAATCGGTGCTTTTATTGATTAACTGTATAGTTTTTCAAATATGAATTTTCAAAGTTTAGCCATTAAGATCTTATGGGTTTCTCTACCCTGAAATTCGCTAAATGACGTTTTTCCGAATCTTAAATCAAGGTGTGGTTTTTTCGCATCTCTATGGCCCCACTATACTGCAACTCGGTGCTTTTATTGATTAACTGTATAGTTTTTCAAATATGAATTTTCAAAATTTAGCCATTTTGGTCTTATGGGTTTCCCTACCCTAAAATTCGCTAAATGACGTTTTTCCGAATCTTAACTCAGGGTGTGGTTTTTTCGCATCAATATGGCTCAACTATACTGCAACTCGGTGCTTTTATTGATTAACTGTATAGTTTTTCAGATATGAATTTTCAAAATTTGGCTATTTTGGTCTTATGTGTTTCCGTACCCTAAAATTCGCTAAATGACGTTTTTCCGAATCTTAACTCAGGGTGTGGTTTTTTCGCATCTCTATGGCCCCACTATACTGCAAATTGGTGCTTTTATTGATTAACTGTATAGTTTTTCAAATATGAATTTTCAAAGTTTAGCCATTTTGGTCTTATGGGTTTCACTACCCTAAAATTCGCTAAATGACGTTTTTCCGAATCTTAACTCAGGTTATGGTTTTTTCGCATCTCTATGGCCCCATTATACTGCAAATCGGTGCTTTTATTGATTAACTGTATAGTTTTCCAAATATGAATTTTCAAAGTTTAGCCATTTTGGTCTTATGGGTTTCCCTACCCTAAAATTCGCTAAATGACGTTTTTCCGAATCTTAACTCAGGGTGTGCTTTTTTCGCATCTCTATGGCCCTACTATACTGCAACTTGGTGCTTTTATTGATTAACTGTATAGTCTTTTAAATATGATTTTTCAAAGTTTGGCCATTTTGGTCTTATGGGTTTCCCTACCCTAAAATTCGCTAAATGACGTTTTTCCGAATTTTAACTCAGGGTGTGGTTTTTTCTCAGCTTTATGGGCCCACTATACTGCAACTCGGTGCTTTTATTAAGTATATGAGTTTTCAAAGTATAGCCATTTTAATCTTATGGGTTTCCCTCATATACGTAATATTTACGTATATGGTTTCCCTACCCTAAAATTCGCTAAATGACGTTTTTCCGAATCTTAACTCAGGGTGTGGTTTTTTCGCATATAGCCCCACTATACTGCAACACAGTGCTTTTATTCATTAACTGTATAGTTTGTCAAATATGAATTTTCAAAGTTTGGCTATTTTGGTCTTATGGGTTTCCCTACCCTAAAATTCACTAAATGACGTTTTTCCAAATCTTAACTCAGGGTGTAGTTTTTTCGCATCTCTATGGCCCCACTATACTGCGATTCGGTGCTTTTATTGATTAACTGTATAGTTTTTCAAATATGAATTTTCAAAGTTTAGCCATTTGGGTCTTATGGATTTCCTTACCCTAAAATTCGCTAAATGACGTTTTTCCGAATCTTAACTCAGGTTATGGTTTTTTCGCATCTCTATGGCCCCACTATACTGCAACTCGGTGCTTTTATTGATTAACTGTATAGTTTTTCAAATATGAATTTTCAAAGTCTTATGGTATTCCCTACCCTAAAATACGCTAAATGACGTTTTTCCGAATCTTAACTCAGGGTGTGGTTTTTTCGCATCTCTATGGCCCCACTATACTGCAACTTGGTTCTTTTATTGATAACCTGAATATTTTTTGGAATATGAATTTTCAAACATTTTTCCCATTTTGGTCTTATGGGGCTACTTAAGGACTACCCTAGGACTTCACAATTTCGTTGTGGTCTGATGCATTTTAAAAGTGTTAAAATGACTATTGTTAACAGAAGCTTGGATTACTTGGACTTTTATTTTTCCGTGTACGAAGAAACGTAGAAAGCTAATAGGATTTTTTGCAGTGTCCAATTATATGACTCTATATACGACCGCATATGTGTGGGTGTTGTCTAAAACAATAGGTGAAAATTGTACCCGGACCAAAATTTTATGCTAATTTTCAGGAAATGAAATACAATGGTTTGTCCTGCTAACTATCAAAGTACCTAATTTGGGGTAAATCTTTAAAAAAAAGCAAAATTTTAGAAAAAAAAATCAGTTCTTGCAGGAAATCTTTATTGGGGAAACATAGTCGGCTGAACAAGTTAGTCTAAGTCATTCCTTTTTACTTATAATAAAATTTAACTAATTTGAAATTTTTCAAAAATTTTCAAATTTCTAAAAAAAAATTCTTCTTTTTTTGAACATTTCAAGACTTTCTTTAGAGATTGACACTGTTCCTCAGCAATTCCAAACTTTTTCAGACTTATCCTGAATATTCTTAGACGTTTATAGAACATTTCCAGACTCTCCTGAACTTTTTCGGACTTTTCCACATGATTTTCAGACTTACAGACTTTTTCAGAACAGTTGCAGACTTTCTGCACATTTCTAGACGTTTTTAAAACACAGAGTTTTCTGAACATTTCCAAACTTTCCAAACATTTCCAGGCCCTTTTAAAACATTTTCAGACTTTCCTGAACACTTTCAGAACTTTCGAGACGTTTTTAGGATGATAGCCGACCCTTTTGAAGATTTTGTTGGCTTAATGGGTCAACCGAAACACGCTATACATATAAATAGTGTTTATATATACATAGGTAGATTTAATGCTATAGGGATCATAGATTGCTTCTGTGCTTAATGTGTGTAACAGAGAAGTAAACGAGAGAAAAATATATTTTGGGCGGTGTCTTGAAACATTTTTCGCTCTTTTAGATCCGTATTCGGCTGGTAGTGGGAAAGTAGGGGAATACATCGTGACCCCTCGTCTTCACGAAGGTTTTCGTCATTCTGTCGTGTGCAGCGAAACAAGTGAGAAGTGGGTATTTATTTTTAACGCAAATTCTAACTTAAGTCATAAAATATCCTCCTTCTTCTTTACCGGAGCACTCAGAGGACAGGTATTGGCTGCGTAAACTTCTGTCCTTTTTTCTTACATACTGCATATTTTATACATGTGCAGTTGTTCATATCTTATATACCGTAATAATTTAATCATGCTGTATACGGCCCAGTAGAACGAAAATAATAAAGAAATAAAATAAATAATTCATTTTCTTGGACTTGTTATGTTAAAGTAGTTTTCCGCGTAATTCACGGCTGTGTTTTAAAATTCAAATGCGGATGCTGCTTAAAAGGTGGATTCTGTAATTTCTGCAGCTTGACCCCACTTTGAATATTCATGAGGCGGGCTTCTAGATTATACATTTTAAACAGCATTTTACAGGTTTCAATTGAGACGATATGCATGTCATTTGCTTAAGCGAAGGTCGATCTTTATTACTAAAAAAATTATATTTATTACATTATTAAAGGCTTTTTTGCGTTCGTTTTGAGGAGATTTACAATATGTACTGTGGCTTACCTTTCGTTTACTTGAAATCAGATGGAGAAAATGTAAAAGTGTAATTGAATTGTACTGTTACTAACAAACGTGGAATTTCTTACCCGTGAATTTAAAAATCAAACAAGTTTCATGGCTAATCGGGCAAAAAGGAGTTTTTGTTTTTCTCATATTTTTCCGTGGGTAGCCTGAAAGCTTAACCTCACGGGGGGTCCAAGATCTAATGGACACCTAATAAGTGTTGACAGTTAACTGGTTCGTCCTTATGGGACTCCTCAGAACACTGCTGGTCAATGTGACAAATCTTGCGAAGTTAATTAGACGGTTTTGTCTCTAATCAAATGTAAATAGTGAGAAAACTATCGCAAGAAGCGCCATCTACCGAGATACGAGAGAAACAAAAAACAAAACGCAGGCGAAAAACTGCTATACAATATCGATCAATGAAAAGATCTGTTGATTCTTATTAACGTACTTTTTTTTTATAAATTATTCATAAGCGGGAAATTTTAATTTTCTTCTGTTGATTAAAAAAAAAGTTTTTGGACGATTCTCTTCTCAAATTTTGAAAATCAATTTTCTTGTTTTTTATTTTGAAAAATATGGAAAATTCAGATGAAAAATCTGTTATTGAAAAAAAGTTTAAAGGTCTCTGTATTGTGAGAATATTTAAAAAAAACCATAGAAATTACTTTCAAAAACATGTTTTTCCCAAAAAAAAATTAAGATTAAAAGAAAGATATTAAAATAAAAAAGGGTTTGTTAGTTTTTAGAAAAACACATTTCCGCAAGGAAAATCTTTGGTTTCCAGAATCTGGAAATTCCATTAGGATCTTCAAGACCCAAATATTTTAAATAATAGATTTATTGCTTTATTTCTAAGGATTTATACTATTGGCAAAACAAAAAAATCTTTTATCAACAAACATTTTCCACAGCTTTTATTTCATCGGCATCAACGAGGTATTTTAGTACATACACAGAGTATATCCTAGAATAGACTTAATACTTTATTTTGGAAAAAAACACTTTTGCACAGGAAGCAGTGGCGTATATAAGGGGGGGGGGGGCTGGTGAGCCCAGGCCTCCCCCGAAGCCAAGATTTTTTTCAGATATTTTCCACATATTTCATGAATACAAACATAAAATAGCATAAAATACGACCTCATGAGGTGGCGGGCCCCCTCCCGCAACTGTCTCGGCCCCCCCCCCCCGCAACTGTCTCGGGCCCCCCCCGAAACTTTTTTCTATATACGCCACTGACAGGGGGTCTCAAAAACTTTTTATAGCTAATATAAATCACGAGACACGCGAGACGAGACGACAGAAAGGATCTCTCAAGCGATAGGAGAGTCCTATTGTCGAGACGAGAGACCCATTTTATCTCGCATAACGAGACGAGACTAGAGAAGGCCTTCTCTCGTCTCGTCTCGTGGCTACGCTAATTTACGAATATTTTAAGAAGTTTATACGTATTTTACAATTCTGATAGTTTCGCATTATAAAAACAGCTGCCTTATTTTAAAATTAGGCCTTTGTGTATTATTAGAGCCGGAATTAATAGTGACGTTACTATTAATAAAAAATAAACGACTGGATTTATAAATTCGATTTTGGTATGTCAATTTTGAAAGATCAACAGTCAGTTTTGAATGGAAAACTTTTAGAATAGTGCCCGTCACTATTATTGCCTGGCCTTATTGCAATAAGTCCCTATTATCTCAAAATCTAAAAGTGCCTCTTCAAAAATGCCGAATTTTCTAAATCCCCCATATCAAG
Source organism: Aspidapion aeneum (assembly GCA_963576565.1). Classification (NCBI taxonomy): domain Eukaryota; kingdom Metazoa; phylum Arthropoda; class Insecta; order Coleoptera; family Brentidae; genus Aspidapion; species Aspidapion aeneum. The sequence continues at coordinate 10,554,598 of OY755044.1, read as the reverse complement.
ATGCACTTTTTACATTTAACCTTCTAAAAATTGAGTTGGCAACATCTCGCCAAAACTCCTTGTTGAAAGAAAAACATTGAATTTCTGAAACCTTATACTTAGTTATTTTTTACATTTCATGCTTTATCTTAGGACTTAAAATGTTCTTTACTTTATTCTTAAATATATTTTTTTAATAGATTTCTGTCCAATAAAAAAGCCTAAAAAAGTAATGCATGTATCCGGTCAGTCGGTCTCTTCTAAGTTAAGTAGGTAAGCCAAACGAAGTGGCTGTCCATATTTCTTGCAGAAAATCGTGACCGGCCCATATGTAGGGCAATTTGCTACCATTTGCAGTAAAAACTGATTTTTTCTGCTTTATTTTATAAAAATTATGGAACTACTTTTATACACTATCGGCCAAAAGTAGAGCAACTTCCTTAAATTGTGTATAGGTAATAAAAATCAAAGAATAAAGTGATGAAAACTTCAATACAGTTCTCAGGAATCGCAGTTCATGTGTTTCGGCGATTTTCCGCACAAAATCATGTATTTAGTGTCAATTTTTCTTGTTTAAAAAAGTTTTCAAATGCACAACTTGTTTTTTGGTATTGTTAATACAGGATAACGTTTATTTACAATTTTAGGAAGTTGCTCTACTTATATCTGATAATGTGTTTAATAAAAGGAGAAGGCACTAAATACATTGATTACCGGGATACGTCAGATAATTTGTATTTGAGCTATGTTGAAGGCTAAACTTTTCTGTTATTTTTTCCAAAAAAAATTGGGGGGTTCGGTTCGGTTCGGTTCATAGGTTTCGTTTTCGAGCAATTCTTATTTAAATGCGCGCCACGGAATATGGAAAATGTACCTTGTAGTTTTTTTGCTATAACTTATAAAAATAAAAAACCGATATTAGGTTTGTTTATTGCAAAAAGAGTCCTTTTAAGAATTTGATCAATTTTTTCTCAAAATAATTATTTTAAAAAAAAGGAAAAATACCTGAGGATTATTAAATATGAAAAAAGCAAACTGAAAATCCATGGTCAAAATTAACTCTATTTGTTTTTATGGGGGTCGTTTTAACTATTCTAAAGTGATGTTTGCATAATGGTTTATAAAAATAAACTTACAGTGTATTTCAAAAAAATAAAAGAATTCAATGCATGACATGTTTACTAATTGTCTACGGAATAGTGTGTTTACCGGGATGCGTCAAATGAGGTGAATTTTTGATATGTTAGAGCCCAAACTGTCCAGATACTTGTCTCAAGAAAATTAGAGGGTCATCGGTTTTCGTCACATATCTACAGAGTGGCTCAAAATAAAAACAAAATTAATATTGGTTTTTTATTTCTATTGACGAGAAATTATAGCAAAAAAACTACAAAAACTCACATTTTTCCATATTCCAGTAGCGCGCTTTTAAATAATTATAGCTTGAAACGAAACCGATAACCCCCCAATTTGTTTGAGACAAGTGTCAGGACGGTTTGGGCTCTAACATATCTTAAATTCACCTCATTTGACGCGTCCGGGTAAACACACTATTCCGTAGACAATTAGTAAACATCATGCGTTGAATTAAAAAAATCTTTGAAATACCCTGTAAGTTTATCACATAACCTATTAAGCAAACTTCACTCTAGAATAGTTAAAACGACTCACATGAAAGCAAGTAAAGTTAATTTTGACAATTCATTTTTAGTTTCCTTTCTTTATATTTAATGAATCTCAGGTATTTTTCCTGTATTTTTTTAAAAATTATTTGAAGCCATTCTGTAGGTATGTGACGAAAACTATGTCAAAAATTGATAAAACTCTTAAAAGGATTTTTTATCATTTATCACAAAAAAACTACAAAAGGTCACATTTTTTCCAAATTTAGGTGGCGCGCATTTAAATAAGTATAGCTCGAAAACAAATCCATGACACCCCAATTTTTTTGTGGAAAAAATATCAGGAAGGTTTTGCTTTCAACATATCTGAAATTCAGCTTATCTGACTTGTCCCGATAAACAATATATTTAGTGCCTCCTCCTTTAAATTGCCTTTAAGTTTTTAATTATTCGTAAGAGTATGTTCCAATATTCGTGTTCTCTGCTCTTTTGTTTAAGAACCAAAAAATTTTATGAAAATATTTTCTTTACAAAGCATTCTAGAACATATCTTTTTAAAAAACACAAACTTAATCGGCAAGTGACCTTTAGCACCACATACACATATAGTTTGGTCGAGCAGATGCCGGTGGTACTGGTAGTACGGGTAATATCGATTTAATATGAAGGAGCTGCCCCCTTTAGTCGATAATTATCATTTTTAAATGCCAGATTTAATAATGTGCTTGTGTATAGGTAGAAGTAAAGCACATATCATATTATGGATGATATATTGCTTCCTTTGGTTTAAAAGAAGTAATTAAAAACGGAAAAATTACACAGAAGAATGTTAAAAATCTGTGTGGTTTTTGTTGGATATAGTGTGTTAATGTAGGAGATTTAAACTTACATAAGCCTTATTTCCAACAAATATTCCTTTTTTTTACAAGCTTTTATTTAACTTCACCTGTATGTATGTATGTATGTATTCAAATCTTGCAACTCATTTTTGAAAAACTTCCAAACATCCGATTGACTTCAAATTTCCCATAGCGTCTTAGTTCCGATGACAATACAATAATATGGTTTTATCGGGTACCTACCTCCCCCCTAACGTGGGGGTGGAGAGGGGGTAAAACTATAATTTGTCCGATTTTAACCAAAATTGGTATCTGGGGGTTTTTGAGGATGAGAATTATGAATATTTGATCAGATTACAAAAATTTAATATGGCGGATTCAAAATGGACGATTTAATGTCAAGTTTTTCTGATTACTTTCAACTGACTTCCACGTGTCCGATGACAATCCACTAATGTGATATCACTGACTGCCTACTTCCCCCTTAACGTGGAGGGCGAAGAGGACGTAAAATTTTAGTTTTTCGGATTTCCACCAAAATTGGTATCTGAGGGTTTTTGAGGATGAGAATTATGAATTTTTGATCAGATTACAAAAATTCAATATGGCGGATTCAAAATTGACGATTTAATGACGAGTTTTTCTGATTACTTTCAACTGACTTCCACGTAGGTATCTCATTGATTTCAACATTCACATGCTCTCCCGCTAAAAAAGGGGGGGCGTAGAAGAGGTAAGGCTTTAGTTTGTTCGATCTCGACCAAAATTAATTAATTCTAGCGTATAATGATCATAATAATAACGAACAGTTTTAGGGATTGACAGGAAAGACTCCCTGCTATTTTGATGCGCTAGCTGAAATGCATAGACAAATCTAAAAATTAAAAAATAAATTTAGAAAAAAAACTTTTGGAAAACAAGCTTTTATAACATGGACTAAAAAGCATAAAATAATTTTTTGAGTGTTCTGATATCATAATAATAAAAGCGATGGGCGTATTTAATATTAGGTAAATGCCTTTCCATGCGCATTTGGTGGATCGTCCACAACCGATGATGGGCCGATTCTTCTTTTTCAATGTGACAAAATAAATCGACACACTGCCGGTCGCGGATGATCTGCCTAATATGAAGCAGGCGTAATAATGTCCATCCATATCAGAAAAATGTAAGGGTAGTTTGAGTTGGGTTGGGGTGGGTTGGGTTGGGTTAAATTGTCTACCCTTACATTTCTCTGCTATAATTCAATGAATTTGGATTTTCACTAAACTTCGAATTAACAAGGCTAAAACAAAATCGGTTAAATTTCCTTACGCCCATCGCTTTTATTATTATGATATCAGAACACTCAAAAAATTATTTTATGCTTTTTAGTGCATGTTATAAAAGCTTGTTTTCAAAAAGTTTTTTTTTTCTAAATTTATTTAGTCATTAAGCTCACATGTGTTTAATTGTTTTACAATCTGATCATACAGACTAATTGACAATTTTGTGTTAGAAAAGTTTACAAAACTTAAACTCTGCATTTCTCCTTGTTGGTTTACTTGCTTAATACGAGTGGGTATTTTTTAGGTCTGTATATAGGTCAAAATTTTAAACGTAACAATGTCCCTTGTTATTTGTACTTAGTACCTTAAAATATCTAGATAACTAGAATGTTACTCTCTTTAGTACAGCGTGTCCCGTTTTCAAAGGGATTAAATGGGAAAGTCGGTTATTATTAAAGATATCGATTTTCTGATTGAATTTTTTTTGAGCCCTTAAAAACGATGTATTCAGATTTTTGCTATACCCCGTAGTTTCGTTAATACAGGGAGTTTCTAAAAAAATTGCATTTTTAATAATCCCTTATATCTCGCTTATTTTGCAAGGTATTTTCATTCTGTAAAAACCTTTTTATGGCAACTTTTTAAGAAGAAAGTAATGACGTTGTCAATTTTTTTAAATATTGTTTAGTTTTTGAGATATGGTATTTATCATAAAAAAATTAAATACGGACCAGGATTTTTTTAAACTATTTTTATTGGATTCATGCTATCTTAAAATGGTAAAAATTTTATATTAAAAAAAAAAATAATATTTAAAATTAAAAAAAAAATTTAGTCCGAACCTGGAAATTTCCAACGTAAATATAAATTAAAAATTGCTAGTTGAACGATTTATTAAAAATGCAATTTTTTCATGCATGTATTAGCGAAACCACGAGGTATAGCAAAAATCTGATTACATCAATTTTAATGGCTCAAAAAAAGGTGCCAGCAGAAAATCGATATCTTTAATTACAACCGAGTTTCCCATTAATCCCATCGAAAAAATTATTTGTTTATAATGAAATATAACTTATTATGGCGAACCTTAACTTTCTTCCAATTATTTTTTAACTCAAATTTTTCTCTTATTTTTAAAAATATTTAAAGATATTTTGTCTAATTTCTATGTGGTTTGAGAATTTTGTTAATTGTGACTCAATATATTTGTTTCTAAAATCAAGATGAATTGAATGGATATGATTGTTTTATTTAATGAATAATGGGCAAACTATACCTACTACCTACATGTTGTTGGCGAAATATTTATAATAAGGAGAGAGTTTTCTTCACAATTTTCCGTTACGGTTCGATGCCTACGCAATGCGTATTCATCCATATAAAGCGACTAAAATTGTTACAGATACACATACACACAGATCTACTTTCCCATCATAAATAATAGAAATACTAGTTTTATCGGTAGTAACATCTTGGCATCCACTCTGGGCGATTCTTCTATTAAATTATTTTCTTGCGTGTTTTTATTTTCTGCGAAATGCAACATAAACAACACAAATACGCACTATTTTCCGCATTTATCGTTTAGATTTTCGGGTGCGTATACACATAAAAACTGAAATTTCAAGAAACATGAATATAAAATATAATAAACGATTTAAAAATAAAATTACTACAACGAATCGCTTAGGAAAAACGGTAATACCTTGTGTTATACAGGATGATTCAAATGTTAGCAGTAAAACCTTGATGCTATGCTCATGCTCATCACGGAAGATCGACGTGTGACATATCGCGAGATTGAGGCTTCATTGGGGATTTCAAGGACCTCAATTCAAAAAATTTTGTATAAAAATTAGGGGTAAGAAAATTAGTTTTTCACTGAATACCGCATATGTTAACCGAAAAAGAGAAAGAAGCTAGACCGCTTTGAAGCAAGAAACTCTGTTTGGGTGTTCCAAGTTGAAGAAAAGCCAACAAAAGTCATCCGTTCTCGAAGTGTATCCAACAATTCCTCTGGAAGATCAAAAGAATGTTACTGCCGATTAACATCACCATGTGTTTGCCAAAATTTATCGCTGTGCTTCGAAAAACAAACCCCGAATGACGAATCATTCTCCACCAACACAATGCAAGTTCGCACAATGCACGCTATCGAATTAAAGAATTCGATTCGGTAAGCGTCTACGATAAATTTTTTTGATTTGGATAAAACACATATTTACAAACATTTTATTAAACAATTTGGAGAAAATGTTCAAAATTTAAAATCTTATTTACCATCAAATATTTTCTCAACCTTATTGGTGAAACCGAGTGTACTTTAAGCGGTCAATTTAAAAAAATCAAAATTTAGAATTAAAATCGCTACTTATTATTAAAATTCTTCCTAATCTGTAGTCAGTAAGGCTTTCAAACCTCTCGTTAGATCCATGCGAGTATTCCGATGATTTTTCTTCCATTGACGAAGATGATGATGATTGAATACCAAAAGATGTCAACGCGTCGTTGGAGTCACATTTGTTTCTCAAAGATGACTCGAAAAGTTTCCTTTAACGAGACGTAGATATATTTCAAGCTCCTTTATCAGTATAACGAACAGAATATACAGTATATTCAACCAAACCGATGTTTTTTTTGAACAAGTTTTTGATTAATAATGCATTCGGTAACTTATTTAGAGAGAGAGAATTTTGATCACAATGTAAGAAAGAATATTCAAAAGAAACTATTGCATACTAAAGGAATTTCTAAGCAGCACAACAGTTTTAAAGAATTCCTTTAAACTATGACTGTGCCTGTACTCCGAAAAAAAGATGAACAATATTAAATCCCAAATTATTTCAAGAAAGGGATAGAGAAAGACATCAGACCACAAGGAGAAAATAAAAATATCTGGCTAGACCCCACCGAAAAGCAGAATACAAGTACCTAAATCTGGCATTTGAAGACACATATTTTGGACTATCTGGAATTTGTTTATCATTATTATCCTCCTGCGATATCCCAAAGCCAGCAAATTGCCACTTAGCAACATATTTGTCGATGATACTGGTTTATTGCCGGTAGAAAAATCTATTGACGAATCAGTAGAGAAACTTCAGCATGCAGCCACAGAAGTTCACAATTTTACCACAAAGTTATAAATAAAATTAACTGAAACCAAATCAATTCATGTTAATTTTACAAACACAAATGTAAATCACATACAAATCACAATTAACATGTCTAAAATTTCCAAAAGGCATGCTAAGAAAAGAAAAGAGGAACGTCAGATATGGGATAGAAAAATTGGAAATAAGTCCAATTTAGCAATTCATAACAAGTTAGTATTAAACTATGGGGCTATACTACAGAGAGTAACATTCTAGTTTTACAGAGATTTCCACATAAAATATTAAGAGACATTGTGACATTCATCGGCACTTGCAAATCAAAACTGTAACAGAGACTATAACAAACTACGCAAAAAGCCATCGACATGTGAATTTTGAAGCAATGAAGCTTTTAGACAATACCATGCTAGTTCAAAGACTAAAGAGAGTAAAGCAGTTTGAGCTAGTGAACTAAATGAAATATATAAAACAATATAATGCTATAAAGAGAACACAATTCTAAGTTACAGATGAAGCAAACCGAGGAGAACTATTGAATGAACCCTTACATTTAACTTTTCTAGTAAATTAAGTTAAAACAAAATAGCTAATTAGTCATATTGACTAGCTTGTAGTACAACACACAGTGCATTTGATAAATAAAAAAAGAATTTGTTACTAATAAAATACGAAATAAAAACATATGTATGTACCTAGATTAAAGGCAAAAAGGTTGACGGTGTTTGTCAATACCAAACGTAACCGATTTGCAGGCTGATCAGGATACTAAAAGATAGGATATATAAAGAGTTTTTCTAAAAATTAAATTTTAAAATAATTTGACTGAGTCGGTTAAATTTAACGTTCTTTTAGTTGTGGCACTCGTATTACCTACGAATAACCTTTATCCAAGTGCTTTTCTTTTTGATGCAGCATGTAACAAATCACTATCCGATTGTGCTGCAACTAATGGTCATCGTTATCGTTATTCCTGCGTGGATTTCGCTCTTGTTTTTAAGACATAGTAGCAGCGGACATTTATATGGGAGAAAGTGGTTCGATTTACATCAAAAAGTCGCGTCGTATGTTATGTTATAGATCAGGGCCTGCAACATTCGGAACAAGCTTCGTAGATGGAATCGTCTCTTCAACATCATAGTTTTCTGATGTTTGGTCTAGATTCGCTAAAAGTTTTTTTTATATGGCCGTGTCATCTTTAATTATTTATTTGTCTAGCTTAGTCTGAACCGCTCTGTTATTTTTTCTTTTAGTGCAGTACTTTTTTTATTGTCTTTCTTTGTTTATACTTAAGTCTATCCGATCTTAGTTGATTTATTTTGATATCGTTGTTATCTTGGATTTAAGCCTTCGTTTCTTAGATCTTCTTTGTCCCGACTCTTGTCAAGTTTTGTATTTTTTGCAAAATCATTTCCGACGCATTTGACAATGATTTTAGCAACTTTATATTTATCAATGCATCGTCTACTTGCCTGTATTCTCTAGTAATTTCTATGTTCAATTTATTGATCCAAGTTACTCTAATTTGTGTTGTGTATGATGATGATAATTGATGATTCATATGTGATTGGACCTTGTAACCCTTCCACTGCGGGCACTAGTGGATCTATTCTTCTGTCTGGTTCTTCAAAAAGGTTAGCCACCAGTTTGGGTGAGACACTGTTCAGATCTTCTCAATTAATCTGAGGTTTACCGAAAGTGCTCTGAGGTGTATGTGCAATAGCTTGACATTCGCATAATACATGTCTCACTGTTTTGTCATTCTCCATACAGAGTCTACAATCAGTCTCTTCTGTTAGTCCCATTCTGTGCATGGGTAACCATAAATGACAGTGACCCGTAAAAAGTCCAGTCACTATACGTAAGTCCAATGATGTTCCTGGCTCTCTTTATGCAATACAAATGAACTCTTTAGAGTGAGCCAGTTTTGGTATTGTGTATACCCAAATACTTAATCGTTTTTCAAACTGGTTTGTATAGGTAATGTTGTTGTTGCTTAGGAACTTAATTTTGTTGTGATCGTCAATTACACATATATTCTGGTTTTTAATAGTCATCTCGGGGCCGCATTTTAAACAAACTAAGTGCACAATGAATTTACTGCTATTAACTGTATTGCATTATTTTGTTTTGTTTTCATTTCTGGTTGTATATGGTTTTTTCTTCTATTGTTTTTGGTTCCGAGAGTTGCGACAATTTCCTGCGCCACGGAATATCTTTAAAACTGTCTCCTGCAAGCGACATCAGTAAGAGGACTTCCTGCTATGAATATGGCTAATTGAGCTCCAGTGTCGCATATCGCTATGGTATGTGAGCTTAGGTGGACACACGAGGTACTTTCTTTTTCTGAAACTATGCACAGGATGATTGTTATCAGATTTACTGCTTTCTAATTAAACCACTGCAAGAGTGATTGGTATAGAAGCTAAAAAACAAGAACAAAAAACAATTGAGTCAAAAATTAAATAAATTAACTTCTCAAAAAATAACAAGAGATGCTCAAATTTTCAGGTACTTGGTGATGGTTTTGAGCAAGTAGAAAATTTCACAAAGCAAAACTATAATGTATAGGGAATAAGCTAGAGAATAATGATGGCAAATGATACCGGACATGCCAGTATAGAGGGCGCTGTTAAATTAGGCCAAAACTCACCAAGGGTTGATGAAGAAGAAGAATTAAACCACTAAGCAATCATTTTCAAAACTGTATCCAAATAAACTTTAATTAATAAAGATAAGGATGCAAAAGTAGCAAATAAAGCCTCCCAATCCCAAGAGGCAGATGAAGAAAAAGATGGGCTGGCAACCTTTCGAAAAAGAAGGGCATTGACGAACTTGTGGAAGGATGAAGATTCATATGTGAGTGGGCCTTGCAGCCCTTCCACTGCGACCGCCAGTGGGTCTATTGTGGCTACTTGTGGAAGGAAAGTTAAAGAGAGATTTTTGTGTTGATGCAATTTAGTTGCATTAGCTAATTTATTATATTAAAAAAAGCTAAATATTGTTGATTGTTTACGCCAATTGTATATAAATTTACAAGCTTAGAATTTAGTTTGTTGTGTAGGTATACATTGACAAAATATATAGGTGTCTACTTCTAAATTAATGTAATAGCCGTACAACCGCAACTTATTTAAAAAGCTTAGGTCGATTTCTAAGAAAAAAACCTGCCTTACGCAGAACCGATCAAATGATTCGGTTTTACAAAATTTCTTACAAAATTTCATAAACATTTTTTTCTATGGTAATTGAATCAAGCAATCAAAACCGCATACTGCAGTGCAACGTTTCATAGACATTTTTTGATTTGGGCGCTGTGTTTTGACTTTATTCTACTAAGTAGTTAGAGGTACTAATTATTTAGATCCTTAATAGAACCTTTAATTAATTTTACACACAAAAATGTACAAAATAGATTCTATCTATATAGCCTTTTTCGATCTATCTTTGGACATAGGCCTCCCCCAATATCGAACCGAACCGAACCACTCTTCTCTGTCTGTCGCCGTTTTCATCCATTTAGTCCTTGCATGTTTTTTTAAATCGTCCGCTCATCTCTTTTGGGGTCTTCTACTTCTTTTATTTTTGAGGTCTCCAGTTTACAATAAATTTGCTGCATCCATCGTCTTTCTGTCTGATATTATGACCGGCAAATTTTCATTTTAATTTTGCTACCTCTTCTCTTACATCCCTTACTTTTGTTCTTATCCATTCATTCCTTTTTTTATATGTTAGCTTTATTTGTAACATTTGTCTTATCATTGATCTCTGAGCCTTTGTTACCATATCCATTTGTTTGATTTTGTGAGTGTCCAGGTCTGGTATCCATATGTGAGTACAAGAAGGATACATTTGTAATATATTTTCATTTTGAGTTACTGAGGATATTTTTTATTTAAATATGTGGCTTAATTTACCGAATGGCGAAACCGGCGAAAATGTTTGAGCCAGTAAACTAAATAAAGAGAAACGTCGAGTCTCCCTAGATTTTTAAATAAAAATATTTAAAACGAAACTGATAATTAGTCTTACTGATAAGATTAATGAATATAAACACTATAGTGTGTTTGATGACCTCTTGGAAAAACCAATATTAATATTAGTGTAACTCTGAAAAGAGCTACAAAAGGTTTATAAAAAGAACAAAAGCAAAAGCATCTTGTAACATGCGCCCTAAAGATATTATAGTCTGATTGTTTTTCTATAGTTGACCTTATTCGTTACGCTGCAAATTCTGAAGTTCAGAGATACTTAAACAGAATTTCTAAAAAAACTGTTTTTGTTCGCCCAAACGAACATCATAAATAGCTATAATTCTTGGTTTGAGCGTATTGTTATTCATTGCTTTGAATTGCTGGTCGAAGATAATAGGAAAATGATTTCGAATTGTTTAGTGCATGGCAGATCCTTTATTTTCGATGAATGGAGTTATTGGTTTTAAAGAGATTGCCTTTTCATTCAAGAAGATACCCGTACCACTTATTATGATTAACTTTATGATGAGTTTATCGAACTTATTGATCTAAAAGATGCAGCGATCAAAACTTTACACTGCAGCTTTGCAGAATTGGTAGATTTCGCTCAAACACCAGTGTCATTGTAGCCGACTATTTTGCCTTAACCACAGATAAGAAAGAAGAACTGGAAAATGCTGAAAGAACTGAATACATCAGCTAAAAAATAGACTTTAGTATGAACTACACTAACACTAAAATACTAACAAACACAGATAATTTACAATATCCAATATGGATGAGGTAACAAATGCCCAAAGATCAATGGAAAGAGAAATATTACATGTAAAGCTAACAGATAAAAAAAGGAATGAATGGATAAAAATAAAACAAAAGTAAGGGATGTCAGAAGAGAGGTAGCAAAATAAAAATAAAAATTTGCCGTTCATAATATCGGACAAAAAGACGATCGATGGAACAAATGTATTGTAAACTGGGAGACTTTGGAAAAATAAAAGAATTAGAGGAAGACCACAAATAAGATGGCGGACGATTTGAAGAAATATGCGGAAACTAGATGGATGAACATGGCGACTGACAGAGATGAGTGGAATTTATTGGGGGAGGCCTATGTCCAATAGATGGATTGAAGAAGGCTTAATAGGTAGAAGAGATAGTTAGAACTTCAGGAGTAATTCAATATGATTCTTTATATTCATTACTGTTTAAGAAGGCGGCAAAGAATCGTACTAAAGAGGGCCAATTAGAGAGCTCTCGCTAATCAAGCTAAAACCTACCAGAAGTTGCAATGCGACTTGAAGAAGAAGTTTTGACTAAAGTGCCAGGTTTATTCCTGTAAGTAACCACCAACCAACTGGTGTTTTAGAGAAACAAAATGTTTTTGAAGGACTTTTATTGAGTGAAGCATAAAATGCTTTAATTATCTATTTTGTTGAAGCGAACTGTGCAAATTTTGTTGCCTTTGTAACTAAACGCCTATTTTTCACGTAGCCTAGGAGATATCAAAAATGAACTCATCTACTCCTCTTTCTCTGATGTCTATGTCTATTCCTTCTCTCCAACTCAGTCTGGGCCTTCCTCTTTTTCTTTTTCCCTGTGTTGTCCAATTTAGTACTTTATTTGGGATTCTGTCTTCCGCCATTCTTTGTACGTGTCCATACTATCTAAGTTGGTTAATTTTGTATCTTCCGTAATTTTGTGTTTAAGATCCATAATTTCTCGAATTCTCTCATTTCTCACTCTTTCCAGTTTTGATTTTCCGGCAGCGCGTCTCCAATAATCCATTCCAGTGGATTTAAGAGACTTGCGAACTTTTTCTTTCAGGGGCCATACTTCACTATCATAACTGATGACACTTTTCACTATGCTGTTGTAAATTCTATGTTTTTTTTGTTTTGATACAGCCTTATCCCGGAGAATACTGTTGGGTTGTCTAATTGCTTATCTTCCTTGGTTATTTCTGTGTCTGATTTCTTCATCTAAACTACCGTCATTTATAAATTTATGTATATATTTATCGGTTTCACAACGTTCTACGTCTTCAGATACCCAATCTCCACTCGTTTCTGTTTGCCCATATTCATCATCTAGGCCTCTTATTCTTATTTCACTGTCTATTCCTTCTCTGCAGCTTCTCCTCGGCCTTCCTCGTTTTCTTCGGCCAGTTGGTTTCCATTGTAATGTTTGTTTAGGTAGTCTTTCGTCATCCATTCTTTGTACATGTCCGTACCACACCAGTTGTTTTGTTCTTAGATCATCCACTAAAGTACGTTTACCCACTGTCATAATTTCTCTTATTCTTTGATTTGTAACTCTTTCTCTTTCTGATTTCCCTGCTGCTCTTCTCCAATAGTCCATCTACGTAGCGGAAAACATTTTTTCTGTTCTATCTTTGATTGGCCATACTTCTGAGCCGTATGTAATAATACTTTTTACAATAGTGTTATATATAAGCTTTTTGTTGTTTTGATACACTTTGGTCAAAAAATTATTCCATTTAATAAAGTTATTGCTTTTCTTCCTTGTACGTTTCTATCTTTTATAGCTTTGTCTAGTATTCCGTCAGCTGTAATTTTTAGACCTAAGTATTTATACTCATCACAGGACTGAATTCGCTGTCCAGTATTGAAGATTAGATCCTGTTTCGTTCCACCAATACACATATACCCTGTCTTATTGATATTAACCTCTAGTCCCTACTTATTGTACTCTTCTATTAGTTTTTGTGTCATATATTCGAGGTCGTCATAATCCTGAGCCATCACTATCTGATCATCGGCGAAACATAAAGTATACAAGGTGGTTTCATCCAACGGAATTCCCATGTTTTGGCATTTTCTCTTCCAGACTTTAAGAACTTGTTCCAAATATATCTTGAAGAGCGTAGGCGAGATACAGCAACCTTGTTTAAGACCTTCATTTACTTGAAAGCCTTTGGTTAGTTTTGCTTTTATTTTAACTTTTGCCTTACTATTGCGGTATAACTCTTTGATGGCCTTAATTAGTTGTACGCTTATGTTTGTCTTTTCCAACGCTTTCCAAAGTAGATTTAGTGGTATACTATCATATGCCTTCAGCAAATCTACGTAGATTTATATATTTATAACATGTATTATTAAATTTTATTATCATACGTGAAATTACCCTTAATTAAATCAAAGAATGTACAACGCAGTCCTAAATAATCTTTGTGAAGAATCAAGAACAATATTATTTGACAGTCAAGAAGAATAAACCAGAAAAACATTCGAATTATCCCATCAGCATGCCGAGAGGCTATCAAAGAACCGAAACATCGCTTTTAGCAGTCAGTAAGACAGCTAAAACTTAATTAGCGATGCCCGACAACGAAAATTTTAATAGCCGCAACGCTAAAATAGATAATAAATATTCCATGTAGCGTCCAGAAGCCATAATCTTCCATGTTGTGGCTGCGAAAAGCCATAAAATCATTCCCGAGGCCCATAGTGCCCCTTTCGAGCCGTTTTTGGACGAGGCTTTTTTTGACAGCACTTCACAGAAGTCTTAAAGCAAATTCCGAATTTCAATTAACTATTTCTCGGAGATCGACGCAAATTCTTGAAGCCGAAATCTTTAATAAAATCAGCATAAATGTGTCGTTACATCGAGCCATCGGTGAAGACGCAAAAAATGAAGAAAATTACATTCGAATCGGTAATGTTCCATCCGCAAAAAGTACCTTTGTAATTCAGAATCATTTGGGCGTATATTTTATTAATAAAAATGTTACCAAAATATATGTTCATTACACTTACATAATGTAATTTATAAGCTACTAATAACTACAAAGTTTGATTGATATCAATCAAAGAACAAGTAGGCTTGAGAAAAGGTTTTAGTACAGTTGACCACCTATTAACCATTAAAATCCTAATAGAACGAGCCAAAGCTTTCGATAGTGTAAAGCAATGGGTAGTAAAAGCATCTTTAATTAATAGCCGAATAAATCGCAGATACACAGATTTAATAGCCAATATATATAGCGAAGCAACAACATCAATCAAAATCCACGAAGGAATCAACCAATCCTCATAAGAAGAGTTGTCATAAGGGTGAGACAATATCCCCTAAACTATTTAACCAGTCCCTAGAAGATAGATTAGAATTGGAAGAAATAGGCATCAAAGTAAACGAACAATACTTGAATCACCTAAGATATGCTGATGATATTACCTTAATAACAGATAAGAAAGAAGAACTAATAAAAATGCTGGAGGAACTGGATACAGCAGCTAAAATATAGGCTTGAATATGAACTGCACTAAAACTAAAATGATAACAAACACAGGGATGAGGATATCACGATTAGAATAGACCAAGAGAATATAGAACAAGTAGAGGTATATATATACCTGGGACAAATTATTAAATTAAAAAAGGGAATGAAAAGATTGAAGGGAAAGTCCAAAATACTTCACAATCTTTTTTTTTCGTGTCAAGATTGAGAAGAACAATCACACAAAAAAAATATTGTGAAGTATTTTGGACTTTCCCTTTAATCCTTTCGTTATCGTTCTACTTGACCCTGGAGAAATCTACGATTCTAAAAAAGGAAAACCAAACGGTTGAAATCAAGAGACGAGTAAAATTAAAAAATATCCTCAGTACCTCAAAACGAGAGAGTATAACCAATGTATCCTTCCTGTACTTACCTTTGGATCCCAGACCTGGACACACAAAATCAAACATGGATAAGGTAACAAAAACAAGCAAGGCAAAATTGATGATATTTCGGTTCTAGAAACTCAAGGTATTGATGTAGAGGACAT
The DNA here is from genome assembly GCA_963576565.1 of Aspidapion aeneum. Taxonomy (NCBI): domain Eukaryota; kingdom Metazoa; phylum Arthropoda; class Insecta; order Coleoptera; family Brentidae; genus Aspidapion; species Aspidapion aeneum. Next base: position 10,539,013 of record OY755044.1, on the reverse strand, counting down.
CCAGATGAACTTACCGATACTAGTTTAGTGGTGTGTTACTAAGGATCTCTAAATTTCGAAAAATACTTTGACTACCAAAATTGTAGAAGGTACAACTTATCAAAATAACGTTAGATGTTTGGAATGTCACAGCAATACAGAGAGTTGTCATTTAGAACCAAGATTTCTTAAGGAAGACATGAATTTTCGATACATAGCAGATGAGAGTAGAAATATAGCCTTTCATATGATCAACATCCGTTTATTCTTGACATTTTAATTTCTCTTATAATTAGAAGATTTTCTTCTACTTGATTCTTAAATCTGGATCTGCGTCCATATTCTTTTCTTTAATGTTGCTAAAAATCTGCTTACTTTCATGTATTGAGCAATGTGAAGTTCTTTGAAGTGGCGGTATATCTCGATAATTGTTCGACTCCAATAACTTAACTTTTTCACCGCCCAAATAATTAAAATGGATCTCAGCAACTAAAAGATTTGTCGGATGTCACAAAGGCTCGTCTAATGATTTGTTGTTTGCAAATTGCCCGACTGCTAAAGACAGAAGCAAAAGCTTGTTGATTTTTTCTAGCAACGGGTCTTGTTGAGCAGGAGCATATAAGCTTGAATGTTAAACAGCAGATATACTGTCAGCAATCTAAATAAGCAAGCAAATAAAATGATTAAGCTAAAAGAAATACTAGAAGTCCTACTAGGTATAGTCCTCCCATTCAAACTTATCGTATAAAAAAGGATTATACGTAGATTTGCAGAAGGCATATGATAGTATACCACTAAATCTACTTTGGAAAGCGCTGAAAAAGACAAACATAAGCGTACAACTATTTAAGGCCATCAAAGAGTTATATCGGAATAGTAAGGTAAAAGTTAAAATAAAAGCAAAACTAATCAAATGCTTTCAAGTAAATAAAGCTCTACTATCATATGCCTGCGACATTATCCGAAAACTGTGATAGTATACAGTCTAACTATCCACATGCGGAAATTGTTTTTTTAGGCGATTTCAACGTCCACAATATACCCTGGCTAAAACACCACAACAAAATAGATAATGAAGGCAGGGAAGCAGAAGCCTTTGCCATAAGTTGTGGTCTAACGCAGCTTGTCGATGAACCTACCCGTATCTCAGAAAGGGGTGAATTTGCAGCGCTTTTAGACTTGTTCCTAACTACAAATCCTGACTTGTACACAATTCAAGTAGATCCCCCACTTGGTTCATCCGATCATAAACTTATAAGAACAAAATGCGAAATGTTCATACCGCCAAGCCAACAATCACTTCCTCGTAAAATGTGGCACTATAAATCGGCAAAATGGAATGACCTTAAACAGTTTTACTTGGATTTTCCATGGCAAGAGGTTTGCTTTAAAACAGCTGATCCCACTATTTGCTGTAATGAAATAACAAAAGTAATCTTATCTGGAATGGATGCATATATCCCACATACAATAAAACGCAGAGCTAATGCAAAACCTTGGTTCAACAGCCAGTGTCAAACGGCTGTACAGAAAAAACACAGAGCATATAACCTTTGGAAACGACAACAAACCGCTCAAAACCACACAGAATTTATAGAAGCCAGAAATAGTTGCAAAATTACTATTGACGCCGCCAAAGAAACATACAATCAAAGAATAAAAAACAGGTTGCTGAATTGTCCAAGTAGTTCTAGGTCCTTTTGGTCTCTTGCAAAAGCCGTTGGATCAAACTTCACCAAGTCATCCATACCACCACTTACAGATAAAAATACTCACTTAGCCACAACATCAGAGGAAAAAGCCAATATGCTGGCCAAAATCTTTTCCTCCAACTCAAACCTAACAGTGCCAAATGGAAAAATTCCACCGTTCATTGAAAGGGTTTCCCACAGTATGCCAGAGGTACCCTTTTGTCACAGAGAAATACGAAAATCCCTTAAAAAGTTGGATACAAACAAAGCAATGGGTCCAGATGGCATTCCCGCGGTAGTACTCAAAAATTGTGCTAGCGAACTCACCCCAACTTTCGCAAAATTATTCAATTTATCTTATAGGCAAGGGGTATATCCATCGTCATGGAAGTCTGCCGCAGTACAACCCATTCCAAAGAAAGGAAAAAAGACAGATCCGTTAAACTATAGACCAATTGCTCTACTTCCGGTGATATCAAAAGTAATGGAAAGAATTGTGAACAATCACCTAACCAAGTACTTGGAAAAGTACAAAATTATCAACGACAAGCAATACGGATTTCGAAAATATAGGTCAACTGGCGATTTACTTACATACGTCACTCACTTATGGCAAAAAGCGATTGAGTTGCGAGGTGAAACAAGAACAATTGCCTTAGATATATCTAAAGCATTCGATAAAGTCTGGCATGAAAATCTGCTCAACAAGCTCAAAGCAACGGGATTGTCGCCGAGACTTTGCACCTGGTTTGAAAGTTACCTTAAGGATAGATCCATTTATGTTGCACTGGATGGCCGGAACTCCAAATAAATGCTGGTGTGCCACAGGGAGCAATCCTTTCGCCAACACTTTTTCTGATTTACATAAATGACCTCATAGATAAAACAGTAAATCCACTTTATTGCTTTGCAGATGATGGCAATGTAGTCTCCTCAGTCATACCACCCACATGTCTCTCCGCACGTGAATTCCATTACCTTAGACTAACTGAAATATCACAGATAAATAACGACTTTGAGATAATAGAGGACTGGGGCAACAAAAACCTTGTACAGTTCAACGCGCAGAAAACCCAAGCAGCCCTGTTTTCAAAAAAGACCAGCACCGGTGAGCCAAACATCATGCTATCTGGAAGTGCTGTCGCATTGCAGAGCCAGTTGAACATCTTAGGAGTCACTGCAGAGACCAACATGTCTTGGCACAGTCACGTAGCAGATATAGCTAAAAGAGCGTCCCAAAAGCTTGGGGTGCTATTTCGTACAAGACATCTGTATACACCAAGCCAACTGCTGACACTCTACAAAGCCCAGATTCGACCGACTATGGAGTACTGCTCACATATATGGAGTGCGGCACCCAAACATACCTTAATGCTTTTGAACACCGTGCAAAAACGAGCTATCAAGCTGATCAATGACCCCGCACTTACCCGTAGCTTGGATAGTCTCGAACATCGAAGAACTGTGGGCGATCTATCTCTCTTCTACAGGTATTATCACGGAAAATGCTCTGAAGAGTTGGCACGTATGATCCCCCCGGGAGTAGCACCTACTAGGCGAACACGTCAAACAGACGGTAACCATCAATTTATTGTTAAAATAGAGGCACCAAGAACCTCATTATATCAGAATTCATATCTCTGGAGAACAGCATCGCTGTGGAATAAACTCCCTGCGACAGTTTTCCCTGCAGGTTACAACCTGAACCGTTTCAAAACCAACACACACCAACATTTTCGCACACTTGCCGCTCCTCGAGCGTGATAGGGATCTCCTTGCGAGTGCGCATACCCGTAAAAAAAAAAAAAAGCTCTTAAACAAGATTGCTGTATCTCGCCTACGCTTTTCAAGATATATTTGGAACAGGTCCTTAAAATATGGAAGAGAAAATGCCAAAACATGGGAATTCCATTGGATGAAACCACTTTGTATACTTTATGTTTCGCCGATGATCAGATAGTGGTGGCTCAGGATTATGACGACCTTGAATATATGACACGAAAACTAATAGAAGAGTACAATAAGTGGGGACTAGAGGTTAATATCAATAAGACAGAGTATATGTGTATTGGTGGAACGAAACAGGATCTAATCTTAAATACTGGGCAGCGAATTCAGTCCTGTGATGAGTATAAATACTTAGGTCTAAAAATTATAGCTGACGGAACACTAGACAAAGCTATAAAAGATAGAAACGTACAAGGAAGAAAAGCAATAACTTTATTAAATGGATTAATTTGGGACCAAAGTATATCAAAACATAACAAAAAGCTTATATATAACACCATTGTAAAAAGTATTACTACATACTGCTCAGAAGTATGGCGAATCAAAGATAGAACAGAAAAAATGCTTTCCGCTACGGAGATGGACTATTGGAGAAGAGCAGAAGGGGAATCAAAAAGAGAAAGAATAAGAGAAATTATGACAGTGGTGAACGTACTTTAGAGGATGATATAAGAACAAAACATGGATGATGGAAGACTACCTAAACAAATATTACAATGGAAACCAACTGGTCGAAGAAAACGAGGAAGGCCGAGGAGAAGCTGGAGAGAGGGAATAGACAGTGAAATAAGAATAGAAGGCCTAGATCATGAATTATGGGCAAACAGAACCGAGTGGAGATTGGGTATCGGAAGACGTAAAACGTTGTGAAACCGATAAATATATATAAGGATTATAAAAGTGGCTCGCCCCACTGGAATCATAATAAACGTTTGGGGAGAGAAAGAGTTCGCAGAAATTAAACTATTACTCTCAATAAATCCTAATAAATCAGCTAAACAAACATTTTCTAATTTGAAAAAAAAATAAAGTGTGCTAAAGCATATAACAGTAGTTAAATACCTGTAAGGGATTTAAACAGATTAGCAGAGAAAGTAAAATACTCTGCCAATATATGGGCCCCTAAGCTCACACTAGGTACTATAGTTATGTGAGCTAATATAACTAAAAACTGAAATATATTTTATTCAACTCCACACTAAATTACCTTTTGTTTGATACCACACAAGCCATGTTTTGACTTAAACTCAAATTTTTGAAATCCACCCCCACCCTTAAAAAAAACAAAAACTAAAATGTATTTTGTTGAACTCCGGACTTAATTACCTTTCGTTTGATATCACACACGCCATATTTTCACTTAAACTCTAATTTTTGAAATATACCCCCACCCTTTTTTTTTAAATAAATTAAAATGTATTTTGTTTAACTCCAGACTCAATTACCTTTCGTTTGATATCACACACGCCATATTTTCACATAAACTCTAATTTTTGAAATCTATCCCCACCCTTTTATTTGGTTTGTGTTCGGCGGATTTTGTTCATTTTTAAATGGGACCATCTCGACCCAAGATCCAGCCCAGGTACCAAATTTCATTAAAATCGGCCAAGCGGTTTTTGAGTTATGCGCGTTGGTCGTTACAGACAGACATACAGACACACAGACAGACAGACAGACAGACAGACAGACAGACAGACAGACAGACAGACAGACAGACAGACATACAGACAGACAGACAGACAGACAGACAGACAGACGGCGCAACAAAAAAGTTTCAAAATCATCTGAAACGCAAAGATATATAAAAATTTTTGAAATCGGAGCAACTTTTTTTTTCTCGAAAAAATTAGGATCACCATAGCTCACACTACTATAGTATAGTATATGTGTGAGCTAAAAATCAGGCCGCAGTGCATGCTTAAGGCCAAAGTAAAAGAGCATCTTATTTTTTTAAAACTATTAGGCCATTAGACTACAAAACAAAAATTGTAAAATGTTAATTTTCGTGAGTAAAAAAATAAATGTAGGGACATGCAATTTAAATAATCGACCACTCCAGAAATCTCGAAGGTATTTTGAGTTTATCTTGCTTTGAAAACAAAAACAAGTCGAATTTTAGTAGTTTTGACTACAAAAATAAAATAAAAATATAACAAGAAAAAATAATTGTCTTTCTTGTTGTAAAATTTTATGTCAGATTTTCTTCAATGCTCTTTAAGTATAATGGTATAATGGTAAATATACAGCAGCCTTAAATTTTCATGCCATGTTTGGACCAAGTTTTGGTCTATTTTCCTGACCAAATCTGATAGAAATTGGCAGTCGGAATGCAAAATAATTACTTGTTAACACCTTCGGTCGTTCATGACAGTCATTTACACACCGTGTAATTTCTTCGTACTATACGGTACACTCGGTACTACTTCTTGAAATTAAGCACGCTATAGGGAAGACTGGGGTAGTTGTCTCATTGTTGGTTAAAATACGGGCGGAAACATGGAATTAACTTATTAAAGAAGTTTACCGATAGGCGTCGAATAATCGCACCATAATGTCAAAATTAAAAAGAGTGAAGCCGTTTGAGCTAGTAAACTAAGTGAATTACACATAAAACAAAATAATGCTATAAACACAACACAATTGTGAGTTACAGACTAAACAAAGCGGGGAGAACTGTTGAGTGAACCCTAAGTTTAAATCTGACTTTTCTAGTAAATTAAGTTAAAACAAAATTGCTAATTAGTCTTACTGACTAGATTGTAATAAAAAAAACACAGTGTGTTTGACAAATAAAAAAAAAAAAAAAAAAAAAATAATGTCAAAAGAGAGACATTGTTTTTTTTACAGCAAACTCACCCACTTGAATTTTATTATCTTATCTTAAGAAAATTAGTAAGAGAGGGCATATGATACCGTTCCAGTAGAAAAATTATGCACTGTGTTAGAGCAAACTAATATCAATCATACATACATAAAAGCGATAAAAGAACTATACAAAATGTCAAAATCTAAAACTAAAATTGGAAATCGACATTCAAAAGAATTGCTGGTGGTAATGAAAGGCTTAAGACAGGGATGTTGTATTTCTCCAACTCTTTTGAAAATATATCACATACTACTACTACACACTACATTTTGCTGAGGACCAAGTAATTGTAGCTAATGATTAAGAAGACATGGAGCATATGATGAGAAAGTCAACGAAAGAATACCATAAGTGGGGGTTAACAGTGAATGTGGACAAGACACAGTACTTATCTATTGGAAACGAATCAAGTGAGTTAGAACTAGACAATGGACACACAATATCTTCATGCAATGAGTACGTATACTTGTTTGTCACATTTAATAAGGCATTAACAAAATGTAAAGAACTGGAAGATAGAATAGTAAAAGCAAAAAAGATTATTGGATATCTTAACAGTATTTTATGGAGCAGAGAGATAAAAAATAATGTAAAATTTAACATATATGAAACGATGGTAAAAGGCACGCTTTTGTATGGAATAGAGACTTGTCGCGTAACAAAAAAATAGAGGACAAAAATGGAAAGTGTCGAAATGGATGCAATAAGAAGATCAATGAGAATAACTACAACATCATATAAGAAATGAGACCATAAAAGAAAGAATGGGAATCGAGGGAAGCATAACGGATGACATCTCTAAAAGACAACTGATATGGTATGACCATGTACAACGGATAAACGACGAAAGATCACAAAAGCAGGTCCTGGAATGGCAACCAATAGGGCGCGAAACTAGAATGGCAACAATTAATCCAAAAATCAATGAGTCAAAAAAACCTGACAGAAGCAGATTGTCAGCATCGAAGGAGGTGGAAAATAGGCGTCGGACAACGGAACAAACGTAGTCATAGTAGTACTAATAGGCGTCGAAGAATCGCTTGAAAATGTCAAATGAGAGACACTGTGTTTTTAGTACAGCGAAACTTGGAAGAAACATGTCCTTCCTGGATACGCGCTTGTATGAACACCTATTTACCTCCACAATCCAGAGAAAAATATTTGATGAATTAAGAAAAATAGAAATTTCATGGACAACGGCCTTATAAATTCCAATACCAATAAAAAAATATTCACATCTATACGGTCTTTAAAATGATATTAGTACCGGATGCACTAATTCCGTCTCCTTCTAACGCGTGGGCGATATATCAGGCAGAAGTGAAAGGGAAAATAGACCACTATTTAAGCACGGTTAAATTAAATCAAATGGTGGCATGAGCTCGGCACGAGGCAAAGGATTGGAGTAAAACAAAAACACATCAGTAGCGTAGTTTAAAAATAAATGTTTTTTTTAATTTTTTTTTATCTTGTACTGCTAGTCCTTCTTCTCTTCTTTATCGGAGTGGGTGAAGAAGAAGTGACAATCGTTCTTTATTCCTTCATTATGCTTTGTAGCTGCTATAGCTGGTAGTAGCTTGAATTTGGGCACCGAATAACTAGCTATACTAGCAGCTTTTCTATTATTTGGGGCCTCTTATTTCGACTAAAATTATTTATTATCTAATCTAACTCTTTTTCCTTTTGAATTACCTGCATCAGGTCTTGATTCTTGACTATATCACAACAAATTCTTAGCAACGATAGTACCATCAGTATGAAGAGTTGAGCAGCAAAGCATTTTCAACTTTAGTTTTCAATTAATGTTGCTGCAGCAAAAATTTTTTTGTTACGCTACTTTAATTCTTGATCTTATGTTAACAGATAAATCTTTGTTGTCGTTTATTCACACTCCTAGATATTTGTAGTGGACCACTTTTGCAATTAGTTCTTTTTTTTACAGATATCTAACGACGGCGGCCTTTGGATTGATGATAAAAGGACAGGATGAAGCTTGCACCAATAAATCAATCCTGAGTATTGATGGAAGTGAAAATCTAAATTTAACCCAATTTGATATGTCAAAAGCATTCTTACAGGCTGAACTAGAAAAAAGAAGACTTTTTGAAATAGCCTAAAGATTTTCATATTTTAACTTTATCCTTGATTTTGGTTTTAAGGAAAGCGAGGCAGATCCTTGTCTTTTTATTTAAAAATATGGTAAAACCTTACTTTTTATGACCCCTAAATAATAAGAAACTGGAATAAGATTTTCTAGATATGCTAAAAACTGAATTCAAGACTACAGTTCAACATGCTTGCTATTTTTGGGGTTTAAAAATCGACAAAGATTAAGATTCTGTCTGTGTAAGTCAATTAAAATAAACAAGGAAATTTCTAAATACCAAGATCTACACACATCTAAAAACCACCCGTGCCAACGAAAAGGGGTAATAAGAACATTGGTAGAGAGGGCGAAAAAAATCTGCGAACCAGAAGATCTAGACAAAGAATTAAACCATCTTAAAAACGCCCTCGTAGCAAATGGATACACTCAAAGCGACATAGATAAATGTATACGACCAAAGCCGAGCACTAGAAGGAACAGTAGCGGTGGACTGAGCAGCCGCGAAGTTACTTCAAGAGCCTTTCTGCCCTACATCCCTAGAGTGACAGATAGGATCGGACGTATTCTGGGAAAACACAACATAAAAACGATCTTCAAGCCATATAGGAAGATCGAGAACCACCTCAGATCTGCGAAGGATATAAGGAACCCACTAAGTTCTTCAGGGGTATACCGCATTCCCGGTACCTGTGGAAGTGTCTACATCGGAACAACCAAACGGTCCGTAAACACAAGAAACGAAGAACACAAAGCCAACTGTCGACTCGGACATACGGAAAAATCCGCAGTTGCAGACTACACACTAAACAATGAAGACCACCGAATAAAATTCGAAGACACACAAGTTCTCTGCGCCTCCTCTTCATACTATCCAAGACTCTATAGAGAAGCAATCGAAATTCATAAACACCAGCAGAACTTCAACAGATCTGAAGAAACTCTTAAAATTAACAGAACATGGGTACCGGTTCTTAAAAACACTAAACGGCTCGCTTACAATAACAAAACTGAATCAAGGGAATGTGACCAATCACCGACCAGCTCTGATATACGCCCCGCCCACCATAGCGTATATAACCTGCGCCCGCGACAGACTAACCACCAGTCTTCGAGAAGCCGACAAACAGTCAACATCTGAAGATGCCATCCACTCGAGATGGCGAAACGTCGAGAACGAATTTCCAACGACGACGGCCGAACAGCCCGAAAGCACACCCACCAAGTTAAAATATTCCCCACCAAGAAAAAATTGTGAATTTGTTATATCTAATGACGGAAACAAGACCAGATATAAGATACGCCAGGTACTTCCTAGCATCAAGAAATCTTAAAAATCCCAGCAAAGAAGACAGTGTCAGAGAGAGAGAAATTTTCGCCCTCTAAAAAGATCTTTAAACTTTGCCAAGACATTATGAAAAATTTGTTGAATAAAAATAAATTTTTGCATTGATGAAGGATAACAAAGCTGCAATTAATTTAGCTCAAAATTCTGAATTTCATTGCAGAACAAAACACATCAGAACAAGATATTTCTTTGTGCAAAAATTGGTTTCTGAAGAGATGTTAGAAGTAACGGAAATATCAACTCTTCGACAAGTAGCAGAGGCTTGGACGAAACCAATATTGAAAAACTTTGTGAGGGTATGGATTTTGTAAAATTTGCAAATAAGGAAAGGGCTTGAAACAATGCCTTGTTAAGTATGATGGCCATTGTCAGAACTAATGACCTTGTCCATTGGACATGTTGTTTTTAGTTTTTAATAATGGTAATAAAGTTTAACCAAACGTCTGTTTTTTTAAATTTATCAAACATCATATTATTGCCTTCCATTGTTAAAAATTCTGTTCCTAAATTATCAATATTTTTAGGAATCTTTATTGCAAGATATTTCCGATAGCATATCTTTATTAAAATGTCAGAAAATAAATTAACAACGAAACCTTATATAAACTAGCTTGATACCCTGACCTAACCTAACCGCAACATCATCGCGAGTAACGCCCATGTTATTGGACGTATTACTATGAGTTGTTGGCTGTCATTAGGCTAAAGAATGATCGTGTAGCGCATAAGTTAAATGTGTATCTGTTGCGATAGTTTCGGTCAGAAGACTTTCTTTGCCCGGGGCGGCACTGGGAGCTCTTAGAATCAAATGGAGCGCAGCTTTACGATTGGCAGAATTACTCTTTGTGCTATTAGACAGTGGCGTACACAAGAGGGGTTTATTCGCTCAAGCTTCTCCCAGAACCACTGCAAATTGACCGTCAAAAATTGAATTTTCACCAAAAATCAAGCTTAAAATTAATCGATCTGCGCTTGAGACCTCCCCCCCCCTGGATCAATTTTGGCGTGCGCCACTGTATAAGAAGGATGCGGTTGAGCATATTTTGAATTTGCGTGGGTTAAGCCTTTTTTAAGCGAGGTTTAATTTAAATAATTCAATTCGATTGATTGTTCATTTACTTACTTTCCTCTTTTTTTTTTGGATAGATGAAACATAAAATAAAAACAGTTATTTGTCTGAAAAAGGAGCATTCTTAAATTAAGTATTGCTGTACAGCGTGTCCCATTGAAAATGGGATTAAATGGGACACTCGGTTATTGTTAAAGATATCGATTTTCTGATTGAGCCCTGAAAAATGGTGCAATCAGATTTTTTGCTATACCCCGTGGTTTTGCTAACACAGGGAGTTTGCATTTTAAATAATTCCTTGTATCTCGCTTATTTTGCAAGATATTTTAATGCAGTAAAAACTTTTTTACAGCAGCTTTTTTAGGGAAATATAATGACGTTGTCAATTTTTCAAAATATTGTTTTGATTTTGAGATATGCTATTTATCATAAAAAAAGTTAATACGGGCCTGGATTTCTTTTATTACTATTTTGATTGGTTTCATGGTTAAAAAAATAATATTTAATATTTAAAAAAAATAAGCCCGAACCTGGAAATTTCCAACGTAAATATAAATTAAAAATTGCAAGACACACTAATTGAACGATTCTTAGTAGTATCTGTTTTAAACGTTAATTAAAAGATTTAATTTAAAGTAAAAACCGTTAAAAAGTTACAAAAATAATATCATAGTAAATGGATAATAATAAGAAAAGGTAAAAATTTTTATTAGAAATGAAACACCGTATATCATTTTACAGATCAAAATAAAAAGTCATTTGTAAACCTATATCTTCGGGTTTACGACCAAAGTTTTGTACTGATATTTACGTAATCATGAAAAGCATTCCTGTAACCAAATATCCCATAGTTAAACTGCCCACCTAGTACGTGCGAATGGGCAATATTTTGCGAAAAAGTATCGAACACCCAATAGAAAAATTATAACTGAAAATAATATGTTGTAACAGTTTATTAGAAATATATTATTCACAAAACTTCACGATTTGGGATTTAACCTAGTGTATATATTTTTTTATTGACTCTTTAATTATATTGTAGAAATACTCCAACACTATTGACTGTACAAGATTTATAAAAGCACAAAACAGAAGAGGGTTCAAAAAAATAAACTGATAACCATAGAACCACTCAACTTATTATAGAGTGGAAACCAAACAGCAAACGAACCAAAGGAGGGTAATAAAAAAGATGGATTTACAGTGGTCAGTACTGAGGAAAATTTAAGCATGGAAGAAGTACAAACCAAGGTGTCTAAAGAGGTCGAAATTCATATGAAGAGTTATATCGTTAAATAAAGAAAAAAAACTGTATAACTGTCAAATTTCTTATAAAAAAATTAAATTTATAAGAGCACTTGTAGATAAAATTTCGGCAAAAATAAAAGAAAAAATTGACATAATTTAACTCTTCCTTTACAAACGATTTCATGTCGCGTAGTAGGCGTTTTATCTAATTGTCAATTGCACAGCATTTGTTTTCACAGCCTGCTGGTTTTTCGGCATCTTTTTTAACCATCACAATGGCGGCATCTCCTTTTTTGTACTCTGCTGTGCGTTTTATTGATGACCCCATGCAGATAACTCCGATGTTCTTTTCACTTCGTCGTTGTTTTGTTTAACTAAGATTAAAGCACTTTATTGCTACGACTCATCTCACTTTGGACTCAATCCACAACTTTTGGTAACACCCATCCAATCATTATCCAATAAAATTTGCATTATTGGAAAGAAATGTAGAGCCTGCAAAAAAATTAATTGTTTTAAGTTAATTAATTTTTACCAAAAGTTAGCCTGTTAATCATCATTTAAAAAATAGACGGGTATATTGCTGACTAGTACTGGATATGCTGACAATATTGCCTTAGTACAAATAAGACAGATAAGGAAGAATAACTAATAACAATGATGGAAGAACTGGATACAGCAGTTATAAATATAGGCTTGAGTATGAACTACCCCAAAACTAAAATCATAACAAACACAAATGAAGATATCACGATTAAAATAAACGAAAGAAAAATAGAACAAGTAGTGGAATATATATCTGGGACAAATTATTAAACTAAAAAAAGAAAACCAAACAGCTGAATCAAGAGATAAGTAAGATTGGCCTGGTCAGCATTCGGTAAATTAGGCCACATATTAAAAAATAAAAAATATCCTCAGTACCTCAAAACGAAAGGGTATAATCAATGAATCCTTCCTGTACTCACATATGGATCCTAGATCTGGACACTTACAAAATCAAATATGGATAAGGTAACAAAAGTCCAAAGATCAATGGAAAGACAAATGTTACATGTAAAGCTAACAGATAGAAAAAGGAATGAATAAAAAAAAATAAAACAAAAATAAGGGATGTCAGAGAAGAAGTAGCAAAACTAAAATGCAAATTGGCCGGCCAGTATATCAAACAGAAAGAGGTTTGACGGAATAAATGTATTGAAAACTGGAGACCTTGAGAAAATAAAAGAAGTTGGTGAAGACCTCAAGTAAGATGGGTGGACAATTTGAAGAAACATGCGGGAACTAGCTGGATGAAGACGACGACAGATAGAGAAGAGTGGAAGATGTTGGGGGAGGCCTATGTCCAAAGATGGATCAAAGAAGGCTAAATAGGTAGATAGGAAATAGACTGAAGAAGGCTTCGATATATAGTAGATAAATTAGGCCATTTAGAAGAGAAAAATGATTCTTTGGTAAATAAGGCGCAGTAGCTAGAATAGCTAAGATATGGCGAACTAGATCACACATTTATCACTGCCATCACAATAAGATCCGAGTTACTATGAGCATGGGGAGGAATAAGTCAAATTGACTATCGATGATGATGATGAAAATGCAAATGACGGGGTAGATATTGTCCGAAGAAAGTAAAGAGAGCTGTGAAAACAAGAATCGATAACGGAGCTATGGAGGCAACGTGTAGTGAGGTCACCGAACGCAGAGCAATTGAGCAGCCTGCAAAGATTGCATAAAGCAATAATGGTAAAACAGGACCAATAGCATCGCCCTTCAAATCATTGTGGGCCTATCAACAATCTTTTAACGGATAAAGAAGCAAGCCGTGTCAGGCTAGCTCCGAGAAAGAGGTGCAAAGATGTGATGAAACAGAGGAACAAATTTTGAACACGAAGAATTTTGCGAGTAGTGTAGCCTAAACTAGGTACTGCTGTCGGTCCTAATGGTGAAACGACCAGTTTTAAGGGAATAACAGGAGACTGCAATAAGAAACGAGAACAACAGACAGTTCCAGCTCTTAATAATATACCAGGTCATACAGAAATCTGATCTGGTAGACTAGCCAATAGAGAATCTGAAGCTCTCCTTATTTTGATAAAAGGGCAAGAAACACCGGCCATTCGGAGTGCTAAGATAAGGGCAAAAAATTGAATTTCATGGCCACTATAGAACACACCAGAGAGATTAGCTACTGGGTACAAAAATAAGAAACGCAAACCGTACATTGGCACAAGACTATTGCCGTAGCTGCTATTGCCGTAGCTGCAGGAAGGACGAGAATTCTGCTTGAGGGCTTCCAAACTTTCAACATCTAGAAGAACTAAGGGACATTTTTTAAACATGATTTAATTAAGCACTCTAGCTCCTTGTACCTCAGAGTAAGCAGAGGAGCAAATTCAGAAAAGAGGGAATTTTGCGGGTATTGTAAGTTACGCTGATGGTCCTAATGGAAGAAAAGGATACTTATCAGAAGTCCTTATTATTTAGTTTGGTGTACAGACAATTCAAACTACCAGGTCATACCGAACTCTGATCTGGTAGACTAGCTAATAGGGAATCTGAACCTCTCTTAAGTTTGTCAAAAAGGCAAGAAACATTGGCCCATTCGACGTGCTAAGCTATAGGCAGAAAATGGAAAGTTATAGTCACTATAGCAAAACCAAGAAAGATTTCCTACTTGGTACAAACTAAAGAAAAGCAAACAGATAAAACTGTAGGTTGGCAAACGACTATTGCAGGAATGACAAGGAATCCGCTTGAGGTCTTCCAGACTTCCAACATCTAGAAGAACTGAGATATATAGAGATATACACGCTCGCCAGATTTATAAACAGCTGTAGTTGGTTTAATTGAGCATTCTAGTCCCTGTAATACATCTCAACACAGAAAGGATACCGGAAGTTCTACGTCAGATCTATTATCCTTCTTAGCTGAAGGGATAACAAATAATCCTCTTGAGGTCTTCAAGACTTTTAAAATCTAGAAGAACTCGCCAAATTTGTGGCTGATTTAATTAAGCACTCTAGTTTCCTTTATCTCAGAATAAAGAAAGGAGCAAATTCTGAAAAGAGGAAATTTTGCGAGTAGTGTAGGTACCGCTGACGGTCCTAATGGTGATACAACTCGTTCTAAGGGAAGAAAAGGTCACTGCAATGACAACCGAGAAATTTTACCATCTGAAGTCCTCATTTCGTTTGGTGTACAGACAATTCCAGCTCTTAATGGTATACCAGGTCCTCTGATTTGGTAGACTAGCTAGTAGAGAATCTGAAGCTATCTTAAGTTTGACAAGAAGGCAAGAAACATCGGCCAATTCAAAGTGCTAAGCTATGGGTAAAAAATGGAAATTAATTACCAATATAGCAAAACCAAGAAAGATTTCCTGCTGGATACAAGCAAAAGAGATTTGCTTTTGGGGACCAAAAGTAGAGAAACAAACCGTACACTGGCAAACGATTACTGCAGGAACGACGAGAAATCTGCTTGAGGTCTTCTGGTCAGCCAACATCTAGAGGAACTGAGAATTAATTGAGCATTTTAGCTCCCTGTAACTGATCTTAACACAGGAGGGGTTAAGGATAATGGAAGGTCTACGTCAGATCTCTTATGAAAAGAATTTTGGAATTTATATAGATTTCAAAATAAAACCAGAAGCGAAAAAGGCCGACAAATTGCATTACTTCTCGGCACGTCAAACGATTCGAAGCCATCAACCAAAACTCATTCGCCAATCACAAAAGTTAATCTGTTGAGTGCGCCGCGAGCATATAAAAACCGTCATTACCCATAAATTACACCTTTTCATTTTATAAAATGTGTACCAATTGTGTAAACACTGCGCGTGTTTAACTTCATGTTCTCTTGATTATCTTTGATGTTCTCGGTTCGTAAAGTCGTACTTTAATAACTAAATTTTCTCTTACGAAACTTTCCGACATACGAGAATCGTTTAACTGACTTATAATAGAACAATTTTCTTCTATTTCTTCTTCTATGGTAAAGTTACATTAATACTTTGTAAGCGTTATACCTTTTGTGATTCCTCCAATGTCATTTACCTTTTTTTCATATGATTTTTTGACAAAAACAGTTTTGGTGGGGAGCTCTTATTTATTATTTTTTTAGATGAACACAAGTTTCGCCTTATATTTATATTTATATATTTATCCGTTTCACAACGTTCAACGTCTTCCGATACCCAATCTCCACTCGTTTCTGTTTGCCCATAATTCATCATCTGGGCCTCTTATTCTTATTTCACTGTCTATTTCTTCTCTCTAGCTTCTCCTTGGCCGTCCTCGTTTTCTTCGGCAAGTTGGTTTCCATTGTAGTATTTGTTGAGGTAGTCTTTCATCATTCATTCTTTGTACATGTCCGTACTACACCAGTTGGTTTGTTCTTATATCATCCAATAAAGTACGTTCCCCCACTGTCATAATTTCTCTTATTCTTTCATTTGTAACTCTTTCTCTTTTTGATTTCCCTGCTGCTCTTCTCCAATAGTCCATAGCGGAAAGCATTTTTTCTGTTCTATCCTTGATTGGCCATATTTCTGAGCCGTATGTAATAATACTTTTTACAATGGTGTTATATTTTTTTGTCATGTTTTGATATACTTTGGTCCCAAATTATTCCATTTAATAAAGTTATTATTATTTCTTCCTTGTACGTTTCGATCTTTTATAGCTTTGTCTAGTGTTCCGTCAGCTGTAATTTTTAGACCTAAGTATTTATACTCATCACAGGACTGAATTCGCTGCCCGGTATTTAAGATTAGATCCTGTTTCATTCCACCGATACACATATACTCTGTCTTATTGAGATTAACCTCTAGTCCCCACTTATTGTATTCTTCTATTAGTTTTCGTGTCATATATTCGAGGTCGTCATAATCCTGGGCCACTACTATCTGATCATCGGCAAAACATAAAGTATACAAGGTGGTTTCGTCCAACGGAATTCCCATGTTTTGGCATTTTCTCTTCCATACTTTAAGGACTTGTTCCAAGTATATCTTGAAGTGCGTAGGCGAGATACAGTAACCTTATATTTTACAACTTATATTTTAACTTTATGTTCTCTTGATTATTTTTGATGTTCTGGTTCGTAAAGTCGTACTTTAATAACTAAATTTTCTCTTACGAAACTTTCCGACATACGAGAATCGTTTAACTGACTTATAATAGAACAATTTTCTTCTATTTCTTCTTCTATGGTAAAGTTACATTAATACTTCGTAAGCGTTATACCTTTTGTGATTCCTCCTATGTCATTTACCTTTTTTTCATATGATTTTTTGACAAAAACAGTTTTGGTGGGGAGCTCTTATTTATTATTTTTTTAGATGTACACAAGTTTCGCCTTATATTTTATATAGCTTTTCTTCTCTGGCGTCTTGTGTTTTTTTGCGAGATATGTTTTGTTGAATGGAGTTCCCTAAGAGGAATAGTGCATGTATTGAAGTTTTAAGTTTTAAGAAAAACGGGTTTTAGTTTTATACTTTTATTGTCTTATAGTTTTGAAATAAAAAGTGATGCGGTTTACTTGTTATGTCAAAATTATAAGATATTAGGGACTTTGGAATAAAGTTATGAAATAATGGTATCCGGTAGTATTTTGACAGATTTACATTGTAGGCTGACAGTTTAATTATCTGTAATTAAAGTCGACAGTATTTATTTTGGTTCGTATAGTTAACAAAATCCTTATGTTGAAAGATTAGCTGTCATATTCTAATGCAAAACTGTCAAAATAGGCCGTATTTTAGAGACTACTATTGCATTTTACTTTTCAAATTTATGTATAAATTTCCAATAATACTAAAAAACATCAAGCGTCCGTGATATATACTGCAAATCAAAAACATAGGTCCACAAGCGCTTAGTTTTCGACATACAGGGTGTTCAAATTTATTTTTTTTATAGTTTTTAGCTCACACTACTACTATACTATAGTAGTGTTAGCTCACACTACTACTATACTATAGTAGTGTGAGCTATAGTGATCCTAATTTTTTCGAGAAAAAAAAAGTTGCTCCGATTTTAAAAATTTTTATATATCTTTGCGTTTCAGATGATTTTGAAACTTTTTTGTTGCGCCGTCTGTCTGTCTGTATGTCTGTCTGTCTGTCTGTAACGACCAACGCGCATAACTCAAAAACCGCTTGTCCGATTTTAATGAAATTTGGTACCTACGCTGGGTTTTGGGTCGAGATGGTCCCAATTAAAAATGAACAAAATCCACCAAACACAAGCGAAATAAACGGGTGGGGGTATATTTCAAAAATTAGAGTTTATGTAAAAATATGGCGTGTGTGATATCAAACGAAAGGTAATTGCGTCTGAAGTTAAATAAAATACATTTTACTTTTAAAAAAAGGGTGGGGGTAAATTTATAAAATTAGTGTTTATATGGAAATATGGCGTGTGTGATATCAAACGAAAGGTAATTGAGTCTGGAGTAAAACAAAATAGATTTTAGTTAAAAGAAAAGGTGGGGGTAGATTTGAAAAATTAAAGTCAAATCATGGCTTGTGTGGTATCAAACGAAAGGTAATTGAGTCTGGAGTTCAATAAAATATATTTCAGTTTTTAGTTATATTAGCTCACACGTACACTGTAACTATAGTACCTAGTGTGAGCTTAGGTGCCCATAGATTGGCAGAGTATTTTTAATAGCATGTGAGGTTTTTGAGATATTTAGCTCAAATTTAAACTACACTATTAGACATGCCAAATAATAGTAAAAATCTATAGGGGTTATGTGGCCTTTTCACCCGATTTTTTTTTAATTGTAAGAAATAAAACTCTTGTTTCATTGGCAAAGTTTTCTGTTTTTTTGCATATGTAACCATTTCAGAGAAAATTACTTCGGCACCAAAGGCTGGTATATGGCGAGCATATCAAAATAAACAAAAAATTATATCTCGAAAACTAAGCGTTTGAGGACCTATGTTTAAATGAAGTTTTTGTCTTGAGATCAAAAGCATAAGGAATTTAACATTCAAATTATGTTATTGAGTTTGAAAACACCCTGTATAAATAAAAATAGTTTTAATCATTTACACCACAGCAGAAAACGGTTCATCCACTTCCGTCATTGATGCCGCAGCTACAAATATGCGGTGCACTAGATTTAATACAACAACGCACAGTGGGTCTTACCCATGACAGGAAATTTTCATGTTTAAATTTGGCGGTAAAATCATCTTTAAATAATAGCCGAATAAATCAAAGATATACAGGCTTAATAGCTACTATATATAGCGAAGCAATAACATCAATCAAAATCTACGAAGGAACCAAGCCAATCCACACAATAACCTCTAAACTATTTAGCCAGGCCCTAGAAGATGAACCACCTGGAGATATATATGTATATATATATATATATATATATATATATATATATATATATATATATATAGTTATATAAGATATGCTGAGCTATTGCCTCAGTAACAGATAATAAAGAAGAATTAATAAAAAGGCATCAAGAACTGGATACTAAAATCATAACAAACATAAAGATATCACGATCAAAATAAACTGAGAAAAAATAGAACAAGTTGATAAATGGGACAAATTATTAAACTAAAAAAAGAAAACCAAACAGCCAAAATCAAGAAAAGAGTAAGATTGGCCTTCCAGCATTCGGTAAATTTACCTATGTCAAAAAATTAAAGATATCCTCAGTACCTTAAAACGAAAGTGTATAACCACAATGTGTCCTTCATGTACTGATCTATGGATCTCAGACCTTCAAATATAAATAAAGTAACAAAAGCGCAAAGACCACATGTTATATGTAAAGCTAACAGATAGTAAATGGAATAAATGGAATAAATGGAATAAATGGATAAAGATTGAAATCAAAGTAAGGGATATCAGAGGAGAGGTAGCAAAATTAAAATGGAAATTTTCTAATCATAATATCAGACAAAAAGACGATCGATGGAACAAATGTTTTGTAAACTGGACCTCTTGCAAAAATAAAAGAAGTAGAGGAAGATATCAAATGAGATAGGGGGACAATTTGAAGAAACATGCGGCAGCTTGATGGATAAACACGGCAACTGATAGAGAAGGGTGGAAAATATTGTCGAAAGATGGATATTAAGCCAATTCTCATGCGGCATTAGCAATATCTTGTAAGCTTAGTATAACAACGAGGGATACTATCAAATACCTAGTTGCAGCAAACTCTAACTCTCTAATATATATCATTAGAATAGTAATTTTATATTTAAACATGTATTTTTCTGTAAATTTTGTGCAGATTGAACTGGATTTTCCCAATTGTTGTGTAAGCCTACGACTTCATTGTATTAAAAAGTTGATTTATGTTAATCCCCTAAAACCGCTCTCTTAGTTCACTGCGCATCTTCCTAGTCCAGCAGTACTTGCTAATGCTATAAATCTGGTTCACTGCGGCCGGTCGCGGAACGAACCCGTTTATTTCATCTTAAAGCGCCGTAATTACAAAAAGGCTAATTTGAATTGAATTTGACTTTATATCTACCAAATTTTAAGCAGAGAGGAGTGGTCGGCAAGTTCTGTTTTAAACGACGTCGTTATTCCGATCTATACAGGCGGCTCAAAAATGAAGAAAGATGACCTAGGATTAGGAGTGTTCTCTTCGGAGCTACGTGATCTTCCAGACTAGCTATTCTGGGCCTTGAACGATCGTATAGTTCCCATCACATGCTTTGGTCAACAAAGCTGAAATTTGGCAAAAAAATCAAAAAACCTCAAAATTCTAATTTACTTAGTCCCCTACATGTAAATTTATGTAAAAGTAACATAGCCCACTTCCAGAAACGTTAGAGAGCTGAGCTTTGGAAGGTTGATATGAACTATCATAAAACCATGGGAAAATATTTAAATCTCAAAATTTTAAAGAAGGTATTGCAAAAGTTTTGAATAATATTCCGCATATTTTACTACCTCAAAACTTAAATATTATCCAAATCCTTTAAAAAAGGAGTGAAATCATAAAGCCAAGTGCGCGAAAATAATATTCCGTAAAAGAATTGAGATAAAAGGAAAGTCAAGTTCTCCAATACAAATTTTAAAATAAAAGGTTCTTACTAATTTGGAAATTTTTTGTAAACTTGGCTATTACGGCTGCAAATGATTCTTAGGTACAGTGTTAAATTAAACATAAAGAAGTTTGACTGTAATAACAAAGTTTAAAAAAACATTTCCAAACTAGTAAGAACCTTTCATTTAAAAATATGGCTTTTCTTTTATCTCAATTCTTTTGGCAAAATATCATTTTCGCGTACTTCGGCTTTTTTTACATAAAATGTTTTTGTTATGATTATTTGCTTTATCAAAAAAGACAGATACAGCGATTTGGCGCCATGCAGCTGAACAGTTGCAGTAGGCGCACGGCTGGCGACCTAACCCAGGGAATACGCCCAGCACGATCGCCCCTGGCTGCGTACTGAATAGAAATAGTACTACCCATTCATTTGACAGGGTTGCCACCTTGTGTAAAAAGTATTACATAAAAACTTATATACCTATACCTAGGACTTATTTTTACATATAAGGTATACAGAGTGGCGACTTTAAGTAGAATGCTGCCTCTAGCGGGTTAATAAAACTAACCTATAGTTGATATTAGATAGTTTAAGTTGTTCTACGTATTTTTACGTAAAACTGCACGTTAAGCGATCTACGTTTTGTTTCAAATTTGAGTTTAAGTTGAATGTTTTTACGTTACCATAACAAGTCTACTAATAGCATAATGTGTTTTTTTGATGTTACAATTTTGTTTTTTGTCTTTTCAACCACAGTAGGAATATCTTTGCAAAGAATCATTTGTACTGGAAGCGGAAATTATCGTCTAGGCCTCATTTTACGATCGGTCAATCAACCAATTCTATTCTTTGGTAATGTTAAGGTGCCCGCAGACTGCCGTAAGCTAACGTAAATACGTAAGCTTCTAACGTGACCTTGACGACGGTGTGACGAAGTGCGCTTGCGTATCTGTCAAATCTCATGCTTACGTAAAAATACGTAGCACAATTTAAACTATCTATTGTAGTGAGTGGCACTGCGTTATCAAAACCGTGATGGGCGGGAAGGGAGTAGAAGGGGTACATACAATGGCCTGCACTTCCTGTAATTTTTTTATTGATATTGATTCCCAAAACGAGGCACTGCACTAATTAGTTATTAGCTTACTATTGTACTTGCATTATATATATATGTCTTCTTCTAAACGATTTTATTAGAAAGGAACATATATACTCTTATCTGGTTGTTACAAATATATTGATTTAGCCGAGCATTTTTTTCTAAAAAAAACAAAATAATATTTTATTTGACGTATGTCAAAAAAATTATACCAGACGGTTATGCATATTAAAAACAAGAAAAACAAAAACAACATTTTAAACTGATTGATATATCGCTAGTAAATATCTGGCACAGAATTAGATAGTGGAGAAAAATGGGTAAATCTGGCAACAAGCAAATAGGAAGAGACGACGGTAAAATCCAAAAGCTGAACAGATAAAGAACGACTTGCGGACTTCTCTAAGACCGCGAGCGAATTCCTGCGGCGCACTCGACCAAATAACGTCGAGTGGTTCTTTGCTGCTTCGCGCTGCAGGATCGCTCTTCCTGCTCTCGGTACGGCTAGCCGAAGATACTACATATTTGCTTCTCTGTTATGTCCAGCCGCGGTATGCAAAGGGTATTACTTAGGTACAGGTATTGCTAATCACATCGTTTCCTGCATGTAGTTGATATTTATTTATTTTCAATTAGGGGTTAACAACAGATGATTACATCCACAAACGCAACCCTCGACATAGTAAGAACAATGGGAAAAAAATTAAACACTAATTACAAGCAAGAAAAAAGCAAAATCCTAAATACTAACTACAAGCTAAAAGAGAAAAAGGAAACATTTGTGTTTGAGAAAGTCACATTATGTTATTACTTTAAAAATATTGTTTTGATCCTAGCTTTAAAATTAGAGAGTGACATATCGAAGTATTCAATTGTATTACAATATTGATTATAACATTTCAACATTCTACAAAGGGGAGCATTTTGTCCAGAGTTAGTTCTACGAAAAGGTATTTCAAGCAGCTCACGGTTTCTTATATTCATATTGTTTTGTGGTCTAAACTGTATTTTCTGGTAAACCTCGGATACGATGCCAGACACTTCATTATTTTAAAAATCATCAAAAGATTGGACATTGTTCTACGGTCCTTGAGTGAAATGATTTTGTATTGTTGCATAATGAACCTATAGTCTCTATCAATTATAGGTGTTCTAGTTTTGTAGCCAATATATCTTAGAAATTTGTGTTGGACAGATTCTAATCTTTTTGCATAAACGTCATAACATGGGTCCCACACGACTGATGCAAAAGAGAACTGACTATGACATATGCGTAATAAACATTGAGAATAGGTCTAACATCACGAAAATCATTACATACGCGTTTAATAAATCCGAGCATTCGATTGGATTTGTTTAAAACATTATCAATGTGCGAGTTAAATTGCAGTTTGGAATCTAAAATCACCCCCAAGTCTCGCACCTCAGAGACGGACTTCAAGTTATGATTCCTTATAAAATACACATGCTTTATCGGATTTTTGTTTCTGGTATAAGATATTGTAACGCATTTCCCCAAATTAAGAGACAGATCTTTTCTCTGACAATAAACCTCCAACCGATCCAAATCCTCTTGAACCCTCAAACAGTCCTCTTGACTAAGAATTTTTCTGTATCCCTTTACATCATCGGCGTACACCAAAAATTTGCAATGCTTAAAATAGTCTTTGATATTATTGATATATATGATGAAAAAAAGTGGTCCAAGGTGACTACCCTGAGGTACTCCTGAGGGAACAATAAAAGGATCTGATCTGAAACCATTGACAGCTACAGCCTGCTTTCTTTCAGATAAATAAGACCATATCCAACGTAAGAGGAAGCTAGGAACTCCCACCCCAGCAAGGCACTCGACCAGCATTCGATGATTGACCGTATCGAATGCCTTGCTTAGGTCTGTGTATACAGCATCAACCTGCTCCCTGCTGTCCATGGACTCAGATATATAATCTACAAATGAAACTAGATTGGTCTCTATGGATCTGTGTGCAGAAAAACCATTTTGCTCTTTTATAATAATGTCTTTTACGCTCTCAAATATGACATTGTAGATAATTTTTTCAAATATTTTACCAAATACACACTTGCTAATTGGTCTGTAGTTCCGAACATCATGATTATCCCCACTTTTAAATATGGGAATAATATCTGAGGACTTCCAAACCTCTGGAAAACAGCCCTCAAACAATGACTGGTTAAAAATTATCTTTAAAGGCTTTAATAGGAACGATCTGCATTTTTTTATAAAAACAATAGGTATATTATCAGGTCCAGTACATTTGCGCTCATCTAATGATTTAATTATATCAGAAACATTATTTTCGTGTATGGTAAATCTTCCCTCGTACGAGTTCGGAAATACAGGCGAGCTTGGGATTGCATGGCTGGTCTTTCTTTAGTTTTTAATGAATTTCCAAATCTCTTTAGCATTTCCCGTGATGTCAGCCTTGATTCTACGCACATATTCAAAATAGTCCCTCTCTTTCTTTCATGGTTTGTTGTTAAATACATATTGATTTGAAAGTTTGTGTTATTGTGGTGTTTATTACTCAAAAGTGATCCTTTTGCAGTTCACTTTCTTTTTTTATAACAAACTCTCGTTTTCTTGTTTTCATTGTACGAATTTGTAGTGAGGTTTTTCTGTTTGGATATTTCCTTTAACCTTCTTCCGGGATTCATACCTGGGTCGCTATTCTGGGGCTTGAACGATGTGACCATCCACATCACACGCTTTGATCAATAGCAAACTCTAAACGATCGCGTGTTGTGCGAAATGACTTGTCTCGACGAATGGCATAGTCGCCTGCTACCGACATAAAACGTTCCGCGATCGGATCGTAAGAGAAGCTCGGAGCTAATTTAACGCTTGGCATTGGCTAAAGCATGTGATGGGAACTATCACATCGTTCAAGACCCAGAATAGCTACACTGGCGGTAAGCCATAGATGTCTTCAACGCCTTTCTTTGAAATAATCTGTTTTTTTTTTACGGGTATGCGCACTCGCAAGGAGATCCCTATCACGCTCGAGAAGCGGCAAGTGCGCGGAAATGTTGGTGTGTGTTGGTTTTGAAACGGTTCAGGTTGTAACCTGCAGGGAAAACTGTCGCAGGGAGTTTATTCCACAGCGATGCTGTTCTCCAGAGATATGAATTCTGATATAATGAGGTTCTTGGTGCCTCTATTTTGACAATAAATTGATGGTTACCGTCTGTTTGACATGTTCGCCTAGTAGGTGCTACTCCCGGGGGGATCATACGTGCCAACTCTTCAGAGCATTTTCCGTGATAATACCTGTAGAAGAGAGATAGCCCACAGTTCTTCGATGTTCGAGACTATCCAAGCTACGGGTAAGTGCGGGGTCATTGATCAGCTTGATGGCTCGTTTTTGCACGGTGTTCAAAAGCATTAAGGTATGTTTGGGTGCCGCACTCCATATATGTGAGCAGTACTCCATAGTTGGTCGAATCTGGGCTTTGTAGAGTGTCAGCAGTTGGCTTGGTGTATACAGATGTCTTGTACGAAATAGCACCCCAAGTTTTTGGGACGCCCTTTTAGCTATATCTGCCACGTGACTGTGCCAAGACATGTTGGTCTCTGAAGTGACTCCTAAGATGTTCAACTGGCTCTGCAATGCGACAGCACTTCCAGATAGCATGATGTTTGGCTCACCGGTGCTGGTCTTTTTTGAAAACAGGGCTGCTTGGGTTTTCTGCGCGTTGAACTGTACAAGGTTTTTGTTGCCCCAGTCCTCTATTATCTCCAAGTCGTTATTTATCTGTGATATTTCAGTTAGTCTAAGGTAATGGAATTCACGTGCGGAGAGACATGTGGGTGGTATGACTGAGGAGACTACATTGCCATCATCTGCAAAGCAATAAACTGGATTTACTGTTTTATCTATGAGGTCATTTATGTAAATCAGAAAAAGTGTTGGCGAAAGGATTGCTCCCTGTGGCACACCAGCATTTATTTGGTAAGAGTTGGAGTTCCGGCCATCCAGTGCAACATAAATGGATCTATCCTTAAGGTAACTTTCAAACCAAGTGCAAAGTCTCGGCGACAATCCCGTTGCTTAGAGCTTGTTGAGCAGATTTTCATGCCAGACTTTATCGAATGCTTTAGATATATCTAAGGCAATTGTTCTTGTTTCACCTCGCAACTCAATCGCTTTTTGCCATAAGTGAGTGACGTATGTAAGTAAATCGCTAGTTGACCTATATTTTCGAAATCCGTATTGCTTATCGTTGATAATTTTGTACTTTTCCAAGTACTTGGTTAGGTGATTGTTCACAACTCTTTCCATTACTTTTGAAATTTGTTTTGGAGGACTTGGCTTTACTTTTATCTCAATTCATTTTACGGAATACCACTTTCGCTGTTTTTTAATAAAATGGTTTAGTTATGATTTCACTCCATTTTTAAAGGACTTGGATAATATAAGTCCAACTTACGTCTAATTTGAGTGCATGCCTTAACACTGTGAACAAAAAATTAAAAAATTAGTTGAATGACTTGTTCAAGTTAATACCCTGGAAACTAGCACTCCTATACTGGGGCTTTAACAATAGGTAGGAGTTTCCAAAAATTTATGCCTATGTGCTTAGTAGCTCAATTGGAAAGGAGTTGGCGTACATAGTCAGAGGTTCTGGGATCGAATCCAGGCTTACCACAATAATTTTTTCTACAATTTTTCGTTCTATAATTTTACCCCTCTCCTAGACATATTGTTCAAAACTTTTGCAATGTCTTATTAAAAATTTGGAGGTTTCTTTTTATATTTTCATATGTTTTTATCATAGATCCTATTAGCCTTTTAAAGCTTAGCTCTCTAGTGTTCCTGGAAGTAGGCAATGGTAATTTTACATAGGTTCATATTTATAGGGGAAGAAAGTAAATTAAAATTTTGGTGTTTTTTAATTTTTTTCTATAGTTTTATCATAGTTCCTATCAGTATTTCAAAGCTCAGCCTCTAGCGTTTCTTGAAGTGGATAATGTTACATTTACATAACTTTTTATTTATAGGTGAGGGAAGTTAATTATATTTTGGGGTTGTTTAAATTTATTTTATAGTTTTATCATAGTTCCTATCGGCCTTCCAAAGCTCAGCTCTCTAGCGTTTCTAGAAGTGTGCAATATTACTTTTACATAACTTTACATTTATAGGGGAGGGAAGCAAATTAACATTTTGGGATTTTTAAATATTTTTCTATAGTTTTATCATATTTCCTATCAGTCTGCCAAAGCTGCGCTCTCTAGCATCTCTGGAAGTGGGCAATGTTACTTTTACATAACTTTACATGTATGGGGGAGGTTTTTTTGACTTTTTCCAAGGGTTTGGTCACAATTTCTATCAGTGCCAAATTTCAGCTCTGTAACATGTCTGAAAGTAGAGTAGAATTTTGATGATTTATACATGAGTGAAGAAGATGAGTGAGTTAGTGAATGGCAATTTCGATGGTTTGTGAAAATTCGAAACTACTTTATGGAAGTCCATAAAACTGGGAGGGATTATTAATTCTATAAAGATCTACGACTGTGCAAAGTTTGAGTTTCGTAGCTCATTCCAAAGTAGATGTTTAGATAGGTCAAATATGGGCTGAAATGTTTCAAGAAAAGATGATAAAGCAGTTTCCGCGCGAACTTGACTTGGCACTGCCCAGATATGTGCCTAGTCGCGAGGCCTGGAGCCTGCCCTAAACACTGCTACTACCAACCTGTACTTTGGCCTCCATCACGGTACTACGATTTTCTTTTTGATTAGAGTTCCGCGGGCGGGTAATTTAGTACTTTGCTTATTAGGCATTTGCATATCGATACTATAGAACCGAGCCGTTTAAAACAGTCCTTTCATGCGCGATCGACTCGTTCGGAAATTGTGAACTGCATTTATTCATCTGTAAATGCACAAAGGTCATTTGGACGCGTGGCTTCACCCGTTAGAATAATTCGATGGATGCGATTGCAGGAAAATCTCGAAGATAGAAAAAAAATTGATATTCTATTATGTAATGATTTTTCTCTAGTTTATTTCTACCTTGCTATATCCAGTTCAATACCTTTTGGTAATCTATTTTTACTCATTCATTGTAGGTACGTATTCAGATGTTTTTCAATTTTAATTTTGAAAATGCAGAAATCCTTTTAAAAGAAAATAACTATCATAAAAGAAGAGTTAATGAAACCATCCAAATCAAAAAACACCCCAACGCAATAAATTTTAGATCGCATATGGAAAACCTCCACATAGTGCAAGAATTATAACAGACTATTTGAATCAGCAACATGGAAATAACTGGATCGGAAATCAAGGTCCAGTTGTTTGGTCTACACGTTCGCCGGACCTCACGCCTCTTGATTTTTGTATTTGGGGTTCGGGGATACTTAAAGGATAAAGTTTATTCTACTACTCATAATACGATAGAAGAACTTGAGGCAGCCGTTGTTCAAGTCATAGAAGAAATTCCTGAACAAATGGTTAAAGATGTATGTCTCTTATTCATCCATGCAGGATTTGCATGAATAACAATGGTTCTAAAAGAATCTATAACATGCTTACCAAACCTGTATAATATGGTCGAGCCAAAAAAGAATACGTAGATTAAAAAAACAAAAATTGATAATTTACCCATCAATTTAAATCTAAAACAAACCTAGAAACCACCACAGATCGTTTAAAAATAATTAATGCAAACATTGCTATTAAATTATAAATACAAATATAAATAAATAATAAGACAAAATATACAAAAGTGGTGAAGTAAAAAAAAGAGAAATTAGGGAAAAAACTATATTTTAACGTGATAAAAATAGTACATTTTTAAAAAATATACTGCGAAGTTTGAAATCCATTATATGTTTTTTTTTCTTCCTGAAAATTCCGTTTTGCTATTTTATATTATAGTTTACATTAAAATTTTTTGTTTTTTTTTTCTTTGTACTTGTAATGTTATTTTTTTCCTAAATTATTGTTTTATCTAATTTCTTTTTGAGATATATAAATTTTAAATGTAGACCTTTCCATTTTAGTAAATGTCTGATAATGGCTTGAATAAACTGAAACGTCCGATTCCCAGTATTTTTTAAATAATTTACAGTTTCAACGGTCAGGAATAATATTTAAATTACTTGTATTTTAAGTTTTGTGTAAGGAAAAATATAAGCGGGTTAAAAAAAATAAGGACAATACGTTTAAAAAATATTATTTTCTAAGGATATGCCAAAAAACAGTTGAAAATTAGTATTTTTTTTTCAAAAATATTAGTTGTTCATTAAAGAGATATCAAATCTAACTTATGTTTACAAAAATCACCTGGGCCATCAATGACGAAAAAATTTGACATAGGGACCGTGCAGAAGGCTGGGACGGTTGGACAGCCTGTACAAAATGGAATTAAAGCATCTATTTAACGAAGCATATAAACATCTTAAACTAAACTATAACATCCCGTAAATGGTGAAGAATTTCTCTTTCAAATTGGCAATTGAACTAATAATAATATTCACGTAAGAAAGCTACTTGAGTTACTGTCATTTTTCCATTTTTGCCGAGTATTTTAATACAAAAAACCAAAAATATGCAAGTAATTAATATGTAATTAAGCAGATATATACAGTTTTAGCCAAAAGGAAATTAACTTTTCTTCATTCTATCTAATTATTTTTTCGATCCATCTTTGGACATAGGCCTCCCTCAATATCTTCCACTTTTCTCTGTCTTTCGACCATTTCATTTGGGGTCTTCTTCTACTTCTTTATTTTTCCAAGGTCTCTAGTTTACAATACATGTTTCGTCGTTTTGTCTGATATTATGACCGGCGAATTTCCAGTTTAATTTTGCTAGCTCTCCTTTGACATCTCGTACTTTTGTTTTATTTCTTATCCAATCATTTCCTTATCTATCTTTACATGAAACATTTGTCTTTCCATTAATCTTTGAGTTTTTGTTATCTTATCCATGTTTGATTTTGTAAGTGTCCAGGTCTGGGCTCTATAGTTGAGGACAGGAAGGATACATTAATTATACACTCTCGTTTTGAGATGATTAACTCTAGTTTTGTATAAATTTAATCCTGTACCAACTACCAAAAAACTCTATTGACGTACAGGCTAGCGATGCCCGAGAAACGGTTAAGGAAGAAAAGGAGATATCATGTAACCATATCGCCAAGGGATGCTTGGAAAAAGGTGGGGATTGAATTCGTTAGCGATGCCACGGTCTGTGTACGTGGAAAGCAAGCGTATTGAAAAAAAGCTACTCGATGGGATCCAATGCAACAGTCTTCCAGTCGGAGGTATACGCTATACTGGCGGTAACATGAGAGGAAGAAACTAGGAACGAAACAGGAAAGTGTCTCTGCATCTGTTCAGACAGTCAAGCTGCGCTGAAAACATTGTGCAAACCAACCAAGTCCGCGGGTTTGATGCAGTAGTGCGCGGATACACTTCAGGAGTTGGCTAGAGGAAGAGAGGTGGAGCTCGTTAAGATTCTAGGAACGAGAAAGCGGACGAACTCGCCAGGGGTAGATTTGTCCATAAGATGGGCAGATTTCTTAGCGAAGGAATGACGCAGAAGGGGGGAATGCCCGGGGGTTGGCGAAAAGGACGCTTCATGTGCCTAGTCGCCAGACCTAGAGCCTACCCTACACCACTACTACTAACTACCAAAAAGCAAGTTAAACTTCTCAGTTCACGTGTTTAGGCGATTTCCCCCACAAAATCAGGTATCCTAAGAATGTAATTTTTTCCGTATGTTGTCACATTGCAAATATGACACAGAGGTTTTCTACAAAAAAGAAAACTTTTCACCTAAAATAGAATCTCCAGAGATTTTTCCAAAGAAGTGACCAATTACTGCACTCGTTATAAGGCAGTGCGCCTCCAAGCAGGATTTTTCTATCGCTAATTGGCCGCATACAAACATGGTGGATTTTTATGGCTTATTTAATTTGTTGAACGAGCTTTGGCACGTTTGGTTTATGGCGAAGAAATCGAAGAATACCATTCGAAATGTAAAGTGGTACGTTAAATTTTTAATGATTCTGTTAAAATTGAGTTGTTACACTGTTTTTATTTAGATTCTCTTACAATGGGGACGACGCCATTGATGCCAAGTGTTAATCTAGGGGAATTTAATGAATTATTTTTTTTTTAGAAATTAAAAAAATAATTCTTAGTGGTTGAATACTTGGAAAATACTAATTTGTCATAAAAAAACAGAAAAAAAATTGGATCCAAAAAAAAAGATAAGCGAAGTCCGATTTAGCCTTTTGTGTTTATGAACAGACGTTTTTTTACTGTTTCATCATTTCACATTAATACATCTTTTTACAGTTTGTGGCGCAGTGGTAAAGTCTAATAATTAAGGTAACGTATGCATAGTAAATTTTTTATATAGTACCTCTGGTTTATGGCAAAGAAATCGAAGAATACCATTCGAAATGAAAAGTGGTACATTAAATTTTTAATGATTCTGTTAAAATTGAGTTGTTTGTTACCCTATTCTTATTTAGATTAACTTACAACGACGACGCCGACGCACACTGATGCCATGTGTTAATCTAGGGGGATTTTTAAATTAATTTTTTTAAAGAAATTTAAAAAAAATAATATTTAATGGTCGAATACTTGAAAAATACTAATTTGTCATAAAAACATTAGAAAAAAATTGGATCAAAAAAAAAGATAAGCAAAGTCCGATAAAAATATTTATAACTTTTTTATTTTTGAACCGACGTTCTTTTACTGTTTCATCATTTCACGTTAATAAATATTTTTAAACAGTTTGTGGCGCAGTGGTAAAGTCTAATAATTAAGGTAACGTATGCATAGTAAATTTTTTATATAGTACCTCTGGTTTATGGCAAATAAATCGAAGAATACCATTCAAAATGTAAAGTGGTACGTTAAATTTTTAATGATTCTGTTAAAATTGAGTTGTTTGTTACCCTATTCTTATTTAGATTAACTTACAACGACGACGCCGACGCACACTGATGCCATGTGTTAATCTAGGGGGATTTTTAAATTATTTTTTTTAAAGAAATTTAAAAAAATAATATTTAATGGTCGAATAATTGAAAAATACTAATTTGTCATAAAAACATTAGGAAAAAATTTGGATCCAAAAAAAAGCTAAGCAAAGTCCGATAAAAATATTTCTAACTTTTTTATTTTTGAACCGACGTTCTTTTACTGTTTCATCATTTCACGTTAATAAATATTTTTAAACAGTTTGTGGTGCAGTGGTAAAGTCTAATAATTAAGGTAACGTATGCATAGTAAATTTTTTATATAGTACCTCTGGTTTATGGTAAAGAAATCGAAGAATACCATTCGAAATGTAAAGTGGTACGTTAAATTTTTAATGATTCTGTTAAAATTAAGTTGTTACGCTGTTTATGTTTAGATTTACTTACAATGGGGACGACGCTAGAAGAAATTTTGCCTGCATTTTCACTCACTGCGATGAAACTTGGCACGGTTATAATAAAATTTGAGCCCTGTGCAATGTGCAAAGCATATTTTTATCACCCCGATCTAAGTAAAAACTATTATAACTAAGTAATGTATTATATTTTGAAAAATGTTTATGCCAGATAGTAAAACAACAAGTAAAACAACCCCACATGTTTGTTTAGTTACGTAACAATAAAAACATATTAAGTACTTACCCTTTAATAAACTAATTTGAACTATCGAAATGTCCTTTTCTTACCTAGAACAAAAAAAGTTAATTAAACAAAGTTTCTAAAATTGCACACAAACGTTATGAATGGGACTTAAATTAAACAAAAAAAAATTGTACAGAAAATATTTTTACCCAATTGCTGCACGGCGAAAGGAAGGGTGATGTTTTTTGATTGTTGTATATATGTAAGTAAATATGTTTGTGTCACGCTAGAGGCTAAACGGCTGAACCGATTTTGACAAAAAAGGTGTCGTTGAATTGCTACTGATCCCGAAAGTGCTATAGAATATATTTTTTTCAACAGGAATCAAGATGGCGGTCCTCAGACACCATTTTGTCACATGATGTATGCTTTAAGGCATACAAATTATCAAAATTTCAGGCGATTTTATTAAAATTCCTTTGATTACCCATTGCAAATGTCCTTTCATTTGCTGTGGTTACTTTGTAGTCCTCTCTGCTCCCACCCATCACCCCTCTTGTCATTCCCCCCACTCTATTCAAAAACCATATTCGCATAATTTTATCAAATATAGAGCGATTTCAAAAATTCTTTCTGCATACGCTTTCAGTTTTTTTTCTAACACCATTTTACTAGTTCCCTTCCACCCCGCCTCTCCCTCTTTCTTCCCCACCATTCTTATTAGTAATTACTTTCACAAATATAAAGCGATTTCAAAAGTTCTGTCTGCACACGCTTTAAGACTTTTTTTCCAACATCATTTTACTAGTTTCCCCCTTCCTCTCCCTCTCTTCTTCCAACCCTCTTTATTAGTAATAGTTGTAACTATACCTTTCACAAATTAAGAGCGATTTCAAAAATTCTTTCAGCATAGGCTTTAAGATTTTTTTTTACACCATTTTACTAGTTCCCTCCTCCCTCTCTCCTCCCCCACCTTCACTCAATGGAAGGTAACACTGTTCGCGTCCGTAGAAAATCTACACGTACTTTTTGGACAAAGCTAAATGAATTGTAAATGCATAGTGCTTTTTAATAGGCTGAATAAAATTAAACTTAAAAGTTGGGAATAAAAAAAAAATTAAATAAAAAAACACCCAACTGCTAAAAGTACTAGTCGCAGTTGGGTACAAAATTACCCAATAACCTGATTCATGAAAATACAAAACTGTTGTATAATTTCGTAAGTGCGCTTTGGGCATCAAAACTAAAAGTTAAATCATATCATACTTTATAGGTATACCTATCAATTTTGTACTCAACTGCGACTAGTAGTTACAAGTAAATATAGCAGTTGGGTGTTTTTTTTATAAAAAAAAAAATATTGTTAAAATCAGTTAATAATAATTAGACAACAGCAAATTTCTGTATGTTTAAAAAAGTAAAATAACATAAAATACAGCATCCTTGCATCATGCACCCCCCCAAGGGTGCTCCACTGTTAGAGAGGACACGCATAATGTAAAAACCAGTGTTTGAACTTTAATGACAACAATGCGAATAAACAATACTCAAAGATAAATTATTTAAATCATTATGTAAATAGGTTTTGGACTAAAAAAAAAACAAGTTGACATTTGGGAGAAGATACAAAGCCCCATTCATTGATATCGTCTTAACGCTTCAAGCTATTAGAAACAAAAACGAAGCGACAATGATTATATTCGCCAGGGCCGCCTTCTTTTATTTAGTTTAATCTCTCTTTTGTTTTGATATACTAGCTCTGTCTTATATATGCAATTTGCCAGTACAGGGTGTCTCATTATAATTGCCAAGATCTATCTTTCTATTTAACCTTTTTCGATGCATTTTTGGACATTGGCCTTCTGTAATATCTTTCACTTTTCCCTGTTTGTCGACGTGTTTATCCATCTAGTTTCCGCATGTTTCTTCAAATCGTCCGCCCATCGCATTTGAGGTTATCGTTTCTTCTTTTATTTTCCCAAGCTCTCCAGTTTAAAATACATTTGTTCTATCGATCGCCTTTTTGTCTGATATTCTGCGCGGCAAATTTCCATTTTAATTTTTATACTTCTCTTTTGTCTTTCCAGTGATCTTTTGGCTTTTGTGGCCTTATCTATGTTTGATTTTGTAAGCGTCCAGGTTTCGATTTAAGGTACTGAGGATATACAAAACTAACCAAAGACTTTCAAGTAAATAAAGGTCTTAAACAAGGTTGCTGTATCTCGCCTACGCTCTTCAAGATATACTTCGAACAAGTCCTTAAATTATGGAAGAGAAAATGGCAAAACATGGGAATTCCGTTGGACGAAACCACCTTGTATACTTTTTATTTCGCCGATGATCAGATAGTAGTGACTCAGGATTATGACGACTTCGAATATATGACACGAAAACTAATAGAAGAGTTCAATAAGTGGGGACTAAAGGTTAATCTCAATAAGACAGAGTATATGTGTATCGGTGGAATAAAACAGGATCTATTCTTAAATACCGGGCAGCGAATTCAGTCCTGTGATGAGTATAAATACTTAGGTCTAAAAATTACAGCTGACGGTACACTAAACAAAGCTATAAAAGATCGAAACGTACAAGGAAGAAAAGCAATAACTTTATTAAATGGAATAATTTGGGACCAAAGTATATCAAAACATAACAAAAAGCTTATATATAACACCATTGTAAAAAGTATTATTACATACGGCTCACAAGTATGGCCAATCAAGGATAGAACAGAAAAAATGCTTTCCGCTACGGAGATGGACTATTGGAGAAGAGCAGCAGGAGAATCAAAAAGAGAAAGAGTTACAAATCAAAGAATAAAAAAAATTATGACAGTTGGTGGACGTACTTTAGTGGATGATATAAGAACAAAACAACTGGTGTGGTACGGATATGTACAAAGAATGAATGATGAAAGACTACCTAAACAAATACTACAATGAAAACCAACTGGCCGAAGAAAACGAGGACGGCCAAGGAGAAGCTGGAGAGAAGGAATAGACAGTGAAATAAGAATAAGAGGCCTAGATGATGAATTATGGGCAAACAGAAACGAGTGGAGATTGGGTATCGGAAGACGTAGAACGTTGTGAAACCGCTAAATATAAAAGGATATATTTAATTTTTTTTATGTAGATTTATTTACCGAATGCTACTCAGGACAATCTCACTCGTGTCTTGATTTCAGCTGTTTGGTTTTTTTTTTAGTTGCTCGATTTGTCTTCTTCCAGGATTTTGAACAGTTCTTCGTTCTTATCTGTTACTAAGGCAATATCATCAGAATATCTTATGTGGTTAAATATTGTCAGCTTACTTTGATGCCTATTTCTTCCCAATCTAAGTTTTTAAAAAGATCTTCTAGGGCCTGGTTAGTTTAGGAGATATTGTGTCACCCTGCCTGAAACTCTTCTTATGAGAATTGGCTTTTTCTTCTTGGATTTTGATTGATGTTTATTAGGCCGGTGTATCTCTGATCTATTCGGCTATTAATTAAAGATGCTTCCACTGCCCAGTGCTCGAAGTTTGTTCAGTCTATAAACGCAATATATGTATAGTGGAATGTTGTAATCGTTGACTCATTCTATTAGGATTTTCATGGTTAGTAGGTGGTTAGTTGTACTAAAACATTTTGCCTACTTGTTATTTTTATTGATATCCGTCAAATTTTCAAATATTTTCATGAAAAGCTTAAATTACATTGAGGAGTGTTATAGGTCGATAAATTTTTAGGTCTGCTCTATCGCCTTTCTTGTGTAGAATATTGGTTATGGATTCTTTCCAGTTGTTTGGGCTTATTTTTCTTTCTGTATTTTATTCAGAAGAATATGGAGGATATTAACTACAGCTTGACGATCGTACTTGAGCATTTTCGTCGTTACTCCGTCTTTTCCAGGTGTAAAGTGAGTTTTTTTTCAATTTTTTCAATGCTCTCTTTATTTCCGCTTTGATTATTTCAAGTTGTTTATTCCTTTCTTTCTGTTTTCTTAATGGTTTCTCGCGATGGTTCTATTTTTGTTTAGTATAATAATTCTGTATAGAATAGTTGGTTAATATATATAATATCCTCTTTAACGTTAGTTTCTAT
This sequence comes from Aspidapion aeneum, assembly GCA_963576565.1. Taxonomy (NCBI): domain Eukaryota; kingdom Metazoa; phylum Arthropoda; class Insecta; order Coleoptera; family Brentidae; genus Aspidapion; species Aspidapion aeneum. The sequence goes on along the minus strand of OY755044.1, from coordinate 10,502,080 downwards.
GCCGTTCGTATCCTTTATTTTAATTATTTCATTTCATATCTACCTAGAGTCGCGGCCTTAGATATTTCATATTTCTGTTAGTTTCTATAACTGTCTCAAGTTTTATTTCTTGGCTCTTTTTTATCATATTTCTTATAGTTTTATTTATTTATATGTATTCTATCAATGTTCTTTTTCCTTCCTTCTCCAGGTTGCGCTTTTTTCCATCAGTTTCTTTATTAAGCGATTAAGCGACAAAATACCGAGACTGCATGGAATAGAAAAAGACATACAAAGAGGTTTGCTTTCGTTCGCTGATTCGTAGAAAGCAGTACACTAGTAAAGTGGACTTATTCCACCGTATTTTCCTAGATTGGTGGACCAGTGGGTTTGGCTCTGATCTTGTACGTAACACTGATCAAAACAAGGATAAAACTATGTTATTCTAAAGGGTAAATCCAAGAGCAATAGTAACAAAATGTCATATAAAAATGCTAATCTGCATTTTATAGTACTAAAGCGTGCTATAAAAGCCTAGAAGATATGGAACGACATTCACACCTTCTACAAAGCATTGTTATTATTAAATAATAAGAATAATAACATATTATATGTTAATGTCGAAAGAGTTATGTTAATTTGTGAGCCATTGAAAAGTGACATCCTAGCATTTGATTTAGGCGTTGCATGGATTTTTAGGGGACGACCCGAATTCATTGTTCATATGTTAATGAATTTTGGCGTTAGATTTTTTCTTTTTGGAGAGTCATCTTTTTTCGAGTGGGTGGGTGTATTACAAATTGGGCTCAGTGTATATAAAACGAATTATTTACTCGCAGTCTTGCTCTAAACCAGGGTGATCAACCTTTTGGTAAGCTGTGCCACTTTTAACTTCAAAATTCTTGAGAGTGCCTCCCATTTTTGTTGGGCCCAAGATTTTTATTTGTATGTTTAAAAAATAAAGAAATGCATCCATGATGGATCTGACACCTTCCTAGCTAGTCCATTATCACACTTCAAGTAAAGCCATGATAATATATTAGCCTTGAAAACAGTTTTTTTTAAATATCTCAGAAAGTAAAGCTCTTACGAAGCTTTTGGTTATAACACGAATTATTGAGTAAAATATTGTCTACTATATTCCGAAAACAGTGTATTGATACGATGCTCTGTTAAAAAGTTTAAAATTTTTAATTGTCAAAAAACTTTGACCAAAATCTGATCAGCTCGTAAAAGAATCGAAAACTATTTTACCTGAAAATTTTATAAAAATCGGTTTAGCGGTTTAGAAGCTATCGTGTTACGGACAGAAATAATATGCACACACACACACACACAGACGGCATCACGACGATATTGCTAGAATAGGTCAAAATACGTCCAAATAATACGTTTTTGGCGTTATCTCAAAAATTTATTTTCGTCGAAAAAAATACCTTCTGTAGCCATTGCTACGCGGACTAGGAAGGTAAAAATTCTACAATGGACAGATACTCTATAAAGAAACAAGATTTCAATGCTATAATTTTTTCATACACCGAAAACAACAAACAAAAATAGTTAAAAAAAAAACGGTTAAAAAATAAAAAACTTACACATTTTCCACAACTTTCTACTTTTTTTGCCGCTATCTTGTATTTAGTATGAGTTTGACCAGGGCCGTACCCACGAAAATTTTGTTGGGGTGGAGATAAGAAGCTTAAAATAAAATTTTGGAAAATTTTTTTGTGTTGGGAATTGAACAAAATGTTAATTTCTAGCATGTTTTGTAATTTTTGCTGACATCGACAATTTCAAAAACGATAAAAGTCTGTAAAAAATTTCGTCAATTTTTCACCTTGTCAGTTGTGTCCCTCTATCAATATATGTCTCGATAAATCTTAATCCTGAAATAAAATAAATCAACGGTCCATTGAATACCTACCTAATTTGAAAAACGAATAAAAAAAAGAAATTAGTTTTTGAGATTTTGATTACAAAAAATATAGAAAGGATACAAAAAAATATTGAAAAAAAAACTATGAATAAATTCCTCTAAACCTTTTTTTTGTTAAGTGTTCAAAAACAAAATGAAAACGTTGGCAGTTAAATGGCTAAAATATATGTATTGATTTTTGAATTACCGTGTCCCAGACAGACAGACGCCATCAAAAATTTGATGGTTAGGTCTTTTTGACCCATACTTATTTTGAGCAAAAAAAAGTTTTTTTGTTGATAAACTGTATAGTTTTTGAAATATGAATTTTTAAAGATTGGCCATTTTGGTCTTATGGGTTTCCCTACCCTAAAATTCGCTAAATGACGTTTTTCCGAATCTTAACTCAGGGTGTGGTTTTTTCGCATCTTTATGGCCACACTATACTACAACTCGTTGATTTTATTGATTAACTGTATAGTTTTTCAAATATGAATTTTCAAAGTTTGGCCATTTTGGTCTTATGGGTTTCCCTATACCCTAAAATTCGCTAAATGACGTTTTTCCGAATCTTAACTCAGGGTCTGGTTTTTTCGCATCTCTATGGCCCCACTATACTCCAACTCAGTGCTTTTATTTATTAACTATATAGTTTTTCAAATATGAATTTTCAAAATTTAGCCATTTTGCTCTTATGGGTTTCCATACCCTAAAATTCGCTAAATGACGTTTTTCCGAATCTTAACTCAGGGTGTGGTTTTTTCGCATCTCTGTGGCCCCACTATACTGCAACTCGGTGCTTTTATTCATTAACTGTATAGTTTTTCAAATATGAATTTTTAAAGTTTAGCCATTTTGGTCTTATGGGATTCCCTACCCTAAAATTCGCTAAATGACGTTTTTCCGAATCTTAATTCAGGGTGTGGTTTTTTCGCATCTCTATGGCCCCACTATACTGCAACTCGGTGCTTTTATTGTTGATTAACTGAATAATTTTTCAAATATGAATTTTTAAAGTTTGGCCATTTTGGTCTTATGGGTTTCCCTACCCTAAAATTCGCTAAATGACGTTTTTCCGAATCTTAACTCAGGGTGTGGTTTTTTCGCATCTCTATGGCCCCACTATACTGCAACTCGGTGCTTTTATTAATTAACTGTATAGTTTTTCAAATATGAATTTTCAAAGTTTGGCCATTTTGGTCTTATATGGGTTTCCCTGCCCTAAAATTCGCTAAATGACGTTTTTTTGAATCTTAACTCAGGGTGTGATTTTTTCGGATTTCTGTGGCACCACTATACTGCAAATCGGTGCTTTTATTGATTAACTGTATAGTTTTTTAAATATGAATTTTCAAAGTTTGGCCATTTTGGTCTTATGGATTTCCCTACCCTAAAATTCGTTAAATGACGTTTTTTCGAATCTTAACTTGGTTTGTGGTTATTTCGCACCATTATAGGCCCACCATACTGCAACTAGGTGCTTTTGTTGATAAACTGTATAGTTTTTGAAATATTAATTTTCATAGTTTGGCCATTTTGGTCTTATGGGATGCCCTACCCTAAAATTCGCTAAACGACGTTTTTTAGAATTTTGACTCAAGGTGTAGTTTTTTCGCATCTCTATGGCCCCAATAGCCTTCCTATCTATGAATGGCTAAAAAATAAGTCAACAAGCATACTTTTACAGTCAAGTTTATATTGCAAGCAAAAATTATCATTGAGTGGACAAAAATCAAGTTTAAAAATATGACAAAAAACATGAAACAATTATTCAGCAGCTGCTCAAATCGTGGATTAATTTTGCAGTCAAGTCAAGTAATATTATTTAATTAAAGCACAACTGTTTATAAATTAAATTATTGGTGTTATCAAACAATACGGGGTTTTTTAGAAATTTAAAGAAAAACGTGATTTCACTTTGTATGCAAGATTTTAGTTTTTTTTTTTAGAAAATTGAATACTTTACCAAACTTTAGTTTGAGCATGGTTTCAGCCGTTATTACCAAAAATCTAAAAACTAGAGCCAATTCTGCCATAAAAAAATGCGAGTTACTGAACAGTTGATTATTTTTTAGTCCTAAAAATTGTGGAGGGATTGATCCCCCTTGATTCCCCCCCTTAGGTACGGCCTTGAGTTATGAAAAATCTTTGTCGATGCTCGTGAAACACCGGTTGTTTTAACATCTTGAGAAGTAATTGTTGCTGTTGTTTTCTCACAATCAGTTTTCAAGAAACTTACAAGAAACCTCTAATTTTCCCCAGAAAATTATAACCTCTAGTAGTCGTAAGATCATCAACTTGTTGACAGAATAAAAGAAATTCTTAAGCAATAAGCACGTTAAATTTTGGGTGACAGTGCAATAACATGTGAACCAAATTAGTTTACTTAATAACAACGGGTTCCGGTTCAAATACAATACAATGGTTAGGTACCTTAATGACAAGAGAAAATAACTTTGTTTGGTAACTTGCAAAATTGCCCCGAAAAATTTCGAAGAAATTACTATTAAAATTGATATTGAAGCTTTTCCAAAAAATATAAAATTCAAACATTTTAGTATAGTTCTTCGGAACAAGTGACAAATTGACTAACTTTATGAAGGTATAAAGGAAGATAAAATTAAAAAGAAGAGGAACCAAAAATAATTTAGTGCTTGGTTGACTGAAAACTTCTTTATTCTGCATTAGAAACGCAGCATGACCTGCTAAACCGGAATTTTCAATATTCCCTAATTCTTTTATTCTAACCTAAAGCGGTCTCTTCGTTTCACCTACATATGATTTACCACACTCACACGGGATTTGGTAAATACATTCCTTATTATTGGAGGCATTTTCTGGTTTTTTTTTTAGTTGAAAATACCGTTTTTATATTATAGTATTTGCCTATTCGTCTTATGTTTTCTGAAATTCCTTGGATATATGGAATATTATTAACACCCAATGGATTATTATTTTGAGAATTTGCTACATTTGCTTTGTTTTTAATTTTAGAGATCATTGAAATTATTAATTTTTCGGAATAACCATTCTGTCCACATCAAGTCCTTTTCAGTGTTGTAGATTTCTGTGGTTAATTCTTCAATATTACTACAAATCTTTACGGCTCTTAAATACAAACTTCTTATAACTCCTTGTTTTGTAGCAACAGAATGATTAGACTTAAAATTTAGGTACTGTCCCGTGTGTGTAGGTTTCCTATATACAGTGGTTTGAATGCTTCTGTCTATTCGTTGGACAAGAACTCTCAAAAAAGGTAAATAAGTATCTCAATTAAAACAAAATTCAGCTGATTGGCAAATGTTTGTTGCGACAATGGACCCAATTTTTCGGTTCATCTTGCGTAAAAAAGCAACAAAAAACGTCTCAACAACAACAATCAGTAACGCACGAAAGAAGTCATTGCTGTTGTTACCTAGATATCGACATAGAATCGATTCCTTTAGCGATTCGCTATGCAAAATCTGTCAACAGTAATTTTTGATAGCGACAAATCGAATTGAAACAATCGTGTTTGACTAATTTTTACGAAGACATTAGGAAATTTTAGACTATTGTCAAATGCGTATGGCTTTGGCCTTTGATATTTTGTTTGCCTTTTTCATCATTATACCGCTTAGTGAATAACTTTTGATGGTTATTTAATCAACAGGCCTTCTACATCACAAAGTCAGAAACATGATCATACAGTTGAAAATGGCGTAGCATAAAGTGTGAAGCGTGAAAAAAGGAAAAATATAATGACGTTCTCAAGAGAAAAGTTATAAAATCCCACATAATAGAGCCTGACGCCATCTAATCCATAAAGAATCAGAACAATTTGAACAGGAGCGACGCAGGCTATAGATGCAATGAAGAGACCGCAGAACGAGAAAATGGAAAGAGGAACGGTCAAGGTATCGTAGCAAACTGGATGTGCCAGGACTCTGGAAGAGTATACGCCTTCAGAATTGGCTTATATAGCCGCCAAAGAACGCACAACAAACTACAACAATAATAAATAGATGATTCTCATACTGGATACCCAGTGATTGCCTCTGATAATGATAATGATAAGCATCCTAAAAAATTTACTGAAAATGCCGAATGTTATGTAAATAATACCTAAATCAATATGATAGGAGAGTCATCTAAATAGTGAAAGAGCTAATTATTGCAAAAAGCAACAGCAAAAATTGCTTTGATATTACTACGTCAAAAAAGCCTTAACCAACTTAAATTCTCTATTATTGCAAGAACCTGGAAGTCAACCAAGAGAGACGTGATACCTCGATGTCACATGTCACTCGAGTGCGACTAGAAAGTGTAACAAAATTTAAGACACGAGATCATGTATACGATTTGTAGTTTTTAGTTAATAGAAATTTTGTAACGTGCACAGCTGTGTATTTCTGAAGCATACAAATAAAATTTAGATAACTCTTGATGCTCTTGACTAATTTTCCATCAATACTTTAAATTGATTGAGAAGTGCGTTCTGCTTGTTTAGAAATTGTTAGATGTATTTTACAAAAATTTTTAACAGTAATTTTAAATATTTTTATGGTGTTCAATATTTAGTTTTTTTCTTCATAAATATATCGACTTCTGGTGAAACACAGTAATTTAGCAACTCTCCTGATTCTTCGATATCTGTTTCTTTATGTTATTGCTATGGTATTTATCTAGTGCAGTTTTCAATTTCTCACGCTTATCTTTACTATACTTATTGCTTATGGCTTCTTCAGTTCGATAAGAATCAGCTTTAACCGCTTCATTTCTATGCAAAATGATTTCCTAGGTTGGTTGCTCGATTTTTTACGCGTGGTTTGTTCTTCTTTCTAATCAGTTAGGTCTTCACATGTAAGAAGAGAATGCTTTCTCCTAATCTATTAGTGTCTCTTATGGTTACATTCTGATTTGAATCTCTGATAGTACACATAGTAGAATTCCTAGTTAAGAAAATTAAAGAAGATACTATTCTGGTTGGTAGTGAATTTTAACATTTTGAAGAAAACGTTTTACCAGATGATTTGTTAAAAATGAAAAACAATAATGAACATTTACCTATTCTTCGTTGAGACGAACAACAGGAAATATGTCTTTAATTAATCAAAAAATAATTAAAACTCAATTAGAAATCTAATTGTAAAACAACATTTAGTCCATTTGACATGGGATTTTTAGAAACATCTAGTTTATCACTGTTCAGTAGTGAAAAAAGAATTTCAAGTAATGCAATAAAAACAAATAAAACAGTCTAATTAATCAGATGTTAATTAAGACAAAAATAGTAATGTAGAAAGAAGAACCTAAATATGGTACAAGCCAGGCAGCTATGATATATCCTTCAAAATCAATTTCTCCACCTCATTAACAAACAAAATATAAAAATAAACAAATTACTTTTTTCTAATGGAACACCCAGTGTTACTTTAATTAGAATCTTGTCACAGTAGACTAATCAGCAATTTTGTTTTACCTTAAGTTATTAAAGACTGTCATATAAACTAAGGAATAACAATAATTGCACTACTTATTTCATTCTATAAAAAAATTATAGCTTTAATGTGTTAATACAGTGGTTCTCAAACTTTTGTAGAGTGGGGAACCCTAAAGCTTGCTTTTTTTCTAGGGAAGCTCTACCCTAAGTACTCAAATATAAGACATAATACTATGTTATTGTATACGTGTGAGCTAAAAATATAAGAACTAAGTAGGTATGTAATATATTAATAACTCGGAAACAGTAAAAAAACTAATATAAATATTTAAAATATTTTGTTATTATTTTTTTAAAACTTAATGCGATGGATAGGCCTGTTTGTTTGAGATAAGTTTCTCAATATCGGGTTCAATGTTTGAAAGTGGTATGCGCCTAATGTCTGCTTCAGGATTGAGTTTATTTCTTAAGTTGGTTTTTGTAAGAGCATACTTTACAACGGTAAGTTGTAGGAAAAGGCAACAGTTTTTAACAGCAAAATTAGCTAATTCTGGATATTCACTTCAATGCTGGGCCGAATTAAAGTAGTTTTAAGGTTTCCATCGGCTGCAACATAAATTAGTTGTTCAGTTTGTTTTACAGTTAGAGTTTGATGAGCTTTTTCGACTGAGACTCAGAACGGATTGCGAACCCAATCAAGATCCTCTTCATGCCTTGGAAAATATTTGATTGAAACTTACAGGTTCTGAAGATGGTTGGTTACCTCAGAAGTGATTTCTGCTGGTAAAGGACTCTTTAAGTCGGACACAAAATCATGCAGTCACTCCTCTATTTAGGTAAGATTCCCAAAACTGTATTTTATTTGACATAGCCTGGATTTTATCATGTAGTGAGATAACTGTGACAGAGTTCCCTAAAGTGTTTAGTTTAATTCATTAAAGTTTAAAAAGATATCGGCAAGATATGATGACAATTGAAATGTCACTAAGAAAGAGTAAGCAGGTGATTGTCCCAATTCCCAAATTTAGTTTATTCTACGAAGAATATTTATTTTATTTACAACATGACACTATTGACTATTTCATTTTTGGGTGATACCATAAATATTTTTTTAAATTTATTAACTTCTTGCGGAACCCCAATTACCGCCTCGCGGAACCCTATTTGAGAATCGCTATGTTAATGCAACAGTTAGTATTTTTATTCTAATTCACCAACTAGTTCAAATGGTTTCTCACTCCTTTGATTACGTTAGATATTGCTAGTCTCATCACGCCTCTGTTATCTGCAGAGGTAACTATGTAGCAGGTTTCTGGTGTCGGAATATCGAAGGTATGCAACAGATTTAAGAAAGGGCCCAGTGAGCTTTCCTATGGTAGTCCTGCTTTAATTACTCTTTATAGTTTCAGCACATTAATTAGTCCGTCATGCTACAATTTATTAAAAGCTTGGTCTACAGCTAGAAAGAGAGATAGTACACATTTTTCTCTTTTGATGCTTCTTCTATGAAGTTGGTTATCCTATGGAATTGTGGAATGCTTGTCTGGAAATCCGAATAAGGACATATAAAAAGGAAAGAGTAAAATCATTATCCATAAGAAAACTAAATAATATAAAAAGAGGAATTCGAGGAAAACTTCTAAAGAAAGAAAACTTAAACTAATTAAAAGCAAAGGGAACACTAAAGAAGTTGTTTCGGATCTTGCTATTTATGCGTTGATGTCTCCAAACTAAGAAACAATCGCTCATCAAAATGAATTGCTCAAGAGAGGCAATTCATTTATTCGACAAACGTTTCGCGTGTCGTACATCTCGCTTATCTTTTTCTAATCAGCTAATTGCAAAAATGAGAATTAAATTCTTTAAAAAGGTCTTTAGCATAGGCCACTTAATGTTTTCATTATGTTTTCTAAGCATGGGAATTTTTTAAGAATAGTTCGAGTTAAGTAATGAACAAAACAGTGAGAATATAACTGACATCTTTTCATTGAAAAAATTCAACTGAATAAGACCATTGTGAACTTATGTGGGTCAGTCTGTTTTAGGTTTTCGATTGCCCAATTCAACCTTAACTGCAACAAAACTGTTGTCATTTTTACTTGAAACTGCTAATTTTTTGTTTTCGGACATAAAAGATTTTGGTTTATGCAATACCCGCAGAATTCATGAGCCAAAGGTAAATAGTCAATTTATAGATAAATTAGATATTGGTGTATTGTTACCGTTGTGTTATGTAAGGCCCTGAAGAGAATCAATGATTGTTACAAAAGTTTTTATTTAAATGAAGAAAGCACCAGCCAATCTACGGCAACATCTAATGAAATCACCAAAAATAATATATCAGAACTAGAAAATTGTCATTTAGCCACACTTGTCGATGATACTGATTTATTGACAGATAAAAAATATATTAAAGTATCAATAACAAAAGTGTAGGATCTAGTCAACCTCACATTATAATTATATATAGTATATATAGTTGAAAGTGGTTTTATTATTTTCTGTTCTGATTTGATTAAGTTCTGTGCTAATATAGCCAACAGTAGTTACTATATTTTGCAAGATATCTTTTTATGTCATTTCTCAAAAAAAACCCGTGCTTTGTTAAATTAAATCTTGCAGATTTCCGGTATAAGTTTTCAAGGTAAAATCGTAAAACCTGGGCAAATGGTGCGGAAAAACATCGGCTCGCCAGGAAGACTAATTTCTGTTTTTTTATTATTATACGGTTAATGATGTTTGACGAATTTCTTACAAAAATTGCTAAGGTCAGACTTTTTTTGCAATAATTGAAGAATAATAAAATAGAGCAAAAATACCCAATAAATGTGAAATGATAACCTTCTATACGTAGTCAACATTAAAATTGGAAAGCTATAATTCCACCCCAAATAAAATGGACCTTGATATTGTTAGTGCGATCATATAATTTAAAAAAATATCGAACTACAACATTCCTTAATTCAATTCTAAGTTTTAACAAAAATATTAACAGATATGCTAACAACAGGATTTGGCGGATGCCAATCAAAAGAACAAACAGGCTTCAGAAAAGGTTTGAATACAGTTGACCACTTGAAAATCCTAATAGAAGGAGCCAACGAATACAACATTCCAATATAAATTGCGTTTATAGACTTTGAAAAAGTTTTTGGTAGCATTGAGCACTGGGTAGTGTATATTTAATTAATAGCTGACTAGATCACAGATACATAGACTTAATAGCCAATATATATAGCGAAGCCACAACATCCCCCAACAATATCCCCTAAACTATTTAAACATGCTCTAGAAGATGTTTTTATAAACTTAGGTTGGGAAGAAATAGGCATCAAAGTAAGCGGACAATACTTGAACCACCTAAAATAATATCCTGAAGCTATCGCCTTAATAACAGATAAGAGAGAAGAACTGCTAAAAATGCTGAAAGAACTGGATATAGTAGCTAAAAATATAGACTTGAGTATAAAATACACTCAAATTAACATTTCAAAATAGAAAAAGTGGAGGAATATATATCTGGGAAAAATTATTCAACTAAGCAAAGAAAACACAACAGCTGAAATCAAGAAACGAGTAAGATTGGCCTGGACAGCATTAGGTAAATTAAGTTACATATTAAAAAATATCCTCAGTACCTCAAAACGAAAGTGTATAACCAATGTATCCTTCCTGTACTCATTTATGGATCGCATATCTGAACACTTACAAAATCATACATGGCTAAAGTAGCCAAAACAAAAGTAAGGAATTTGAGAGAAATTAGAATGGAAATTTGCCGGTCATAATTTCATACAAAAAGATGATCGATGGAACAATGTAACCTGAAGACCATGGAAAAATAAAAGAAGTAAGTGGAGACCCCAATTAAGATGGAGAAGAAACTTGCGAGAACTAGATGAACACGGCGACAGATATAGAAGAGTGGAAGATATTGGAGAGGACTATGTCAAAGATAGATCGAAGAGAATAGATAGATGAATGAAGGAATATTTGTATAGTTTCTGGTGCTATCTGAGTATCTGTCATGCTGGCCTTTAAAAAGAAAATTTGGTAAAAGCATAAAATATTCCTTTAAAAACTGATGACATTCTTTTTGCTTTATGAACGTTTTAAAATAATAAAAATAAAATCCTAAAAACGACACTGGAAGGAAAATGTTTGTCTAAAAACTTAAAGCATTTATACATATTACTAATTGTTAACCTTTTCTATAAAACATAAAAAAATCTACTGTGGCGTGTGCCACCATGAGGTCTTGGGTTTCAAAATCACGCAAAGAACATTGTTTTATACGAAATTAATGCTCGCCGATGCCTATCAACGAGTTAAGCAATAAATTTAATATGTAAAATACTACACGACAATACAAAACAGTATCTTAATGGTATTGTATTACTACCAACCACATCCAATTTGTAAAATGTGCTGGAAACATCCTCTGGAAGTCTTAACCTAATCAATTTTTAAAATTTTAGATTTTGCTGGAACAAAAAGCAAGTTTGAACAAGACAATGTTTCATCAGAAACTGATTTAAGATTTAGCTGCTTTGGCAAAGGATTCTAGATTTACTGGAACAAAATGCACGTTTTAACAACACAATGTTTCATCAGAAACTCATTCAAGATTTAACTGCTTTAGGAAAGGATTCTTATAGTGAACTAACTAGAGTGTTGTTAGATATGAAAGAATTATTAAATGTGGTTGCTTATGTTAAAAAAAGTCAGGTTCTTATCACTAAGACATGAAAAGCGAAAAGTTTTAAATAATCTTGAGTAAAAAAAGCAAACGTAATAGTTCAACTAAAAATAGATATTCTAGATATTGCTGAAACAAAATGCATTATTTAGCTGCTTTGGCAAAGGATCCTTATGGTGTTAGAAACTGATTTAAGAATTAACTGCTTTAGCAAAATATTTTTTTAGTGAACTAACTAGAGTATTGTTACATATGCATGAATTAATAAATTTGGTTGCTTATTTTAGAAGAAGTTAGGTTCTTATCTCTGATATGAAAAAGCAAGAAGTTTTAAAGAATCTTGAGTAGATAAAGCAAACATAATGGTTTAACTAAAAACTCAAACACAAACAAAGCGGCTTCGAGCCAAACATGAAGGTTACCAACTAGTGCTGGAAAAATCGCTTACAAGGACAGTACCGAATTTTTAACGAACAGCAAGCAAAATGTACCAATACCAAAAAGATTTATAGACTATGTTGGTTTTACTTTGTCCAACGTCAATCACAAGGAGATTTTGGATATGGATCCTTGTTTGAAACACGTCTTGACAAGCTACAGACACAGTGATCCATACAATCCTCCTGAGTTGTTGTTTCAGTTAGTTTTACAAAGATTTTTAAAATTGTAAGAAACCCCATAATTAAGTACTCATCTTAAACAAGCATGTTGTATTGTGGTATCAAGATTTATTTTATACCTATGATTGGAATTTGGTATTGCCACTGGGTTCTAACATTTCTTAGTTGGGTTGGGTCGCTTGTTTGATAAAAATCTTATGTTAAATTTGATTAATCGCTATCGGAATATTTAGCAAGGTTAACATAGTTTGAATTCTTTTAATAAGGATTAAAGTGCGCGAAATATTGTAGGAAATTTAGTATGGTAAAAAAAGTTTAATTGTCTTATAATTCATTTTTGATAATTATTGATATAAATGAAAGTCTTCTGGTTCCTGACTTCCTTAATTTGTCTTTCTGACTTCTTTATCTAATTTGATTTTCCGTTCACTCTCTCTAGCTGAATCTTTTTTGCGTAACTCTTTTTCTTGTTCCTTTTTTGTTTCAATTTTTTTTTCATACTTTATTTTCATTAATTTTTTGCACCTGTACTTGTCTTTCCATTGATCTTTGGGCTATTTCTACCTTATACATGTTTGATTTTGTAAGTGTCCAGGTCTGGGATCCATAGGTAATTACAGGAAGGATACATTTGTTATAGACTTTTGTTTTGAGGTACTGAGGATATTTTTTAATTTGTAACTTAATTTATCAAATGCTGCCCAGGCCAATGTTACTCGTTTCTTGATTTCAGATGTTGGGTTTGCTTTTTTTAGTTCAATAATTTGTTTCAGGTATATATTCCTCTACTTGTTCTATTTTCTTTTGTTTTATTCTAATCGTAATATCTTCGTCTGTGTTTGTTATGATTTTAGTTTCAGTGTGGTTCACACTTAAGCCTTTTTAGCTGCTGTATCCAGTTCCTCCTGCATTTTTGTTAGTTCTTCTTCCTTGTCTGTTATTATGGCGATAATCAACATATCTTAGGTGGTTCAAGTATTGTCCGTTTACTTTGATGCCTATTTCTTCCCAATCTGAGCTTTTAAAAACATCTTCTAGGGCCTGGTTAAATAGTTCAGGGGATATTGTGTCCTGTCACCACTCCCTCAATAATTTGTCTCTTATCTCATCTATACTTACATTCACCAGAATGTATAGATAAGATAAGAATAATGCCATGTTTTCGTAGATCCTTTTCCAATTTTTAGAGTTCTTTACAGCTTATTTAAAAGAAAAAATACAACTTTATTCTAGTAGACAATTATTACATAAACAATCTTAGTACATGATTGTGTAGGTGGAACACAACAAATTTTAGAATGCAAAATGTTATAAATCAAATAATACCAAAATAAATAAAAGTACTTCTTCTTACTTCATGATGAAACTTGAGAGAGATGTAAATCCGAAAAACAACAAAAGCACAATTTGCAGACATTCTATTTTGCATATCAAAAATGATGTTTAAAGTATAAATAAAAAAAATTCAATTCAATCAATTGATTATTTTTTAACTTCACCAAGATGATTGGGCTGAATTTGATTATTTGGTTTAAATAATAATATTTGAGATTACGAAACAGGGAAATGGTAGTTGAAATAAATTAGTTTTTTGTTAATACAAGCAGCAAAAATTGATAATCTGTCTGGATGATTTTTTATGGTAGTCACGATTGAAATTAAACAGACAATTTAATTGAAAAAACAGAAAAAAATAGTTATTTTTAAACTATTTTAAAGATTGATTTCTGAACAATATAAATCAAAACAAAACACTTTTTTTTTTGTGCAATACTCCATCTACGACCTTGGTCAAGGTTCCTTGACAGGTTCTAGTTTCCTGAGTCGACATCAACCGTTTAGAGGTACCTATCTACCACAAAAAAATACTTCTTTAAATTGTGTAGTAGGGGAGCGAAGGGAGAGTATGGGCAACGGGAGGCATTGGACACTTTCTTAAGCTGAAGCACACTTAAATGTTCTTCGCGCTCATCTCGACTTCAAGCAGGCAGTTCATTTCGTTTCGATGCATCGTGGAAGGCGAAGGAGTGTACGAGGATATAGCTAGTCCCGTAGGAACTGGCTACTGCGTAGAACACGAAGAGAGGTTGTGGGAGTCCTCACTGGACACTTCATTTTACAAGGCCACTTTACGAAGATGAAAGTGTAGGAGGACGCGACGTGGGAGCGAAGTTGGGACAAGACCTCCCCGCATTTTCTCACATCATGGGAAGCTGGGAAGCAGATAAGGAGGCAAGAAGCAAGGTATTTAAAGAGAAAGCTTTTGAGACTGAATCTGAAGTGGCCCGATATGCTGACCTTTGTAGATTAACAGACAGATTTCTCAGCGAAAGCAGGACACAGTAGGAAAGATGCCCAGGGCTTTGTGAAAAGGGCCTAGAGCCTACACCACACTACTACTACTATTACTACCATCGAAAAAAGCATATGTTATTTTGAAAAGAAATCACTCTGTATATTATACGTCTTGGTTAATATTAACCAAAGGTAGGGGTTAACAGTGAACGTGGACAATACACAGTACTTATGTATTGGAAACGAATCAAGTGACAAACAATATCTCCATGCAATGTGTATGTATACTTGGGTGTCACATTTGATAAGACAGGAACAGACTGTAAAGAACTGGAAAAAAGAATAGTAAAAGCAAAAAAGGTTATTGGATGGCTTAACAGTATTTTATGGAGCAGAGATGTAAAAAAAAAATTAAAATTTAACATATATGAAACTGGTAAAGAGTACGCTGTTGTATGGAATAAAGACTTGTCGCGCAACAGAATAATACAAAACAAAAATTGAAAGTGTCGAATTGGATGCAATAAGAAGATCAATGGGAATATCTAGCCCTTAAAATCAAATCATATGAGAAATGAGCATATAAAAGAAAGAATGGGAATCAAAGGTAGCATAACGGATGACATCACTGAAAGACAACTAATATGGTACAACCATGTACAACAGATGAACAACGAAAGATTACCAAAGCAGGTCCTACAATGGCAACCAATAGGGCGCAGAAAAAGAGGACATCCTAAACTGGAATGGCAACAGTCAATCCAAATATCAATGAGTCAAAAAACCTGACAGAAGATGATTGTTAGAATCGAAGGAGGTGAAGAAAACGTTCTAAACCGACATAGTAAGTATTAGAAGTAGTTAATATAAACACAACTTAAGTTTACGCTAAACAGAGCTTCTCAGGTGCCCTTGCCATTTCTGAATTCTACTATTTTACTTCATAAAAAACTGTTTAATTATATAGCGGAATGGTACTGACTAACAAGGAAAATAATTTAAAAAATAATTGAATGAATATATTGTCGTCAATTAATATAAATATAGGCTAGAACTGACCACACCACTGAAATCCCAAGACCAACGCCATATATTTTAAACCGTCTTATAACCTTGCTCTACAAAAGTTAAGTCATATTATCCTCCTAACTTCTGTTTATTATCTTTTAAGTAGATATTCTATTGTTTGGCGCGTAATTTAATATAGCGAAGCACGAAGATCATTTAAGAAACAATCACGGGAAAAATTTGTACTTGAAAATGAAGATGCCGCTGAAGATATCATTATTTTAGCGCAGAAAAAATATGTTTATTGTGTGATGACATTCTGCATTTCTAATTTGCATGTGAATATTTGATTCTAAATTTTGTCAAAGAAAAAATATTTTTTTAAAGAATTGACTGATGATGAAGATTCAAATGTGAGTGAACTATTCAGGGCTTGCCTCCGATATTTAACAGATCTATTATGGTTCACTGTAGAGTTTCTTATCGCCACAGTATCTCCAGTTCCTTTAACCGGCTGTGGACTAATTTGGATAAGGATCTCAGATCTTCTGAGTCAATTTGAGGATCTGCGATTTGTAGTCTGCCAAATGTATGCTGTTGTAAGGCTAATGCCAAACATTCACAGAATATGTACCTGTTTTGTCGGCATCAGTCTGAATTCAGCCTCTTATGATCCATTATGCCGATTTCTTGCCTGGTACCAAGTTCTATGAATTTCCTAGCTCTAGTTCTACAGCGTCCTTTTCAGTAATGCGATACTGAAATATAGCTCGAGTCTAATCAGACTATCTGAGGTTGTCTCATTTTCCAGCTGGTTCTTGCTTCATTGCCCCTTATGTTAAAAGGTACTGGGAGATACCAGGGACAGATGGAATTGATTCATCAGTCCTTGGAGATACTCAGTGGTATAGATCCCGACACTCAATGGTATAGATATACCATTGACCATTGGTTAGCGCTTTCATACGCTTTCAGTGGCAGCCCCTTGTACTATGCTCGACAAGAACCAGCAGGAATGAAGCGTCTAAGAGTTTAGGAATATAGTAGTTTCCGAGCCGATGTTTAATGTTCTTGGATACTAAAATTTTCCGGGTTTGGACCGCCGTGAGACAGGTTGGTTTTACCCTCCTGATGACCGTCATTGCGATAGTAATCCTACTCAGTACTAGAGAAACCGCTGATTAGGACATTTGGTTCAACATCTAGCTCGAGCGGGCTCTGGTGCGAAGCTATTGTGTACTAAATTACCTACAGTTCAATTTTCTTTGAGAATACTATATGTTGGTTGCTTTTAATAAACAGATGTTATTGCTAAATGTCAATTTTATTACAAGTTTTACTGTGCCTTAATATGGAGCGATCAGAAGTAAGATTTCTATCAATTTTTAAATAAAACCTGATTGAAATTACCTTTAATTGGGGGTTTCTCGAACTAAAGATTAGCATTAGATAAAATCCTTTTATTAGAGCACACAAAATATGCATAATTCTCGAAATAATGCTCGCTTTTATGGTGTTGAGCCTAGGCAAAAAATAACCGTAATTTTCTCGCGATCGGTAGTAATTTTGTTTGAACTTTCTTTGAGATTCTTCGGACCACACCTGAAGTCTAACTGCAGTGGCGCATCCAGGAATTTATTTTGGTATTCAGGAAATATGTAGACTACTCGGTTTAAAACAAATTTCTACGTTGTCCGATGCCTATTCTCCAAATCCTTCGATCCTGACAATCATTTTTTTGACTCATTGATCTTTGGATTGCCATTCCAGTTTAAGACACCCTCTTTTTCTGTGCTCTATTGGTTGCCATTCTAGGACCTGCTTTGGTAATATTTCATCGGTCATCCGTTGTACATAGCCATACCATATCAGGTATCCGTTATGCTTCCCTCGATTCCCATTATTTCTCTTATGGTTTCATTTTTTATATGATCTGTTCTACATATTCTCATTGATTTTCTTATTGCATCCATTTTCATTTTTCTGTTAGGCGAGAAGTCTCTATTTCATACAACAGCGTGCTTTTTACCATTGTTTCAAATACGTTAAATTTTACAATCTTTTTTATCTCTCTGCTCCATAAAATGCTGTTAAGACATCCAAGAACCTTGCTTTTACTATTATTTTTTCCAGTTCTTTACAGTCTGTTACTGTCTTATCAAATGTGACACCTAAGTATACATACTTAGTGCACAAAGATATTGTTTGTCCATTTCTAGTACTGTGTTTTGTCCACGTTCACTGTTAACCCCCACTTTTGGTATTCTTCTGTTAACTTTCTCATCATATATACCACGTCTTCTTTGTCATTAGCTACAATTACTTGGTCGTCAGCAATCTGTATTGTGTGTATGGTAAAAAAAATCTTGGCCTTGAGAGGGGGGGTTGGTGCAGGCACCTAAATCCCACTCCCCTTTGGGTGCGCCCATGCCTAACATAATTTAAATGTTCAAGAGTATAATGGTAGTAATGGTACAGTAATTATTGATGATCAGGAAGTATAAAACAATAACCAAAATAGTAATCAAAGACAAATTAAATTTTAATTCATTTTATTTTTATGTTTAATTCTATTTTGTCTTTTTCTTCTTTAGTTTCTGCTAATATAGCTGCTTTATTTAAAACCAACTGACCATCAGAAACAGCTACTCCGAGGGAAAATACCCCTAGCGGCATTGAATTATACTGATGGTTTCAAGGATTTGAATCAAGCTTAATTGGAACATGCTGCAGGCACAGTATTACATCCCAATCCATAACCGGTTTGAGCCTTATTGGGCGCTTCTCAGGTGAATGGAGGCGATAGCTTAGTGTGGAGCATAAACTGGATAAATCCAACAGAAACAACTCCCGCTTCCCACCTTCTGTATCAAACTGAGGAGGACCCAATAAGGCTGAAACCGGACGTGGATTGGCACAATTCACTGTTTTTGCAGCTTATCAGGACGTGTTTCAAACAAACGTAACTTGTATCCTTGTGATTAACGTTGGAGAAATTGAAAACCACATAGTTTCATAGCTGCTTTAGCTTTATAATCATGAAAATATTGTTACTCAAATTAGAAATTTTATTAGCGACAGAACTCAAGAAAATCTAAGAAGCAACAAGTCATTACACAAACAGCAATATGAATCAGACCTTCAAATACTGAAGAAATCATTTCTGTATAACAAGCTTTTAAAGAAATGTATATCTTGTATTTAGTGACGTCAGATTTAAAACATTGCTCTGAGCAACAAAATAATGACCTAAAATTATTGTTCAACAAAAAAAAATCTTTAACAAATAAATGTTTACCAATAAATCTTGATCAAGCCGAATACGAATCCGAGCTGTGTAGTTTTATTGAGAAAATAGTAGTTATACTTTTTAAGGTAAAAATAACATTTATTTTTTGTATTTAAGAAAACCATTCTGTTCTGGAAAATTACATTGGACATTTAAAATAAGAATACTTACAAAATTAACAAGTCATACAATTAGGGGTTCAATTAATTTTGTTTTCATGATAAAAAAGTCCCGAATTTGAAACAGATGACCATAAAAGTTGATTCCGTTGTCGCGAAAAAAGTCAGATAGTTAACCATGACAATCAAAAGGAGATTTGAGACTTAATTAAAAAATAGCTGAGAATCAGAAAGTAAAAATATTACTACTCTTATGTCTCAACCCTTACTCTAATGAAGAGTAGTATCTCTGTCTCGAGTCTTGAAAATTTGATTTTTGCTATATTTCCTCAATAAATCAGAATTAGAAGTGTAAACTTTGGAAAAAACATTTTTAAATTCCTTTTGGTCATTTCCATTTTTTGGTACCTGTCTTTGTCTTAACATTTTTTGTTTCCTGGGCTGGAACGCGCACGTGTCTTGTGAAACCCTTCAATCCCTTTAATCATAATATATTAATTTTGTTTTCATGATAAAAAAGTCCAGAATTTGAAACAGATGACCATAAAAGTTGGTTCCGTTGTCGCTAAAAAAGCCGGATAGTTAACCATGACATATAAAAAGAGATTTAAGAATTACTGAAAAAATAGCTGGGAATCAGAAAGTAAAATTTTTTCATACTTAAGCTACTACACACTTATGTGTCAACTCTTACTCTATTGAAATATTTATATTAAATGATTTATACAGGGTGTTGAAATTCAATTTGCTAATTCAAAAATCACGAGTGCGTAAGACAATGAAAGAAGGGGAGAAAGACAAGGTAGAGATGGCAAACGCCGTGCATCTAATTAAAAGGCACCTAGCGAAAGCGTTGATTTGGTGGACTAACTATACTTTTCATGTACTTTTGAATTGTATACTATATCTTTCGCACTGGCAGCAGTAAAAAGGTCTGTATAAAAAATTTCTAATCTACTCCAGTTCAAATAAGTCCACTAAGAGCGACATTATAATGAGAGTTACGGTTATATCTTTGACTATAGAGCTTCAAACTCCGTTTTACGCCAAAAGCTACTTATCAAGAATCGTTCGCGTTCGTGTCCCATTATTAGTCAATAATTCTACCTGTGCCTTTAGCTCGTGGTACCGCTCAGTACTCCGTCACAGAATACAGAAGATACTTCGAGTAAACCTACTATTGCATCATCCTTCTCTCAATATATTCTTTGCTCAACAGCTATATCTTTTTTCATTTTTTCTTTAGTTCATAGAGGATCATATTCTAAGTTTTTCTAATTTAATATCAGGCCATCTATTTTGAAACATTTATGTGAAAGCATAGTTTCACAGTGTGAAAGACTAAAGAGACTTTTAGTGGTATTACTAGTTGTGACAATATCACAGCACTCCGGAGAAGCAAGCGTGCGCCTTTTTTGCTTGAAAATAATTTTCTACACAGGTGTACGGAGGGTCAAAAGGTTAGTGGATCTAGATGCTCGATAACTGAACTAACAAGAGTGTTTTCCGATGTTGCGCAGGTTGTACGTTGATGGTACGACCCGTGATTCTTTGTTGTACGTCTTCACTTCCTATTAGGTGCTAACAGTAAAAATGGAGTTATTTAGCTTGATTTTTTAAAGAGAAAGTCATGCAATTTTGGGCTAGGACATAGCAAAACCTAGAGTTTCCTGATATATGCTTCTTCTTTAAGGGGCATTACAACCCCAGATAAGTTTAAGCCTGATTAACCAAATCCCTTCATTCTGTCCTCTCTAGTATGATTCTTTGCCACCTTCTTACATTCTTCGATATCGTCTGTCCACCTTTTTCGTGAATCTTCTTCCTGCAGGTCCACAGTTCATTATTTTTCTTGGTGTTCTTGTCTCATCATCTCTGTGCATGTCTCAATTTTTCTAATTTTGATGAATCTCATGATGTTTGTTTCATCTATTAATTTTAATTCACAATTCATCCGTATGTCACTACCTACAGGCCTAATTAATTTAGTGTAAATTTTTTGTTTGACATGTCTCGTTAGAATCTTTGACCTGAGCAATTTTTGAAAAGACTTGATCGAAGATTCTTTGGTTTATTTCCTCTGTAATAGAGTTTTATTTTTCTTGATTACACTAAAGCATTTGATAAGATGTGCCACGAAATATTTATAATTAAAATCATGTTATATTTGTTTGATTATTCTGCGGTTAAATTTATACAGAGTTCACTAACTGCTCGCCAACAAAGGCTAGTACACGGAACCACTACTTCAGGATACCTCCCTATAAGTCAGGGAGTTCCCCGAGGATTAATATTGGCGCCTCTCTTCTTTTCCACTTCCACTGGCCACTGATTTCCAC
The DNA here is from genome assembly GCA_963576565.1 of Aspidapion aeneum. Taxonomy (NCBI): domain Eukaryota; kingdom Metazoa; phylum Arthropoda; class Insecta; order Coleoptera; family Brentidae; genus Aspidapion; species Aspidapion aeneum. The sequence continues at coordinate 10,480,395 of OY755044.1, read as the reverse complement.
CTCCACAATTTTGCTGACGACTCCCAATGCTACGTCTCTATCTAATATAATATTAAGGATCCAGTTAAGCAATGCGAGCCAATAATCAAATGTAATGTTTGCTGGCAACAAAACTCAACGGGAGCATATTTCTTCAAATGTTCAAATACAGGTCAATAATGTTACACTGCAACATTCTCATGAGACCAAAAATCTAGGGCTGTGGATTAATTCCGATCTTAATTCACTAAACACGTGAATCAGTTGTGTCAAACATCCTACAACTATACACCCACAAAAACACTATGACTTCACATCTTAAGCTGCGAATCCCTCATAATCTCCCATATCTCATATTGTGACTCAGTATATAGGCTCTGCTCTAACCACTTTGGATTCATATAGACTTCAAAGAATTCAAAACTCCTGCTTTAGGTTCTCATTTGGTATTCAAAAATATGATTGAATTAGCTACAAAATAAAAAACATTAGTTTATACCAGTCAACAAAGTTTGATATATGTATCGAACGGTGTTCTTATTTTGTTGTTTTCTCCAATTTTACAATCACAAGAAATCAAACGCACCAAAAAGAAAATGATAGTCAATTCCAAACACCTTGTTACATATAAAATGAACCAAGTACTTATTCTAACAATAAAGTGTAATAAGCTGAGAACCAAAAAAGAAAATCGCTACAAAAAATGATACGCACGGAAATCTATTAGGCTAAATTTTATTAAATTATATGATAGAAGTTTTTGTACTATTATTCAGAAATGGTAAGAAACGTGTTGCTATAGATATTAGACTTAACAAAAAAAGTAGTTTACAAGATTTTGTAAAAAAAGTGGCAATGTTTATTAGTAATAAAGGATCAATCAATCTAAGTTGGGCTTTTTTAAGTTTAAAGTCAATTTTTTAACAAGAATATTGCCGATCAAATTAGAGTTAAACCGACTTACTCACACTTAAATGTTGCCTTTAAAAATCAAGGAATCTTGAATTTGTGTGTTCAAATTGTACTATTTAAGAATTTATTGCAGAATTTTATTATACATAATTATATCCATACCAATATGGAAATTTTTAGTGGCTAACTACACTTGCCTTTATAGTGTATTTATCTTGTTTAAATAAGTGTGACCATCGTCTAAGTTTTTAGATATCTAATTAAGAATTTTTACATTGGTTTCTAACCTTCACCTTTAAAAATGTCTCACATTTTAGATCTAACTAACCTACTTGTCTTTACTATTTCCTTATCTGACACTTCATTAATTTTACGAGACTTTTTATTAATTGTAAATATCAAAATATCATAATAAAACATTTGTTTAAGTCACTTACAACTAAAGGGATCATATATAGAAAAATTATCACTTGCAGAAAGTTGCCATTTATACCAAACTTTGCAGATGATACTGGTTTTTGAAAGATGAAAAAATTATTGAAGAATCAATAGAAACAATGGAATGCAGTGAAAAGCACAAAATGACGAATTTAATTTAATATATCAAGATCACTCATTTATATCAAGTTACTGCTTCTATCTATCTATTTAGCCTTCTTCAATTCATCTTTGGACATAGGCCTCCCCAATATCTTTCATTATTCTCTGTCTGTCGCCGTGTTCATCCATCTAGTTCCCGCGTGTTTCTTCAAACCGTCCGCTTATCTCATTTGGGGTCTTCCCTTACTTCTCTTATTTTCTTAAGGTCTCCAGTGTACAATACATTTGTTCCATTGATAGTCTTTCTGTCTGATATTATGAATGGCAAATTTCCATTTTAATTTTGCTACTTCTACTCTAAAATCCTTTACTTTTGTTTTATTTTTTATCCATTTAATCCTTTTTTTATCTGTTAGCTTTCCATGTAACATTTGTCTTTCCATTGATCTTTGGGCTTTTGTTACCTTATCTCTGTTTGATTTTGTAAGTGTCCAGGTCTGTTATACATTGGCAAGTTTAGGAAGGATACATTGGTTTTTAATGTAGTGCATACTCAAGCCTATATTTTTAGCTATATTTTTATCTATTGTATCCAGTTCTTTCAGAATTTTTATCAGTTCTTCTTTTTTGTCTGTTATTAAGGCGATATCATCAGCATATCTTAGGTGGTTCAACTATTGTCCGTTTAATTTTATGCCTATTTTTTCTCAATCAAAGCTTTTAAAAACATCTTCTAGGGCCAGGTTAAATAGTTTAAGGGTTATTGTGTCACCCTTCTGACACCTCTTTTTATGCCGATTGGCTTGGATCCTTTGTGTATTTTGATTGATGTTGTTGCTTCGCTATATATGTTGGCTATTAAGTCTGTATAGATATAATACATACATATATATAAATATAATCTATGCGATTATTAAATAAAGATGCTTTTACTGCCCAGTGCTCAATGCTATCGAAAGCTTTTTCGAAGTCTATAATTACTTAGTTAGTTACTGCCTAATAGACAGATATAAATAATTCGAAATAAAAAAAGCTAAGAAACAAATTTAATGTGAAGTGCTGCTTTGTTGTATATTTGAATACAAACGAGAAACTTGAAAAAAAAAACTTGAATTTTTTTGTACCGATATCCCAGAATCGAAACCGTAGCATTGGAAATGAAAAATTACGCAAAGAACATAAATATAGACTCCATTGGCATGTGGATTGAGTTTTTGGATAATACTTAGCTAGTTAGAAGACTAAAAAGGGTAAAGATGTATAAGCTAGTAAACTAAATAAAATTTTAAAAAATAGAGCAATATAATGCTATAAACAAAATAAAATTGTGATTCGCAGTCGAAGTAAAGCGAAAAAAGCTGCAGAGTAAAACTAAAGTAAATTAAAGTATTGCTCATACTCGTCTTAGTCTTTTGTTTTTGATTAGTCTTTGTCCTTTGATTAGTCTTAGCTGTCTTAAACAAAATCGGCTGTTCATACTCGTCTTTTGTTTTTGATTAGTCTTAGTCATAACCCACTGACAAAAAAAATTCAATTTCAATAAAAAGGCCCTCTTCAAAAGTCATTTTCTACACGAACCACAAACACAAAAGAACAAAAAAAAAACAAAAATGAAAAAGAAAAAAAAACAAATAAAATTTTGAGGCCACAGAACACCATTTGAGGTTATGTTAAGATTTTCTGTCAAAAATATGATTAATGGCGGTAAATTCAAAATTCCGACTAATAGACAGACAGACATAAATAATTCGAAATAAACAAAGCTAAGAAACAAATTTAATGTGAAGTGCTGCTTTGTTGTATATTTGAATACAAACGAGAAACTTGAAAAAAAAAACTGGAATTTTTTTGTACCGATATCCCATAATCGAAACCGTAGCATTGGAAATGAAAAAGTACGCAAAGAACATAAATATAGACTCCATTGGCATGTGGATTGAGTTTTTGGATAATACTTAGCTAGTTAGAAGACTAAAAAGGGTGAAGATGTTTAAGCTAGTACACTAAATAAAATTTAAAAAAATAGAGCAATATAATGCTATAAACAAAATAAAATTGTAATTCGCAGTCGAAGTAAAGCGAAAAAAGCTGCAGAGTAAATCTAAAGTAAATTAAAGTATTGCTCATACTCGTCTTAGTCTTTTGTTTTTGATTAGTCTTTGTCCTTTGATTAGTCTTAGCTGTCTTAAACAAAAGCAGCTGTTTATAATCGTCTTTTGTTTTTGATTAGTCTTAGTCATAACTCATTGAAAAAAAAATTCAATTTCAATAAAAAGGCCCTATTCAAAAGTCATTTTCTACACGAACCACAAACACAAAAAAACAAAAATGAAAAAGAAAAAAAAACAAATAAAATTTTGAGGTCACAGAACACCATTTGAGGTTATGTTGAGATTTTCCGTCAAAAATATGATTAATGGCGGTAAATTCAGAATTTAGACTGCGCGCTTACGCTCTTCGGACGCCCTGTACAAAAAAAAACAACAAACATCAGCTGAAGTCTGTCACTCGCCTTAGCCGTTGTGCTAAGGATTGAAAGTTGGCAACTCTTAAGACAAAGACTAATGAAAAATAAAAGCAAAAGCATTCATTGGCGTAGCTAGCCTTGCTTTTCAGGGGGGGCCGTGGCCCCGGTCTATCTTGAACAAAAAGCATAGGTTTTAAAGAGTCGTGCAAAGTGTGCAATGAATAAAAAAAAATACGCGCATTAAATGTTCTAATATTTTAATATAACAAATTTAATAATACATTTACCAACTTATTTATATGTATACACAGGAAGTATGTAATTCAGCAATTCTTCAAAGAAAATTTTCTACGTCGCTGACTGAAAGCGTCTACCACACTGTCTAAGTCGACCTCAACATCTTTTTCTATGAATAACAATGACAAACCTGAGTGTCTCTCTTGATTCATAGTTGTTCTAAGCCAATTAAAAACTCTCCTCATGGCAGAGAAAGACCTCTCGCAAGTTGCACTTGAAATTGGAAGAATACTCGCAACTTTAAAAAGTTGGTAGAGGTTTGGATAGGTGTTTTCTGCTATATGTTGTTTGATAGAATCATGACCAACAGTTACAGTTACGAAAAATACAATTCTTTAAAACGGTCATTTCTGCTCTTAGAGCAAAAGTATTAATATTAAAAATTTCCCGGTATTGCTCGACGAATTTATTCCATTTAACGACGTGGGAAAGCTTAATATGAAAATGGTTATGAAATTGTCACCAAAATCGGAAAATTTTCATAAGACACTAAACGCTAACCTCAAAAAAACTAAAAAGATTATTATATTAATTTTAGAAAAACAGTTTAAAAAGGTCTTTTATAACCTTACGACATCTACAACCCGATTTCGGAAACAGAGGGGCAAAGGTCGCTGTCTTTATTAAATGCGAAATTTAACTTACACTTCTATAATATTTTACAAGATGTCGCCAATATGTATGAAATATTCAATATGCATAATTATGCTTAAATTTAAAAAATATTTTTGGGAAATTGCATAAGTGCAGAAAAGTTACCGATAATTTAAAGAAGAGAAAAAGCCTAATTCCGCAAGACAAGGGCTTTTTCCTGAAATGTAAACATTATCTGAATTATTTTAAATTTTAATGCACCTATTTTATTTGAATATTTCCCGAATAATAATAGAAAAGTATGTATTTTCAGCGTCATGTTCTTTTACTACTAGTCGGTAAGGGAGGCCTAAAATATCTTAGGGGGGGCCTGAGGGACTTCAGGGGGGCCAGGCCCCCCCTGGTCCCCCCTAGCTACGCCAATGAAAGCATTGTATAAACACTCCCATAAGAAACAGTGGTTTTAACTTTCTTATGACAAGACATACGACGAATCCAAGAAAAAAAAGACTAGACAAGACGAGTATGAACGATCCATAAGTTAAAACAGAATTGCTAATTAGTCTCACTATTACTAATAAACAGTGTATGTTAAATAAAAATAACCTACAATATTTTTAGGGACTAAATATATGCGCAGGAGTTTTGTCGTTAAATATAATTTATGTAATCGAATAAAAAACGTGATTATTGTAGGTGGAATAAAAATCACCCAAGCTGTTAGTAATAAAAGCACACAATTTGTTCGCCATTTTGTTAAGGGCAATAAAGATGTCACACTCATGACAATTAATGTTTATATATTTATTTATTCTATGAACTGGCGCGTTTATAGTATTTAAATGAGCGGGATCGATTCTGCACAATATGAAAATTATATAACAAAAGCGGCGTATATTCAATTCAATAAACACACAGTCAAGTGGTACCGAGAGGTATCAAATTGATTTAAACATAATTACCGATCGTGGGCTTACAATAGTTTCTCCGAAGTGTTCTTCAAAACGAAGTTAATATGTGCAAAAGGTGAAGATGTTTAACACTTCATTATAAGACTTATGGGCTCCAACAAAAGATTTATGTGATTTTAAATTTATAATACCTTTTAGGGTAAACTTATGTCTGCATATATTTTAGATTCTTTAAGCTGTTTGTATTTATGGCTAAATTTGCTTTATTAGTAATGCATAATTAATATTTTTTTGTTGCATTTACATAGGAAGATATATATATATATATTTTCAGGAATCATAATATATTAACTGTTCCCAGCGTGCTTTTGTATGAATCTATTGTTTTTTGTAGACAGTATTCTCACAAATTTCCAACGTCCAACCACCACCACTATAATACTCGTTCAAGGAATAACATTAGCATTCCAAATTTTAATCTGGAACTTTATAGAAAGAGTCCACATAGTTTTTGTGCAAACGCTTTTAACAAACTCCCAAAATATCTTAAAGATGTTCGGGGCCTGTATAAATTTAAAAAACATTTGAGAAGTTTTTTAACAGAAAAGTGTTACTATTCGGTTGGTGATTATTTTAATGATATTAGTTAATGTACGTCTTTAGGATTTTAGAATATTGCAAAAAATTGGGTTGAATTGTGTTTACAATCTATATTTATATTTTTTTTTAGAGCCAATCAAATATTTTAACGCACTACTAGGTATGTTAGCATAATTACTTTTTTATCTTATTGTATCTTGTTTTAAGGAAAGCTTTTTTAGAAAAACTAATTTCCATAAAAATGTAATGAATTAAAACCACGTGGTTATGTTTATTATTTTCTTCACGGTAAAAAATTTTTGTCTACAACGAAAACACGTTCTTTTCTTCAATAAATTGATTTACTTTGGAGCAGTCTGTTTTGAATTAAAATATTTTTTTTTGGTTCAACACAGCGTTTTATGTTGAAATGAGGTCTTATTTTTCTTCTTTAATTGTTTTGATTTAGTATACTCCATTTTGTAACAAAGCAAATTGTCTTCATATAAATAATAATTCAGTTCCAATTTATAATAAAACAATTTCTATTTCACATTAAAATAAAATGCAGGACATTTTTTGTGCTATATCAAGGAAATATTCTCTTGGTGAATAGGAATGCACAAATTATTTTGCTTCAAAGCAGTTTGCTTTGATCTAAGACAAATTTTTTTTGCCGTGTTCAATGTTCAATTTTGGTGAAGTTTTTTTTTATAATGAAAGCGTTTTAATTGTTTGTAATTAGTTTTAATATTTTGACAATGTCCATATTTACACTGTAAATCGTTGACTAATAAATGAATTGAGTTGAATTGAAATGACCAGTTACATTTAATAAATTCAACCAACTAAATAAAAGAATCTTAAAATAAGACTTTTTCGTGGGATGAGTGCTTTCTTTGATTGATCTATTACAGATAGATATCTTCTCCAATTCTTTAAAATTAAATAGCTCAAGTCGCTTAAAAGTCACATTGTATCTTCTTTTAAAAAATAGTATGATTACTTTTTTATTTTATACTTTACACATTATATCATATGTTCAATGTTACTGCATATCCAGTCATAAAATGTTTATCATTTAATTTTGCCATATTAAAGTATTGCTTAATTTATGAATTGTCACTTAGATATTTCTGTACTTGTAGTTTTTTTACCAGTATACTTTCGACCTCTATAAGACCAATATACTGTGAATCTTTAAAACCATTAAAATTTTTGAATGGATCTTTAACCACAAAAGGATGGGTATGCTGTGATACTCTCAAATCTTAATTTAGTTTTTTATTGTGGGTTTAGATTATTCTTTTGAAAAGTAATCTGTATAGAAAAAGTACTTCTTACATTTCTTTCATTGTCAATCGAAAAGTGCTCTTCAGCTTGACCATTTTTTAGGATTCTTCTTTAATAAAATGCTTTTAAATGATTTCTATGAAAGGAGAAACTACTCTTATTTTTCTCGAAGCTCTTTGTGCATCATTAGTTTTGCATTATTTAAACAAAATGACCATACAAAAGTAATAAATATTCCAAATAAGGCAAACGTAAGTTATTCATAAATCAACCGATAATAGTCAAGACATGTCATAATTAATGTACTTTGAAGTTGATGTTTTGAATGTATCAAATGTTATAGTTTTAAAAAGAGCAACTAAAAATTTTTTAATCTGTGCCAATATTTTTACTAAAACCTTTGATAGTTAACTTAAAATTTCTTATAATACTACCCATGATACTGATGATTTTATTTCCCAAAGAATGTGCATCAAATGATACAATTTTTATATAAATGAGCAATTAAAAATGTCTCAAAAGGTTTAAGCAACTAAAAGCTTTAATATAAAGGCTAAGTTTTTTTAAAAAAAGTACTAATGACACTAAACACTACTAATGATGTTACTGCACCTGTAGAATTCCTAGACATTGATGATCTATAAAAACCTAATGATTACAAATTTAATGCAGTAACCAAACACTAATAGCATCGCAGAAAAAAATAATCCATCTGTTCGCAAATAGATGACACCACTCCCTGAACCATCAATCAATAGGTGTTTTTATAAACAAGCTATGAAAAACAAAATGGTTGTTGATGTTAATTATTGTGTTTTGCAATGTGCGTCTAGAAGTGATAAATATAAACAGTATTTAATGAAATCCCTGAAAGTAAAAATACTAGGATGAATTATCTGCAAATTGATTGTATTTATTATTTGTTTGCTTGTCTTTGATAGTTAATTGAAGCGAACTAGATCTGATTGAAGAAAAAAATATTTTAACTCTCTTTATTTATGATATTCTATATAGTTTAGCATTGGTAATTTAAGGGTTTCTTCAAGGTTTCTAAAGTTTTTCCCATATCAATAACAAGGGCGCACCCCGGCCCCCCCCCCAAGCCTTAGATTTTTAATATATTTTCCACATAATGACATGACATCAGGAGGCTTCGGGCCCCTCCCAAGCCCAAGCGGTGGCGTAGTTGCGAAAAGACATGACGACCTTTTTTTTTTATCTTTTTTTTTTTTTTTTTTTTTTGGAGGGTTCAAAATTCTACGGCGCGGTTCGGTTCGGTTGGGTGGGTGTTGGTTGGTGCATTTTTTTTTTGGCCGCCACTTTTTTGAGGGTGCGCTTTGTAGCTGTCGGGGCCCCCCCCCAAGACACATTCCTGGGTGCGCCACTGTCAATAATTGTTTGTTCTTCTTCTTCAAGTGGCAATACATCCCCTGGTGGGTTTTCTCTCGTTGTTTTTTAAGAAGTTTTTTTTTCAAATCAATCTATTTTCAGTCCTCGTTTATTGGCTTCTATATCTATAAATTCTGTTACAGTTTCGATCAATGATCTTTCATCTCTAATATGAACACCAATACCACGGCGAGCTATCAGAAGCTTCTAAAACTAGATTAAACAGTAATTAAGATAATGCATCACCTTGTATTGCATCTGAAGTTACACAAAATGGCTCTAAACTGGTTATTTATTCTATTCTTCCTACAGCTTTGGTACCCTGTATAAAAGAATTGATAAGCATCAATCTCTCCCGATTTACGCTGTTTAAACTTAGCAATAAATAAATACCATATTATTTAAGTTGGGTCATAAGCTTTTTCTAGAATTTGCCTCATATCAAATATTTGATCTGAGGTAGATCTATTGGGTCAGAATCCACATTCTCCGACAGCTAGTTTAGAATACTTCAGTAGTCTGTTAGATAAAGCTACTGATAAAACCTTATAAACTACGTTCAGCAGTGTTATGCCTTAGTAGTTTTGGCAGTTTAGCTTATCTTTATACCTTTTTTACAAATTCGCTCTGTAATATCCAAAGTCCATTCATCAGGAATTGTTTCTTGTGCCCAGGTTTCTATTTGCAGGTCATGTATACGCGGCATTTTTATTAGCTCAACAGATATGTTATCAATTCCAGGAGTTTTTGAATTTTTTTAACATTTAACTGCAATAACAACCTGTTCGTAAATTATCGGTTTAATTTTCCAATTGTTTGTTACTCGATCTAAAGTTTCTCCTGCAAAATTTAAAGTAGAAACAGCAGCGACAAAAAAAATCAATCAAGTCGGTGTGTTCAGAATAGGAGAATAAAATCGTTTTCTGACTGAAATTTTCAGAAAAACCATCACTTAGCAGTTGTTTTGTTAGGCATATCTTGATGCGAACAGCACGAACTATTGTCTATTTCTTTATATAAAGTTCTAAAAGTGCTGCCACTTCTGAAAATATGGCTTTTGTGCACTACTATACTGCGAATAGCCGCCGTTATGGGAAAATATGAGGATTTTATGGTAATTTTATAAGCTTTCTGGTGTAGAAAATAGAGAAGTACGATGAAATAGTGCAAAAAATATGTGTGAGTCAAAAGATTTTGCTAGAAATATTGACATACATGGATATCCTTTCATATCAAATAGATTTGATTTTGATGTATTAAATCAAAGAAATAGAAAAGCATCAAATGTTGATATATTTATAATTCAGAGCGATAAAGGAATTATATCACAAAAAATTGCAGATTTTGTTGAAATGTATCCAAATAAAGACTCTATTCTTCATATTTCTAAATATTTTACTAATGGATTTGTATCTGAAATTTCAATAAAAGCTACACCTTCTTAACCAACTAACGATTCTATATCAGTCTGTGAAAACCATTAAAACAGTTAAAATACCATAGTTTCATACCTCGATATCTACGGGTCATAATAGGCGGTTTCCAAAGGTATTATTATGTTACATTCTACATTGGTATGTGCTTGTGTATCTTCCTTGATATGTCAGAAATTTATACAATTGGTTGTTTACTGTATTACAGAAATTAAAGTTTGATCTTGCCGGTTATTACATACAAACACTTTTAACTAGATTTCTGATTAAACATGAACTGGAACAAAGTAGTAATGCTCATTAAAATTAGAAAATGTGTTATACTAAAGACAAACAGGGGGAATAATTAAGATGACTAGATGATCAAACACAAGCTGGCCTAAACTATTTTAAGAGGAAATGGTTTGAAAGGTTGTGTTATCCAAAATCATAACTAAAATTATCAAAATCGATTTAGGTCTTGCCGCTCCAGTCTCTTAAAATCTTAAACCAGGATGTTTATCATTTTCCTTGGTTTTAAATGTCTTTATTTTCTTGCTTCATTTAATTTTTTGGTAGCTTGTTTTTGTGGTATTTTATTACGTGTCCAATAATTTTATTTTTTCTTTTAAATAATCTGCATTAGTTTTTAATTCTCCAATCTGCCAGTCCTTAAAACCCTTAATATTGATGATAGCACCATTTGTTGAGATAGTGTCTAGATATTTGTACTGTAATACTTTTATATGGGTTTGTTATCCATTGTCAGATTTCCAACAGGAAGGTGGATGATGTATTTCGTTTTCTTATACCTATTTTTTCCATAATTCTGGCAAGGTCTTGACGGTTATTACATACCAACACTTTTAATTAGATTTTAGATCAAGCATAAACTGGAACAAAGTAGGTAAGGCTCATTTTTTGAAAAACTGTATTGTACCGAAGACCAACAGGGCGAAGAGTAAAGGTAACTAGATGATCAAACACAAGCTAGCCCAGAACTATTTCAAGGTATGGAAGGTTGTGTTATTCAAAATCATGTCTAAAATGATCAAAATCGGTTAAGTTTCGCCGCTCTAGTCTCTTAAAATCTTAAGCCAGTATGTTTCTCATTTTCCTAGGTTTCAAAAACCTTTAATTTCTTGTTGCATTTTTTATCTAGTAGTTTGTATTTGGAGCGTCTTATTACGCTTCCAACAATTTTTTTTTCTCTTTTAAATGATCTGCATTAGTTTTTGATTCTCCAATCTATCGGCCCATAAAATTCTTAACATTGATGATAGAACCATTGGTTTAGAGAGTGTCTAGATATTTGTACTGTGATACTTTTTATACGGATTTGTTATCCATAGTCAGTTTTCCAACAGTAACGTTTGGATCATTTATTTCGTTTACATACATCTTTAGTCCATAATTCTGGCAAGGGTTAGGTTAGGTTAGGTTTGACTATGAGTGGTGCGACTGTCGCCCCTCCACTGCGAGTCAAGTGGTCTATTGTGGCTCATCCCAACTTAAATATCACCAATACCTATCTCCTTTATGAAGCAGATCAGTTTGTTTGGTGATATTTCCTCAAGATCTTGAGGCTCTATCTGTCCAGGTCCGGATATTTTCGCCCTAGTTCTTTGTCTTGTTACGCAGTGGCAGATTAGATGAAGTGGCGTTTCCTCCTCAACACCACAGAACCTACACGCTGGTGTGTTGCTTACTCCCAGTCTGTTCCTGTGTTTGTTGAGTCGGCATTGGCCTGTGTATAGCCCTGTGATTATTCTTAGGATATTTCTGTTTAATTCCAGGAGTTGATTCATTCTGTGTTTGTCTGGCTTGCTTAGAAAGGTTTTGGAGTGTTGTTGTCTCAAGGTTGCCCGCCAGTTTTGAGTCCCCTTTCTAACAACCCACTCTCCTATTTCTTTTGTGACTGTGGCCTTAGGTAAGTCGAAGTAAGGCTCCGGTCCAACCAGCGCGGCTAGTTCGTCTGCTTTTTCATTTCCCTCAACTCCCGTGTGGCTTGGCACCCAGACAAGACTGATCTTGTTGGTTCTGCTGGCCTGTCTTAGGGTTTCAAGGCAATTCCAGACTAGTCTGGATTGAATTTTGTGTGAGTTTAATGCTTTTAGAGCTGATATGCTATATGAGATGATTTTGATGCTTTTGTTTGAGAGGTCCCTGCGGGTAATGTCTCTACAGCTTACTTCTATTGCATGTAGTTCTGCTTGGAATATGATTGCTAAGTTTCCGAGTCCCATAGATATTTCAGTCCGTGGTCCCGTCACACCCGCACCCACCCCATTTTTTGTTTTCGATCCGTCTGTATACCATACGTGGTCGGCGTTTAGCAGTTTAGCAGGTCTCTCCCGCCATTCCTCCCTCGTGGATATAAGAACCTTAAAAGGTACATCGAAGCTGTATTTGGGTAAGATTTACGTCATATTGTAGACTGCCAGTTTTACTGAAGCTATCATCATCACATTGTAGATATTCAAGCACTTGATTCTAATACTCTAATACTCTCCTTAAAGTCCCTCAAAGCTTTATTAAATTCTTCATTCAAGACCAACCGGGGACATTACTGGAAGCCTATAGTCCATTCATTTACCACTGAGAAACGATGAGTCACTAAAATGTTCTTTTGCTGTGTGAATGAACTCATAGGCAAAGCTCTTGGTTCTGCAGTTTTAGTGGATAAAAATTTTGGGAACATGCACCTACCCACTAAAAATGACACAACCAAAAAAATATAAAACAAAGCGCCACTCAAAAATAAAAGAACTCTTTCAAGTCGTGCGTGTTGGCTGCCTACTATATTTCCAGAAGCAACTATCGATCGATTTTAATAGACTAGGCCATTTTAGTGTAGTTAGATCAAGATCAAGAGAATAAATTTAAAAAGAACGATTGTGTTAAGATTGTGTTTCTAATACTTTTAATAACTAAAAATTATTCAAGTATTTATCCCTTTGCAAACTTGTAGTAGGTAAAAAAGTAAATAATGTTTTCTTTGTTTTTGTGACTAGTCTATTTTGTAATTTTGTATCGCAGAATAATTTAGGGAAAGTTATCCACAAAATTCCCTATGAAATTCGGCTGCTTACTCGTCGTAAAGCTAGGTGTTCCCCTCCCATTTGACCTATGAGGGACCTTGCGGCAAGAAAAATAATTAAAAACGACGTAATAAAATATTTTACTGTGCAGTAAAAAATGATACCAGGAAATCGCATTTACCTTATATGCAGGATACTACGTACCAATTCATGCCATATCTAATGCAATTTTTTCTAAAATTTCAACTAAAAAAAATCACCATGAAGCGGCTAACCTTGACAGTAATAACTGGATGGAAGAATGTTAGACTCGAATAAAAGTGCTACGCCCATCTTTATAAAATTGTTATTATTATTGCTTTTACTAATATGTAGAAAACGCCATTCAAGTCTCAGAGTACATAGGGGATTCCTAGACAACAGAACAGACAAATAGAAGAATAAAAATATGTATTAAAAAAAATAATATTCAGGTACCAACACAGGAAACGCCAGACAGGCGAAGGAGTATGTGACAGGATACAGCAAATCCCGTAGGGACTGGCTGCTCCGTAGAACACGAAGAGAGGTGGGAGCCATAGTGGGAGTCCTAACCGGACACTGCGTCCTACAGGGACACCTGGCAAAGATGAGAGTGAAGGAGGACGCGACGTGCGAGCGATGTTGTGCCGAGGACGAGACCTTGGCGCATTTCCTCTCATTATGTGAAGCACACAAGGTGGCAAAAAGAGAGGTATTCGAAGAGGAAGCCTTTGAGACGGAGGACCTTCTGAATCTAAGGTGGCTCGATATTCTGGCCTTTGTACAGAAGACGAGCAGATTCCTTAGCGAAGGAAGGACGCAGTAGGGGGGATGCCCAGGGGTTGTCGAAAAGGGCGCTTCATGTGCCTAGTCGCCAGGCCTAGAGCCTACCGCACACTACTACTACTACTAGCAGACATTGATGATGATGATGATGATGATTCATGTGTGAGTGGGCTTTGCAGCCCTTGCACTGTATGCCTAATCCTCCAACAAGGCCGGCTATAAGTTTTGGTGAGACACTGTTCAGATCTTCTGAGACAATCTGAGGTTTACCGAAAGTATTCTGACGTAAACGTGCAATAGCCGGACATTCGCACAGTACATGTCTGACTGTTTCGTCCTCCTCCATACAGAGTCTACATTCGTTCTCTTCTGTTAGTCTCATTCTGTGCATGGGTACTCTCAGTCGACAGTGACCCGTAAAAACGCCAGTCACTATACGTATCTCCTGTCTGCTAAGTCCAATAATGTTTCTGGCTCTGTTTCTACAAGGTCCTTTACTGAACTCTTCAGAGTGAGCCAGTTCTGGTATATTTATCCAGTATTGTTGGAAGCTATTCTCCTTCCATTTTAATATAATTGATTTAGCAGCATTGTATGATATCCTCAGGGCTGGTTAGGGGCCGAAAAATTCGGCAGATGCCGCTTCTCTCGCTGCTAGGTCTGCGTTCTCATTTCCCTCGTGCCCAGAATGCCCTAGTAGCCATACTAATGACACATTATTAGCGCTACTAAGCGCATTCAGCGAATCCCTACAGCTCATCACGGTTCTCGATGAGACCGTATAGGAATCAAGCGCTTTTAAGGCTGCTTGTCTGTTTTATTGTCCTGTTGGTCCATTCGTGGTCAGTAATCCACCGTGCACACAGTTCAATCATTACTAGAGTTGCATTTAACTCTTGCTCCCTTATTAGAGCTGTTGATATCACTTTTTTTGCCCCGCCATCCTGGTGGTTGGCCCTTATTCTGTATGTTGCTATTCGTGCCTCCACCTCTAAGAAAATGTGAAGCGGAGGTAATTTTAGTAAGCATTCAAGCGCAGTCGATGGGCAGCTTATTTAGCGGACAATACTTGAACTACCTAAGATATGCTGACGATATCGCCTTAATTACAGATAAGAAAAAAGAACTGGTAAAAAACTGGCAAAACTGGATACAGTAGCTAAAAATATTTCCCCTAGTATGAACTACATTAAAACTAAAATCAAAACAAATACAGATGAAGATATCATGACAAGAATAAACCAAGCAAAAATAGAAAGAGTAGAGGAACATATATATCTGGGACGAATTATTATTATTATTATTAATAGGTTTGCGTTTATGTTTCTTTATAATAGATCTATGTGTGATTTCAAAGATACCCGCAGACTTGCAGCCTTCAAACTCAAACCGTATTTCGTGTATTAATCTTGTTGCTGTTTACTTATTATCATTCTCGACCGAAAAAAATTACTGGGTGTGATTCACAAGCTTTACATGGACATTTATGGTTATCTTAATACTTAAAAACTCGATCGAAAAGACAAGAAATATTCAATGTAAAAAGTGTATCATAAAGTTAGAAGAAATAAATGCATTAAATAACTAAATAGGTTAAACAAATCCTAGGGCAGTATGATACTTAAAGAGTGTTAAAGTTAGGAATAATAAAAGAATTACCAACAAAACTAATGAACGAACAAATCATAAAAAAGGTGAAGGTGAAATAAATGCAACTGAACAAACAAAAAATAATAAAATCAAAAGAAGAGGAAGTCATAAAAAGTAAACGGGTGGAGGTTTAAAACAAAGCAAACTTCAACCAGTGTTAATAAAGCAGAAACGAGTAAAATAAGGCCGACTCATAAAATTCTAAATAGAGGGTATAGGAGTCTAGGAAAAATGCACACAAAAATCAAGAACTAATGCTTCCTTTGAAATCTGTTTAATTATTAAATATCGAAACAATGGAAGTTATAATCCTATGTAAATTTAAATTCCTAAATAGAGAATCAGATAAAAAAGAGGTAAAAAATATGTAAATGCCGATAACCCGTAATTCGAATAAAAAACAGCATCAATTGATTCCCAATCAGAACCTGATCTCTCTTTCCAAACCACAAATACGACCGAATCAAACTAATTTACAGACGAAGCACTTTCATCTTCATCAAATAGATATCAAAAGTATAAGCAATAGAGGTTTAATTTGTGACAGTCGTAAACTTGACTTAGTTGCGGTTTTGAGAAATTGTTAATAAAAGACAAAACGAAATCTTGAATTTCCTGAGAATGTCTGTGAATCCGACTGACCATCAGAGATAATCATTTATGCTTGTAGAAATAAATTTGGTGAATAAATTATGCGATTTCAACAAGTGTAGAAATTATAACATTGTCTCCAAAGGAATTTCTGCATAATAATTTATTGCAGATAATTTTATAAGAACTGTCGCTGTCAACTGATTAGAAAAACCTAAATCTACTGCGCATAAATTTAAAACATCAGCTGGTAATAAATAAAAACCTGCAGCAGAGCCGACTGCTTAGTTATTTATTAATTCAGATCCAGATTCCGTTATACATTAGAAGAAGTGCGAGTTCACTTTCTAAATAGTTAATATTATTATATTGGGTGCCAATTAAAATTGTAACGTAATTTCACAACTCCGAAACGACTTAAACGTCGTGTCTAGTAGCCTATTATCGAACGATGTCGAAGAGATTATTAAAGAATTACAGATCAATAAAAAACCGGTCCAAAGAAAGTGTTAAGGAGAATATAATTATTTTGTTAGAACCTATAATTTTGCTTTTGTCGATATCTGGGTATTTATAGACCACCGTGTAATAAATTATATGAAAGAAAACGGCTAATAAATAATATGATAATATTGAATTGTTTATGTGTGACTCAGAAGTTGCAGATGCGCGAGACATTGGATAAGGTATGCCTTAATAAAGTCGTCCACAAAATCCCTCGCATCGAGATAAAAACACCGCAAAACAAGCTCTAGAAATGAAATACAGAGGAAAAAGAGCAGAATTAACTTGCGATTTAAATAATGTTGGAAAAGCTCAAACAGGACCAACGGCTCTAGTTCTGAAGCGAACGCATAAAAGTCCAAAGTATGTATCCATGAAACCTTTAAGTTATTGACAGAGGACACAATTTAAAGTTCTAAGCCTATACATAATAGCAATTTCAAAAAGAAGGGTGCAATCAATAAATATTAAAAAACTAACCAATTAAAACTTATTCGCAGACCACTTTCGTCTTCAATGAACAATCTGAAGAAAAAATAACTGAATTTTTAATAGAGGAAGACGTAAACTGCAAACTAATTGATACTTAAATCTGTCGTAAGCATAGTAGGTGGGTTTTTAATTCAGATTTCATTCGTTTTTACGATGGTAAGATTCTCGGATTACGCTCTTTGATTTTCTGATCAGATTAAAAGAATCACTTGTTTATTACATACAACTATAAATCACGGAGAATATGTACAAGATTTTAGCTTTAATACAAAATTGAGGATACCATATAATATTGCTAGATCAACTATATTGAAATAGATGAGAAACAGCTTTCAACAATACTGGATAAATCTACAAGAAGTGGCTTACTTTAAATGTTCATTAAACGACCTTGTAGAAAAAAAACCAGGAACACCATGGGACTTACCAGAGAGGAATTACACTCTTTAATTTTCTGATCAGATTAAAAGAATCACTTGTTTATTATTTACAACTATAAATTACGGTACAAGATTTTAGCTTTAATAAATGTATGTATGTAAAGGATCTATACGAAATTGTGGATACCATATAATGTTGCTAGATCAACCATATTGAAATGGATGGAGAACTGCTTCCAACAATACTGGATAAATCTACAAGAACTCGCTCACATTAAATGTTCAATAAAGTCTTTGTAGAAAAAGAACCAGGGACCAGGACATCATGGGACTTACCAGAGAGGAGTTTCGTATAGGGACTGGACTCATTACAGGTCACTGCCGACTAGGCGTACCCATGCACAGAATGGGACTAACAGAAGGGACCAGGTGCAGACTCTGGATGATGACGAAACAGTCAGACATCCCCAAACTGATAGCTAGCCTCTTTGGAGGACTAAGTATACAGTGGTGAGAAACCACTCAATCGCAAGTGAATCAACATCGTCATCATCATCATCATCATCTATACAAAATTATTCCCATAGTTTGGAAGGATTGGTTGAAGAACTAAACAATTTTTTAAAGCATATGGCGACTAATCCTTTCACGGATAATAGTACTACCATGTGGTGCATTTATTCTCCAAGAAGGTGTTAAAATTAAACATAATATTGATAACTTAAATATTATACTACATGCCATTCAAGTTGGTGGAAGTTTGAATATAATTAGACAAGGCAGACCTTCAGATCCTTTACTCCTAAGTATTTCACAAACTACAGAACATACCAATCAGCCTGTGGACAATAAGGAAATCTAAATAATGCAAACATTTCCCGACGTTTGAATACTAACTGTGCCATTGCCTAAAAGAATTGCGAACTATTGAAATCTCTGAAAATCCGGTAATGAGACCATATCTACAACTGGGTAATAGAAATTTTTAAATAGATTTTTAAGTTATGGTTTCATTATAACCTTTTTATATTTTCTGAGATGTTTTGTGATATATTACGAGAAGAAATCATTCAGAAAATTACTGACATAAATCAATCTTGCACAAACGCTCCACCTAGTTTACTGAAACCAGAAATGTTTAACCAACATTCAAGGCTCTGTCGCAAAATTTTCATAATCGGTCTTCTAGTCGAAAATCACGATCAGAATTTAACAAAGAGTATATTGCTACCACAGGAGACTATTACAGTGTATCCTACAAACAGTCATAAAGTTGTTTATCAAAAAATCTAGAAATTACTTAAAAAGTATAACTTTTATTATTAAATTTTTAAATAGCTTTAACTATATCTATAAAAACTTGAGCGACTTCCAAGGGGATTACATTCTAAGAAATGCAGGTTTCGAAATTTAAAGCCTGAATTTTAAAGGAAAAAGAGTTGTAGCATAAAATAAGGAAAAAGCTATAAAAACAGCATAAAAGGGCCCTGAGTTATACAGTGATAATTTCAAGCGTCCAGTATTCCAAAAAAGCAACCAATTTTTTTTGCCAAAGAACGCTGTTAAGATGCTGGTTCCTGTAAAATTGAACATTTTGCGCATCAATTTTAACGGCATTATAACAGATCTTGACCAACAAGTAGCTAGGCTCGGTTAATACTATCGTTAATGCTATCGTTGTTTAATGGAGATTACTATCAAGTAAGATATATAACTTCTGATTCCCATAAAATTACACATTTCAGTAAACGTATATGATTTCTTGACAAATTTTAGGGTCATTTTTACCATCAACTTCAAAGCTTTTTGTCTGTTTGACATGCATGATTGATCGTCGCGGATATCTAGATCATCGGGACAGGTTGCGATCAAGTGAAAAATTGACGAAAGTGTTTAAAATAGTAGGCTATGCATCGCTGCACATTCGGCATTGTTTCGCGAGCACCATGTGACGAATTATCTGACAACAGATTTTTTTCTTAGAAATCGTGTCTAGTTTTGATGAAATTTGAGAAATTGGGCGTTTATTTAGAAGGATTTCTGGCGCAAAGAGCAGCAACACAAAAAGTTTGCCTAATAGGTAAACTGTCTTTTATTTTTTTTTTAGGTAGACTAAGAACTAACGACTAAAAACTAAGATCAAGTTTAAATTTTTGTGAAGACATTAAACTTCACTAATCTTTATTTCAAATATTCTGGAAGAACTGATTACAGCAGCTAAGAATATATGCTTGAGTATAAACTACACTAAAACTAAAATCATAACAAACACAGATGAAGATATCACGATCAGAATAAACCAAGAAAAAGTAAAATAAGTAGAGGAGAATATATACCTGGGAAAAATTATTAAACTAAAAAAAGAAAACCAAACCGCTGAAATCAAGACACGAGTAAGATTGGCTTGGTCAGCGTTTGGTATATTAAGCTACATATTAAAAAATAAAAAATATCCTCAGTACCTCAAAGCGAAAGGGTATAACCAGTGTATCCTTCCTCTACTTACCTATGGATCCCAGACCTGAACACTTACAAAATCAAACATATATAAGGTAACAAAAGCCAAAAGATCAATGAAAAGACCAATGTTACATGGAAAGCTAACAGATAGAAACAGGAATGAATGTATAATAAATAAAACAAATGAAATCGCAAAAAAGAAGTAGCCAAATTAAAATGGAAATTTGCTGGTCATAATATCAGACAGAAAGACGATCGATGGAACAAATGTATTGTAAACTGGAGACCTTGGGAAAATAAAAGAAGTTGGGGAAGACCTCAAATGAGATGCGCGGATGATTTGAAGAAACATGCGGGAACTAGATGAATGAACACGGCTACAGACAGAGAGGAGTGGAAGATATTGGGTGAGGCCTATGTCCAAAGATGAATCGAAGAAGGTGAAAAACAGTAAAGAAGAAAACGCATCACCTTACTTTATTCCTGAAGTTACAACAAGATCGCTCTGAAAATTGGTAATTTATTATAACTACAGCTTAACATATTTTGAGGAAATTCCCAAGGTAGCTAAATCCTACATCGTTCTCTCCCGATTTACACTGTCAAAGGCCTGTTTAAAATCCACATAAATACTACTTCATAACAAGTATTTGAACAGAGGTATATGCGACAGCCAGTTTAGAATACTCCAATAGTCTCCTGTTTAAAGCTATTGACAATTACAAACTACATTTAGCATCGGTAGATTTGTTAGATTAGCTTATATAAATTTCAAAATTCACTCTGAATAATGGTTAACATAAAATTGCTTCATAAGCTTGATTTATTGTATCAAAATTCATATTTTTATTACCATAAGCAAGTATTAGACTAGTTCTTCAAAACATCCTTGTAGTTTTCGTTAACAAAAATTTCACCGGAACTGGCTTTTATTAATATCATAATTTCACTAAACAGGTCCAATTTTTTTTTTCGATCTTCTTTGTAAGCGTTTTATTATGTGGTTCTATTGTAACAACAATTTTAATAAAGTTAGTACACCTAAAACTTTCTTTTTAGGATTTTTTTGGAGGATTTAATTATCTTTTGGCATTCTGGTTATAAAACATAACAGTATCTATAAACGCGGTATTGCTAGTCTAATCTAATTATGTAAGTTCTGTATTGATTGATTGATTGATAGATTCACCATTAGGCTGTATAAGTTTTCTTAAATCTTTTAGCTCAATTCTCTGGCGTCGGTAAATAATCAGATAATTCTGAAATTTGTGTGTGATATGTCTAAGTGTTTTCCTGATCATAAGCCTGTGAATACACTTATTTGATTATTCGCACTTGAACATATCCCACTAGGACAAATTAATCCTTATTCTGGCAAAATTTCAGGTTTATTTGCTTATTTACCGACACATGTTTGTATACTTGAGTAATTTGTCTGATTCTTTTCTGATTTGAAAAACTGTTTCTAGTTATTATCTATCCACATTCATCTTCCATTTTGGGTGTTAAAATCATCAAACAATTTTAATTTTTTTTTAAATTCTTTTAATTTTTCAGACGCTAATAAAATTATTTCCCTGGAGGTTTTTTGTCAATGCATTGCCCGCCCTACTGTTTTACTACTACTATGTCGGTTTGGAACGTTTTTCTACGTTGTCCGACGCCTATTCTCCACCTCCTTCGATCCTGACAATCATCTTCCGTCAGGTTTTTTTGAGTCATTTAGTTTTGGATTGACTGTTGCCATTCCAGTTTAGGACGCCCTCTTTTTCTGCGCCCTATTGGTTGCCATTCTAGGACCTGCTTTGGTAATCTTTTGTCGTTCATCCATTGTACATGGCCGTACCATATCAGTTGTCTTTTAGTGATGTCATCCGTTATGCCTTCCTCGATTCCCATTCTTTCTTTTATGATCTCATTTCTTATATGATCTGTTCTAGATATTCTCATTGATCTTCTCATTGCATCCATTTCGACACTTTCCATTTTTTCTCTTACGCGACAAGTCCATACAGCTACTGTTTTCCATTTCATTGATTTGTTTTTTTAAACAGGATAAAGTATTAACTACATTTCTTTCGTATTTTTATTTTATTTTATATATTCTTTCCTTTTCTATAAAAAACGTTTTTCGTGGCTGTTTCTATTCGCACTGTCATTAAGGCAAGGCAAGCAATTAGTAAAATCTTTATTCACGAGTTCACTCTTACATTTTATTTATTATCAATTTACGTTTTTTTGCATTATATGTCTTGAATTCTTCTCGATCTTCCTAATCCTTTTGAACACCGATCCAAGCAAAATTAGTTTGGCTATCGAAATCTAGTATATTACGGCCACCCACATTGAATGTTGTAGGAACATTAGGATTAATTAGAAGAAAAGTTTGCAGTATATATTGGTCATTACCATTAATTTAAGTTACAGTTTCTATTGCTGAGCGAGAGACTAAGATAAAGCTCGGTAACCAAGTATGTGTCTATTAGATTTTTTTTTGATTTTTAACCTCTTGTTACTGAATACTTTTGAAATGGGTTGGTATAGTTTCAACACAAATGGGCAATATGCTATAGAGAGTGTTTTATAATATATGCGCAGGACTTTAGAATGTAATAGCTCGTCCAAAAATATAAAAAAAGTTTTTATTCTTCAGATACAGGGTGTTGAAATTGAAAAAATAATTATTTTTTGTGAATATCTTCGAAACAGTTTATCGTACAGAAACAGCTTTTGTAAGCCTTTGTTACTCATAATAAGCTATATTTTGTAGGATTTTGTTAAGTGGTGGAAGTTTTGAAGGGGTAGTGAGTGTTTTTCTTCTACTACTTCTACGCTACTGGAAAAATTACGGCTTTGAGACGCCCATTTGAACCGCCAATATTTTCTTCAGGAAGAAAAAAAGGTACTTTGATAATAAGCTCTTGAGTCGACCGTAGATTTGGCAGTCGAGTGTTTTTTATATAAAAAAAAATTATTTCCAACTTTTGGGTTCAATTCTTATTCAGCCTTATAGAAATCCCTATTTGTGTCAAACATTGAACTATGCCCGAAGGGCACATTGAGTGAATGTGGAGAAGGGAAGAGGGAGGGAGGAACTAGTAAAATGGTGTTGAAAACAATCTTAAATCGTGAGCAGAAAGCATTCTTGAAGTCGCTCTGTATTTGTAAAAGTTATTGCTACAACTATTACTAATAAGGGGACGGAGAGAAGAGAGGGAAGGGGAGGAACTAGTAAAATGATGTTGGAAAAAAAAATCTTAAAAAAAAATATTTTTGAAAAGGATGGGGGAGATTGACAGGAGAGCGGTGGGTGGAAGCAGAGAGGTCTACACAGTAACTACAGCAAATTAGAGGACATTTGCAATGGGTGATCAAAGGAATTTCATTGAAATCGCCGGAAATTTGGGTAATTTGTATGCCTTAAAGCCTACATCATGTGACAAAATGGCGTCAGAAGACCGCCATATTGATTCCTGTTTAAAAAAATATAGCCTATAGCACCTTCGGGATCAGTAGCACTTTAACGACACCTTTTTTGTCGAAATCGGTTCAGCCGTTTAGCCTCTAGCGCGACACAAACATACATACATACATCAGCGGCGTAGCGTGCCTGAAGGGGCGGGGGGGGGGGGTCGACAGATAAAAAGGGCGCCCATCAAAAATCTTGCGAACAAAAAAAAAGAGAAAAAAAAAGGTCATCATGTCTTTACTTTCCAATCTGCTTGCGACCAAAAAAAAACAACTTTGCCACCCTCTCAATTTGTCGTTGCCGGCCCTGCTACTAAAAAAAAGGGCGCTTAGGGCACCCATAGGGCGCCAGTACCCTCGGGGAGGGGGGGCGACAAATATTACCCTTCCTTTAGCCGTGCTGCAGTTGGATAAAAGGATAAAAAAAGAGGTTGGAAATGTCACAAAAGTGTAACTGCCTATGGCAAGGACTATACTCTGTTTTGATTTTGTTTGAGTTTTTGATGTGCTAGATTTGTTATTTAAATGGTTTTAGAAAAAATTTTAAATGGGTGATTCAAAATTTCTTATTTTTGGTTCATTTCTAGCCTATTAAAAGACTTAAATTATATTTTAGGTTGTGATACCGCTAATGATTTGAAATAAATTTGTTTAACTCAAAAGTTTTCTAACCTAATTTTTATTAAGTTTTATCCGATGATTTATCTTAGTCCTTATACGACTACCGGGTGGGCCAAAAAAAACCGGACAATTTTTTTTCCATTATAGCTTTTGAAGTATACAATCGATTTTATTTCATCAAAATCGGTTTGGTAGTAATGAAGTTATAAGGAAATAAATGCAGACATGATTGGCAAGGCAATCGTATAATATACAAAACAATGGTTGAAACAAAATTTTTTTTTTAGAACCACTGAACCGATTTTGCTAGTTCATACCTTGTTGGCGTGGCAAGAATGCAGCCAATTTAAAAAAAATAGTTAAAACGTGTTCGCAAGACAAGAATAAACGAGTATCTTTGAAGGGTACATTTTAATGTCATCTGGCATCTTGGGTTTTGAGATGGCGAAGAAAAGAATATATTTATTCAAAACTCTGATTAATTCTCTATCAAGTGCAGTTTGTCTCATTAAAATCGATAGTATAGTTCAAAAGTTATAATGAAAAAACAATTGTCCGGTTTTTTTGTCCCATTATACTAAGCTTAGTATAGACATTTGAAATCTGTAGATTTAATTTGTTTTGAATTACTTAGAGCTAATTATTGCTTTAAGAAATAAATAATCTAATATTTAATACTGATATCATTGCAACTCCATTCAAATTATAATATATTCGGAAGTTAATAGTTGGATTAAAAACGATATTTGCGGTTTCTGAGGCATAAAATTTGATTGGAATTGTTGCTGCAAGTAAAATAAATTTAAATTTCAAAAGACCGTTCACGTAAATGTTGCAGCTTGTTATGCAAAATTTTTATCATTATTGGCGATACATTTAGATTTAAATTGGACTTGATTTGGGATTAAGACTTCTTAAATGTCATAAAACTGCCAACTTTTTAATTGTTGCTTTTAACTTTTGCTGAAGATTAATTCGTCAAGTAAATTGAATCAGAATTATAATTTTTAAATTAAAGAACAAGTTTTTATATCAAAATCCAATTTTTTTATCATAAATTTAAAACCCACATTAAATCGGAGTTAATTAGATTTTGGCTACTTAAATTAATTTTGGTTTTAAATGAGTATGTGATTTATGTCCACTTATTTTACATTAGTTGTTTGAACTTCTTTTTAATGGCTTTAATTTTTCAATCCTATTGTTTAAGATATTTTGATTATTTTTTAATTGTTTTTATTTTGCATAATATTTGCTTTAACAAATATTCTAAGATGTTTTATTAGATATGTAGTAAAAATAAAATAATAAAATCTGTTAGACCCATAAGATTTAAATGTTAAAAAATGCGTAAGTATCACTTTCAGTCGATCATCTAATTCGATTCAGCATATATATGTCATGAATGGTACTGCTCTTGACTTGTGTGTCTTATTTGACAGCAAGTGGTCATTTAGGCCTCATTATGACGATATTATTAATAAGAGTATGCGAACCCTTGCCTTTATCACTCGTAATAGCTCCGAGTTATCACCATATTGTTTTAAGCTCTTGTACTGCTCACTAGTTCGTTCTGTACTGGAATATGCGTCAGTGGTATGGTCACCACACTATGCCTGCCACATTGATCGCTTGGAGTCTGTACCGAGAACTTTTCTTCGTTCTCTTGCATTCAGGGCTGATATAGCCATTTACAACAACAATTATAACATAAATTATAATGCTATTAGCCCGCCATTTGGACTTGATACTTTGGAAAGAAGAAGGACATATTCTGATGTTATAACTTTTTATAAAATATTAAACGGTATCTGCTTTTGTCCTTCTTTATTGGAGATTATCGGTTTCAACACTATTCAGCGTAGGCATAACTCGCCAATGTTTCGTATTCCCTTTCATCATGCCAATTATGGCTATTATTCACCATTGACTCGTACTCTTCGTCTGTACAACCAAAACAATCTTGATCCATTCGCAGCCAGTCTCACTTCCTTTAAGGGTAGTATTAGGGAATTACTATAGTAAAACCCACAGTTCCTATATTTTAATAAAAGAGAAAATTTTTTGTCTTTCGTCAATTTTCTTAGTCCTAGTTTCATATTATTGTTTTTTTTTGTTTGTTTTAATTAGTTTTATTACTTTGTTTTGCCATCTTGTTATTAATTAATTACTCTGTAATATTATTGTAAATTGGCTCTGCCGTTGAAATAGAAAAATAAATAAATAAATAAATAAATAGCAAAAGAAAAATTTATAAAATTACAGCGCGATCATTTATACCTGCAAACCCATCTGGAGTGCTTATTTTGAGCTTCAAAATTTTAGAACACAAAACCGATAAAATAAGATTACCTAAAGATTCTTTGGACCAAAAAATGTTCCTAATGTCAAAAAATAAGCAAGTATTTTTCACTTCTTTCAATTTCTTAAATTCGTCATAATATCTCAAAAACAAATGGTTAGAATTTCGTAATTTCTTTGGTGCTATATTTAGAGAACTTATAGGAAAAATGAAACAGAAAAATAAAAATGGATCCATGAATTTAGGAAAATAAAGGACATAAAAAACACTTTTGTCTTTGACATAAAAAAATTTTTTTTGGGAACAAATAATTTTTAGGCAATCTTATTTTATTGTTTTTTTTCTTTAGAAGATTCAATTAGAAAGTGCGCGGGCGCATAAATCTTTTGAACTTTGAACTGACTAAACCAAGTATGTGATTTTGGCGACAATGTTACTATTAACTTTCAAAAAGATTTTTTAAACCACAGAAAAATATATGCTATTACTAATTCTTGTTACTTTTTTATCTCGTAATTTATGAGATGAAAAAACTAATAATATAGAATTAGTAACTAAGAATTTTTTTGTGACTAAAGAAATATGTTTCAAAGTAAATGACAACATTATTCTCAAAATCACATGCTTGGTTTATTCAGTCCGAAGCTTGAAAGATTTCTGCGTCCGCGCACTCTGTTAGGAATTACTTTCAAGAATTTTTGCAGAAGAAAAAGCTATCTACAAAAATTCAGCCTGTTACTAAAAAAAATACACCGATGTACTATGGACTATAAGAATAAGTTGTTAATTTAATTTAATTATTTAAAGCATGTTTAGAAAGAACAAACCAGACATTACTCACACATACACTTATTTGAGATGCCTCATGAATAAATAATTCTGTAATTGTTGCACATCTGAATAATCTTGATGCACTTGTTTTTAATAGTGACCTTAAAAATCACCTTTGATTAAACAAATTAAGCGGAAGGTGACTAAAATAAATTATCGGAAAGTACAGCAAAACACATAAAAATATTAAGAATATGTTCTTTTGTTTTTTTTTAGCTGACGATTTTTTAACTGGTTTATTTTTATTTTTGTAGCTTTATTGTATGTTTTCATACTATCGTTTACGATATTCAACTCAAAACTGACCCATCTTTGAAAGGTGGATTGACGCCCAGTAATTTTGTAGTTATTTTTGTTTATAAAAAATAAATTAAAATAAATAATTTAATTTTTTTTTAACCGTACTAGACCTTACAAGTTTGGGCAAACCGTTAAGGACCGTGAAGGTCTATCCGCACTTGTTAGCACAAATTCTTTCCTTTGAGCAAATAATTTTTTGGTCCAAAAATTTATTAAAAAGTTGAAAAAATTGATTTTTAAAAACTACAAATACTTTTATTTTATGCATTGCGCAAATGCATGTATACGAATTTTGGGGCACGGCAGTGCCTCGTCAAGTTCGCACAACTGCTGTACCATTTTTTCCTGAAACATTTCAGTCCATATTTGACCTATCTAAAACTCTACTTCGGAATGAGCTACAAAACTCACACTTTACACAGTCGTTTCATGGACTTCCATAAGTTAGTAAAGTAGTTAACAAATTTCAAAAAACGTCGAATATGCCACTCAATCATCTACTGTACTTCCAAACTGAAATTTTGCAGACTTATAGAAATTATGACCAAACCCTTGGAAAAAATAAAAAAACTACAAAATTCTAATTTACTTCCCTCCACTATACATGTAAAGTTATGTAAAAGTAACATTGTCCACTTCCGGAAATGCTAGAGAGCTGAGCTTTGACAGACTGATAAGAACTGTAATAAAACTATAGGAAAAAATTTAAAACCCCAAAATTTTAATTTACTTCCTTTCCCTATAAATGTAAAGTTATGTAAAAGTAACATTGCCCACTTCCAGAAACGCTAGAGAGCTGAGTCTTGGATGGCCGATAGGAACTATGATAAAATTATAGGAAAAAATTTATAAACACCAACATTTTTATTTACCTCCCTCCCCTGTAAATGCAAAGTTATGTAAAAGTAACATTACCCACTTCCAGGAATGCTAGAAATCTGATCTTTAGAAGGCTGATAAGAACTATGAGAAAACCATACGAAAAAATTAAAAAACCTCAACATTTTTAATAAGGCATTGCAAAAGTTTTGAACAATTATCCAAATTAAAAAAGGAGTGAAAAAGCCAAGTATGCAAAAATGGTATTCCTTAATAAGAATTGAGGTAAAAGATTACCCAAGTTCTCCAATACAAATTTCAAAATGAAAGGTTCTTATTAGTTTCGAAATGGTTTTCTTAACTTGGCTATTACGGCTGCAAATGACTCGTAGGCATAGTGTTATATTGAACGTAAAGAAGTTTGGCTGTATAAGCAAAGTTTAATTCAAAGTAAATAGTAAAGAATCTTTATTTACGCTAATGTAATTCTGTTTTTTTTTTCTGGCTGTACTGTTTAAGAGATGATTTGTCGATATTTGCATTATAAAAATATTTCATTATCTATTTGTGTTTTTTTAAGATGAAAAAATTAATTGTTTTGTGAAAAGTGGAAATTTTTTTCACCCTGGATTTTTTTAATTAAGCAATTACATAAATAATATTCTTTATAAAAATAATTTATTCAGAATTTTTTTCTTTCAAACATATTTTTTAATACTTTATAAAGCCTTATGAACTAAGCAAAAATTTAATATAAAATGGCTGCAAAAATATTTTCTTAATTTTTTTTTGTATATACATTTATTAACTTTTAAAAAATATTTATTTTTACTTCAAGAATTTGTCAAGTTGAAAAAAATATAATATATTTCTCTTTCAATTTAGTTCAGTCATAGTTTTTAACGAAAATTTAAGCGGTAAAAAGATCCAAAATTTTTTTAAAAATCCAGAAAAAAAGACTGTTTTAAGAATTTGTAAAAAACACCAACCTTTAAAAAATATTCCTAATCCAAAAAAAATAAAATAAAATAAAAAATTTTTTTTACCTGTAATTTTTGTCTGAAAAAAAAATTAAGGCAGATTCAAAACAGTAAAAATGAGTACCCAAAAGTTTCTAAATGGAAAAATAAATCAAAGAAGAAAAAGGTAGCCCTGTAAGTTTTTGAAAAATACTCACCTCTTAAAAATGTTCCAAATCCAAAAATTAAACAAAAATTAAAAAAAAAAAAATTACAATTTTTTTTTTCACCAACCACTACAAAAACAATCCTTTAAAAACTAGCAAGTCTTCGGTTTTCTCACAACAATTTCTGTCTCGAACATTTTATCAGTCACAGTTTTTTTCTTCTCACAAAAAAAATCAAGCGGGCGGTACTTCTCAAAACAAAAATCCAAACAAAGTTTTTAATAAAAATACGTTTTGTACCTAACACAGTTGAGTGTCCAAAAAATGTTGATAAAGAAAATAAGGTAGTACTATTTTTCGTCGCGAAAAGTACGTCTTAATAAACTTCGCAACGCGCACGTGTCTATAGGCACCGAAGTACGGTCGAACGTGAGTACTGTGTACACGATGGTCGTCGGCGTACTGATGGAACTACCGCAGTATTAAAGAGAAGTACCTCGCCCGTGGACCACGCCACAAGATCTGCTCTAGTTCTGGGCAGTACCCGTCGAGATCGAAAGTGAAGAACTGCCGCTCGGCTCGGATGGACCATGAAAGACGGGTGGAGGCTTTTGGCCGCCGTGTGTTTCGTAATGACCAAGCCGTACTATGGACAGTTAATAAACGGTGGTACGAGCTATAAGTCCTTGTTTTTTTTTTAATTGTGGAGGTTCTATCTACATATTGATCGGTTTCAAAACTCTAATATTTTCTGTTGGCCTTGGACTAATTCTACGCCAAATCATCCAATGGGGGTAGCTGCCATGTCACGAAAAAAATCCAAATTTTGATAACATGTATTAGGAATACCAAATTAACAAATTTTAATTTTTAATGTCGCCTCCCGTATTTTACAGGCCACTTTAAAAGTAAAAAAAAGAAGAAAATCAGTTGTGGCCTTATTTTTTTTTATTTCTATTCTATTAAATCTTATGTAAAAACAAATTTGACGGAATAAATCTTTAATATTGGTTGGATAATCCTATGTAGAAAAAAAAATTAACCTCACTTTTTTGACATGGCAAAAATAGTTTTAAAAAAATAGTAAATTTTATGATTTTCTCGATTTTTAATTATTTACACAGGTGCGGAATATGGTTCATCAAAAAAAAGTCTATACGCACATTAAAGCTCAGTGGCTTGACTATCATACAGGGCAAAAGAAAAATTTCTAGGTCTATTGCTTTCAGAAAACTAAATTTTTTAAAATTGGAAAAACCGCAAAAACCTCGGAATTGACAACTTTTGACTAAAAAAATTGTCATGTCTACTAAAACTTCGTTTGTGGGTTGTTTTACTTGATAATGTATCGTCTAAATAAAAGTAAAATAAAAAATCTGGGTCTGTCATTTTAACATCAACTTTTAAGCTATTTTGTTAAAGCATGTAAAAAATCAATTTTTTTTATTGAGTCGCAAAAGGAAAAAAAATATGTATAAAAATCATCGTTAGGGGATCCTATTTATAGCCACATACTGTTTTGCGTGAGATCCTAGTTTGTGGGTTCAAGTCCCATCTTCGTACACTGTCGGAAATTTTTTTTTAGTTTTAAGAATTCATTTTTGGTGAGACACAGAAATTAATTAGTTTGTTTCTTTGGTAAATGAAATGGTTCAGGTTTAACAGTGGCGTAGGCAGGAGGGACGGGGGTTGGAGACGTTATCTTTCCAAAACCATTAAATAACATCTGCTAAAGTTTGAATTTTTCTGAAAGAAGAAATAAATGGTTTTCCAGGACTTTGCTTTTACTCAAGCCCCCTCTCCCAACCCCCTTGGAAAATTTCTGCATACGCCACTGGGCATTAAAAAAACTAACGCATGGTAAAAGCCCATGTGATGGGTTTGGAGGTACTGTGAAACGATTTGTTTTACAATAAAATCTCAAACAAACAACAACTGGACACCATTCTTTCACTCCTCTAGATGATTTAACTATAGATGCTAAATTTACTTCAAGCTCAGAAAAAAAATTTGTTTGGTTTCTGAAATTATAGAACTCAAATTCTTTTCCGATAAACTACTAAAACTAACTACTAAAAAAGTAAATAAACTTTTAAAAAATTTGTGTAGTGACCTTATGAAGAGAGTTTAGATCATAAATTATTGAACAGTGCTCATATAAATAAACTTTACCTTCTGATAAACCTTAATTTGCAGGGGCGGATCTAGAAACTTTATTTTGGGGGAAAATATCATAATAAATATTTCACAAAACTATTTTGCATAGTAACCAGGAGGTGTATTCTATGTGTCAAAACTAAGTAAAGTTTCAGATTTGGGGCGGCATCCCTCCCCGTAGATCCACGCCTGGAATTTGTGATGCAATTTAACATCAATAAAAATATTAAAATAACAAAAAAATGTGTAGTGACCTTAAGGATTACAGACCCAGATTTTTTATTCTTGTTTTTAAAAGTATATGATACAGTGAAAAATTTACCCTACTTGATTACCACCAGCACCCCGATAGACAGGGTCATTTTTGATGCTGAAGTTGAGGGATTTCCCAGGCATTCTTAACTTCTTCGTGGAACTCCAAGGTAACGTCTACTTTTTAAATATGTTTTATACAAGGAAGATATAGTCCTTGAGTATAGCTTTCCAACACTGTATCAAAAATTTATGAAAACATTACATTTATACCCCAAAAAATATGAAAACTTCGAAAATTTCTGCGTTTTTTGGATATTCTCTAAATTGCTCTAATTAAGCCAGTATAAAATATTTTGCTAAACATCACATTTTTTTGAAAACTACTTTTATGCAGGTTTTTAAAATTAAAGGTAAATTTTTTTTAGGTGGTGTTTACTATGAGCATATTTTTTTTCTTTAAAGTCCCATTTTGCCCGTTTTTAGACTTTTCAAATGCGTGTACAACAGACTAATCTAAAATTGTGCAAAAGTGGTTAAGCATAAGCTGTTTCATTTAGTAAGCATGATTAAAGAAAAAAATTAAATGTCACGGCAACACTTTTTTTGTAAATTGGATGACTTGGCGTGGAATTGCTGCTTGATTACTTGGCTGATTGTCCATCGCCTCTTTCTTTGATTAGGTTAGGTTATGTTGGGTTAGGTAAAGCGTTGCTTCAACTTAAATAACATTGACAAAGTTTTTGTTTGGATTTATTTCTTCTTACTGCTGTAAATATAAAACCTTTAGTGTGACAGTCCAACGTTAAAAACGGAATTATTAATAACCGGAAATTATCAAAAACGTCATTCAACAAAACAAGAGCAAAAAAACGAAGTTTAGTATACTTCACATGTATACTGGTTCCATCTCTCTTCCTCTCATACAAATCGGTATCATGGAAGTTTAGCCCTCAGTTACTATCGTCTATTTTGGGGCACACAAGTACTATCATGGGGTGTTCTGACACCCCAATTCTTTAAATTCTGTTTTTTTTTTAAATTAAAATGTAAAATAAATCTGATAATGTATAGTCACTTTTGGATTAATTAGCTAACTATTATTTTAAAAATTAACATAAACTTTATTAAAATGTACACTGTAGTGAATAATATTCAATCTGGTAACAAAATTAAAAATTAAAAAACATGTGATCCTTAAAAAATTAATTTAAAAACAACAGTTTCTTTATAAAAAAATCCTCTGAGTTCTTCTTTCCTCAGACACGTGACTATCAATCTGTAACAAATAAACTTTTATTACTTTTGTAACAAAAAAAATAACATGGATATTTGACGAACAATTTTTCTATGCTATAAAGCGTTGGCACCGTATGCCATGAGTGTGAGTTCACTCGACCTGTATAACTGATCACCCGGTATATAATTGTAAAATACAAAAAAAACATCAATTTTTAATTTTTTACATTATATATACAGGGTGATTTATTTTACTGGTCTGCTTCTAAAGCTTTTGCAAAATGATCCTTACCTTTATTGGCATTTCTGGCAGAATGCAATATCTTCTAAATGTTCCCTACAAACATGTCGATTGCAGCTTTTACACTTCATCTTGATTTTGCGATCTTTATGACTTAGACATAGATAACACCTTCCATAGTTTTTTATGGCTCCTGGAGCGGGATCTTGGTTGGGCGGAACTCCCAGTAAGGTTCTAGTAATTCCTTTTAGATTTTGAGATAGCTCGGGAGTTTCAAGTTGTCTTCTTGCTTGGTTTTTTATAAGCTGTTTTTTTCCATAAATGTATCCGTTAGCATCAACTTCCTCCAAACTGTTATTATCGCTCTCATCAGCTGACAAAACCTCGTTATTATCATCAACTAAGGAGACCTCGAACTCGGAATCAGTGTTGTGGTTACTGTGCTGACTTTGAGCATCACAAGTCACTAATCTGTTCATTTTCAATTTCTAAGTCATCCATCATAAAAATTGTCAGCAAGTTGATGAAGCTGTTTTTTGGTAAAAAATCTTCCAAAAAAACAAAACACCTTTAAGTACTATCGTGGGGTGTTTTGGCACCCCAAATTTCAATATTTCGAAAACCGGTAAAAAAAAATAATCTTTTTTTGCACGATTCTGCTCCCTTAGACAAGCTGTGAGAATACCAAAAACAAAAAAAAAATGGCTATAAAAACATAGAAGCTCTGTAGCACAAAATATAGGTACTGGGGTGTGGAAACACCCCACGATAATAACTGAGGGTTCATTATTTTCTTATTCTATCTATTCTATTTATTTAGTCTTCTTCGATACATCTTTGTACATAGGCCTCCCCCAATATCTTTCACTCCTCGCTGTCTGTCACCGTGTTCATCCATCTAGTCCCCGCATGTTTCTTCAAATTGTCCGCTCATCTCATTTGAGGTCATCCCCTACTTCTTTTATTTTCCCAAGGTCTCCAGTTTACAATACATTTGTTACATTGCCAGTCTTTCTGTTTGATAATGTTTCCATTTTGATTTTGCTACTTCTCCTCTGACATTCCTTAATTTTGTTTTATTTCTTATCCTTTCATTATTTTTTCTATATGTTAGCTTTACATGTAACATCTGTATTTCCATTGATCTTTGGGCTTTTGTTAACTTATCCATGTTTGATTTTGTAAGTGTCCAGGCGTGGGATTCATAGGTAAGTACAGGAAGCATACATTGGTTATACACTTTCTTTTTAATGTACTGAGAATATTTTTTATTTTTAAATATGTAGCTTAATTTACCTAATGCTGAGTAGGCTCATCTTACTCATCTCTTGATTTCAGATGCTTGGTTTTTTATTCCTCTACTTTTTCTATTTTTTCTTGGTTCATTCTAATCGTGATATCTTCATCTGTGTTTGTTATGATTTTAGTTTTAGTGTAGTTCATATTCAAGCCTATATTTTTAGCTGCTGTATCCAGGTCCTCCAACATTTTGATCAGTTCTTCTTTCTTATTTGTTATTAAGGCAATATCGTTAGCATATCTTAGGTGGTTAAAGTATTGTCCGCTTACTTTGATGCCTATTTTTTTCCAATATAAGTTTCTAAAAATATCTTCTGGGGCCTGGTTAAATAGTTTAGGGGATATTGTGTCACCCTGGCTAAAACCGCTTCTTATGCGGATTGGTTTGGTTCCTTCGTGGATTTTGATTGATATTGTTGCTTCGCAATAAATATATTGCCTATTGAATCTGTGTTTTTTTTGGCTATTATTTAAAGATGCCTTTATTGCCCAATGCTCAATGCTACAGAAAGCTTTTTCAAAGTCTATTAACGCAATATAATATATTGGAAGGGTGTATTCGTTGACTCGTTCTATTAGGATTTTCATAGTTAATAGGTGGTCAACATTTTCTGAAGCCTGCTTGTTCTTTTGATTGATATCCATCAAATTTTGTTGTCAGTCTATCTGTTAATATTTTTGTGAAAAGCTTATAAATTACATTAAAAAGTGTTATAGGTCGATAGTTATTTAGGTCTGCTCCATCGCCTTTCTTGTATAGAATAATGGTTATTGATTCTTTCTAATTGTTTGGAGTTGTTTTTTCTTTAGTATTTTATTCAGAAGAATATGGCGGGTATTAACTACAGCTTTACTACCATACTTGCCGTTGATTTTTTCTGCGGGTGATTTGTTATTTTTAATTTTTATTGCTCTCTTTAATTTCGCTTTGCTTAGTTCAGGTTGTAATTCTGAGTTTATGTTCCTTATTTTTGTTTGGAGTGCTTTCATTGTTTCTCGCGATGGTTCGCTTTTTGTTTAGTATAATTCTGTATATAATAGTTCTGTGATATATATGATATCATCTTTAATCACGGATCAGCTATTGGGTGATCCGTGCTTTAACGTTAGTTTCTATGCCATTGGCCTAAAGTCGGCCTTAGACATTTCATATTTTTGTTATTTCCCATAACTCTCTCAACTTTTAATATTTGGCTCTTCCTTTTATTTTATTTTATCATTTTTATTATAGTTTCATTTATATCTGAGTATTCCATCGATGTCCTTTTTTCTTCTTTCTCCAGGTTTCGCCTTTTTTTCCATCAGTTTTTTTTTATTTCATCTAAATATACATACAATGATTTCTCTTTTTATCTTTTTGTGCGACATCTTTTCCCAGTTTTGGACATGGCTCTTGTCAGCGTATCATCTACTTCAGCCAAATTTTCATTTTCGTATTTTAAGGTTTAAGTAAGCTGTCTATTTAGCCTTTCTTTGTATATAGCTTTATTTTGTGCAAGTTTATAAATGTCAAGTTGTTCATTGTTATTATAAATTTTTCTTTTCATTTCAAAATTGCTATAAATGCAAAATTTTCTTCTGACAGCTTCCTTCATATGCTACATATAGCACCTTTCTTTTCTCATTACTCTAGTGTTTTTTCAAGTACTTATAGGCATCACTTCAGTGTTTTTTTTCATTCTAAAGATGCGGTTCAATCAACAACTTATTTCAAGAATTGACCTAAAAAATAAAAATAAATAAATATTTTAAATAAATAACAGGTCATTTAATCAAAACTTCGTTCCCCGAAGAAGTACTCGTCCGTAAGAAACAGATCACTACCTCAACAATTCAAACCATTGAAGTACTGTTTCGCTCCATAAATAGAGACCATAAAATATATTTTATACGATCTCAGTTTCGAAAAATATGGTCACGAACAACTTAGAAAAATAAATTTAACCGCAACACAACACAACAAATCGCCAGTATCGCCTTGTGTTGATTTAAGAGCACTCTTGAAGCACATAGAAGCAGAAAAAAACAGATATGGTAGTTGTGAAGCTTATAACAATAAGCGCAGACTAATTGTGCAATAACCCAGCCCCTATACAGTGTCAATCAAATGATAAATGTTACATTTATTACGTGTATTTATAATAAATAATCAAAATAACATTAATTAATAGCCGAATAGATCTCAGGTACAGAGACTTAAGAGCCAATATATTTCGCGAATCAACAACATTAATAAAAATCTACGAAGGAACCACGCCACTCCGTATTTTAAACTATTTAACCAAGCTCTAGAAGACTATACTTGAACCACCTAAAATATGCTCACGATATCGCCTTACTAATAGATAAGCACCAAGAACTGATAGAAATGCTGGAAGAACTGGATACAACAGCTAAAAATAAAGGCTTGAGTAGGAACTACACTAAAACTAAAATCATAAGAAGCACAAATGAATATCAAATTATCAAACTACAAAAAGAAAACCAAACAGCTGAAATCAAGAGATGAGTAAATTAAGCTACATATTAAAAAATATTCTCAGTACCTCCAAGCGAAAGATTGTAACTAATGCATCTTTCAAGATGTGGATCCCAAACCTGGACACTTATAAAATCAAACATGAATAAGGTAACAAAAATGAACAAGGCGACAGACTGAGAAGAGTGGAAGATATTTTGGGAGGCAAAAAAGGAACGAAGAAGGCTAAATGGATAGATGGATAGAACCAAAACATTGTCAGGGACAGATGGAAGTTCATTAGTTTCTGCCATAGTTTGAAACAGTGAAAAACTTTATTAGTTGACCGTCTTCATCTAAACGCATCACTATCTACTTCCCACCAAAGAGCTTTCATCATATTTCGTTTTTCAGTTCCATGGTTTTCTAGATGTTGCCAGACATACTTAACCAGAGTTCGATAGTCTCTATTTTCACTACAAAAATCCTTCTTTTGCTGTTTCAGATGCAGACAAAGATTTCCTCTGTTCCTAGACCATTCCTGGTTATTGATCCCTTCAGCATCAGATACTAAACGTTATCTTCCCATCTTATTTCTACATCAACATTGATTAATAGTTCAAATTTTGCATCTGAATTAGTCCAATCGTTCGGTGTTCTTTAGACTGACTTTAAACCCCATTGTTTATAAATTTCAGTTCAGAAAAATCTTAAGCCACAACGACAACTCTTCTTTCGTCTGATCCTCTGATAAATTATATTAAAAAGGGGTCCTTATAACTAATCTGTTTATCTTATTATCTTTGAGAAGACTAGACTATTTGTGATTCTTCTGCAATATATTGTTCTTGTATAATCACCGAAAGTTCCAAAAACTTTTTAATAATAACTATAGGTTGGATTTCTTTCTTTAAAAAATAATGTAATTCCTCTAGAATATTTATTTGCTGTGATGATAACGAGGTTTCCAAAATTTATCATTCGTATCGTATTGCACTATAAAAGTTTTAGTGTTTCCTTCTTCATTATCTATTTGCCTTATACTTGATTTTTTGGACTCTCTTTGGAGTATAACGTTTTCGTCAGTTGTAATTGTGAATTACATGACTTTTAGAGACAATCCTTTTAGAATATGTTATAATTCATCTAATATATTTAGTTTTTGTATAACCCCAATAACCCCAGTTTCTAGAAAATTGCTTTTATTTTGTACGAGGACAACTTTAGTCTTTTCTTATTTACCAGTTTTCTGCCTTTTGATAACTGGATGTATAAAAAAAAACTTCAACGTTCGCCATCAATGACTAACTTTAAGGGCAACTAAATATAAAAATAAGTAATATCCTAGATGCTTATAACAAATATCAGGTCAAGATAATTCTGTTGATCGTTTTGCTATCCACGGTATACCAGTAGCTAATGCTAAAAAAAATATAATAACAATGCTACGATATGCAAATAAAACTTGAAGCAAAAAGTTATCTGCCTAGGCAAGCCGGATGTCAATGAATTTAATAAATCGTATGTCTGATCTGTTAAAACCAAAGAACTTAAAACACAGTAGAGAACTTTACAAAGTTATGCGTAGTAAATTGTGTCTTAATATTAAAAATAAGTAATAGCTTTAACCTCTAATCTTAAATACCGGGCAGCGAATTCAGTCCTGTGATGAGTATAAATACGTAGGTCTAAAAATTACAGCTGACGGAACACTAGACAAAGCTATAAAGGATCGAAACTTGCAAGGAAGAAAAGCAATAACTTTATTAAATGGAATAATTTGGGACCAAAGTATATCAAAACATAACAAAAGGCTTATATATAACACCATTGTAAAAAGTATTATTACATACGGCTCAGAAGTATGGCCAATCAAGAATAGAACAGAAAAAATGCTTTTCCGCTATAGAGATGGACTATTGGAGAAGAGCAGCAGGGAAATCAAAAAGAGAAAGAGTTACAAATCAAAGAATAAGAGAAATTATGACAGTGGGTGAACGTACTTTAAATAAATACTACAATGGAAACCAACTGGCCGAAGAAAACGAGGACGGCCAAGGAGAAGCTGGAGAGAAGGAATAGACAGTGAAATAAGAATAAGAGGCCTAGATGATGAATTATGGGCAAACAGAAACTAGTGGTGATTGGGTATCGGAAGGCGTAGAACGTTGTGAAACCGATAAATATATATATATATATATATATATATATATATATATATATATATATATATATATATATATATATATATATATATATATATATAGTAATAGCTTTAAAATGTATAAAAGTATCGTTAGTTGCTGACAAAGAAATGGATTAATTGGAGACGATCTATCAAAAGCTAAAGTAACAAAGATTCCAAAATAAGGAGATCTAAAAAATTTAAGATAACAGATAATAGAAGACATTCAAATAAACCAACTGAGACTGACTAAATACTAACAAAAAATTGATAAAAATAGTATTGAACGGAAACAACTTCACTAAGCTGGAGATAGGGATAACCAAATTAAAGCAAGTGGAGTAAACGAGAATCTCTGAACGGATTAAGATGAAAAATGACAATCAGAAAACGGCAAAGAACGTAGTAAACTAATTCCTACAGTAGTTGGGTAGGTCTAATATCTTTTAATATCTTTGTTTTGATCTCTTAAATCCGTGGAGTAAAACAAAGTGGCAGTAGTTTACGATTATACGCTTTTAATTGTTATTGGGTTGACGTCAATTATTTTTATTTTGTTTTTACTCCTCAGGTTTTTTGCACATTGGGGGTTTTACCGCGGAAATATCATTAGGTATAAATTATTGGGTTTAACAATTATTTTAATTGGCTACGAACCAAAATTGTTTGAAAATTTGATAAATTGCTAGCCACAGAAGTAAACAATTCTGGAGAATAAATTGTTTGTAGGAATGGACTATTTAAAAAAAGTTAAAATGTTTATTTTGGAGTGCCACAAAGTTCTGTACTGGGGCGCCAGAGCTTCAAGATTTGGCTTCTTTACATATGTAATTGTTTTCCCGACAACATATAGGATGTATACTGTATCTCTTTAATAATTTTTTAAGCTTGGAATGTCGCACTGTTTAATCATATAAGTTCATATGGGTGTCCTTATATGGATTAAAATATTTCCTATTCTGGTCCAAATTTGGATGTTTCTATACATTACAATAAATATGAAATTCTAGAAAAATATAAATCAGCAGATGCCAAGGCTGTTCTGAAAAAATTATACGTCTTGTGTGATGAAAAGAAGAAGCAAGTTAGAAAAAAAACATTTTGTAAATTGAAGGGTAGTCCATGTTGGGTGGTGTTGATAAAAACTCTAATGGAGTATGGTCCTAGTGTTTCCTTGTAAAAGTTGCGATTTATGAGGCTCCATCGCGTTGGGGCTTTATATCCTTTTTTGGGTACATTTTTCTGTTCCTCGAGATGGAGAATGACCGAACTTGTTTGATTTAAAAACTTTAACAAAAAATGTTCTTGTAGCGGTGTTAGATACGCACATAAATTTAATTTACCTATAAACTTAAGCCTATAAAAGTACTTCCACAATTATCTACAAATCTAATTGATGCAAACTATTTTGCATGCATGGGCAAAATGACC
This sequence comes from Aspidapion aeneum, assembly GCA_963576565.1. Lineage (NCBI taxonomy): Eukaryota > Metazoa > Arthropoda > Insecta > Coleoptera > Brentidae > Aspidapion > Aspidapion aeneum. The sequence goes on along the minus strand of OY755044.1, from coordinate 10,439,368 downwards.
ACGCCCGAGCGGTAGGTACATAGTAAAGGCCCTGAATAAAACATTTTTAAAGAAATACTGTAAAAAACTAAAAACTTGACAGAACCAAAACTACGAATATCTAAGAAATCTTGGTCAGAATAAAAGATAAATTCCGACTATTATGCAAGTGAAGTAGTAGAGATAGGTATAAAAAATGGGTAAAAAAGAAAAGTAATAAAAATATACAATGTATGAAAAAATAAAGCGAATCAGGGTCAGACTGGACCGTAAAAAGGAATAGATACAGATATCAAAAGAAAAGGCGTAAATGACAGGGCACCTATGTATCTAGCAGATAGGAACACTGTTAATCTTAATATAGGCTAGTTTGAAATTCTTCACGTAAAGGTCATTTTATATGGTGCTGCAGACCATGAAGGTGATTTAAATTCTCTCTCTGTTAACATACATAGTTACAATAAATTAGTTGCAGCTACTAAAAACAAAATAATCAACGTTTCACGAAAGTGTTAAATGTTTTTATTATTTTAAAGAAATTTGCCGGAAATCTCTTTTTTATTGTATCCAGAGCAGGACAATATTATAAACTTGGAGCTCAAGCCTCACAATGAAGCAGATCTTTATACCTTCGGACTACCAAGCGGTCCTAAAGGCTTATAGCATGTCAAAGCATTTCTGGGGCAAACAGACCTTAAAATGACTTACTGAACTGAGTAATTTAAGGCAAGGATTTTAGCAGACAGCCTCGCGTAGGAATTAGCTACAAAACCAAAATGGATCAGTTGATATCGTGCAGGAGCCAAACTCCGGAACAAAAAAAATCTAAATGGTTTATAAATCTATCAAGAATTCAATAAAGAAACACCCTAAGACTAGTATTCGGATTGCCTATCAGACACTACCTAATGAAATATCATCTAACTACAGTAAGCAAGGCGTAGGTGCCATAACAATTCCTCAAGCAGCAGTAGTAGTGAAAGAGTGATTTTTTTGCAATGCCTCATCTACCTTTAACCCACTCTGCACTTTTATTGGATATCTAGGTAACTCATTGGGCGTTTCTGTTCTCCTTTTAAAGTCCAGTATGTCAGGCCATTTGAGCAAGTGCAGGTCTCTCTCGTACAGGGTTCATGTCTCACATTCTGTTACGAGGTGCCTTGATGTCTCTTCTTCCTTTCGACAGGCTGGGCAGATAGTGTCTTTCTCTCCTCCTATATACGTTTGAAATGCTCCGTTAGAATACAGTCGAGTTAGTATATCGATCGGCAGTGTTCTCGCGTCCCTCCCAGCAACCATCCAAGTCTCGTCGTTTTTGGTCGGTCTACAAATTCCTTGGTTTGTCAGTGCTTCTTGGGCCCAGTTATCGAGTCCTTGTCTTTTATTCACAAGCAAAGGTGGTTCCTGATCTAGATAGTCGGTTGCTACTTCGATCTGCGCCATTTAATCCAGCATCTTCAGCCGTTTGCCATCGCTGATAGTATCCAGCGCCTACGAGCCGAGCATGTGTATGTATTTGCTCTTCCTCGCAATTCCGGACACCTTTTAGGCTTTAGAGTTGCCGTCTATAGAATAGCATAAAATTCTGTTTGAAAAACAGTAGCTGCTCTTTTATTGGGCAGATCTTCTGAAATATAATCTCGTTCCTGTCGTTTGTCTCTCTCATAGTTTCGATCCACCAGTGTAGCAGTAAAAGCAGGGCAGTAAAAGCATCTTAAATTAATAGCAGAATCGATCACGTATACACAGATTTAATAGCCAATATATATAGCGAAGCAACAACATCAATTAAAATCCAATCCAAATAAGAAGAGGTGCCAACAGGGTGACACAATATCCTCTAAACCATTTAACCAGGCCCTAGAAAATCTTTTTAAAAACTTAGATTGGGAAGAAATAGGCATCAAAGTAAGCGGACAATACTTGAATCATATATGCTGCTGATAATGCCTTAATAACAATCAAGAAAGAAGAACTGATAAAAATGCTGGAAAAACTGGATACAGCAGCTAAAAATAGAGGCTCGAATATGAACTACAATAAAACTAAAATCATAACAAACACAGACGAAGATATCACGATCAGAATAAACCAAAAGAAAATAGAATAAGTGGAAGAATATATACATATACCTGGGACAAAGTATTAAACTAAAAAAATAAAACCAAAATTAAGTTACATATTAAAAAATAAAAAATATCATCAGTATCTCAAAACGAATGTGTATAACCAATTCCTGTATTTACCGATAGATCCCAGACCTAAACACTTACAAAATCAAACATGGATAAGGTAATAACCAAAATCAAAGAAAAGACAAATGTTAGATGTAAAGCTAACAGATAGAAAAAGGAATGAATGGAGAGGAAATAAAACAAAAGTAAAGAATGTCAGAGTGTGTAGCAAACTAAAGCCGTCTTCTTAAACACTAACCAGGGAACTCCAGAAAGAAAGAGGGGGAGAGAGAGGAATATCTTATGTTAATGTATTCTCTATTAAAATCAAGCTCCATTTCCTTATCCAATTCAACAAAAAGTCCATACCAAAAACGGTCTCCGCAATCTTGCATGATCGCAGACCCAAGGGCAAAAGTGTTAATGCTGGTCAGTTTGCCCGGTTATAAAGTCCTAACTGTAATACCACTGCTGTAATAAGTAACATCTTGGCCATCATCTAAAAAATCACGAGCTTCATTTTCTGCGTTCGCTTTATGATTTTCTTCTATTTCTTCTTTACATTCTTTAGGTGTTTCTCTGTCATATTCCATGCACTAAACAGAGCTCAAATATCAGTCGTAGTATTTCGGATTTGTTCATGTTAGATCCAAATGTGCAGCATCCAATGCTTTATTAACTGCGGTCACTTCCTCATATTTCTCTTCTTCTTTAGTGTCTATCTTCATGCCTTTTAGTGGATTAAATAAGGATGATGCCTGTTTTAAAATTATTTGGTTTAGAATTAGTTTGAATTTGATTGAGAAGCCTCTTACAGTAGAGAAATATAGTTTAGGGTCAGCCACACCCCTTCTTCTGGGGTCAAGCGACACCTTAGGATGCGGAAGGAGTCTGAGATACGAAATCAACGAGGTGTAACTCTTTATTATAGGAGCGTTTTGCCCGCTTCGATTCTTCTTCTTCTTCAATCTTCTAATAATTCGTTACTGGTTATTGGAAAAAGAGCCTTACCCGCAATTTCTAATTGGATATCGATTTGTGGGCTTTACCTCAAAGGTCTAAAAACTATTCAGCTTCATCTTTAAATTGTTAGGATTAAATAAATGTTCAAAGGCAAGCTTTCAATATCTTCCCTAAATAAAACCTGTTTTACGTAAAAAAAATAAGTTCAAGTTTAACTAAGTTTCGTTTGCAAATCACATAGGTGTGATGAAAATCTAATGAACAATCTACAGAAAAACTACAAAATGCCATTTCACAGATTCACACGTGGACAAAAAAATGGTACATCAGACTCAACGAAACAAAATCAATTCATGTTGACTTTATCAATAAGTCTATTAATCACATTCCAGTAACAATATACAACCATCCCATACCATACTCCAAACTCCAATCGAGCCAAATACCTCGACATGATGCTTGATACTAAATGGCACGTTAAAAAAAAGAGGAACTTGAACTGGAATTAAGGAAAATGTACTGCTCGATAAGAGAGCATTCAAAATTAACCATCTATCTATCTATTTACCCTTCTTCGATCCATCTTTGGACATAGGCCTCCTTCAATATCTTTCAGTCTTCTCTCTCTGTCTCCGTGTTTATCCATCTAGTCCCCGATTGTTTCTTTAAATCGTCCGCCCGTCTTATTCGGGGTCGTCCCCGACTTCTTTTATTTTCCCAAGGTCTTCAGCTTACAATATACTTGTTCCATCGATCATCTTTGTGTCCAGGTTGGGGATCCATATTTGAGAACAGGAAGGATACTTTGATTATATTCCTTCGCTTCGCGGTACTAAGGAGCTGATTTTATTTTTTAATATGTATTTACATTTAGCGAATGATTCCCGGACCAATCTTTCGTGTCTCTTGATTTCAGCCGCTTGGTTTTCTTTCTTTAGTTTAATAATTTGTCCCAGAGATATATATATATATATATATATATATATAGATGTATATATATATATATATATATATATATATATTAGGTAAATGCGTCTTGGTACATAAGGAATAGTGATTTTTAGCGAGACTTAAAAATAGAAAATGTTGACGAAACATTCAAAAGATTGGCAAAATGCCACAAAGAAAGGCTTTCTAACCATAACAACATTGAAGCAATAAGACTTCTAAATATAAATCTCCTAATACGAAGACTTAATTGAGTGAAACCAATTAAACTAGTGGGTTAGGGACGTTCCATTGGTGAAAATTCACTGATACAAATCAGAATAAAAAGAGTAACTTTTACAGTAACACATTAAAGTTTCGATTTTTTAATAGACCAAAATATGGAGCGTAGTTTTAATATTCTTTAGATCATATGACAATCTCTAATAATTTATAATAAAACAAAATTTCTAATTAGTTTACTGTGAATGGATTCTAATTAAAGTAACACTGGGTGTTTCAATTAAAAAAAAGTTTAATTACATAACAACTTTACTTTGACCTAAAATAAACTATTTTACTTTAAGATATTAGCAGAGGTGGTTGTTTAATTTCTGCTTTCGCCTCAAAAAATAAGCTTTATTCATTGGCATTTGTGTATTTAAAATCAGTTTCGTTTTCAATAACTTATTCTTCAACACCATCGATATCTAGAAATAGTTCTAGTTGGTTAACCACAATAACTTTATCAAATATGCATGAAATAGGACTCTAGTCGTCTTCTTCTGCGAAGTGTATTTGTATATGTTTTCAGCGAGAATATACCTCGTGCACATTAATATCTAGAATTTTTTCTATATTTATAATTTATTGGGAATCTTTCGAAATCATGACATGTGTCAAAGGTTTTTAGTGAGACCGCATAATATTGAAAATGTGGAGTGTCCCTTCGTATATCCTGTGTCATAATTATTAATATAACGTGCATCTTAATTTTCCTTCTCGAAAATTTTTCGAAATTTCAGTTTTAGCCAATTTTCATCAATTGCATGCACGTAAGCTTTAGTTTGAAATTGACTTCAAAAAATGTCCAAAAATGTTCTAGAAATCTGACATGGAATAGGTAAATTACTAATGAAAACATTTTGAGATAAACAAAATGAAAATTAAGTTACGGCAATAATAATAACCCTCAATCCTATTGGCATTGAGGAAATTGATGATTCAGATTAAGAAAAAAAAGTTAATAATAGATGAGAAAAAAAAGAAGCAGTTCATTATAATATATTAGGTATGTTGTATGTTACTAATAATAATAACCCTTAATCCTATTGATATTGGGGATATTGATGGTCCAGAACTGACTGTAACTAAAGAGTTAATAGATGAGAATTAAAAGAAGCAAAACATTATAATATCTCTTAGTTGTATGTTAGTTGGTATTATTAACAGCAGCAAAGAAGTAAATTTAAAACTGTAACAGTTCGCAAGTTGCTCTGATTTTGCTTTCTATTAACGGGCGTGGTCCGTTCGAATCTTGACAACCTACGCAATAATGCGCACAGTTGATTATTTTTTCTTTACAACTTTGCCATTGCATTGCATGCAATATCTGATCAAATTACCACTGCCATTTTAGTATAATTTTATGTGCAATTTGGGTTAACACAAACAAAGAAGACCAAACAATAATTTATACGATTTAACTTATAGCAAAAGACAAAAAGCCAAGTAAAAAATTACTTAATCATATACAAATATTGAAGAAAAAGCAATAGTCAGTGTAATTCCTAACAAAAGACATAAAGAGGAACAAATAAAAAAAGGGTAGTTTATGATGTTAGAATTAAAAGTCTAGAAAGAAAATATAAGAAAGACGGATTCTCAAAAACATATGAAGATTTATCCATTAGCCCTTGCTCTGATCATATTATGAATATTCATATGCTTTGATTATCTTCTTCTTAGTACGCCGTCTCCTTATCGAAGGTTGACGATTCATCTGACAGTCATAATTCTAGAATCCGCTGCTCTGAAAATATCAGTAGACTTTAAGCCGAACCATCTTCTCAAGTCTTTTAACCAAGAGTTTTATCACGGATCACCTAGGTGATCCGTGGTTTTATGGTCTTCCAACTGATCTTCTACCTTGTATTTTTCCTTCAATTATTAGCCTAAGTAGCTTATATTTCTCACCTCTCATAACATGCCCAATGTATCTGGTCTTTCTTTCTTTAATTCTAACGAGAAGTTCAAGTGGTTTGTGCATTCGGTCAAGTACAGCTTCATTGGATTTTCTTTGTACCTACGATATCTTCAGCATGCATCTATACAAGTACATCTCAAACTTCTCAAGTCTCTTCTCTGTAAGTGGGTCGAGAGTCCATCCTTTACACCCGTGCAACAAAATGGGAAACACATAGCATCTGACCATCCGCATTCGGAGATCCAGGTTGATATCAGGGAGGTAAAAAGCTGTTTCATATTTATGAACGCCTTTCTCACTGGTTTAATTCGAGACCTAATTTCTATTTTGGGATCGCACTGGCAATTGACGTTTGTTTCCAAATCTTTGAACGTTTTAACGTTAAGTTGGCAACAGAATTTGTTTTTGCAAACACTAGTAATTTTGTCTTTGTTGGATTGATGTATAAACCATGTCCTTCGCTTATATTATAAAACGTTACAATTATCTTTTGTTTTTTCCAATCAGATTACTTTTGCTTCTAACAATTGTCTCTCCATCAGCACTTTTAGATCTTACTATTTTACGGTCTCCAGTTTGAGTTTTGCAATAAGTAACAACACTTGCAATTCACAACAAACCCGCAAGGTGATGTTCAAGCAGCGAGAACAAAAAAATCAACGTGTTTCATAGAAAGTCCACTACAACCGTCATGGATATCTAGTATCACGTCTTGTCTACAATTGTTGATCTTTTTGCATGCATTATTATTTTGTTTAGGTCTATAATTACTGTCGAGTGATTATCTGACAGATGTTGATGCAAAAAATTGATCTTTGTGAAGCAAAGTGAATGCGCTTTTGCTTCCTCATGATTGAGATTTTTCTTTATAGTACAACTTATAGAATTCTTAGGATGATATTCATATGCAAGAATAAAAAGAAAAGTTAGAGGAATGTGTAGGATCATATAGATAATTAGATTGGAAAATATTTTTGAATTAGCAAACATCTTTTCTTGAATAATAATATAGTTAAAATAATTATAATTGAGCTAGTAAAAATAATTGCAAAGGTTTAAATATATGAAACTTGTAACTTCAAGTAAATAATAAATATTAAATTATTTCGGGGTAGACCTGCACAAATAATTGTATAATATAAAAATATCTGACGTATGTTATATACTTTGTAAGAGTTTCAGATAGGTTTCGTGCCCTTCTTCGTTTACTACAACAAGATCTGATTTGACATGAATTTCTGGACACTGAAATTGGCACTAGCCAACGGGGGTAGATAATTTTCCACCTCAATTTCATGAACTTCAAAAGTGTCTAATCTAAAGCCATTTGAAGTTAGAGTAAGTCCATTGTTTAGTTTATAATTTGATTTTAACAACAAGTTGTTAGATTTAGGTATAATTTAAGTTTATTATTTTAGTTATATTTTTGATTAGGTATAACAACGATTCTCAGCAATCAAAATTTTATCATAATTAGATCCTATTCAGGTAGTTTAAATGCCTACACTGTAATTTAGGCTTCTACTAGAGGCGTACTTTTTATCGGTTTGTCGTCAGCACTCGCACATACAATAAGACCTAACGGCTGAATTTCTTGGATATTAAAATTGGCACTAGCTAACAGGGGTAGATAATGTACCACCTCAATTTCCGGGACTACAAAAATGTCTGGTCTAAAGCTATTTAAAGTAAGAACAAAATCAGTGTTAAGTTTTAGATTTGATTTTAATAACATGTCTTTATATTTAGGAATATTTTGGATTTTGCTGCGTTAGTTATATTTTTGATCAGGTATAATAAAGTTTTATCAGAATTAGATTCTATTCAAGCAGTGTAAAATACCTACACTGTAAGTTACGCATCTACTTAATCTTAACTTTACACTCGTATGTACAAGATTTCACTTTACTTGAATCTCTTGGATATGGAAAATAACACTAGCTAATAAGGGTAGATAATTTATCGCCTCAATTTCATCAATTTCAAAAGTATCTGGCTTAATGCCATTTAAAATTAGAGCAAGGCCAATGTTAAGTTTTAGATATGGTTTTAAAAACATGTACATCATTAGATTTAGGAATTGTGTGGATTAGGTATAATAAAATTTAACAGAATTAGATCCTATTCAAGCAGTATACAATCCCTACATTATATCGCACACCCGCTGAAAAAGAGTCACAACTCAAAAAACGCCGTTATTGAAATAACTTGTACTTTCTTCCATAAAAGCATCACATTTATGTTTCGACAATTCACCGCGAGATGGCGATGTGACTCTTTTATTTTGTCCAGTTTAGCTTAGGATGCGTTCCTTTACAGTGTCACTTCTGACTTTATAACAGCGTGAACGTGGAGTTTCATCCTGAAAAGAGTCATATTTCGAGTTGTGAAGGTTTTCGTGTGAACTATTGGTTAAATCTGACCCATATAACAAGTAAAATACTGTTCTTTTTTGTGCTGTGACTGTTTTTTCGAATTGTTCAGTGTACTTAGAGTTAAGGAGAATAAGAAAAAAATCTTTTGAATTTATTAGAGAATCATCACATTCCCAGTTGTTATTTAGCATTTTATAACTCGTTGTAAAAATAAATACAAAGTATCCAGCTTAAAGCCATTTGAAGTCAGAGCAAGTTCAGTATTGAGTTTCATATTTGATTTTAATAACATGTCTTTAGATTTAGAAATATCGTGGATTGGGTTTAATAAAATGTTATCAGATCCTATTCAAGCAGTGTATTGTGTACGTTATAAATTAGGCTTCTACGTGAGACATATTTTTCATTGGTTTCTCATCACTCGCATGTACCTACTCTATCTATTTCTTGGATATTGAAATTGGCACTAGCTATGCTAGATAATTTACTAGCTCAATTTCATGGATTTCAAAAGTATCTGGCTTAAAGCCATTTGAAGTTAGAGCAAGTATTAAGTTTTAGATTTCATTTTAATAACATGTTCTATTCAGGCAATGTTAAATACCTACATTCTGATTTAAGCTTCTATCTGAGAAATACTTTTAATTGGTTCATGAACAGTCGCATATTTAAAAAGATCTATGACATGAATTCCTTGGACATTTAAATTGGCACTAGCTGACGAGAATAGAAAATTTACCAACTTAATTTCATAAACTTCAAAAGTATCTAGCACAAAGCCATTTGAAATTAGACCAAGCCCAGTGCTAAGTTTTAGATTTGATTTTAACAACAATTCGTTAGATTTATAAATAATTTAGATGTGTAGGTTAGGACTCAAAAATTTATATCAGAATTAGAACCTATTCAGGCAGCGTAAAATACCTACACAGTAATTTAAGCTTCTAACTGAAACATTCTTTCTATTGGTTCATCAACACTCGCATATCTAATAATAGTTTCGTTAATTGGTGGCGCATCCTCTTGAAATCCATATAGTACCCGGGTGCGTCCTACTGGGGCCTCCCACGCGCGCCCCTGCAGACGAATTACAGCATTGAGAAGCCCTCCACCTGACTCGAAGGCGACTTACTATTCGTCGTACGTGGTCGTACCGACGCGGACCGGCATCGGCAGACAAAGCAACTGCTATAGCAGCCGGCGAAAGTCATCAACAAACGTAGTAAGCATAGCCAAATAAATATACCGTCGACAGTCAGGAGTGAGGCAAGATAATGTGTTATCTTCATTACTATTTAATCTGGTAGTCGAAGCTTCTGTTAGGATCTATCTATTTAGCCTTCTTCAATCCATCTTTGGACACTCTTCTCTGTCTGTCGCCGTGTTCATCCATCTAGTTCCCGCGTGTTTCTTTAAATCGTCCGCCTCTTATTTGGGGTCTTCCCCTACTTCTTTTATTTTCCCACGGTCTCCAGTTTACAATACATTTGTTCCATCGATCGTCTTTCTCTGATATTATGACCGGCAAATTTCCATTTTAATTTTGCTACTTCTCCTCTGTCATCCCTTACTTTTGTTTTATTTCTTATCCATTCTTTCCTTTTTCTATCTGTTAGCTTTACATGTAACATTTGTCTTTCCATTGATCTTTCGGCTCCTGTTACCTTATCCATGTTTGATTTTGTAAATGTCTAGGTTTGTGATCCATAGGTAAGTACAGGAAGTATACCTTGGTTATACACTTTCGTCTGGAGGTACTGAGGGTATTTTTTATTTCTTAATATGCAGCTTAATTTACCGAATGCTGCTCAGGCCAATCTTACTCATCTCTTGATATCAGCTGTTTGGTTTTCTTTTTTTAGTTTAATAATTTGTTCTATTTTATTTTGGTTTATTCTGACCGTAATATCTTCATCTGTGTCTCTCATGATTTTAGTTTTAGTGTAGTTCATACTTAAGCCTATATTTTTAGCTGCTGTATCCAGTTCTTCCAGCATTTTTATCAGTTCTTCTTTCTTGTCTGTTATTAAGGCGATATCATCAGCATATCTTAGGTGGTTCAAGAATTGTCCGTTTACATTGATTCCTATTTCTTTCCAATCTAAGCTTTTAAAAACATCTTCTAGGGCCTGGTTAAATAGTTTTGGGGATATTGTGTCACCCTGTCCAACACCTCTTTTCATGGGATTGGCTTGGTTCCTTCGTGGATTTTGATTTATGTTGTTGCTTTATAATATCCTCTTTAACGTTAGTTTCTATGCCGTCCATATCGTTTAGTTTAATTATTTTTTATTATTTTTTACCTAGAGTCGGCCTTAAACATTAGCCGTTAGCCGCGCTTCTACCGCGCTAGTAGTTCGACCGGTGAATCACGCGTTCCAAACATTTGCGTCTCTTGAGCATTCACACATGTGTATTTACACCTTCAGTTAGATATATTACAATTTGAATTCTCTAAATGTTCATGTCTGGTAAAAGGGTTTTCAGAATGTACTCAAACATGGTCATGCAATCAAGAATTTCTCTCAATTAAATGTTTGACACATTTTAGGTAAAGTCTGCTATATATAGCAATCATGATAAATCCAATCAAATTAAACATAGTTGGAGGCTTAGACAAGCAGAAACAGTTGCATAAATCCGAGAATATAAATGTGAAATTTTAAAGTTTAATACCGGGCTTGCGAATAAATATCCAATTATTAAAACAGATTTTGATAAAAGGTTTGCCAATGCCGCTGACAAGTAAAATAAATAGATAGGAAAATCACATGAAATACCTCTTGTACGTCTATATTTAGACAAGGACTTATAGCCCATCGCACCGACTTTTTTTTCTTTACTTAGCCTTAAGTGTTCCTTATTACGTCATATTATGATTATATTAAGAAACGCTTTAAGCTAAGTAACGAAAAAAAAGTCGGTCAGATGGACCCTTATATACCTATCTTAATTTACATGATAAGAAATCTATCCTACCTAGTGATGTAAATGGAAATATTTCCGTTGGAAATATTTTCATGAAAAAGGAAATATTGGAAATTTCCGAACGTGTCTCGGAAATATTGGAAATATTTAAAAAATACTTAAGTCTTTCACAATTCAAACGTGATGTTTATTAATATATCTCTCATATTTTGTTACCCTATAAGCATTAAACTTACTATAGATTAATTTTTATTTCCGATACTATTGAAGATTTTGAGAAAGTAGACTGGCAAGACGATGTTATTGAGTGTGATGCTGATTGCAGCGATGAAGATATGCCTTTTGCTCGACTAGCGAATAGTGTAATGTGTCAAGAATAAAATTTTCTTTGTACAAATTTGACCTTATTTCTGTTTATTTGTTTGAAGAATAACTCTTTATTTGTGTTTATAAGCCTTCTGTGTTTTTCGGTGTTTTTTTATGGTTTTTATAAATATATATTTCCTTTTTTCTTATTTTTTTAATTATATTTCCAATATTTCCATATATCTTCAATGTTTCAGGAAATATTCCCGGAAATATTTCCGAAAATATATTTCTGGAAATTTTACAACACTAACCTAGAGGGGGGACACTGTATGTATGACATATTTTTTTAAAATATATCATACACACAGGGTCTCTACACTAACCCTACCCTAAAAAATATTATGCTCCAAATACTTCTAGTCTGTCGGTTATTTTCCACCTCCTTCGATCCTGACAATCATCTTCTATCAGTTTTTTTGACTCATTGATCTTTGGATTGACTGTTGTTCATCCGTTGTACATGGCCGTACAATATCAGTTGTCTTTTAGTGATGTCATCCGTTATGCTTCTCTCGATTCTCATTCTTTCTTTTATGGTTTCATTTCTTATATAATCTGTTCTAGATATTCTCGGCACATTGATCTTCTTATTGCATCCTTTTCGTCACTTTCCATTTATTTTTTGTTATTTTTCTATTACGCGACAAGTTTCTATTCCAGACAACAGCGTGCTATCCTATAAAATACTAGGGTACAAATTCCGATCTACAAAAGCGTTTGTTATGATGGACTAGTAATTTGATAAATTTAATATGCGCATCAAACAATTGTCAGAATTTTATCATTTAAACGGGCTTGACGATGAGGCTAAATTATTGTACAACTTGTGGAGAGACAAAAAAATTAATAAAGAGGAGCTAAAAAGTTTGGAAGTAGCAGTAGCTGTAAAGCAAGCGGATTTTAATGTAATTCCGTAGAACAATTTTGTCGGAGGATACCTTAAGCGGTTTGTGCATTTCAGAAGAAAAAAACAAGTTAAAGAAGAGGTTTTAAGTAGATTTGCTGCAGATTCCAGACGTTTCGCTGTACTGTAATAGGTCAAGGTGTAGAAAAATGATGTGTATGTATGTTTATTTTATTTTTAAGTTTTTGCATTTTCCCCCTTTAAGCTTCATACTGCGTACGCCCAAGAGCGAGAAAGACTCTCGAGAGCAGTATTTATTTCAAATAAACACGCACTCTTTCAAAAAATGTCATTATTTTTTTTTAATTCCAGGTGCATTGTGACATGCAATATTTCATTACAGCAAACAAGTTGCGAACTCACACACAAGTTTTTCTTCGGACAAATTATGTAATTTCTGAGCCTATTTTCAAAGCTGGACTATATCAATTATAAGTGCAAAAAATTAATCGCTTGTAACGCTTATCTTTCCATCTTTCGCTGTGTGTTAAACAAGATAATTGCCTACTTCTAGATGTGAGACGCCGATCTGGTAACAAATCACATATTTACCGTACGAAGTGTTCAATCACAAAATGATTATATGTTGTATTTTCAATTTTTTGCTACATTACTTGATTCTTACAAACATTGCTTCGAACTAGTGAATGTTAAATATTAGTTTACATATTTTTTTACGAAAACTTATTTACAAAATCATTGTTTATCTTGTTTTTCTATAGGCATATATCTTGTCAGGAATTTCTTTCTTAAATTGATTAGAAATTTTTCTTCTTTTTACGCATTCCCTATGTTCGCAGCGATCCTTGATCGTATCAGGATTTTGTAGATCGGAATTTAGTATTTTGGAGGATAGGACAGTCCATACCTTTTCGTTAACAAAGCCAATAGTTCGAAAGTTGGTAGGTTTTCATCGGAAAAGCGATCCTTTAAATACATTATCAGAGGCTCCAATAATATATTAAAAAAGATTATTTCCAGTATTCTGGTAAGTTATTTGCTGGAATGTTCATACGATTTTAATGTCGTTTAATTATCCTTGGCATCTGTAACTCTTCCAAGGATTTCGGCATGTATGCTGGCTTCAGCTAAGATAGAGTTCATGACTTCTTCTGCAGATTCGCGATGATGTTTAATTAGATTTAATACTCTGTTAATGTGATTTCCACATTTCAATAAATCTAAACTTTTAGTTTGCAAGATACCGGTTCTAAAAACGCAGAACACTTTGCTATCATAGGTACTGAGAAATAATAAATAACAGCCATGCTGAAGCACTGCAGAATTGCCGTCTTCTGATAGTTAAGGAAGGACTTAAAGGATGCCCAAAAAGTTGTATTTAAATACAGTACTACTTTTGTATTTTTGACACCATCGTCTCTCAAGGAGGTGAATATTTGAACCATTATAATTTCTTCTTAACCCCCATTCAGGGAAAAAATGAGAATATCTAGAACAGATCATATAAGAAATGAGACCATAAAAGAAATAATGGAAATCGAGGGAAACATAACGGATGACATCCCTAAAAGACAACGGATATCGTACGGTCACACAAGGGGTGAAGGACGAAAGTTTACCAAAGCAGGTTTAGAATGATAGAACGGCAACCAACAAGACGCGGAAATAGAGGTCGTCCTAAACTGGAATGGCAACAGTCAATCTTAAGATCAATTAGTCAGAAAACCTGACAGAAGATGATTGTCAGGAGCAGAGAAGTAGTATAAACGATAGACAAATCTAAATGATCCAAAAGCCAACAATATATTAAAATTTCAGCAAGAAAGTGAAACACCAAAAGATGACGACATTGTTCTTAAAAAATTTACCACACAAAAATATTTATCATGAATTTCATAACAGCATTTCATCAGTTTTGGCTTGGAGGAATAAAAAATGAGATCGGAAGAGTTGTATTTAATTTAAATAAATTTTAATAAGATTATGCGTGTCAAAATAGCGATCAGATTCGATTTTTAAGAATCATTAATAATAATTTATTATTAGTAGTTTTTGGGTAGGTAGTGAATTTTTTATAATTTGCTTAATTATTTTGTTCTTAAAGAAAGTTAATAAATTAATATAAACTCCTATTTTCTTTGTTAACCTAGAGTGGCGAATCCATCTCTATCTATATATTTAGCCTTTGATCGATCTTTGAACATAGGCCCTGATATCTTCATCATCCATCTAGTTCCCGCATGTTTCTTCAAATCGTCCGCTCATCTCATTTGGGGTCTTCCACTACTTCTTTTATTTTTCCAAGGTCTCCAGTTTACAATATATTTGTTCCATCGATTGTCTTTCTGTCTGATATTATGACAGGAAAATTTCCATTTAATTTTGCTACTTCTCTCTGACATCCCTTACCATTGTTGGATTTCTAATCCATGAATTACTTTTTCTATCTGTTAGCTTTACATGTAACATTTGTTTTTCCATTGATCTTTGGGCTTTTGTTACCTTATCCATGTTCAGGTCTGGGATCCACTTTCGTTTTGAGGTACTGAGGATATTTGTTATTTTTTAATATGTAGCTTAGTTTACCGAATGCTGCCCAGGCCAATCTTACTCGTCGTTTCATTTCAGCTGTTTTGTTTTCTTTTTTTAGTTTAATAATTTATCCCAGGTTCGTCTACTTGTTTTGTTTTTTCTTCGTTTATTTTGATCGTGATATCTTTATCTGTGTTTGTTATGATTTTAGTTTTAGTGTTGTTAATACTTAAGCCTAAATTTTTAGCTTGGGTATCAAGTTCTTCCAATATTTTTAACAGTTATTCTTTCTTATCTGTTGCCAAGGCGATATCATTAGCATATCGTAGTTGGTTAATTAATTGTGTGATCCATTCTTCAAGTATTGTCCGTTTACTTTGATGCCTATTTCTTCCCAATCTAAGTTTTTAAAAACATCTTCTATGGCCTGGTTAAATAGTTTAGGGGATATTGTGTTATTGATATGGTTCTGGATTCTTTCCAGTTGTTTGGGATTATTTTTTCTTTTGGTATTTTATTCAGGAGAATATGAAGGGAATTAACTACAGTTTATTAACCACCGTACTTAAGCATTTCTGCAGTTACTCCGTCTTTTCCAGGTGATTTGTTTTTTTTTTCAATTTTATTAATGCTCTCTATGTTTCCGCTTTGCTTATTTCAGGTTGTTATTTATAGCCCATCGCACCATCTTTTTTTTTCGTTACTTAGCCTTAAGTGTTCCTTATTACGTTATATTATGATTATATTAAGAAACGCTTTAAGCTAAGTCACGAAAAAAAAAGTCGGTGAGATGGACCCTAAATCTTGTTTGGAGTTTCTTTGTGGTTTCTCGCGATGGTTCCCGTTTTGTTTGGTATATATCTGTATAGAATAGTTGTGTGACGTTTATAATATCCTCTGTAGAGTGGCGAATATAGGTCCTAAAAAGTGGAAAACAGAAAAATCAAATAAAACTATGATATTTTTGCAAATATATTTTGTTTTAACAATTACCCAGTAGTATTTTAACTCAAAAACCTTGGGGCGGATTGGCCCCCGTAGAACCGGCTCTTACCTCAATGTCGTAAAAAAAGGAAAGTATATTTAAAAAATATATAAAATTTAAGTGGAAATAAATTTAAACATTCTCAAATTTTTACTATTTTGAAAATGGCCAAGAATTTTTATATTTCTAAAAAAAAATTTTTTTTTTAATTTCAAATATCTTGAAAATTTAATTTTCAAAATTAAGATAATTTATCATTTAAAACTTTTACGAAATTTTCACAAACATGAATTTTGTCAAAAATTCCTATAATAATAATTTTTTCTTAGCTTTTTCAAAACATAATAGATCTAAATTTACTACTACAAATAGCTAACAAAGAAATTTCCTTAAAGGATTCATTAAAGATATAATTACATATTTCTGTATATTTTGTGTCTTCCATCTGCGTCTGCGTTCGGTTTTTGAGTTTTCGTGTTCCGAAATAGTCATTACAAAATTTTGGTTAATTTTTGGAGCCGTATAACTCATTTTAAGCTACAAAAAAAATTGACGATCCTAATACCTGTTGCTATCATGCTATATCATGGCCAATAATGCAGAGGCTTTAGTGGTATATCTTTGAGTCAAAGTGTTAAAACTAAATCATTTTATTATTGTAATCTGCAGAGTTTTTTTTATGTGCTGCGTGGAAAAAATATGCCACTTTAGTCAAACTCAGTATGTAGGTACGTGGGCACAATAAATCCATATGTGGTCGCAGTGCATGGAGGTCCAGTAGGGCTTGCTACTATTTTCGAATATATATATATATATATATATATATATATATATATATATATATATATATATATATATATATATCATTGAGCTGTATAAAGCCCTGAAAGGGCTTTAGAGAGGGAAAGACAAGGCATTTTTTATTGACCCTATCCAAATGGGTTTCTAAGGGCGGATATTTCTTTTACAATAAAAACAGAGATAGACATTATTGAACATCTGAAACGGACAAAGATAGCCTGATTTTGCATGCTAATAATACCCTAGATAATATATGGGTACTTTTATCTCTTTCGCACTGACGGCATAAGTGCGACAGAAAAGCAGCTGGCTACCTTTAATCCACCTGCCGTATTTTGAGTGATTCTACCTGTTAGTGTGTTTATATAGGGAAAACTGATAGACAATGTTGTCTAAGTACGGAATTGAATTTTTTTGAGTTTTGTGCGGGAATATTACAAAAAGAAATCTTAAAACGTTTAAAAACAAGTTTAGAAGTAACTATTTGAGTTCAAACATGGTCCGAAATTGATTTTTGTGCAAAAGAAGAAAAAAAATCGATAAAAAAACAACATTTCATGGGTAAGTCGTCTTGACGTATAGTTTTTGCTAAAACACGAGAAAGTTCAGTAGCGTCACGATAGATAATTTTTTCTGCGACCGTGCGATTTTACCCTCACACATTTTGATTCAAAAAGTGTCACTTCCCCGCACTTATAAGATTATTTTTTAATAATAATTTATCCTGAAATGGGTTCTGGTACCTTTTACCACCCTACTCAAAACTTATTACAACAAGGTTTTTTTGCATTGCATGAAAATTAACAGAAAGTATTTGATTTTCTTAAAAATGTTTTTTTTTTAAATGCTTACATACCGATTTTTATCCAGTTGTTCTTGTTTTTTCGAACCAAACTTTTGACATGTCACGGTCGAGTTTCATAGACCTTGATGAATTGTTACACACACTGATCTATGTTTTTATAAATTTCGATAAATTTTATGTTTTTTGCGGACTTTACAGTAATTTTAAGTTAAATTTTGGTCTTTCATCGCGAAAGTATATATTTATTATTATATGACGCCACCGCGACTGGTCTACAGGCCGGTATCATATGTGTATGTCCTTCTAATGTCATTTGACCATCATGCTGTCTTACTTAATAAGGTCACTTAGTTTAATTAATAATTTTGTCCTACATAATATAAAAGAAGAATAGAAACCAACAAAAAATTTGTGACACTTCGATTACCGATTTTCTTTAATTGCGATGGATTAGGGTGACCATATTACGGTTTATTAGGGTGCCCCTAATGCGGAAAAAAGATTTTGAAAAATTTCCCTAAAAAAATTTGAAGACCAAACGCTCACGCGCCACTCAATGTTTATGGTCGCATACACTAATCCTAACTCGATTTCCGACGATTATGGACAATGGTTACCCCTTGGACATAAACCTAACAACTTTTACTATATTTATTAACAACTAGGTAGGTTAGGTTGGGTTAGGTTGGGTTAGGTTGGGTTAGGTTGGGTTAGGTTGGGTTAGGTTGGGTTAGGTTGGGTTAGGTTGGGTTAGGTTGGGTTAGGTTGGGTTAGGTTGGGTTAGGTTGGGTTAGGTTGGGTTAGGTTGGGTTAGGTTGGGTTAGGTTGGGTTAGGTTGGGTTAGGTTGGGTTAGGTTGGGTTAGGTTGGGTTAGGTTGGGTTAGGTTGGGTTAGGTTGGGTTAGGTTGGGTTAGGTTGGGTTAGGTAGGGTTAGGTTGGGTTAGGTTGGGTTAGGTTGGGTTAGGTTGGGTTAGGTTGGGTTAGGTTGGGTTAGTTTGGGTTTGGTTGGGTTAGGTTGGGTTAGGTTGGGTTAGGTTGGGTTAGGTTGGGTTAGGTTGGGTTAGGTTGGGTTAGGTTGGGTTAGGTTGGGTTAGGTTGGGTTAGGTTGGGTTAGGTTGGGTTAGGTTGGGTTAGGCTGGGTTAGGCTGGGTTAGGTTGGGTTAGGTTGGGTTAGGTTGGGTTAGGTTGGGTTAGGTTGGGTTAGGTTGGGTTAGGTTGGGTTAGGTTGGGTTAGGTTGGGTTAGGTTGGGTTAGGTTGGGTTAGGTTGGGTTAGGTTGGGTTAGGTTGGGTTAGGTTGGGTTAGGTTGGGTTAGGTTGGGTTAGGTTGGGTTAGGTTGGGTTAGGTTGGGTTAGGTTGGGTTAGGTTGGGTTAGGTTGGGTTAGGTTGGGTTAGGTTGGGTTAGGTTGGGTTAGGTTGGGTTAGGTTGGGTTAGGTTGGGTTAGGTTGGGTTAGGTTGGGTTAGGTTGGGTTAGGTTGGGTTAGGTTGGGTTAGGTTGGGTTAGGTTGGGTTAGGTTGGGTTAGGTTGGGTTAGGTTGGGTTAGGTTGGGTTAGGTTGGGTTAGGTTGGGTTAGGTTGGGTTAGGTTGGGTTAGGTTGGGTTAGGTTGGGTTAGGTTGGGTTAGGTTGGGTTAGGTTGGGTTAGGTTGGGTTAGGTTGGGTTAGGTTGGGTTAGGTTGGGTTAGGTTGGGTTAGGTTGGGTTAGGTTGGGTTAGGTTGGGTTAGGTTGGGTTAGGTTGGGTTAGGTTGGGTTAGGTTGGGTTAGGTTGGGTTAGGTTGGGTTAGGTTGGGTTAGGTTGGGTTAGGTTGGGTTAGGTTGGGTTAGGTTGGGTTAGGTTGGGTTAGGTTGGGTTAGGTTGGGTTAGGTTGGGTTAGGTTGGGTTAGGTTGGGTTAGGTTGGGTTAGGTTGGGTTAGGTTGGGTTAGGTTGGGTTAGGTTGGGTTAGGTTGGGTTAGGTTGGGTTAGGTTGGGTTAGGTTGGGTTAGGTTGGGTTAGGTTGGGTTAGGTTGGGTTAGGTTGGGTTAGGTTGGGTTAGGTTGGGTTAGGTTGGGTTAGGTTGGGTTAGGTTGGGTTAGGTTGGGTTAGGTTGGGTTAGGTTGGGTTAGGTTGGGTTAGGTTGGGTTAGGTTGGGTTAGGTTGGGTTAGGTTGGGTTAGGTTGGGTTAGGTTGGGTTAGGTTGGGTTAGGTTGGGTTAGGTTGGGTTAGGTTGGGTTAGGTTGGGTTAGGTTGGGTTAGGTTGGGTTAGGTTGGGTTAGGTTGGGTTAGGTTGGGTTAGGTTGGGTTAGGTTGGGTTAGGTTGGGTTAGGTTGGGTTAGGTTGGGTTAGGTTGGGTTAGGTTGGGTTAGGTTGGGTTAGGTTGGGTTAGGTTGGGTTAGGTTGGGTTAGGTTGGGTTAGGTTGGGTTAGGTTGGGTTAGGTTGGGTTAGGTTGGGTTAGGTTGGATTAGGTTGGGTTAGGTTGGGTTAGGTTGAGTTAGGTTGGGTTAGGTTGGGTTAGGTTGGGTTAGGTTGAGTTAGGTTGGGTTAGGTTGGTTAGGTGGGTTAGGTTGGTTCACTGTTTTACTGTTTTACTGTTTTATTAACGGGTTGCCCCACTTGAAAAGTAAAATTTACAATATATTCTACTTAAATCTTATTTACATTCCAGTAATTTATATCTATTAAATATTAGTATTACATTACATTAATGATCAGGTTATAATAATAGTTTTAGTTTTATTTTTATCATTATTATTATTATTAAGGTACTTTAAGTAAATCACATTTTTAATGATGTTAAATCAGGTACTTATATGATTAGATTTTTTATCAATGATTTCTTGTTATTTTTTTAATTGTGTATAATGAGGTATTGAAGAAGTCTACTTCTAATTTATTCGCATTTTGCATCATTCTATTGATTGGATTATTTTGCCCATAGAGAGTTCGATGTTGTTCTGTTTCAAAGAAGTGAGGATCTCTTAGTAGGCGAGGAGGTACATAGAATCTAAGTGATGAGAGCAGACTTGCACAGTCCACTTTACCATTAATAAGTTTGAAAACAAAAATTTGATCAGCTGCAGTTCTTCTATGAGCCAAAGTATCTAGCTTTAGAAGTGCCCTAAGTTCAGTGTAATCTATATTATCAAAAGGAATTTTGAGTTTAAAAGCTATGTATCTAAGAAATTTGTTTTGGACTTTTTCAAGTTTTGATATGTAAGTAGAGTGATAGGGAGACCAAACAGATGAGTTGCTTTCAAGTATGGAGCGCACTAGAGTGCAATATAATGTTTTTAATGAATCAATGTTTGTGAAATCTTTTGTATGACGTTTTATAAAGCCAAGCATTTTTAAGGCTCTATTAGTGATATTTGTAATGTGATAAGTAAAGGATAAATCATTTGCAAAAAACACTCCTAGGTCTCTCATGATATTAACTTGTTCTATCTCAGTATTTTGTAGGTAATATTTATTTGGTTTAGGGTTGGAACTTTTAGAAAAGTGTACATATTTACATTTACTAGCATTAAGGACCATTCCATTTTGTGCACACCACATTTCAAATCTTGCTAGGTCTGATTGCAAAAGTTGCTGTGTTTCGTCATTCTGTACTATGATATATGCTTTTAAATCGTCAGCGTAACTTTCAACATCAGCTGATTCAAAACAGTCCGCTGCATCTTTAATAAAGATGTTAAACAGTGTTGGTGCTAAATGTGCCCCCTGGGGAAGTCCTGAGCTAGCAAGGAATGGTTCTGAGAAATAGCAGTTGTTGAGTTTTAGGATTAGTTTGTGATCAGTTAGGTAGGATTTGTGCCAGTTAAGAAATGTGCCATCTAGACCAAAAGATCTGAGTTTCTGAAGGAGAATTTGGTGATTTACTTTGTCGAAAGCCTTGGAGAAGTCTGTGTAGATTGCATCCACAGCAAAACCATTCTCCAAGGCTCTCGACAGAGTGTTCTCGTATGTCAGTAAGTTGGTTGATGTAGATCTTCCTCGAAGGAAGCCATGTTGACTGTTAGCAAAGCTGTTTTGCAAGGTAGAATTCAAAAAATCAGTGACAAGAGATTCTAGTATTTTTGGTATTTGAGAGATAATAGCTATTGGTCTGTATTGAGTGATGTCTACTTTTTTCCCGCTGTTTTTGAACACGGGGATTATAAAGGATGATTTCCATTGATCAGGGAAAACTCCTAGGGAGAGTGACTGATTGTAGAGTAAGAGTAAGATTGTACTAAAAGAATGAGCACAGTTTTTGAGGAGTAAAGGTGGTACTTTATCTGGTCCGGGACTTTTATTTGTTTTAAGATGTAGTAGTTTGTCTATGATTTGAGGAGCTGTAACCAAAAATTTAGTTATGTGTTGTGAGGGAGAACTATGATGATTTAAGGTAGATTGATTGTTTTGTGATTGGTCGTAGACTGAGGAGAATTGGCGAGCAAAGAGGTTTGCAATTTCCTGTCCTGTGTTAGCAGTCTGATCTCCTAATTTCATTACAGAGGGAATATCCCTGTTTTTTGTTTTATCCTGAATGTATCGCCAGAAGCTCCGAGGATCAGTGTTGATCTTATCTTCCGTTTCTTGAATGTAGGAATGGTAGCTGTCTGTTGATTGCTGCTTACATAGAGTTCTAAGCTTTTTGAATGCATTGTAATCCTCGGGGTTTCCGGAGACTTTATATTTTTTGTGCAATTCTTTTTTTTTGAGAATGTTAAGTTTTAGTTGATTGTCAAACCATGGAGGAAAAGAAAATTTACTTCTGAATTTAATTTTAGGAACAAGTTCTTCGAGAATAGCGTTTAAAATATTGTAGAAATTAGTTACGTTTTGATTAATATCAGGTGAGTCTAGGGTTAATTGCCAATCTACAGTAGAAAGCTTAAAACTAATGTCCTTAAAGCTACAGTTCTTAAAGTCATATATCATGTGTTCATAGTCTAGTAGGTCGCTTATATCACAGTTTTGTTTTACCATTAATGCAGGATGATGCTTATCACATTTGACAAGTTCTGAATCGGTGCATTCTATTTCAACATCTGTCGCATTGCTGAAGACAAGGTCCAGTTTTACTCCATTACTATTTGTTATGCTGTTATGTTGGTAGAAATTCAAGTATGCCATGGTTTCAGCAAGCGGTTCTACTGTGTAGGAATTATCGTCAGTGGATACACCAAAAGCGTCGTTTTCCCAGTGAGTGTGTGGTAAGTTGTAATCGCCTGCTATCAGTATCACAATATCTTCATACTGTTGTGAGATCTCTTCAATGGTATTGCAATGTCTCTCGTAACAATCTCTATTTGAGTTAGGTGGAGTATAGAAGCTGCAGTAGACTTTTTTACTTTCTCCAAAGTCCACTAAGACCCAGACTTCCTCAGACAGTTCGTGGGCCACATCAAGCTTGATTGATCGATAGCTTTTGTGGACAGCAACTAGAACTCCACCATTTCTTGACTTTCCTGTTTGTTCGGTACTTCTGTCGCGTCTATATATATGGTAGTTATAGAGGCCCAGTTCAGAGTCTTCGAAGTCCTCATTTAGGGAGGTCTCTGTGAGGAGAATTACCGTGTATTCATCATTACATGCGATATTGTTGCTGAGAGTTAAAAGTTTGGTTCGAAGTCCATTTACGTTTTGGTAATAGATTAGTATATAATTTTGTTTTGGTTTCTTGCTAGTTTTATGTGCCACTGGCTTTCGGGCTAATTTCCTATGAGTGGAGTGGCCCTCGGAACTTGTTGTTGGGCATGATCTAAAAAATTCTTACCCATGCCAAAGTTGAATCTTCCATATGTGACACCTTTAGGCCAGAATTTTGGGTCATATATACGAGACTTTAGGTCAGGATGTACGCCAACCATGTAATATCTTTTGCTATCCGATCTGGATTGCTTTGGTAGACATTTTTTAACATAAACGTCATCTGATGTCTGAGTATGTTTGGTGATATAGTTTTTAACTATTTCTTCAGATATATCATTTTGGTGGTCTACTTGAAACTTTATGAAGAGCCATATCTTCTTTTTGGTTTTGATGCCCTTGAAGTTTTCATCTTCTTCTCCACTTCCAGTCAGAAAGTTGGTCTTAGAGCGATTTTGCAGATTTCTAGGTTTTCTGCTTTCGTCCTTATTGTTGCTGGACATTTTCTCTTCATTCTGGGTTTCGGAGAATGTAAGAAATTGCTCTCGCATTCTTCTACTTCTGACATCTATCCATTTCATGTTTGAGGAATACTCGGATACTTCACTGTTTATGGTGGCAGCATCATCCAATATGTCGTCAGTCTTATCGGATTCAACATTAATGATGTCACTCAATATTTGACGCTGTACAGTTTCCATATGTTTATTGTACGTAAGTTTTGGTGGTTTAGGAGTCTGGCTGCTAGTGCCATGTTTAGTATCTTGTGTTTTGTGTTGAATCTTCGTTTCAAGTGACTGGATGGATTTATCTGTAAAAATTTTAAGATTTGACATCTCTTGATTTATTTTCAGAATGGCTTGATCTAATGATTCTTGAGTGATATAGACTTTTTGATGCTGTTGCTCTTGTTGCGACTGCTCCTGGACTTGCAGTCTCTCGATTAAGTCTTGATTTTTGACTTGTTGTTGTTTAAGCTGCTCTTTCAATGTTTGACAGCTGTTTTCTAGTTCTTTCCTTGCTTTTCTTTCCTGAGTTACTTTTTCTTTCAGTTGAGATGCTTCCTTTTTGAGTTTTTCAATTTCTTGCTCTTTTTTGTTAGGCAAGTCACTTTCCTTGCATGTTTTGCTGCAATAGCATAGTTGGTTTGAGATTCTGACTCCTTTTTTGGTGAAATCTCGGTCAAAACAACTGTTGTGCAGGACTGCGTAGCACACTTTACAAACTACGCATTTCAATTCCTGGTTTGTGTGGCACTTATAGGTGATTTCTGTGTCCGGTTCTCCGGCCTGCGAATTTGAGCCCATGATTTGTTTGGCCGAGTGTGCAAGTGTGCTCCTAACTTCACACTTCTGTTTGACAGTTTTCAACTGACCAACTTTTGTTCTGTGGTTCCGTCAGTCAAAAACAGCTGATCGATGGAAAATGTGGAATTTGTTTTGTATAATTTTCAAGTTTCCTTACCATCCAGGGAGTAGCAAACATTTCCACCAGAAGCAGGAACCTTGGTGTCCACGGCGGTGCTGGTTTTTGTATTTTTGGTGTTGTTTTATGTGTTTTTTCTTCGGTTTTTGTTCAGAGTAAAAATTACTTTGAGTGACAGTTACAGCTGCTACCCTCGTTTGATTATGTTCCGCTAGGATTGTTTAGGTTAGGTTTAGCTACATTCGGTTAGGTTCGGTTTAGTTTAACCAAATCGAACCGAACCAAACCGAATCTAACGGTTCGGTTTGGTTTGGTTTGATTGGTTCGACTCGGTTCGGTTCGGTTCGGGTAGGTTTGGTTCAGTTTGATTATGTTTGGTTAGGTTCGGCTAGGTTTAATTTGTTTTGGTTAGGTTCAGCCAGATTCGGTCTGGTTCGGTTCGGTTCGTTTCGAATCGGTTCGGTTAGGTTTAGTTCAGTTTGATTATGTTTGGTTAGGTTCCGCTAGGTTTGTTTCGGTTAGGTTTAGCAACATTCAGTTAGGTACGGTTTAGTTTAACCAAATCGAACCGAACCAAACCGAACCGTTAGATTCGGTTTGATTTGGTTCATTTCGATACGGATCGGTTCAGTTTGGTTTTGTTTGATAGACCTTCGATAAATTTAAAAAAAGTAAATAATCGATAAATTTAAAAAAAGTAAATAATTATTAATTTTGAGTGTTTAAAGGAATAAAAATTAATATAATGTTCAATTACACTAATTTTTAATTGTAAAAATGTAGGAATTATAATTTTCTTTATTTTGTTTTGAATTTCATGCTTCTTTAAAAATTGTGCATTTTCATAGAATGGCCAAAAAAACTGACCCGATTTCGATCAGTGACCTTAGTTATTTCAAGTTTTTGTTAACAGCTGATAGACGTCAGGGACCGTTTTGTTTCAGTTTGAAATGAGAAAATGCTTCTTTTGTAGCAATTTGTATGGGTTTTAATGAGTTTTAGAAATTTTTCAATTTGAATTTTTTTACAAAATATACGATTTTCCGCAATTTTTTTTTTAGTAATCACTATAAAATAGTCTAGAATTATCATGTTTCAAAAAACTTCTTGGTTTATGAAAAGTGGTAAATGTGTTTCAGTCTAGGACAACTGGGCGCCGCCAACTCGGCGCCACCAACTGGGCGGCAGGCCAACGGGGCGGCAACCAACTGGGCGCCGGGCCAACTGGACGCCAAGCCAACTGGGCGCCGGACTAAAATATTTTTTCTTGATAAAATGTGCAGATGAAAAACAAAATAGATATATTATTATTTATGAAAAACATCTTTAAAAAATCCTTTACGTAATATTCTTGAAATTTGGTTTTGTTAGAGTTAAATCCATTAAGTCGAGTGTTGAAATTTTGGTAGATCTAGAGTTCTGGTAACCTGACAAGAATGGCGAATCCAAAATGGAGGATTTTTTTATTTTTAAACCGATTTGTCTCAAACTTGAAAGTTTGAAGTGTTTGGGATCACTTAATACAGTTTTACCCTCAAACTTAAAAAAATTAAAATGGCGGATCCAAAATGGCGGACTTTCTTATTTATGCATCGATATGTATCGAATATGGAACTTGGCGGTGTTTCAAGTCGCAGAACACTACACCTACCAAATTTCAACACTCGACTTAATAGATGTTGAAATTTTTGTATAAATAACATATTTATTTTGTTTTTTATCTGCACATTTTATCGAAAAAAAAAATAGTCCGGCGCTGAGTTGGCCCGGTGCCCATTAGGCCCGGCGTGGCGCCCTGTTGGCGGCGCCGAGTTGGCCCGGCGCCCAGTTGTCCCATTCCGAATTAAAATTTTTAGTTCCGAAATTTCATCTGACTCGAGCATAACATGTGTGGACTACAATGAACCAAGAAGAGAAGAGTTGAAGAAGACTCTTGTTCAAAGAAAGAAAATATTTTACCTAGAAGGTACAACATTTGTGAAGTTCTAAGATGAAAACAATAATTTTAATACATCCACTGCACTTAGCATGCTTAGAAATTCTTTTTACACACACATTTTGTAAACACAGTATACACAAGTAAGTATTCATGAATTATTTATTATTCAAACAGAAAATTGTTGATAAAAAAATTCTAGTGGAATTCAAAATTTTTATTTTGCGCCGCCACTGCCCTTTTTTATCCAAGACAAGCAAATAGAATATTTTTGCGATGTTGCATGTGTCCGGACTTACCAAACCGAAATTCTATTTTTATCCCTATCTTGCTCATTAAATTCTTACTTGTATTTGGTCAATTGCGATAAAAGCTTGATATAATGGCAATTTAGGCCCATGCCGGGTCTACCCGTAGGGTATAGAAGTCAATGATATATATACATACGTGTTGCTATGAATTAGCTAAAAATAGTATATAGTTTTTCTGTAACTTTTTTTCTAGGAAACATCCACGCGCTCTACTTCTAAACGATGACTTTTAATTTTTTCAAACGGTGCTGACATCTCAGCGGTGGTCTTATGAATTATGGACGTTGTGCTTTTGTTGCGCTTAAAAGCACATGTATGAGTTCCACATTATACGAGTCTCTTCCTGTGTGGAGAATTATCACTGAAGAAAACACATTGTGGGTAATAATGAATTTAAAGCTCTTGCGGATATAGATGATGCAGAGAAGTTAATTGATGTAGTAGATGTTTAGAAGTACCACATAGAGTCAAAAGTATTGGTGGCTGCTACAGGGAGGGCAACGAGCCAGGGCCCTCCTAAAACTAGGCAACAGACAGTATTTTTAATTAATTTATTTAAAAAAAGTTAAATCTACTCGTATGATATGTCTAGTTCTTTTTTTTAGTCTTTGGTTAACAAAAGGCGATTAATTGGGCAGCACCGCGCGGGACAAGATTTTAATCTCACCCGTTTTTCAGCGGTGTTTGTTTAATTTGACGTCGGCCATATTCATCGTGCGAAAACGTTCGTTGCTCTTCCTACGTATTGCCGGTTCTATCTTTAGTGAAGACGTATGAGTTTGTTTTGATTTGGGATAGGTCCGTAGTTATAAGCATTGCCGGTCGCGTGTCCATTGTTTGTTTTTGTTTTTGTTTGTTTTCAAAATGGAAATAAATTTCGCCGATTATATAATTAACTGTGCAAATTTAAATACGTTGACATATGAACTTCAATTACAAATAAAATCTTTAGGGCCACAGAGGCCAGACCTAAAAATCCTAAAAATAACCAAAATTTTAGTGCAAGTAATAAAAAATTATACGATGCTGAAAACTGGTTGTGCGGTTGTGAAAAATCAAATGCTTTTTTTGGTCTATTTGTCTTATTATGAACAATCCACGAAGTGATCCTGCGTGGGTGACAAAGGGAATGTGTGATATCAAACACTTTAGTGAAAAGTTAAAGACACAAAGTAAGTGTTACTTATTTAAATAACCACATAGACTGATATTAGGTGCCAATTGCAGTGGTGCACCCAGGAATATGTCTTGGGGGGAGCTCGAAGCTTAATGATTTTATACTATTTTTTTTTCATGAAAAATATCTAAAAAAATCTTAGGTTTGGGGGGGCTCCGCCCCCCCCCCCCTAGGTGCGCTCATGGCAATTGAATAGTACCTGTAGGCAAAACATTACCGAACATAATGAAAATGTAACGAAAAATAGACATATACTTAGAAGATTTAATAGATTGTTTAAAATTATGTGGGATTTTTGAGGCTGCTCTACTGACCCATGATAAGTCTGAAACTGGTGCTAATCCGAGACTTTGTGCATGCAAAAGAAGGGCTAATAGGCTTTATCTATAAACAAATAAACTAAAAACTACAGCAAGTAGCTGCTTGTTTGTAAAATGCTAAAATAAAATTGTTTAGGTAATTTTTTTATCTCCTTTTCCATGCAATATAAATTTCTGCCCCCCAAATATATAACGTCACCAGCCGTTACTGGTCAAAACTCTATCATCTTTTGGGCTCCTTAACCCAGTGTAGCTATTATTTACTTTAGAAAGAAACAAATACCCTGGAGCCAAAAGAAAAACACAAAACACCGCAAAATGTAAATATGGCGTCCCGGCAAAATACATGCATGCGCACTTGAAATTTTGCATCTGCGAATTTAAATTTGCCATTGTTTCGAAAGCCAGCTATGATTGCTTTACTTTTCGATTTTTTGAGCATGTATTTATGCTCTAGATTATTTGGAAAGAAACTGACAAAATATATTTACAAATCAAACAAGTTTCGTGGCTAATCGGGCAAAAAGGAGTTTTTTTGTTTCCCTTATATTTTTCCGTGGGTAGCCTGAAAGCTAAACCTCACGGGGGTCCAAGATCTAATGGACACCTAATAAGTGTTGACAGTTAACCGTTTCGTCCTTATGGGACTCCTCAGAACACTGCTGGTCGATGTGACAAATCTTGCGAAGTTAATCAGACGGTTTTGTCTCTAATTAAATGTAATTAGTGAGCGAACTATAGCAAGAGGCGCCATCTACCGAGATACGAGAGAAACAAAAAAACCAAAAGCAGGCGAAAGAAAACACTGCTATACAATATCGATCAATGAAAAGATCGAATGCAAATAAAAGAAAACAACTATAGTCCGTGACCTACGACAGCTCTTTGTCTTTCAGGCCGGATCAACACAGATTGCATTTTTACCCGTCTTCAAGACAGTGAGCGTCAATCAACGGAATTTTTAAGCCAAATAATACTAACAAACGTGGAATTTCGTACCCGTGAATTTAAAAATCAAACAAGTTTCGTGGCTAATCGGGCAAAAAGGAGTTTTTTTGTTTCCCTTATATTTTTCCGTGGGTAGCCTGAAAGCTAAACCTCACGGGGGTCCAAGATCTAATGGACACCTAATAAGTGTTGACAGTTAACCGTTTCGTCCTTATGGGACAAAAATGCAATCTGTGTTGATCCGGCCTGAAAGACAAAGAGCTGTCGTAGGTCACGGACTATAGTTGTTTTCTTTTATTTGCATTCGATCTTTTCATTGATCGATATTGTATAGCAGTGTTTTCTTTCGCCTGGTTTTGGTTTTTTTGTTTCTCTCGTATCTCGGTAGATGGCGCCTTTTGCTATAGTTCGCTCACTAATTACATTTAATTAGAGACAAAACCGTCTGATTAACTTCGCAAGATTTGTCACATCGACCAGCAGTGTTCTGAGGAGTCCCATAAGGACGAAACGGTTAACTGTCAACACTTATTAGGTGTCCATTAGATCTTGGACCCCCGTGAGGTTTAGCTTTCAGGCTACCCACGGAAAAATATAAGGGAAACAAAAAAACTCCTTTTTGCCCGATTAGCCACGAAACTTGTTTGATTTTTAAATTCACGGGTACGAAATTCCACGTTTGAAAATATATTTACCTTCTTATTTCGCGTAGGTATTGTTTTCGATGAAAAAGCTTTTTTTGAGACAACGGCTCAAATGTGTCATTTCGGTGTATTTTGATTTATCTTAGCAATATCGCCGTGAACCGCTGAACCGATTTTCATAAAATTTCCAGGTAAAATAGTATTTGACACTCTGACGAGGTGTTTAGATTTAGTAAAATCCAATAATGCTAATTATTTAACTCCGTTAAAAAATGCTAACTTTTTACCGGAGCTTCGACATCGTCTCAATATGCGGTTTTCGGAATGTAGTAGATTGCATTTTAAATAAACCAAACCGAAAACTTCGTAAGAGCGTTAGTTACTGAGATATTCACAAAAAACCGTTTCCAATTCATATCATGGCTACGCTTCAAGTGTGTTAATATTCATTTATGTTTCTAAGGCTGACTAAAACCACACGCAACCACATTGAAAATTATGATTTTTAAAATCGTTATTCCACATAAACTAATTTTGAAAATTTCTATTTGACAAAAACATTTTACAAACGAAAACAGCAAGTTCTGATATGGAGAGGCCTTGTAAAGAAGTCTAACCATAATCCACTAATCAATGGCTGTACACAATCCTGTTGCAAGCACATATAACGTAATGAGTTCAGACATATTTACATTATAATACGACCATATGTCTTGGTCGTGGCTAACGGACGTATCTAGAGTACTTTCGTTGAAAATTACTTTCAAAGACTCTATGCTTGTTTATGGATGGAATTCATTCATTGGGGCCTACGATTCGATTTGTAGGCCAGACATGAAAAAAAAAGTAAATGGAGAAACTCTAATTAAATGCAGCGACTCGGCGGCTGGTAAGATCAAATAGGAGAAAAAATATTCATATACACATTTACTTTACTTTACTTTTCTTTATTTATTTTCCAAAACTTACAATTTGTAGTATAGATTCGTCACAAAAAACAAGAAATTACAGCAAATAAGAAAGTACATAAAAGTGTATAAAACTTAACATTAACTTAAACAATAACTAAAAAAAAAGACAAATAAAATAGTTACAATACATTATTCGGATGGGTAGCCTGCCTGCATTCGTTTACCGAATAAAACGCATTATCAATAAGATAGTTTTTAATTTTAATTTTAAATTTATTTAGTTCCAAATTTTTTATACCTTCAGGTAATAAATTATAAAGACTATGGTCAAGTGAATTTTTTGTTGATTTCGATAACCGGTAACGCGGCGTATAAGATTCATTGAACGTGTATCGTATTCATGAAAATTGCGATTCAATATGATTTCTGACTTATTTTTATGAATTTCACAAAGCTGTTGTAAAATAAATACACACGGAAGGGTCATAACCCGAAGATTGATAAATAAAGGTTTACAATGTGTATTATACTCAGAGAAAGTAATCAACCTTATGGCCGTTTTCTGTTTTCTAAAAATTTTTATCGAATCCTTAGAGTTACCCCACAGTAAGCTGCCATATGACATGTGGGAGTGAAAAAACGCGTGGTAAATAGAAATTCTAGTTTCTTTATCCCCTAGAAATCGCAATCTGCGAATGACAAATAAAGATAATGACAATTTACTGTTTAATTTGTTGATATGACTAGTCCAGTTTAGGTCACTATCTAGTGTTATCCCTAGCAAGGTGACCGAAGACTTATCAGAAGCACTTAATGTTGTTGAGATTCTAATATCTTGGGTTTTATCCAAGTTTAACTTTAGACAGTTGTTGGAGAACCAGTTATCGCTAAGATCTTTAACCTCAGTTACATGACTTGTAAGAACTTTCATGTTTT
Source organism: Aspidapion aeneum (assembly GCA_963576565.1). Classification (NCBI taxonomy): domain Eukaryota; kingdom Metazoa; phylum Arthropoda; class Insecta; order Coleoptera; family Brentidae; genus Aspidapion; species Aspidapion aeneum. The sequence continues at coordinate 10,407,238 of OY755044.1, read as the reverse complement.
TATTTTTTGATACAAAGGTTTCATCATCTGCATAGTTTACGCTTTCATCTGGTAAGAGGTGGTAATATAGGTCATTGATATACACTATGAATAGTAGCGGCCCCAGTACTGAGCCCTGTGGCACACCACCACTCACAGTTTGTATGTCATATGTACCATTAAATGAAACGCATTATTTTCTGCCTGTGTAGTAAGATTTGATAAGTTGAAGGCTGATTCCACGAAGCCCATATCTGTCAAGTTTCGAGGTTAGTAGTGAATGGGACACACAGTCAAAGGCCTTGCTAAGATCACAAAGCGTAAGCGCTACATGCTCACCCTACTCAAGACCACGGACTATGTGTTCCACCACTTTAGCAACAGCTTGAACTGTAGAGCGATTTTTCCTAAAACCAAACTTAGAATCATTCAATACATTATTATGTTCTAAAAAATCATCCAACCTTATTTTAATTACTTTTTCGAATATCTTTCCTAGAATAGGCACAATACAAATGGGTCTAAAGTTTTCGGGGTTATTTTTTTCTCCTTTTTTACATATTGGGACAACACGGGAAAGACTCCCTGGTCAATATATACATACATACATACATACATACATACATACATACATACATACATACAGTACAAACAAATCGATGTGTCCTAGACATGAGAGGGCAATAGATTACCCTTCCTCCCTTCGCTAACTTTGAGAGTTCTTGATTTCAAGTGATTGGTTTTCTTTTTGAAGTCTAAACTTCTTTAGACGCGTTTAGCAGTGTTTGTGGGTAGTGAATTGAACTGAGCCGTCAGGCTCGTCTATGTAACGCTCACTCGGGGAAGTCGGCTCGAGTCGACCAACTGTAAGAGAAACATTCAGCGAGCGATATGATTTCGCCTTGTTGAAGTTTACACTTCTGCCGTGTGGTCTTAAGCACACACAATTTATTTATTTTTTTTAGCTTATTAATTTGTCCCAAGTATATATCGTCGGTGAACTGGCAATACCTCCTATCTTCCTTTTTTGCAAAACTAAGATAATGGTAAATTTTGATGCGTCTTTTGATTCTGTGTCGTCATGTAAATTCTCCTAATTTTAAAAATTGTTTAAAATGCTTACTGCAAAATTCTCACACCTGAAAGAATAGATGCAAGTCAATATATTCATTTGATTTTTTACGCCTTCTAGGAGCTAGTGCCAGGTGAACGACGATATATTCCTCTACTTGCTCTATTATTTCTTGGTTTATTCTGATCGTGATATCTTCATCTGTGTTTGTTATGATTTTAGTTTTAGTGTAGTTCATACTCAAGCCTAGATTTTTAGCTGCTGTATCCAGTTCTTCCAGCATTTTTATCAGTTCTTCTTTCTTATTTGTTATTAAGGCGATATCGTCAGCATATTTTAGGTTGTATAGTATTGTCCGCTTTCTTTGATGCCTATTTCTTCCCATTCTATGTTTTTAAACCTATCTTCTGGCCTAGAGAAATAGTTTAGGGGATATTGTGTCACCCTGCCTGACACCTCTTCTTATGTAGCTTGGTTCCTTCGTGGATTTTGATTGATGCTGTTGCTGCGCTATATATATATAAATATATATATATATATATATATATATATATATATATATATATATATATATATATATATATATATGTTATAGGTCGATAGTTTTTAGGTCTGCTCTATCGCCTTTCTTGTGTAGAATAATGGTTATGGATTTCTTCAGTTGTTTGGGTTTATTTTTTCTTTAAATATTTTATTCAGGAGAATATAGAGAGTATTAACTACAGCTTTATCATCGTACTGGAGCATTTCTGCCGTTACTCCGTCCTTTCCCGGTTGATTTGTTATTTTTCATTTTCTTTAATGCTCTCTTTATTTCCGCTTTGCTTATTTTAGGTTGTAGCTCTGAGTTGATGGTCTTTATTTTTGTTTCTGCATAGGTTCTCGGCATGGTTACCTTTTTGTTTAGTATAATTCTGCAAATAATAGTTGTGTGATATTTATAATATCCAATTTAACGGTAGTTTCTATGCCGTTAGTATCCTTTATTTGCAGATAGCTAGGATATACACAAATATATCAGAGCAAGAGAGATAAACAAGAACCTCAATACAAACTAAGAATAATGGAAGCGTTAAATCAAAAAATGGGGAAGAAAGTTTAACTTGTTGATGTAGAATCTAACGAGGTAAAAAGGAATCAGTTTTCTGGCTTGCAGGAAGGCTCGTAGATCTGCGGGGTTAGATAGCATGATTTCGAGCAAACTAGTAGACATGCAGAACAATCGACTTTACTGTCGTAGGATGGGCAGGTTTGATGGGTTCAGGCCGTCTTAAATATAACACTGCTGCACATGCGAGCGATACATATTCAAGGAAATTTGAATGCTGTAAGTTGTGTAGTTGTAAGGTATCACGTGGGATGGTATGTAGACGGGCCATACCTAGTAGCAAAGATTTAGAATAATGATTTAGCTTTGATTGCACAATAATCTGTAGTAATTGGTTTCAGATAATACTACTATGTCGGTTTAGAACTCTCAACCTCCTTCGATCCTCAAACTCATCTTCTCTTAGGTTTTTTCGACTCATTGATCTTTGCATTGACTGTTGCCATTCCAGTCTAGGACGCCCTCTTTTTCTGCGCCCTATTGGTTACCAGTATAGGACCTACCTGCTTTGGTAATCTTTCTTCATTCGTCCGTTGTACATGTCCGTACCATATCAGTTGTCTTTTAATGATGTCATCCTTTATGCTTCCCTTGATTTCCATTCATTCTTTTAGTGTCTCATTTCTTATATGATCTGTTCTAGATATAATTGATCTTCTTCTTGTATCCATTTTGACACTTTTTGTATTGTATTTCTCTGTTACAAGTCTGTATTCCATACAACAGTATGCTTTTTACCAATGCTTCGTATATGTTAAACTTTACATTCTTTTTTATCTCTTTACTCCATAGAATAGTGTTAGGACAATAAAATTTTTGCTTTCACCATTGTTTTTTTCAGTTCTTTATCATCTGTTCCTGTCATCATATTTAATACCCTAGAATACATACTCCATGCATGGATAAATTGTTTGTTCACTGAGTAGTTCTAACTCACTTGATTCGTTTCCAATACATAAGTACTGTGTCTTGTCCACGTTCACTGTTAACCCCCACTTTTGGCATTATTCCGTTAACTTCCTCATCATATACTCCATGTCTTCTTTACTTTACGTTTCCTGTTGTTAGAGCTACTGCGATATAGATTTTAAAAAGAGTTAGAGAAATACAATATCCCTGTCTTAAGCCTTTCATTACCAGGAATTCTTTTGAAAGTCGATTTCCATTTTTAAGTTTAGATTTTGACCCTTAATAGAGTTTTTGCTTTTATGTATGTATGATTGATATTAGTTTGCTCTAACACTGTCCATAATTTTTCTACTGGAACGGTATCATATGCTTTTTGTAGTTCCACAAAAGTAATATAAATCTAGATTTCTGGCACTCCTTTTCTCAATTACTTGTTTAAGACAAACAAAAACATTATCACCACAAGATCTGCCTGCACGAAACCCACTTTGCTCTTCTTCTTTTTGTTCTCTATTAGATTTCTAAGAATATAAGATATAGAAAATACAAAGGTACTGATTCAAAATCAGCCTAATCGGAAACGTTTTTGTCATCTTTAATTTTTCTTTGTTAGTATTACAGGTATTTGCTCTTAAGCTTCCGGTAGCTACGAGAACCCGGTAAGTATTATATGGGGATGGGAACGGAATACATATTTACGATTGTTAGTTATATTAATTTCTATTTAATATAATAATATTTAATATCTTCTTGTTTTCAGGAATTACATTTTCCATATTCTTGACCGAACACCACAGCAACTAATAGGTAATAACCGCCGTAGAGCTGCCTTACAATAATTTCCTCCATATTTCATAGGCGATTTCAATCGCTGTCAAAAATAAATCTAGTGTGCCAAGTAGCACAAAACCGCTCCGCGGTTCTTTGCTTCCGAATGGAAATCTATGGGGTTGTCAGAGAAATTAAATGATTGCAGACAGCTTCCACTAATGATGCGAAAAAGAAATGATTAAAACATGGAAATAACACTTAATGACTGTGTTTTGTACATACACACTCTGTATCGCTGACGATGAAATAGAGAGTAAAAACTAGATAATGTCTCAAATGGGAAAATCTAAATGGGTATCCAAATTAAGCAAGTAAGATGTTAGAGTAGGTACTAAAACATAATAAGATTAAAGCAAAATGGGATAACAAAAAGAGCTTCTGGTACCGCAAGAAAGAAGAAAATATCCTGGGACAGAGATTATGCCAGTTAGTTTCCCGTTGCCTTCTATGCTGTTTTGCTCTTCACTTTTTACCCTGAGCTTGAAATCCTCAACAAGTGCTAACTTTCCAGAACATAGAGTAGCAGGAATCTGCGGTAGGCAGAGATTGATTTACTACTCCGGTTTACCACCCCAAATAGGGTGATTGGTAAATAAATAGGTTGGTAATAAAAAAAATAAAATGTTTAGCGCAAATACCACGTTATAAGTACACACGTAGAAGATAGGCAAAGTTTGGAAGTATTGAAATTCATTTTTACTGTAGAAAACCCAACAAAAGAAAAAGTAAATATTCAGGTCATCAAACCAGAACAATGGACAGAACACTACAAGGGACTGCTGCAGGAAATGAGACCCGAATATTTGTCAGTCTATCCGAGGAGAGATATAGAAGTACATGGAGAGAAAGTAATCATAGAAAAAGAAATGATAAAGAATAATATAAAAAAGCTTAAATCCGGAAAATCTAGTGGACCTGGGGGAATATACGCTAGAATGCTCAAATATGAATCAAAGGAGTTACTAGAAAATTTGACATATATTATCAATCAATGCCTAAACGAACATCCAGTACCTGATAATTGGAAAATTACATTCATATCCTTAATCCATAAGAAAGGAAACAAGCTGGATTGCAACAATTACAGAGGAATTTTAGTAAACATTACTCTAAGTAGATTGTACGGTAGAATTCTTAGAGTTTTAGTAGATTATGATTTTCATGAACAAGAAGAAGAACACAGTCGGTTTCGTGCAGGTAAATCTTGTAGTGATAACCTTTTTGGATCTACCAAAAGCATATGATACCGTACTCATAGAAAAGTAATATTAATGATGCATACAGAATAATAATAACGAAATTATACAATGGGGCCAAATCAAAAATTAAAATTTATAATCGACTTTTTAATGAATTCATGGTATCGAAAGGCTTAACCCAACAAACAATTAAAGTTGTAACGACGAAACCCCAACTAGAAAGAATTTCTTAAAAGTAACCGCAACGTACTCCCGCTACGTCTCAGTATACCATACAGCGACGTTATAATTCCCTAAGTGGGGAACCAATTTCTGGTTATAACTACTTGGCCAAGTGTTTAAAGTCACTGTAGTAACAACTACACTACTACGTCGTAGCCAGGTATCTACTACGTCGTAGAGGCTGTTTTTTTTTTCCGTAATGGCATAAAAGTTGCGATGTAGTTGCAAATAATATAATCGTTTCTTTTTGGTAGACTCGCTTAGTTTTTTTGTTTGGTTATGGTTATAATATGAACTATGTTATCCAAAAGTGTGAGAATTTACGAGCAGAGGATCAAAATTCGAGTGCGACGCAAAGTTTTTTGTATAACATGCATTATATATATTGCAAAAAACCGGTGCGCCCGTAAAATTGAGCCGTTTTCTGGTAGCTGATGGAATTTTTGTGTTGTGATTTTGGAGGTTATGTTTTCATAATCGACAGTTAACTCCAACAAATGGTGCTTAAGAAGAGCATTTTTGGTAAGCTTCAACTAATTTGTTTATAAAATAGTATGGCTCTTTAATATGAGCTCATAAAACGACAACAAAAATATTAAATTTTCTTCCTTACATAAAAACATGGCGTCCCAAACTATATTCCCTGATAGTCGAAAAGGTTACTTGAAAGTAGTTGCGGCTTTAAAGTTGATCCAAAAAGTTATTTTGTCTACATTGTTACATCAGATGTTACTATGATGACACAAACTTTTGTGGTAAAAATTAAAGTTATAATGTAGTTGTCGGATACACTTGTTTGGGACTCCAATGAAGCTTAACTTTCTAGTGGTAATTAAGTAGGATATAAAGTCAGGGCGACTACGAAATAACGACTAAAAAGAAAGTAAAGCTTTAGCAACGTCCTATTGTGGTAGAGAAGACTATCAGAATCGACTATCAAGAAACAATCCTATGAAGTAGTTTAGAGGGTCGTTTTTACGAAACATCTACTATTTCCTAATACTAAATAGTAGTTAGAACTAAAAAGTAACAAATTTTGGTTGGGATCACCACATTTGTACTATAAGAAAGTAGCAAAGCCTTTAGAACATGTAGCCGCTACTATAAATGTTAGTTGGGAAGACATAGATATTGTATCTCTCCTACTCTTTTTAAAATACATATCGCAGTAGCTCTAAAAAACTGGAAACGTAAAGTAAACGGTATGGGAATACAACTTAACAACCGATTTACCATATACACACAGTTTGCTGACAACCAAGTAATTATAGCTAATGATAAATAAAAGATTTAGTAAATGATAAGAAAGTTAACGGAAGAATACGAAAAGTGGGAGTTAACAGTGAACGTGGACAAGACACAGTAATTATTTATTGAAAACGAAGCAAGTCAGTTAGAAGTAGACAATGAACAAACCATGTCTCCATGCAATAAGTATGTATGTATACTTGGATGACATTGGATAAGACAGGAACAGATTGTAAAGAACTGGAAAAAAGTATAGTAAAAGCAAAAAATGTTATACTGGTTATCTTAACAATATTTTGTGGAGCAAAGAGATAAAAAATAATATAAAAATTTAACATTATATGAAACAATCGTAAAAACCACGCTGGTGTATGGAATAGAGACTTGTAGAGTACCAGAAAAATACAAAACAAAAATGGAGAGTGTCGAAATAGATGCAATAAGAAAATCAATGAGGATATCTGGAACAGATCATTATAAAAAATGAGAACATAAAAGAAAGAATGGGAACCGAGGAAAGTATGTCGGATGACATCACTAAGAGACAACTGATATGGTACGGCCATGTACAACGGATGAATGAACCAAAGCAGGTCCTAGATTGGCAACCAAAAGGGCGCAGAAAAACGGGGCGTCCTAAACTGAAATGGCAACAGTCAATCCAAAGGTCAATGAGTCACAAAAACTTAACAGAAGATGATTGTCAGGATCGAAGAAGGTGAAAAATAGGCGTCGGACACCGACATACTAATAGTATTATTGTGCCTCTGTATATAAATTCTACGAGTGCTTCAAAGAAACCGTAAGAGGAAGATCGTAGATTTATAATATTAAATCGACCACGTTCTTCCTATAACTTCGCTGTGTGTACTCTTCTTATTTTCTATGGGTATATATAAAAGATCAGGCAGTTCACGCCTAACAGTGAGTTACTGCATATTACTGCCGATTTTTAACGGTGGTGGTCGGTTGCAGCCTGGCTGCTATGGGCAGCAGGAAAGGCTCCTGCTGGGGCGAATCTGCCACTCCCATTGCCTTACCGAGCTACCTTTTCACGTCAAAAAGACCTATCTGCTTTATTGGTCTTCGTAGATAGTGTTACTTGACATAATTCACTTCTATTTTATTTGATTGTGTTGCTTCTTTTTGTTCTAGTTCCAAATCCTCAGTTGCTCTTGCTCTATTTACTTGGTGATGATGTTCTAATTAAGGACGCTTATTGTAAAGCTGATCTTACATCTTGCTCGACTATTAGTGTCCTGAGTTTTAATCTAGTATTTGGAAATAAAGCCTGGTTCTCCTTTAAGTAGCAATATAAAACTTGAATTGAATCTTGCTTTACATCTTTAAGTCTGGCTCTCCTTTAAGTGGAAATACCAACTGCACTGTCAAAAGGATTAAGTGACAAGCAACGAGTTTCTGCACTAAAGCATTTATTTTTTAATGTAGCTACTTTGTAAACTTGTTTGAATTTATTGAAACATAAGCTTATATTATAGATAGGATTGTAAAGAAAGCACAAATTGCTGGAACCCACATAAACGCCGTAGGAAAAACTTGACAAAGTTAAAAGTGAAAAAGTTCAGATAATTAAGGGTTTTAAATACTAGGTAACGGATGATATCAAAATCAAATTTTCTAACTGAATTAATACGGACACGAGAATAGAAGTAAATGAAAATATAATACCAACCACCAATAGAATAGAATACTGATATGGACAACATAAGAAAGAAGAAATAAGAAAGGCAAAGACTAAGCTAAACAACAAGGTTTAACGAGAAACCATGATAACCAAATTCAATTATCTAACTTAAATAATACGGACACGAGAATAGAAGCAAATAAAAATACTGATATGTACACCACAAGAAAGAAGGAATGAGAAAGGCAATGACTAAGCTAAACAACAAGGTTACCACTCTTGAGTGGTTGCCGGGGTGTTAAATGCAAGAACAGTCCGATTCCGTAGTAATAAGAGAATCTGAGGAAAAATTTTTGGATCTAGAGCCTGTATTTTTCATTTTAGAGACCTCGATACGTTGCTGTGTTAAGAGACATCTAAATAACTGACATTCAACAGCGAGGCAAAACCACTGCAAGGGAATGTCGAAGTTCTCCACAACATTTCTTACCTGTTACCTTAAAATAAATAAAAAACAAATCAGATAGATGATGGGAATAATAACCAGTCACTGCGCACTGAGAAAACGTCCGGACAGTGTCGGAATCCCTAGAAATGAGCACACTTGTAGACTGTATTATGAGCCAACAATCATATCCAAGTACTCAGGACTAACCCTCTGCTGAACCAGAAACCTCTGGAGGAAGACCGAAAAGGCATTCAGCAACCTTTTATAAAGTGGCTATTATGCCTTGCAAGGTTTTCAATTCTCGTGAATTAGGAAAACACACAGTAAGAAACACAAAAAGCTAAGCAGCTGCAATGTCCATGTCTCCAAAACCTAATCTTGGTGTAGAAATGAATGAACCAATCAATCAAAGAAAATACTGATATGGTCATTACAAGAAAGAAGAAATGAAAAAGGCAATGAATAAGCTAAGCAGCAAGGTTACCATCAGTGGGTGGCGGGGTCTTAAATGCAAGACCACGCAGATTCTCTAGCAATAAGAGAATCTGAAGGACCAATTATGGGTCCAAAGCCTGTATTTGTCACTTTAAAAACCTCGATTCGTTGCTTTGTCAAGAAATGGGTGGATGAACAACATCTAAACTACTGACTTTCAACACCAAGAAAAAACCACTCCATCGAATGGCGTGGTTCCCCACAACATTTCTCACCTGTTACCGTCTTAAACTAAATAAAAAATAAATCAGATAGATGACGGGACTATTAACCACTCACTGCAGACTAACAAAATATCTGGACAGAGTGGGAAGACTATATTATGAGCCAACATATCTAAGTACTCAGGACTAATCTTCTGCCGAACCAGAAATCTCTGGAGTAAGACCAAGAAGGCAGATAGTCGGCAACCTCTTATAAAGGGACTATTGTGCCTCACAAGGTTTTCAATTCTCCTAAATTCTGAAAACAGCTATAATGTTCAAGTCTCCAGAACCTAACCTTAATGTAGGATTGAATAAACCAATCAATCAATCAACCAATCAGGCCAAAGAAAAGCAAATACATATAAAGATATCAGATAACAGATGATATCAAAATCAAATTTTCTGAGTTAATACGGATACGAGACTAGAAGAAAATACTGATATGGTCACCACAAGAAAGAAGAAATGAGAAAGGCAATGAATAAGCTAAACAACAAGGTTACCATCAGTGGGTAGCGAGGTCTTAAATGCAAGACCGCGCAGATTCTCTAGCAATAAGAGAATCTGAAGGACCAATTATGGGTCCAAAGCCTGTATTTGTCACTTTAAAAACCTCGATTCGTTGCCTTGTCAAGAAATGGGTGGATGAACAACATCTAAACTACTGGCTTTCAACACCAAAAAAAAAAAACCACTGCATCGAATGGCGCGGTTCCCCACAACATTTCTCACCTGTTACCGTCTTAAACTAAATAAAAAACAAATCAGATAGATGACGGGACTATTAACCACTCATTGCAGACTGAGAAAATATCTGGACAGAGTGGGAAGACTATATTATGAGCCAACATATCTAAGTACTCAGGACTAACCTTCTGCCGAACCAGAAATCTCTGGAGTAAGACCGAGAAGGCAGACAGTCGGCAACCTCTTATAAAGGGACTATTGTGCCTCACAAGGTTTTCAATTCTCCTAAATATTGAAAACACACAGTAAGAGATACAAAAAGCAAAACAGCTGGAATATCCAAGTCTCCAAAACCTGATCTTGGTGTAGAAATGAATGAATCAATCAATCAATCAACCAAGCATGCCAAAGAAAAGCAAATACATATAAAGATATCAGAGAAACAACGCTAAGCCCATCTCTTTCGACGAGCGGATCGTTAGAAGTCTTCACAGAGTTTGCAGTTAGGGTCTTTTTGACAGTTCCACAGCCACTTAGATCGCGGTTGCATGCTCTTTAGTTGTAGATACGTTCGGTTGCCTTTGGGCCTTTTTTGTGTGGAGATTTTTTTCGTTTCGGGAGTTGGTAAGATATGGTTGCAAAGGCCAGAATTCCTTTGGTTCGGAATGCATGTATATTATACGTCTATTTTACAAATTTATATCCTCGTCAATCTGTGGGTAATAAAAGGAATTACCAGAGTCTAGGATTTTTTTTATATGCTCACACCCTGATCTTCTATTGATAATGTATTAGTTGAAGCTCTTCAATAAGGTTAAAGTTATTCGACAAGTATGTATTAAAAATAAAAAGCTTTTGTCTTTATAAATGGTTCTCTCATGTTCTTAAATTGGTTGATACATGGTACACCTTTAACTTTGAACATGTTTTCTGATTCTATTATTCTTTGCGATGGACTGGACGTTATTAATAATCCGGTGTATATATTCTTCAAACTAGGGAAACCACAGAAATTTCCCTCGAATGCACCTATGTAGTTCATTTTTCTTTCAATTGTCACAGGTGCAGATGGCATTGTTTTCCATTAAAGTTGCTCTACTAACTGGTCCTTAGTTATAGAAATAAAAACAAACATTTCCTATCAAAAATGATGTTATTAGTATCAAAAGAGAGTAAAACTACATGTATAGACCAATCAGATTTTTGTATTCAAGCGAGATTAATTCTTGTTTTACCCCAATTTAAAAAATAACGCGACATGTATGTTATTTTCTATCTCTCGATAGCCAATTTTTTTGTGTTTTATGCAAGCAATAATTTTTTATTGTTTCTTTTTTAAATACAATTATTAAGTACCAGCGTTCTTTGCTAAACAGTACCCAAACCTGTTATAAAATTAGCATTTCAGGTGTCATTGATTGTAGGGTGCTGATTATATTTGCCCGAAGTTTATCCCAAGTGGTGGCTCTTAAATGGCCATTCGAATAAATTTGACTTTTTGCGTAGCCCCATAAAAAAAATTATTGGGTGCCATATTTGGTGTTTTCGGAGGCCAGCTGATGGGTACCTTGCCTGCTTGTAATAAGCCGCCTTGGAAACGTTTTATTTAAAAATACTTTCATAGGCAAAGTGTCATCGTGATTCGCTTTTTCAATCATGGTTTCACAAAACTCCATTCTTCGAAACTCATCATCTGGAAAAATTTCTTGCATTTGTCGTTTTAAAATGTCTCGGATGGTTAATGGGTAAATATGATCGCCCACATCATTGACAATTGCTTTACTTGAACAGGGAGACAAAGTTTCTGTTGCTGCACAAATCATAGTTTTGCGCCGTTCCCTTTCCTCTATCATTTCACGAACACAAGGTGCCTCTCCACCACTGCATTGGGGGCAAAAATTGACACATCCTATTCGTTGGAAATGAGTCAGTATTTTTTTGACAGCCATTTCTGCCGAAATACCATTGAACCATCTGTACTGATATTGTGTAACCTTGCTGACACCTCTTCTTATGAGGATTGGCTTGGTTCCTTCGTGGATTTTAATTGATGTTATTGCTTCTAAGTAAAGATGCTTTTACTGCTCAGTGCTCAATGCTATCAAAAGCTTTTTCAAAGTCTATAAACGCAATATATAGTGGAATCTTGTATTCATTGGCTCGAATGAATATAGTTAAGAAAAGTGAAGGAGGTCCTAAAGTGTCGCCCTGCTGAACACCTCGTGATAAAAAAATGTTTTCACTTATGATTTACAATATCCTGGTGCATGGTTTTTTACATTTTTACATTTTATGTTTTTAGAATTATAAAAAACAACAAAGCTTGCGGGCAATTCCTCAAAACGGGGATATTAGTAGCTCGTATACTAGTTGTTGGACCTCCTCGGTACGAGCGTAATAAGTGTTAAGGGACGATTAATGGGGATGATGATGTCTCAAAAGGAAATATGAAATGTGGACATTTACTGAAAAGAGACCAACTACAGAATAGCAATGTCAGTCAGGGTAGCCTCAGGTTTGAGGCGAAATTTGACGTCACTTCGGAGACAGATATAATCAGTCTTAGTAAATCTCTCAAGCCCGGAGATAAATTGAAAGGAATATTGTGAGGACATACTTAACGAAAACACAACAAAGCTTGCGGGTGTGGCCTTAAAAAAATTAAAAAAAAATGTGGGCGCCAATTTGTGGCCTTAAAAAAAGTTGTGTGACATTTGTGGCAGCTTAAAGACGTTGCCGCCATTTTGTGACACTGAAACCCACTGAATAATTAAACAAATATCTGGAAGCAGAACTGTATTTTCCAGCTAGGTAAAACATTGATATGCCCGGTAACTTTTATACAGTGGAGAAGGGGGGGGTTCAGAAATAAGAAAATTTTAAGTGCGCCACATTATTTAATATCAATATTTTACAAAGAAGATCTTAAATAAAATACAGTTCGACCCAAACGTTGCAGCCAAACAATGAAATTCTACTTACTTCCGAGGCTTCCAGAGTATTTGTGTAATTAAGAATAACCAAAAAAAAATAAACAGAATAAAATTCTAAAAGATTGAATTAAGATGACAAAACTAGAAATACTTTACAGGTAGATGGACTCCTTCAACAGGTCATACTGTACCTACATCTGAGTCAGCAGCGCAGGACTCAATTATATAAATGATTGTTAAAAAAAAATACACCTCCAAAATCATTCTGTCATAGGGGAGATCCAGACCAAATATCTGCTGTCATCATTCTACGCTGGGTAGAATGAGACAGACAGCAACCCAGTCAGAGATCCACCCCATGAGGCAAAAATGTGTAACGAAACCGCTAAAAAAAAAAATATAATCTCATCTCTCTTTTGTCTCCGCAAAGTTGGTCACTGGGTTGTACAAATAACGCAAAGATTTAGTTCATCTTGTATATTTTAAGGGTAAAATCAGATAAAATTACCGGAAACATAAAAAAAAATAAATGAAATGGATGAAAACAAGGGCCAAAATAGCAAGGCACTTTAAATTTGACAGTAAAATTATCTTAAATAAATGAAAGGAAGGAAAACAAGTCAATGTAGTAAATATGCCGCAAAACCAGGGTTATGACGTCATACCTTATCTTGCGTTTACAAGAAATGTTGAAACTATACTGTGAAAACTTATATATGAAATATATGAAAAGATCACGTCTAAATTATATTAAAAATTTATATATGAGTGAAAAAATTATAGTTAAGGCTTGCTCCTACCTTGGTCCTTGATTATTCTGTGTATGTTTTATTTTGTAAACCTGGAATTCTGTTGTCCTGTTGTCTCACCACTGCTTCCGGGTCTCCTGCTCTGCTCGCGCCTCCCCTCGTGCCCGCTTAGCACATGATGTTAGGCCAGCACTTTGGTCTTAAAAGGTTGGTTCTTGCCCGAGCGTAGAACCCTGTGGAAAATGAAATGTTTCAGTTTCCTGGAATTCGTCAATTTTGCACGAAGTCCCCCTACACAGTAACTTAAATCGAGAACCCCATGTCGACTCAATAAAACAAAGTAGATTTAAACAGATGAACTAAAATAATCCTAACGTACCTTTCTCAGGGTTATAACTGGCCCGTCCGGCTTCCCACCAGCGTCCAGCCCAACTGTCCCGTCGCTGGAATTGACAGGGCTGTAGACAAAGGAGAAAAACAATATATAGTTTTTATCCAACACGTGGTTAAAAGAAAAATATAAAAACGCCAACAATTCCCCACGTCCTTTGTCAAAAAAAAGTACATTTCCCACGAAAAATAATTACAATTTGGGAGGCAAATATTATCTTGAAGAGTCCTCAAATAATAAAAAAAAATGAGAAAAAAAAAAATAAAATCGAACTTACCAATGCTCTTTCCGTGCAAATGGCGTAGGCCGACTTAAAATTCCCCTCAAAAGGGTGCGAGCGTCACTCCCGATTACGCCGAAAACACGACGGCTCACTCCTCACAGTCTCTGGGATATCTCCTACAATTCGCTGCAGTGCCAAACCAAAAACAATGGCGATCCCAGAGCCTGTTGTCGACCCAACCAAATTTGTTAGCAAAGAGAGACCAAGCACTTCGTCGAGAATACCAGAATAATGCAGTGGCCGGAAACCGTTTTGTAAATTTGGTGGGGAGTGGGGACGGTAAAACGCAATAGTACCAACCTAATCTTCCCGGTGAAATTCAAATAAAGGATGCAAACCTATTTATAAAAAACTTTTCCGCCAAAAATAAATCTCTACATTCAGTGGCAAGCCTGGAAGAAAAACCCGGGGTTTTCAAAGTAACCAATGAGGAGATACAGTTCTATACAGGTATATAGGGGGCAGCACCGACCAAGTGGACATTGCAATTAGGTAAAACGTACATTGAGGTGTTGTCGGATCTATTTCCACGGTTGGAATTTTTATAACAAGGACGTCGAGACACCCTCCATACACATTATTAATATTCGAACACTCAACCAATTCCCATATGAGTAAAGCTATACTGAGCGCAGAATTTAGTTGCACTCCAGTTACAGTCTTCGTCAAAAGTTTCCTTCGCTCTTTATAAATGTTTTCTCTAATATTCATATGGTTTAACGCCATTTTTGTAAAACATTTCTACAGTAATAAAGTTGTTTCTGAACCTGAACCCAAAAATACACGCTGAACTATTGCTTAAAGGCACAAGGGTGTTCAGATGTTAACTCACACGATTTCGTTTATTCTTTTAGTCTTGGTTTTTATCCCTCGTTTATCTCCCATTTACAACAGTGCATAACTCGTATTTATTTTATCCTTTCTCTATCAAATTAATAAAGATATCAAAGTGGCGGAGCCTCGGTTGTTACTGGTCAAACCGTGAACCTAAATATGTTTTCGTGCTATCAGAACTAGCTAATCCGTGAAGAATATGGGGTTCGGATTGTCCCAATATCCTCGAGAATAAACGTAAGGGAATGAAATGTTCATCTAAATGTTTCCTTCCTGTTACTGAAACCATTTGTGATGCGGCAACGCCGCCATTCCCCAGCATAACAGCTGTTTAACTTTATGAACGTCAAGTGAATCACAAAATTCCACAGATAAAAACAAAACAATCAAAATTTTTATGTGATTTTTCCCGAAGCCTGTGATCTTAAATTCCAATTACGATGTCCAGATAATGCGATGTGCGTAGTGTCCACAGTAATTCGATGGAATGCCTCCTTTTAAGGTAACTTCCTAGGCCCTATATAACCTCCAAACCTAGCTCTATAAAATACCCTTACTTGTGTACAGAAAGACGAATCAAAGAGCCTTGACCATTTACCCAAATAAACAAATATGTAACGTTGTCCCAAACGTAAAAATGACACGTTACATAATCCCCCCCCAACTTCAAGACGATTAACCTAAAAAGGTTAATCGGAGAGATCCGCTGCCGACTTAAGGTCTTTGGCATGCCAACTCCCTGGCAGTACTTTACCCGATGGTTCCTGAAGCTCAAATATCCATGGAGAAATTTTATTCCTAATCACATAAGGACCAACGAATTTCGGTGCTAACTTCTTCGAGAAAAACTTCGCAGCATCTGACAAAACATAATTTTTCTTCCAAACACGCTGACCCACAGCAAAGTTGGGTACCCTTGTACGCAAATTATACTGAACTACGTTTTTCTCTCCAGCCACCTCTAACCTTCTCTTAACATCAGCATAGAGCTTCCGGAAACCTTCGTTCTTACTTTCAGCTGCAGTTTGTACACCATTCTCTTCAGATAACAAAACTGGGTTGGAGTAATCTTTTCCTGACAAACACATATTCCTACCAAAATTAACAAAGAAAGGAGACATCCTGGTTGTCTCATGGGTTGCAGTACGAATCGCGCAGGCAAGTTTATGTATTTGTTCGTCCCACTTCCTGTGGTTGTCTTTCACATAACAACATAACATGGTTTTTAACGTGCGATTCGTCCTTTCTGTTGGATTTGCTCTGGGGTGATAATACGGATTATACTGAATTTTAACCTGATAACTCTCAGCAAAACGCTTAAACTCATTACTTTTGTACTGAGGGCCATTATCACAAAGTATCAAACGGGGCACTCCGAAGACCATAAATACTTGCTCCTCAAGATGCTTAACAACAGCTTGAGTAGGGGCTGCTCGCATTGGAAAAACTAAGGAAAACTTACTCAAATAGTCTGTAACGACGAGAATCCAGCAATTACCCTTTGTCGAACGAGGTAAAGGTCCACATAAATCAGTCGAAATAACCTCCCAAGGACGAGTTGGTTTTGGGTGAGATATCATCTGATCAGATACACCTTGTGTATCACCTTTATGAGCTGCACAGACAAAGCATTTCTTTACAAAAGTTGCCACGTCCTGGCGCATTTTCGGCCAGTAATATTTTTCTGCCAGTCTGTGGAAGGTTTTATACACACCCATATGCCCTGCGGTAGGAGGATCGTGAGCTTCTCCAATAATTCTACGCCTATGATCTTTGGGGACTACCTCTTTCCAATATTCGTTAGATGGTGAAAGTTGAGGGTATTCTTGTTTGACATATTTATACAACTTATTATCAGTGTATCTCCAATTCATAAATTTTAATGGTGATTCTACGACCCTCTTTACCATCTTTTGGTACCATCGATCTTTAATTGCTGTTGAAACATCTCTGGGCTGCGAAATTGCATCAATCATAGGTACTGCACGAGACAACATGTCCGGGACAACTAAATCTTTCCCTTTCCGATGGATTACTTCAAAATCATATTGCTGCAGTTTTACAGACCAACGAGCAAGTCTTCCACTGGGCTCTTTTAAGCTATGAAGCCATTTTAAACTAAAATGATCTGTTATGACCTTAAATGAGATCCCCTCAATATAAGGCCGGAGCTTCTCTATCGCCCAAACCAATGCCAAACATTCTCGCTCGGTGGTCGTGTAAACACGTTCTTGCTTAGTCAAAGATCGACTCAAATAGCAAATGACTTTGTCTCCCTCAGGATAAGGTTGCGTTAAACATGCTCCTATTCCATATCCTGATGCATCTGTTTGAATGACAAATTCCTTGGTATAATCTGGACATGTCAGAATCGGTGCAGTCACTAAAAGTTCCTTAATCTTAATAAATGCTTTTTCGCAGTCTGGAGTCCAATCGAACTTTTGATTTTTCTTAGTTAGAGCTGTAATCGGAGCTATTATCGCTGAAAAATTCTCTATGAAACGTCTGTACCAGGATATTGTACCTACAACTCTACGAACTTCTCTGACAGTTCTTGGCCTCTGGAGCTCTAACATGGCTCTAATTTTATTAGGGTCAACTCGGATGCCTCGACGGTCCACTACGAAACCTAAATAAGTCATTTCTGGCCTACACAGTTGGCATTTCTCCCAACTTACCGTTATCTTTGCATTCTGCAATCTTCGTAGGACTTCCTCAAGAATTCTAAGATGTTCAGAAAAGCTCTGTGTGACAATTACGAGGTCATCGAGATATACGTACACGTAAGGGTCTAAATCGTTTCCTATGATGCTATCTATGAGTCTCTGCCAAGTTGCAGGTGCATTATGAAGACCAAATGGTAACCGCTTAAATTGGAAGAGACCTCGTCGACAGATGAATGCTGTTAGTGGCTTCGATGATTCTTCCATTGGTACTTGCCAATAAGCACTCTTAATATCTAAAGTTGACAAGTACTTAGCATCTTTCAATTTGTCAAGAGTCTCGGATACGAGTGGTAAAGGATAACTATCACGCGCCGTCACTGAGTTCAATTTGCGGTAGTCTACACAGAAACGATATTTCTTTGTGTTTTTCTTTTGTACCATTACCACTGGTGAAGCCCATGAACTACTACTACGTTCTATCACATCCATTTTTAGCATTTCGTCGATTTCGTCATCAATAAGTTTCTGAATGACCGGTGAGACCTTATATGAACGTTGTCTTATCGGTGCTGCATCTGTTGTAATCTTATGCTCTACCCTGTCTGTACATCCCAGTGAGTCACCCATAATAGTCTTATATTTAACGACCAATTCCTCTAGTCGTTCTGATTCATAAGGCGAAAGAGTAGTTTGTTGGTCTGGTGTTTCTAAAGAACAAATCACATCTTTATTATCGGCAAAGTGCCACTCATTAGTACTTAAGTTCGGTACTATCCCCATCGAAATCCAAAAATCTAATCCTAAAATCAAAGTGTGCGGCAACTCAGGAACGACGACGACCTCTATTAACCTAAATTTATCCTGAACTCGCATAGGAAGCTGCACTGTCCCAATACTACTCGTGCTTTGACCATTTGCCACAATACAACTCGTCTTCTTTGTCATATCAAGTGAAAAACCAAACCTCTCGATGATTGACCAACCATGATTCCCTAAAAAGGTACGTGAAGCCCCGGAATCCAACAAACCTAATAACTTATTTCCGAGTACATCCACTTCTAAATAAGGCCTCTCATCTTTACGAGCATGACTTATCACATAATCTAAAACGTACGTTAGCCTATCGGTCGATGCTTGTTCAGGCTGACTCGAAGGTCGACCACCTACGAGCGCCTGGGTCCGTTTCCCTGACGATTACAATTACGACATTCTCTTATTGTAACACCTGCCTGTCCACACGAATAGCACTGTTTGCCTCTAGGTAGTGCGCACCCGATTGCCATGTGCCCTGTTTGGTTGCACCTGTAACAAACAACGTCCCTGTTCGCCCTACCAGACCCAACACCCTGTGGTTGTACATCCCTGTCATTTACACTAGACTGACCACTAGCTGGTTGCTGTCTATCTCTATCAGCCCTAGCAGCAAAATTGCTTGCTGGCTGCTGCCTATTTCTGTCGAATCTATTAGCAGGATGATTTAAATTCTGTTGGTTCGATGTCCCGGCACCTGATATTTGAATTGCATCAACCCCTATTGAAAAATCGTCACTGTCGCTCTCTACGTCAACGTAGGCCAAGTCAGGTTCGATTGATTGGTTTCTCCTAGGTGTAAAATTTTCCTCTTCTAAACCATATCTCTGGTCTATTCTACGACACAGATCCTTTAAATGTGATAGGCTATTGACCTCAGTAGCAATTAACCCATTTTTATAGATGTCCGCGATATTTCTGAAGACGATAGCTAATTTTGCCTCTTCAGAAACAGGACAGCCAAGTCTTTGGAAGTATGTGTTCATGACAGCAATGTAGGTCCCTATAGACTCTCCAGGGCCTTGTTTACGTTTTTGAATCTCCTTCAATAGCTTCTCGCCATATGAAGAAGGAAGATATTCTGCCATGAACCTCTGTTCCAGCTGTTCCCACGTATGGACTTCCCTACGTACATCTTTGTAAAAAGTATAAGCTGACTTTTCAAAAAGATCAATGCCCGAATTCAGTAAAACCTTTTTGCTGACTCCTCTAGCCTGACTCAACTCGTCCACTCTCTCGAAAAATGCGGTGACGGAGATTGTACCCCTCTCGCCTGTAAATTTTAAGTTCCACTTATGCGGAGGTACAGGTGCAACGTGATATGAGGTACCAGGATCACTTGACATTGGTACTGGCGACGAACAAGAAAATGGTCGTGACTGAGCAATTGGTGCAATGCTACTTTGGAGGGCAGCTAGACTCAAAGGAACGGTAGACGGTTGTTGATAATGAAAAGCTGATGTACCGTAATTCTCAATCGGCATAGGGACTGTTGCCTGTATTGGTGCTTGAGTTGGGTTCGTTAGCACTTGCATTTGCACTGGAGCAATGACCGACGGTTGGTTTGTGGGCTGTTGAGCTGTTCTTTGTGTGCTCGAGAGCTGTGGTTGCGGGAAATGAGACTGGTTAGGTGTGTTGCCAGCATTTGTCGAGTGATCTGAGCTTCGACTCGTTGATTGGGTTTCAGATGCTTCATCATCATCTGAGGTAACGCCAACTCTTAGTAAATCTGTTGCTTGGCTCTGCAACCTCCCAATCAAACTCAAGGTTTCCGCAACCAGTATGCCTTTGGTTTGACTTTCTTCAAAGTTAGACGGATTCATGTTATTTATCCTGGCTAACACATGTTCCAACCTTACAGCGATTTTCCTAAACTCTCCCCCTTTGCTCGTACCAGAGAACTTCTCTACCAGCGGTACCAGACTATCAAGCTTCTTCATGCAGCTAAAAGCATCTTGGCCAAACTTAAAGGGATACGGAGGGTATCTCATACTTCCATCAGTCCTTTCTCTCTGTCTAATCAATATGAGCTGTTGCTTCATCTCTTCCACCGATCCAATGGCTATGCCTCTCCATGTTAATTCGTAGATTAACTCGTCCTTGACTAAGTACCTTATGTCAGACAACCGACTCAAAGAAACAGCCATAGTGCCTTTTATATTCAAACTTTAAACTTTAATTAAAACTGTTAATTATACCTCCCAATTATAAAAACTAAACCACGCAATAACAAACACAAAGTTCACTTTCAATTCACTAGTGAAAATCACTATAAATTTTCTCACAAATGTAGAAAATATAAAACTTAAATACGGGCAGACGCGAACAAAACCGAAAAACACCGGAGCAGTAAGAAAATAAAATTTATTTGCATTTAAAAATGTAATCATAATTTATGTTAAGTACTTGTACAACCAACTATGACGTCCAACCTTACAGAGAGAAATAACTACTTAAATCCTAAGTTAGAATTAACAAGTAGCCATAAAAAAAGTAAAAAAAAAAAAAATAAAAGAGAGACAAGAGTTTTGGCAGTGTTTAGGTCTTATGTTTCACTCCTGCGTGAGTAAAACCAAAAAAAAAATGATTGCGCTTATCCTAGCTGAACTGGATTAAAATTAAAGTTAAGTGATGTTTGTTTACCTCAGCAACCGAGTAGGTAAATTTATCCCTAAATGGAACGTACAACAGACTACCTATAACAAAAATCCCAAAGCTGTTGTACACAGTTAACGCTAGGGTATACTCCTGCTATTGCAGAACGGCTCCAACTAATAAACTCCTCAAAAAAACCCAAATCGCCGTATACAATGATTTTTCTAAAAAGAAAAAATCAAAACCCACTTTAACCTGCTTACCTACTCTGAGTTTACACGAAACATGCATTGCTTAAGGTCACATCATCCCTTAATATATAAGTGAACGCAATAAACGTCGGAACAGATGTTCATGTTATAGAAATCGTAAAATATGCTCAATTAAAAAAAAATCCGCTCGCTGAAATTGCGTTGAATTAGACTAGTGAGGATGATGTGTGTAATTCAAAAAAAAATTTGAAAAAGAAAAAAAAAAAATTACCGATGGAAAAAAAAAATTTACACAAATAACGTCTTGGTAGGACTGCAACTCTCTAATAATCGTTAAAATGAAATTCCCAAAATTTTAACTAAATTGATGCAAACCATGGTCAAGAAGACCTTAGGATCGTACCGAAAGGTGCGCAAAAAAATTTTTAAAAATTTTTTGGTGGCGACCACAGTAGCCCAATAATAAAAAAAAATTAAATAGTGGCTCACTACAATGTTCAAAATATTACTCTACCCTAATAGGTGGTTTGGAGTAGGGAGAAAAAAAATTAAAACAAATGATGATAGGTTGTTAAAACGTGAGGAATCGAAATAAAATTATATTTAATTCAGCAAAAAAAATATTTAAATAAACTGGTCAAACCATTGTAGGGGCAAGGTACTACTATGCACCAAGGAAAAAATGTCCAATAAGAAAATCAAGTTTCCCTTTCAAAAAAAAATATTTAAAGAAAAATATTTAAAAAAATATTAAAAAAAAAAATTAAAAATGTTTAAGTGGGGTTGCAGCTCCTATTAGTGAACCTTAAAAAAAAAATTAAATAAAACCAACACCAGAAAAATCTTATTCGAGTTGTCATGCAACAGTTTTTGTTCTTTTCCTTTAAAAAAACAGTTGTCAATTCCCTTTCCTCTCCCAAAACTGTGGCAATGTGAAAAGTAAATGAGCTAGAAAAATTAATTTATTATCCGGAAGAAAAAAAATTGTTGGAAATTAAATTTACTTAAAAATCATAAGGTATAAAAAATCGTCATTGCAAAAAAAACAATCAGTTTAGGAAAAAAAAAAATATATTTATGTTCCAAAAAAACAACCGATGTTAGTATATTTGTTTAAAATTATTACTGAAAGGAATAAACAACGTGAGTACTCATTTACTGTACCACTATAATAATGTGAACCTAAGTTTTAAACTTTGCACTCAACCCCGTAAAGAATTATCTTGTGTGTCCTTTCAAAATAAACAAATATGGAAACAATTTCAAGGTTCACCTAGAAGAACGTTGTAAAACTAAATCTGCCTACTCAAGTGTCTTTACACACAACATCTAATCAAAAAAAATTTTACTGCTTAATGCATTCTCAGATCCTTATTCCCGGTGTTCACGAGATATAAAATTAAGTTGGGCCCTTTCCGCAACTATCAGTCAAAGCAAAACTACCAAATGTCCAAGGGCTAATGAGACCCCATCACTTACAAATGATATTTTGAAATGAAACAGTTGGGAATAATCCTGCGTAAAAACCAGAGAACAAAATCAAGAACCAAAAACTATTACATTAATTTTAAAAGAGCATAATAAAACTCCCGGCCCCAATTAAACTTTTGTTATCTCAACAAAACTCGGCCTAAACCCAAAAACTTTTTATTAGACATTTCCCCTATTCCCTAAGTATAATGTCAATAAAACCCAAAAACTTGTGATTTCTATTCCAATCCCATCTGTACCCTATATATTTTTCAAACGGTCAAACACCCACAGGCGAAACAATATCTTATTTCAAAGAAAGGGTGAAGATATTTTGAAGCATCCTGTGAAAATAGGACACTATTATGGAAAATTGTTCAGATCAGTGTTCTTACTACTTTTTAACCTAAATATATCTAGTTCCCTCATATGCATGTTACTATTATATTATATTAATTCCTATCATAACTAAACAGATCACAAAAATTGTCTTTCTCCGCAAATCTGCAAGGTCCTGGAAGATGTGAGATTCAGCCTGTAGGCCAAATTTGGATGTATTTTAATTTAGCGAAAACCGAAGTTGCGAAATCCTAAAAAGATTTGCAGGAAGTCCTCGTTCCTCGATTTCTACACTCCGAACCAAACATTTCTTCCATTTCCACCCAGCTCGCGGGAGACATAAAACCCTAATTATTGCAATATAAAAGGTAGCTAGCTCCTTTACACCCTGAAAAAAAATAGATGCCCTCATCAATGTTTAGTCGCCTAAAGGAAAACCTATTGTTTTTAAATTTATTTTTAGGTTGAAATCTTTTTTAAAAATCAATCATCTTAAATTTATTGTTTAACCTGAACACTTTCCCATTTATTCCACAACAGTGTATTGTAATTTAAAAAATTGCTTCATTATTTGAGGTCACCAGTATGAAACTATTTTAAAATTAAAAAAAAAAAATGAAATAATAAAAAAAAATTATTTCCCGATTGTCCACAACTTCCAAGTTTTCATCCCTAAATACCTAGGTACTTTCTCAGTCTAACACCATCCATCGTTATCCAACATAACGCTTTAATTTCAGAAGCAACAAAACGAAGATTAAGTGAAAAGCTAAGCAAGTATGTTGGAAGTTGCTTTACAATGGGCGCAGATGTAAGGCCCCTTTAAGTACACGCCACTGTCCTGAAATGCAAACTAACAAAAAACTGAAGACTAGCATATCTGCCGTCAAACAACATTTGGCATGAAATTAAAATAATTTCATCTCATACCAGTATCCTCCAAAAACAAAACGTTTTTTTTCCTATAAGACCCAAACACTTAACCAATAAATCTTGTTATTTAAAATTATGATTTGGAAGTAAAAGATTTATTTATTCCTGCCTGATCAACTAAGACAAAAAAAGTTCACCTTTTTGTAACTCAAGAAGTTCCCGTTTGGTCCCCTAAAAAAAATATAACCTGTCTGGTCACCCTTTAAAACTACGACCACTATACAAACCGTTTTGACCAAAACAAGAATTCGAGAAGTTATGCTTACAGAAAAAAAAATAATCTTTTTAAGAAAGATTAAATTATTTAAAAAAATAAAATTTTGAAATATTTTTACCAATTACCACCGACTAGCATCTATATTTAGTTGAAAGTCTCTCTTAAATTCACTGACTCAAAATGACATTACTTAAAAAAAAATTACTGAACTCTACAAATGAACTCTACAAATGAACTAAAAAAAATCAAAAAAACTTATATCTATATCTGTCTCAGTTAAACATTTCTTTTGTGGTATTATATCTAGTTGGGCTTCAAATTCATTTTCTCTGTATTCAATCTGGAGCAGGCAAAACTTCTCAAGGCTCAAACATAAATGTTTGCTCTCCAATGGCCATGACCAAGCTATGACCTGAACGCAGAAAAAAATACAGAAAAAAAAAATAAATGTGTACCAGAAAACTTTAATTGGTAGAAATACCCGTAGGTCATTTTTTTAAAAAATGCACTCCAAAGCCCAACGCTGTATTTTCTACCAAAAAAAAATTGACCAGTCACAAAAACACAACTAGACAACTAAACTGGCAACCAAAGACCTAAAAAAAACTGCTCCAAAAAAAAAATACCTCAAAAAAAAATGTTAACTGGACCTCTGGCGTTGATCTTCAGCCAATATGTCGCTCTAGGGTTTTAGCCTTGTGTTTCCTAACCTCCCGAGCCGACACTAGTAGTGTAGTACCCTCCTCTGACCCGATGTAACTGAGTGACATAAGATCTTAATTGTCATCCAACAGTTACCACCAAAAACAAGAAAAGAAAATGACAGCAAAATAAACTCATTTTCCTTTTCTTTCATTACTAATTAATACTTTCAACTAAACAAAGCTACCAGCTGTTAAGCTATTTTTACTTTAAAACAACTCAGCCAAGAAAAATTTGTGTGAAACCCTGTAAAAATATTCCAAATACCAAGTGGTGATATCCCACAAAAACTAAAATCACCAAAAAAAAACTTGTTGACCTAAATAAATCGACTGCACTAAAAAATAATCGGTGAAACAATTTCTATCTTATCACAAGCAGGAAATAATAACATATAAATAAATGAACCTGCAAAAAAAAATTGTTAGAAAAAACACACTACCTATGTCATATATTTAAAACATAAAAAGACCATGTCTGGAAATCCATCCACCTATAAATTAAATAAAATTGAAGTAAATTTACATTGTTGTATTTATTTTTCTTTAAAAAAAATTAAAACATGTTTTTCCTACAAAAAACTTTAAAGAATTAAGAACATGAATTGGACTCCGTTCAATAAAAACTCCTATGTTTTTTTTCCCACTTATTCTTCCTTAATAAATAAAAATGAATCTTTTATTTTCCAAGAAAAAACTTGTGAAGATAAGCTAATAAAAAACTAAGAGGATTACTAAAACAACAAACCGAGTTCCAAATCAACCAATATTACCAAAAAAAATATTTAAAAAGTGTTATTTCCAAAAACCAATGATCTTGTTTTTTATGAAAAAAAAAATGATTGAGTGTCAAAACCACCCACAGCCACTGAAAGCCTTTAACCTGGCTTTGGCTGTACCACAAAAAAATTTTCTCAAAAAAAAAAAAAAAAAATTAAAAATAATTTTGTCTTTTTCTTTTCAAATCAAAAAAGAACAATAAAAAATTACATCAGATGTTAAAAAACTAGCCAAAAACACACGTAGGGCGCCAATTTGTGGCCTTAAAAAAAGTTAAAAAAAAAAATGTAAAAATGTTTAAGTGGGGTTGCAGCTCCTATTAGTGAACCTTAAAAAAAAAATTAAATAAAACCAACACCAGAAAAATCTTATTCGAGTTGTCATGCAACAGTTTTTGTTCTTTTCCTTTAAAAAAACAGTTGTCAATTCCACTTTTTTTAAGGCCACAAATTGGCGCCCACATTTTTTTTTAATTTTTTTAAGGCCCCACGTTGGGCGCCAATTTGTGGCCTTAAAAAAATTAAAAAAAAATGTGGGCGCCAATTTGTGGCCTTAAAAAAAGTTGTGTGACATTTGTGGCAGCTTAAAGACGTTGCCGCCATTTTGTGACACTGAAACCCACTGAATAATTAAACAAATATCTGGAAGCAGAACTGTATTTTCCAGCTAGGTAAAACATTGATATGCCCGGTAACTTTTATACAGTGGAGAAGGGGGGGGTTCAGAAATAAGAAAATTTTAAGTGCGCCACATTATTTAATATCAATATTTTACAAAGAAGATCTTAAATAAAATACAGTTCGACCCAAACGTTGCAGCCAAACAATGAAATTCTACTTACTTCCGAGGCTTCCAGAGTATTTGTGTAATTAAGAATAACCAAAAAAAAATAAACAGAATAAAATTCTAAAAGATTGAATTAAGATGACAAAACTAGAAATACTTTACAGGTAGATGGACTCCTTCAACAGGTCATACTGTACCTACATCTGAGTCAGCAGCGCAGGACTCAATTATATAAATGATTGTTAAAAAAAAATACACCTCCAAAATCATTCTGTCATAGGGGAGATCCAGACCAAATATCTGCTGTCATCATTCTACGCTGGGTAGAATGAGACAGACAGCAACCCAGTCAGAGATCCACCCCATGAGGCAAAAATGTGTAACGAAACCGCTAAAAAAAAAAATATAATCTCATCTCTCTTTTGTCTCCGCAAAGTTGGTCACTGGGTTGTACAAATAACGCAAAGATTTAGTTCATCTTGTATATTTTAAGGGTAAAATCAGATAAAATTACCGGAAACATAAAAAAAAATAAATGAAATGGATGAAAACAAGGGCCAAAATAGCAAGGCACTTTAAATTTGACAGTAAAATTATCTTAAATAAATGAAAGGAAGGAAAACAAGTCAATGTAGTAAATATGCCGCAAAACCAGGGTTATGACGTCATACCTTATCTTGCGTTTACAAGAAATGTTGAAACTATACTGTGAAAACTTATATATGAAATATATGAAAAGATCACGTCTAAATTATATTAAAAATTTATATATGAGTGAAAAAATTATAGTTAAGGCTTGCTCCTACCTTGGTCCTTGATTATTCTGTGTATGTTTTATTTTGTAAACCTGGAATTCTGTTGTCCTGTTGTCTCACCACTGCTTCCGGGTCTCCTGCTCTGCTCGCGCCTCCCCTCGTGCCCGCTTAGCACATGATGTTAGGCCAGCACTTTGGTCTTAAAAGGTTGGTTCTTGCCCGAGCGTAGAACCCTGTGGAAAATGAAATGTTTCAGTTTCCTGGAATTCGTCAATTTTGCACGAAGTCCCCCTACACAGTAACTTAAATCGAGAACCCCATGTCGACTCAATAAAACAAAGTAGATTTAAACAGATGAACTAAAATAATCCTAACGTACCTTTCTCAGGGTTATAACTGGCCCGTCCGGCTTCCCACCAGCGTCCAGCCCAACTGTCCCGTCGCTGGAATTGACAGGGCTGTAGACAAAGGAGAAAAACAATATATAGTTTTTATCCAACACGTGGTTAAAAGAAAAATATAAAAACGCCAACAATTCCCCACGTCCTTTGTCAAAAAAAAGTACATTTCCCACGAAAAATAATTACAATTTGGGAGGCAAATATTATCTTGAAGAGTCCTCAAATAATAAAAAAAAATGAGAAAAAAAAAAATAAAATCGAACTTACCAATGCTCTTTCCGTGCAAATGGCGTAGGCCGACTTAAAATTCCCCTCAAAAGGGTGCGAGCGTCACTCCCGATTACGCCGAAAACACGACGGCTCACTCCTCACAGTCTCTGGGATATCTCCTACAATTCGCTGCAGTGCCAAACCAAAAACAATGGCGATCCCAGAGCCTGTTGTCGACCCAACCAAATTTGTTAGCAAAGAGAGACCAAGCACTTCGTCGAGAATACCAGAATAATGCAGTGGCCGGAAACCGTTTTGTAAATTTGGTGGGGAGTGGGGACGGTAAAACGCAATAGTACCAACCTAATCTTCCCGGTGAAATTCAAATAAAGGATGCAAACCTATTTATAAAAAACTTTTCCGCCAAAAATAAATCTCTACATTCAGTGGCAAGCCTGGAAGAAAAACCCGGGGTTTTCAAAGTAACCAATGAGGAGATACAGTTCTATACAGGTATATAGGGGGCAGCACCGACCAAGTGGACATTGCAATTAGGTAAAACGTACATTGAGGTGTTGTCGGATCTATTTCCACGGTTGGAATTTTTATAACAAGGACGTCGAGACACCCTCCATACACATTATTAATATTCGAACACTCAACCAATTCCCATATGAGTAAAGCTATACTGAGCGCAGAATTTAGTTGCACTCCAGTTACAGTCTTCGTCAAAAGTTTCCTTCGCTCTTTATAAATGTTTTCTCTAATATTCATATGGTTTAACGCCATTTTTGTAAAACATTTCTACAGTAATAAAGTTGTTTCTGAACCTGAACCCAAAAATACACGCTGAACTATTGCTTAAAGGCACAAGGGTGTTCAGATGTTAACTCACACGATTTCGTTTATTCTTTTAGTCTTGGTTTTTATCCCTCGTTTATCTCCCATTTACAACAGTGCATAACTCGTATTTATTTTATCCTTTCTCTATCAAATTAATAAAGATATCAAAGTGGCGGAGCCTCGGTTGTTACTGGTCAAACCGTGAACCTAAATATGTTTTCGTGCTATCAGAACTAGCTAATCCGTGAAGAATATGGGGTTCGGATTGTCCCAATATCCTCGAGAATAAACGTAAGGGAATGAAATGTTCATCTAAATGTTTCCTTCCTGTTACTGAAACCATTTGTGATGCGGCAACGCCGCCATTCCCCAGCATAACAGCTGTTTAACTTTATGAACGTCAAGTGAATCACAAAATTCCACAGATAAAAACAAAACAATCAAAATTTTTATGTGATTTTTCCCGAAGCCTGTGATCTTAAATTCCAATTACGATGTCCAGATAATGCGATGTGCGTAGTGTCCACAGTAATTCGATGGAATGCCTCCTTTTAAGGTAACTTCCTAGGCCCTATATAACCTCCAAACCTAGCTCTATAAAATACCCTTACTTGTGTACAGAAAGACGAATCAAAGAGCCTTGACCATTTACCCAAATAAACAAATATGTAACGTTGTCCCAAACGTAAAAATGACACGTTACACGGGAAATTCCTCAAAACGGAGATATTAGTAGCTCGTAAACTAGTTTCGGTCTTGTTGGACCTCCTCGGTACGAGCGTAACAAATGTTAAGGGACGATTAATGTGGTTGATGATGTCTGAAAAGAAAAGATGAAATGTGGACATTTACTGAAAACAGACCAACTGCCGCATTGCAATATCAGTGAGGGTAGCCTCAGGTTTAAGGCGAAATTTGACGTCACTACGGAGATAAATATAATCAGTCTCAGTAAATCTCTCAAGCCTGGAGATAAATTGAAAGGAATATTGTGAGGACATACTTAACGAAAATACAACAAAGCTTGCAAGACGGGGATATTAGTAGCTCGTATACTAGTTTCGGTCTTTATGGACCTCCTCGGTACGAGCGTAACAAGTGTTAAGGAACGATTAATGGGGATGACGATGGCTGAAAAGGAAATATGAAATGTGGACATTTACTAAAAATAGACCAACTGCCGCATTGCAATATCAGTCAGGGTAGCCTCAGGTTTGAGGCGAAATTTGACGTCACTACGGAGATAAATATAATCAGTCTCAGTAAATCTCTCAAGCCTGGAGATAAATTGAAAGGAATATTGTGAGGACATACTTAACGAAAATACAGCAAAGCTTGCAAAACGGGGATATTAGTAGCTAGTATACTAGTTTCGGTCTTGTTGGACCTCCTCGGTATGAGCGTAACAAGTGTTAAGGAACGATTAATGGTGATGATGATGGCTGAAAAGGAAATATGAAATGTGGACATTTACTGAAAACAGACCAACTGCCAAAATCAGTCAGGGTAGCCTCAGGTTTGAGGCGAAATTTGACGTCACTACGGAGACAGATATAATCAGTATCAGTAAATCTCTCAAACCCGGAGATAAATTGAAAGGGATATTGTGAGGACATACTTAACGAAAAAACAACAAAGCTTGCGGGCAGTTCCTCAAATCGAGGATATAAGTATTGAGGAATTGCCTGCAAGCTTTGTTGTTTTTTCGTTAAGTTTGTCCTCACAATATTCCTTAGAATTATAAAGTAGAAGCTCTCCTATTAACATCCGCCTATTTGTACGGGATATAGGACGATACTATTAATATGTTTTATGGTAATAATAAACTAATTCTAGATCTAGGTGATAAAATTATGATCGTTAATGTGCTTTATAAATATTTAATAATCATACTTCTTACAACTAGAAGCCCACGCAATTATTGTACCATAAGAGGTGTAATAAAAAATGTCGCAAAGCAGACATGTTGATAGTTTGCTTGTAGTAGGCAGGATTTTCCATCTAGGTATTAGGTATAATATCTTTCTTGTTGACATTGTTGATGGATACGTTTATTCATACGATTTTTTTTTATAAATTTCCAGTGAATCCTATTCCTATATAGGTACCTCTACAATACTCGTATACAGTGGTGGCTGGTGACGTTATAAATTGGGGGGGCAGAACTTTAAATTGCATGAAAAATGAGATAAAAAAACTTACCGAAACAATTTTATTTTAGTATTTTCCAAACAAGCAGTTACTTATCAAATACCAAATTGCAAATAATGCAAGGACCTAAAACTATAAACAACAAGTGAAATTAAAGAAAGAAAAATAAGAAAAAAGTTTTTTGCTTCGGCCTGGGATAGATGGAAGTTTTCCGAAAATTTATGTATGGCTTCGGTAGTTCAGTGGTTAGAATGTTTGCCTAGATAGCAAGAGATCCCGGGTTCGATCCCCGGCCAAAGCAAATAACTTTTTTCTTATTTTTCTTTTTTAATTTTACTTGTTGTTTATAAGCAGTTACTTGTTGTAGTTTTTAGTTTATTTGTTTATAGATAAAGTCCATTCGCCTTTCTTTTTTATGGCCCCGTAGAGCAACCTCAAAATCCCACAGAATTTTAAACAGAATATTAACCTACTAAGTATATGTCTAATTTTTGTCACATTTTCATTATGTTCGGTAAAGTTTTGCCTATAGGCACTATTCAATTGGAACCTAATATCAGTCTTGCCTAGCATAGAAAATTCTATGTAATTATTTAAATGAATACCACTAACTTTGTGTCTTTTTAACTTTTCACTAAAGTGCTTGATATCACACATTCCCTTTGCACGCAGGATCACTTCGTCGATTGTTCATAACAAGTCAAATAAAGCAAAAAAAAGCATTTCTTTTTTCACAACCGCACAACCAGTTTTCAGCATCGTATAATTTTTTATTAAATTTTCTATTATAAGTTTTTATGGAACATCCCTCGGCATTACTTACACTAAAATTTTGGATAATGTTTAGGTCCGGTCTATGTGACCTTAAAGATTTTATTTGTAATCGAAGTTCATATGTCAACGTATTTAAATTTGCACAGTTAATTATGGGATCGACGGTATTTATTTCCATTTTATAAACAAACAATAACGAAAACAAACAATGTCACGCGACCGGCAAGGCTTTTTACTACTGACAAACTCCAAATCAAAACAAATGCATACAGCGGCGTAGCGTGCCCGAAAGGGCGGGGGGGGGGGGGGGGCGACAGCTAAAAAGGGCGCCTCTGAAAAAACTGATGAAAAATCTTGTGACAAAAAAAAACCTCTCACAAATCTTGCGACCAAAAAAAAAAAGGTCATCATGTGTGAGGGGGCGGCCGATAAGTCACAAGGGCGCCTCTCACGAATGTTGCGACCACAAAACACAAAAAAAAAGGTCATCATGTCGTTAGTTTCCTTTGGCACCCACTCAATTGGCCGTTACCGGCCCGACTTAATAAAGCTGAGGGCGCTTCGGCCACCTATGGGGCGCCACTACCCTCGGGGCGGGGAGGGCGACGAACCCCCCGCGCCCCCCCCCCCCCCCCCACGCTACGCCGCTGAATTCATACGTCTTTACTGAGGATAGAACCGGCAACACTAGAAAGGGCAACGGACGTTGCCGCATGATGATGATGGCCGACGTTAATTAAAACAAACATTTTTCCCACCCCTGCGCGAGAACAGCCACCCATACACCGCTGGCTCACACGTATACTATAGGGGAAAGGGGGGCAATATAGGGACACTTAATTTTATAGGATTATTTCTCCTAATAAATGATCACCGTTCGTCATTTGGAATTAAGTTTGTTAGATATGTTATCTTTATGTTTTAATTTTCAGTTTAAGCGAATTAGAACTCCATCATACTTTTATTATGATGGACACTGGACCTAGACACTTACAAAAAACTACATGGATAAGGTAACAAAAGCCCATAGATCAATGGAAAGACAAATGTTACATCTAAAGCTAACTGATAAAAAAAGGAATAAATGGATAAGAAATAAAACAAAAGTAAAGGATGTCAGAGAAGAAGTAGCAAAATTAAAATGGAAATTTGCCATTCATAATATCAGATAGAAAGTCGATCGATGGAACAAATGTATTGTAAACTGGAGTCCTTAATAAAATAAAAGAAGTAGGAGAAGACGCTAAATGAGATGGCGGACGATTTGAAAAAACACACGGGATCTAGATGGATGAGTGGAAGATACTAAGAGAGGTCTATGTCCAAAGATGGACTGAAGACGGCTAAATAGAGAGATAGATACGTGTGAGCTAATATTAATTCCTTTATAATCTAGACCTAGAATAAATAATAATACACCATCAATTGGTGCTACTAAGCCACGGTTGTTGATGTTGTGTAACCCCGGTGAAAGGAAGGGCATCATTTGTGTAAAAGTAGGGCTACGCCTTGCCCTGGGGCTGCAAGCGGCCCCCGCAGAGCGTATTGTGAAGCGGTACTGCTTGGCGCTACCATGCCCTTGCGTACGACTTTGATTGCACCGTGTAGTACTTGTAATTTTTGTGTTACCTACAGGCGTATGATGCAATAAATTGACACTGATAATAATGATCTCCTTTTTTCAGAAAACACCATAAATCTTGTTTTTACACCTCTTCTTTACCTTCCTAGCCCGCGAAGCAATGGCTAGAGAAGGTATTGCTTTCTATGAAAATAAGAAATTGATTGATTGGTTTTCCATAATTCTAATTCTTGATTTTTTTAGCTCTCATGGTTGCATTGATATGGGTAGTGCCCTGTCAAGTTCGCGTAAACTCCTGTAACATCTTTTCTTGAAACATTTCAGCCCATATTTGACCTATCAAAAACTCTACTTCGGAATGAGCTACGAATCTTGAACCTCACACTGTCGCAGATCTTCATAGCGTTAATAACCCCTCCAAGTTTTATAGACACAGTCTCAAAGTAGTAAAGTAGTTACGAAATTTCAAAAAACGTTAAAATTGCTCATTCACTCACTTACTGACTCATATATAGATCATCAAAATTTAACTGTACTTCCAGACATGCTACCAAGCCGAAATTTGGCTGACTGATAGGAAATATGATAAAACTATAGGAAATAAATTTAAAACTTTAAAATTTAATTTTGCTTCCCACCCCTATAAATGTAAAGTTATGTTCAAGTAACATTGCCCACTTCCAGAAATGCTGGAGAGCTGAGCTTTAGAAGACTGATAGGAAATATGATACAACTAGAGAAAAAAATAAAAACACCTTAAACTTTTTAATAAGGCATTGCAAAGGTTTTGAACAATATTCTGTATAATATTTTACTACTTTAAAACTTAAATATTATCCAAATCCTTTAAAAAAGAAGTCAAATCTTAACAAAAACATTTTATGTAAAAAAAGCCAAGTACGCGAAAATGGTATTCTGTAAAAAAAATTGAGATAAAAGTAAAGCCAAGTTCTCTGATACAAATTTCAAAATGAAAGCTTCTTACTAGTTTGAAAATGTTTTTCTGAACTTGGCTATTACGGCTGCAATTGGACATAAGGCACAGTGCTAAATTGAACATAAAGAATTTTGGCTGTAATAGCAAAGTAAAAAAAACATTGACAAACTACTAAGAACCTTTTATTTTGAAATTTGTATTGGAGAACTTGGATTTCATTTTATTTCAATTCTTTTTAAGTACTACCATTTTCGCCAACTTAAAAAAAAAATTTTTTTTTGACAAACACTTTGTTTATTGTATTACAATCTAGTCAGTAAGACTAATTAGCAATTTTGTATTAACTTAATTTACTAGAAAAGTCAGCAGTTCTCCCCGCTTTGTTTGATATGTAACTCACAATTGTGTTGTGTTTATAGCATTATTTTTTTTATGTAATTCACTTAGTTTACTACCTAAAACGGCTTCACTCTTTTTAGTCTTCGAACTAGCATAGTATTGTCTAGAAGCTGAATTGCTTCTACATTCACATGTCGATGGAGTCTATCTTCATGGCTTTTTGCGTACTTTTTTATAGTCTCTGATACAGTTTCGATTTTTAGATCACGATGAAGGTCACTATTTCGAACGTACCAAGGTGCATTCACAATATTTATTAATACTTTATTTTGAAATCTCTGTAAAACTAGAATGTTACTCTCTTTAGCACAACCCCATAGTTGAATACTATATGTCCATACTGGTTTCAGTATTTGTCTGTAAAGCAGTAACTTATTATGAATTGTTAAATTGGACTTCCTTTCAATTAGCCAGTTCATTTTTCTATACCTAAGTTCTTCTTTTTTTTTCTTAACATGTGCTTTCCAGCGCAATTTGGCATCAAGTGTCATACCTAGATATTTTGCCTGATTTGAATATGAAAAATCAACATGATTTCGTTTCATTTAATTTTATTCGCCACTTTGTGGTCCAATTGTGAACTTCGGTGACTGCATCCTGAAGTTTTTCTATGCATTTTTCTATAGATTTTTCTACAACTACTAACTTTTTTACATGAAACGTTTTTGTTATGATCTATATTTCTTGATTTTCTTAGCCGTCATGGATTCATTTATTTGATTTTCTAGTATATATCATCTGTTGTGGCCATAGTGAGTATGCATATCAATTTTATCTATGTACGAATTTTTTTCAATAAGATTTATAAAGCAACTTCCTTCAGTTATGGACATAACGCAACTAGATTTGAGCATATAAGCCATACGATAGCAAACTGTTGCTATCTTGCAGAAATCTTAAGACCATATTTTAATACGTTAGCTTCCTGTTGCGATACATAGAACGATATTACTCGCCGTTTTAAATAATTTAAATCTGAGGTGCAAACATGAGCACAGTTTATGTTAATTATTTGACTACACTGTGAAATTATAAATAAAATTTCGGACTTTTAATGTCTTTATTTATTTTAAAACACGACGTTTCGGTTAGTAAGTATCTCTAACCGTTATCAAGTGTAAACTAAACAAACTAGTCTTTAGGCTACTACATATACTACTTGGTGTGCAGTCAGGTGTGACGGCCCGCCCTCTTTTTAATCCTAAGATGCCTGCTTTCCTTAAGGAGTGGTTTCCATATGTTTGATATGTCCGTGCTGGGTTGACTGAAAACTTATTTATTCTGCATTATAAACGCAGCTTCAATAAACTTTCGTTTTGGTCAATGCGACTCCTTATGCAAAACTTTACCTTCTGACCACTGAATGCTGTGATCATTTTTCAATATCCCCTAATTGAGTACGTTTTAGATGTTCATTTACTCTAACCTGAAAAGGGCGTTTCGTTTTACCTACATTCACACGGGATAGGTAAATATATTCCTTATTATTTAAGGGATTTTCTGGTTTTGTTTTAGTTACAAAACTCCTTATCGTATTACCCGATGATAATACTGGTTTTATATTATAGTGCTTGGCTACTCGTCTTATGTTTTCTGAAATCCCCTCGGAAATCCCTTAAACATATGGAATGTTATTAACACCCAACGGATTATTACCTTGAGAATTTACTACATTTATTTGGTTTGTTTTTAATTTTAGAGATCGTTGAGTTTATTAATTTCTCGAAATAACCATTCTGTTTTAAGTCCTTTTTAATGTTGTTAATTTCTGTGGTTAATTCTTCATTATTACTACAAATATTTACTGCTCTTAAATACAAACTTCTTATAACTCCTTGTTTTGTAGCAAGAGAATGGTTAGACTTAAAATGTAGGTACTGTCCCGTGTGTGTAGGTTTCCTATATACAGTGGTTTGACTCTTGCTGTGTTGATCGCATGGTCCTCGAACCACTCCATGTAGATGTTTGCTACCACTGGCGAAAGAGACGAACCCATTGGAAGTCCATCATTTTGCGCGTAAAATAATGATTTAAAATAAATAAAGACTATGGAAGTCCGAAATTTTATTTCTACTCAATCATTGTCTACGAGTTTCAAACAAACAGTGAAATTAGTTTTAAAAAAACGTTCCATTTAATTTTTTACAAAATTTTTAAACAAACTCTTATTTACTTTCTTAGACACTAGAATCCGAGAAAGGAGTGCCATCTCGGAGATCTGTATGTTATAAAAAGATTTACAATATTTCTATAATTATTTATGTTTACATAGTTCAATCCCCTCTGGGAATATTTGTTATTATAGAAAAAGTATGAATATTTATTATGTTTACACAATTGTTTATTTATTAATTTTAAGAATGTTTGTTTGCGAACACTAATTAGCACCGACAACTTTCCCGATGTAAATGTTATGACAAATATCCTCAAATAGATCAAATCATAGTCATAAATTTTGTAGCTTTTACTTCTCTTGTTATTAATAAAAACAAAGTCATATATTATGTATTATAGGCAATTGAACATACTTTGTAACTTCCTATAAATCCTATAACAGATGAATTAGATTTTTGTTTTTTTTAAGTTTCTACATTAACGTTTTTAAAAGTTTTTGTTTTTCATCTTTAATATGATGTTGGATTTGTTATTACATATAATTATCAATTTTTTTTTAGCCTGTATTTAAAGTTGTTACTATTATTTTCAAAAATCACCATCTTGTTCTGGGTTTTCCACTTCTTTTTTACCTTTCTAGTTTTCGACGAGAAAGAAAATTAGATAACACCAAAAATGTGTTATTTGGGTGTATTTTGACCTATTTTGGCAATATCGTCGTGACGTCTGTCCGTGTCTGTGTGTGTGTGTGAAGGGCGGTTCGTAACACGATTGCTCCTAAACCGCCGAACCGATTTTCATGAAATTTTTAGGTAAAATAGTGTTAGCTCCCGCTAAATTTCGCGGTTGTTTATATATATTTTTAAAAACACACAACTGTATGAAGGACAAAGCGCATTCAGCGTATTTGGACATGCGCACCAACAACAAGTGAGATCCTTGTCAATCGCCTAGAGAAAAAGGCGTGTTAATTTCGTTCTCCAACTATTTTCAAATATCTACACCTGAAAGTGCTCGATTTTTGTGTACTGAAGCATAGAACTAGAAACTTCAACCCTTCAGCTACGTGGTGACATCATTAGATCCATCAGGGGCCCCTTGGAAGTGGAGAATTTGGCTGCAAAAGAGGTGAGTGCATTTGTCTGATTACCGTTGTGTGCCACCAATATTTTTTCCTATGGACGTTTAGATTATTTCGTAATTTGATATCAATATTTATGTTTGTTCGCGCTATCATTAATTAACATATTTACAGTCCACTGCATTTAGCGTTTTTTCTATCCGTGGACTAACAAATAGTGCACAATACAAAGAGCTGATTAGATTTTGGTCAAAATCCTATACAGTGAAACCTCCTATAAGCGGACACTCACAGTTTCCTCGATTTTGTCCGCTTATTGGAGGTGTCCGCTTATGGGAGAGAACTGCGAAATTTTAATATATATTTATTAACAATTTCCACTGCTTGAGTTTTTCCGATAATTAATTTTTCAGCAATCTTTCGTGCTGATAGATGTTCCTTCTTCGAAACGTTAACAACTTTTTTTCACGTAAACTAAGAAGTTTTTACTAGACGCCATTTCAATCTCAATCTATTACTACCCAACTGAACCATAAAAATAAAACTCAACCGTTCCTGCCAATAAAATATGTTGTAAATACGACAGAAGTATTTAGTCTCCGCATTAAAACGGAAAGAGATAATTCCATGGCTGCAGAGTGCGTTGTTGCCAACATACTACATAATATTTATGCCCCGTGCAGCCGTCCCGTCCCTTTGTCAGAGGTTCGCGTCCGGTTAAGTGAGGTTTCAGAATGTTTTCCAACAAATGTGTCCGCCTAAAGGGAGTGTCCGCCTAATAGAGGTGTCCTCAAGGAGAGGTTTCACTGTATACCTAAATGGAGCATCGCATCAATATGCGGTTTTCAAAATATAGGAGAACATATTTTTTTCAATATTTTATGTTATTACTGAAAACTTTGAGGGAGCTTCCGTCTCTGAGATATTTATAAAAAAGTGTCTACAAAGCTGATATAGCGTGGAGTAAACTTGAAGTGTGCTAACGGGCTAGAAAGCAAGCGCTGATCTGGGTCAAAATCTAGAGGGGTAATATTCGGCGAAAAAATTATTTTTAATTAGTTTTTTTTCTTTTAGAGGAGGTTTATTTTCCTGTTTTCCCTTTAATTGTGAGCAAAAAGTGATTTTTTTTTCTAGGGGGGGATAATTACTACGTTAACCCCCTCAATCCCGAGCTTGCTAAGAAGGTATCAGGTCCATCATAGATCCATAAATTTTTTTAAAATGTCTTTAATTGATTCTTGTTCCTTTCTTATTTTATTTTTTAACAAACCCTTCTACTAAGAAATGTCCGCAATCTCTTTAGCAGTACAAAACAGTTAATTGTTTATATTTTAACGGTCCTGCTGATAGTAAAATAAAAATGTCAAACAACGGACCATAGAACAGTGCACCATATTCTTTTAATAACGTCATTAGGGGACTTTCACTAACCAAGTCAACTCTAAAATGCATTGTTAGAAGCTCCGGTGGTCATTCAGGCGATAAAATTCTTGTGGTTGGTCTATCTGGGCACATCCTAACATTTTCTTTTGTTGATTTTATAAAATCTGATAGGTAGTTGGGAGCTTTTTGGTATAGTTTCCTCTCGTACAATTTTTCTTCCTCTTAATTCGCATAGCTATGATTTTTTCCAACTTCAGCTGGAAAGTGAAGCTTCTTGAAAGTGAAGGTAGTCTATCTTCGTCCATCCCAACCTTTTCCAATATTGATGATACGATGTTTCATCTTCTCCATCATCATGGGGATAGACGCGGAGGCAAGAAGAGCAATGTAGAGAATAAAAGCCAACGACCAGGATGGCAAGGCAAACAAACTGGTACTAACAGCACTAATTAAAGTACTAGAGTTGGATGCAACTCTATGAATGATATCCGACGTCATGCCCAACACGGTATAAAGCAGAAAGCTCCTTCTGAAGAAGGAGGACTCACTTAACTATAGCTTCTGGAATACCGACGTGACGGATCCAAAATGCTCTC
Source organism: Aspidapion aeneum (assembly GCA_963576565.1). Taxonomy (NCBI): domain Eukaryota; kingdom Metazoa; phylum Arthropoda; class Insecta; order Coleoptera; family Brentidae; genus Aspidapion; species Aspidapion aeneum. Next base: position 10,367,263 of record OY755044.1, on the reverse strand, counting down.
AGGTGTTGGATCTGGAGTTATTATCCAAAAATAGTTCGATATTAAACCTAAACTCGGCCAGTTGGCTGCTATATTCTAGGCAGAACTCGTAGATATTGAACTGTGTGCTTAATGGATTACTGGCCATGAATGGACAACAATCTTCTCTGATAGTTAAGCAGCCTTAAGAGCTCTTGAATCCGGCGTCATAAGGAATCTTGAGGAGCTGGAGTAACTCACTAAATACATGGATACCGGGGCATAAGGGAAATGAAGCCGGAGAACAAGCAGCGAGGGAAGCGGCATTTGCAGAGTTTTTATGTTATAAACCAGCCCTAAGGATAGATTATAATGTTGCTAAGAACAGCCTACAACAATATTGGAAAAATCCACCAGAACTGAAAACTCTAAAGAATTCCTTAAAGGACTTTATAAAAAAAGAGCCATGAACATCATTGGACTTAACAGAACGGAGTTCCGTATAGTGACTGGACCTTTTACGGGTCTCTGCTGACTAAGAGGACCCGTGCACAGAATGAGAATAACAGAAGGGACCGAATTCAGATTCTGTCTGGAGGTTGACGACACATTCAGACATGTCCTGTGCGAAACACTTTCGGTAAACCTCAGATTGATTCAGAAGATGGAGGACCCTGGTCGGGTTTAGTGCGACTCACTGTTGGCCACATTGAAAGGGCTACAAGACTCATTCACATTTGAATGATCATCATCATCCTGGAGTTAAGAAGGTGGTGACAAATTTTAAGGAAGAAAGAATAAAGGCTTCCGCTAATGCAGGCGTTATAATGCCCATGTAATAAGAAGAAAAATAGATTGGGCCCAATTGATTGTCGCCCAGATAGAAGCACACAGCTTTAGCTCCTTAAAGAGAAGATAATAGGCAATTTTTGTTGTTTTAAACTAGGCACGCGACTAAGGTGGTTCTAATAGCTTTTAACAGTTGCATTAATGGCCGCCTGCGATACAATAAAGTAATGGCTATAATGGCTTCGTTTTTACGTAAGACAGAATTTTTTATGTCATTCTGTAAGTCCATTGGCATTTCTGGAATAAATTTATTTTTTATGGGTTTTAAACGAAATTAGGGCCAGAACATGAATATTTTTTACCCAACTGCAGCACGGCGAAAGGAAGGGTAATGTTTTTCGTTTGGAATATGTACATATAAAAAAATAAAATAAATTAAAAAAAAATATATAATAAAAAGGTCTTTATTTCCCAGCATCAAAAACAAAAAATGCAGTAAATCCTTATAAATAACTTTTAGTATTACAACATATTATGCTAGGAAAATGCCGAAGATCAGGTGATCATCTTTGAGCAAAATAATCTCTGTATTAAATCTTAAGCATGAAAAAAAAAACTAAAAAAAGAAATACCAATTTTGATCAGTTTCCTAACTAAGGTGATTATTTTTATTTGATAAAGTCTTTGAGTAATAAATAGATTTTATTACTCTAAGACTTTATCAAATAAAAATATCGAACTTTTTTTGGATAATAATAATAATAATAAATAGATTTTATTACTCTAAGGATAAAGTTGACATTATACACATATAAAGAAAGCAAAATACAAGTGCAGGCGATTACCACAAGGTATTTTTTTGAAATCTATTTTTTAGTTACATTGATCTGAGATGAAAGTTTTTTTAAGTTCTTTTTTACGGATATTTTTGGGTTTGTTTTTAATTCTATCCGGGACATTGTTATAGTCTATGCCTTGGGATAACTATATTATTGGAATGTCTTAAATTGCGAGTATGATTATTTTTATTAAAAACTATTTTTTTAAATAAATACGAGGGCGATTTGTTTTGAATTATTTTATTAAAAAGGCAAGCAGAAAGCAAATTTCTTCGTCTTGTCATATTCAACCAATTAATTTTTTTGTCACATAGTCTGAATGAGATAGGACGCCGACGTCTAATGCCAAAATTTAATCGCAAGCAAGAGCTTTGCATGGTTTGTATTCTTTTTTCGTTCCTTGAGTCAATACACGGCCCATACATTATTGTATGTATGTATATTTGTGTCGCGCTAGAGGATAAACGGCTGAACCGATTTTGACAAAAAAGATGTCTGTAAACTTTTCGTGTCCTTGTATTGCAAGTATTTGACTATTCCTGTCCTCTAAGCCACGAATAGTCAAATAAAAAAGATGTCGCTACTGATCCTGGAGGTGGTATAGAGGCTGTATTTTTTTAAACAAGAATCAACATGGCGGTCATCAGACGCCATTTTGTCACATGATGTAGGCTTTAAGGCGTACAAATTACCCAAATTTCAGGCCATTTTAATAAAATTCTTTTGATCATTTTTTTATTTAGTCGGTTTAGAATGTTTTTCTACGTTGTCCGATGCCTATTCTCCACCTCCTTCGATCCTGACAATCATCTTCTGTCAGATTTTTTTGACTCATTGATCTTTGGATTGACTGTTGCCATTCTAGTTTAGGACGCCCTCTTTTTCTGCGCCCTATTGGTTGCCATTCTAGGACCTGCTTTGGTAATCTTTCGTCGTTCATCCGTTGTACATGGCCGTACCATATCAGTTGTCTTTTAGTGATGTTATCCGTTATGCTCCCTTCGATTCCCATTCTTTCTTTTATGATCTCATTTCTTATGTGATCTGTTCTAGATACTCTCATTGATCTTCTTATTGCATCCATTTCGACACTTTCCATTTTTGTTTTGTATTTTTCTGTTACGCGACAAGTCTCTATTCCATACAACCGCGTGCTTTTCACCATTGTTTCATATATGTTAAATTTTACATTCTTTTTTATCTCTCTGCTCCATAAAATACTGTTAAGACATCCAATAACCTTTTTTGCTTTTACTATTCTTTTTTCCAGTTCTTTACAGTCTGTTCCTGTCTTATCAAATGTGACACCCAAGTATACATACTTATTGCATGGAGATATTACTTGTCCATTGTCTAGTTCTAACTCACTGGATTCGTTTCCAATACATAAGTACTGTGTCTTGTCCACGTTCACTGTTAATCCCCACTTTTGGTATTCTTCCATTAACTTTCTCATCATATACTCCATGTCCTCTTTATCATTAGCTACAATTACTTGGTCGTCAGCAAACTGTAGTGTGTATATGGTAAATCGGTCGTTAAGTTGTATTCCCATGCCGTGCACTTTCCGTTTCCAGTTTTTTAGAGCTACTGCGATATATATTTTAAAAAGAGTTGGAGAAATACAACATCCCTGTCTTAAGCCTTTTGTTACCAGGAATTCTTTTGAAAGTCGATTTCCAATTTTAATTTTAGATTTTGACCCTTTGTATAGTTCTTTTATCGCTTTTATGTATGTATGATTGATATTAGTCTGCTCTAGCACTGTCCATAGTTTATCTACTGGAACGGTATCATATGCTTTTTGTAGGTCCACAAAGGTAACATGAGTCTCTATATTTCTGGCGCTCCTTTTCTCAATTACTTGTTTTAGACAAAAAACATTATCACTACAAGATCTGCCTGCACGAAACCCACTTTGCTCTTCTTCTTCTTGTTCATGAAAATCCATCTCTATTAGATCTCTAAGAATCCTACCGTACAATCTACTGAGAGTACTAGTTACTGAAATTCCTCTGTAATTGTTGCAATCCAGCTTGTTTCCTTTTTTATGTATTGAGGATATGAATGCAATTTTCCAATCATCAGGTACTGGATGTCCGTTTATGCATTGATTGATAATATATGTGAGATTTTCGATTAGTTTCTCTGATCCATATTTGAGCATTTCAGCATATATTCCTCCAGGTCCGCTAGCTTTTCCGGATTTTAGCTTTTTAATACTATTTTTTATCATTTCTTTTTCGATGATTACTTCCTCTCCGTGTACTTCTATGTCTCTCCTCGGAGAGGCTGCCAGATATTCGGGTCTTCTTTCCTGCAGCAGTCCCTTGTAGTGTTCTGTCCATTGTTCTGGTTTGATGATCTGGATGTTTACTTTTTCTTTTGTTGGGTTTTTTACCGTAGAAATGAATTTCCATACTTCAGAACTCTACCTACCTCCTACGAGTGTATTGATATCGTGGCATTTGCGCTCGAACAGTTCATTTTTTTCTGTGCGTATCAAATTTCTCAGCTGTCTTTGGTTTCCCTGTAGATCTCTAGGTCTCTTTGTTCTTTAGTACTGAGCCATTTCAAGTATGTGCGTTTTTTCTCTTTGACCATTTCCTGTATTTTCTCCGTCCACCACATCTTCCTGCTATTTCTATTATCTTGGTATCCAACAGCTTCGATGCTTGCTTCCTTCAAGCTTTTTATTATGTTTGTATATATCTCTTCAAATGAGTGTTCTGTGTTTATTAATTTTTTATCTAATCGGTTCTGATACAATCTTTGAGTACTTTCGATTTCTAAACTTCTAAAGTTGTATTTTTGATTGTCTTCGATGCATTCTAGGTTTTCATTTTCTTCAATACTTTCGTCCTTATGTGTTTTTCTGAAAGGGAATAATATTTTTGCTTTTACTAGATGGTGGTCAGGTCCACAGGTAATACCACGAAGTGCTCGCACATCATACCACTTTAATTGCGAGTGTTGTCCACCTATAGCATAGTCAATGATTGATTTAAGATTTCTTGTTGGCCGAATCCAGGTATATCGATGAATATCCTTATGCCTAAAAAAACCATTATTTATTTTTAGGTTGTGGGTTTCACACAATTGCATCAGTCTCAAGCCATTATCATTTGTTACTTCTTCTCCAAATGGTCCTATCACATTGCTCTGGGTTTGTCTACCTCTTTTGATCATCCATTGCGCAAATGTCCTCTAATTTGTTGTAGTTCCTTTGTAGTCCTCCCTGCTCCTACCCATCTCCCCTCCTGTCATTCCTCCACCCTCTTCAAAAATCATATTCGCATAATATCTTTCTATCTATCTTTCTGCACACGCTTTAAGACTTTTTTCCCAACACCATTTTACTATTTCCCGTGTCCCTCTCCCTCGCTGATCTCTGTTACCCTTATTATTAACTTTCACAAATATAGAGCGATTTCAAAAATTGTTTCTGCACATGCTTTAAGATTTTTTTCAACACCATTTTACTAGTTCCTCCTCCCCTACCTTTACTAAATGTTTGTAGAAACGCACCTATCTACCCTTTGAGTATAGCTCAATATTTGACACAAATGCATGATTTAGGTAATAATTCGGTACCTGGGTTTAGTTAAACCCCAGCAAGACGGAAATGGTTCTCTTTACAAAGAAGAGGAAGATAGTAGGCTTCAAAGCACCACAAATGTACGGAAGACCACTTGCACTATCGCAAGAGGTTAAGTACCTGGGGATGGTGCTAGACAGTAAACTAAGCTGGAAACAACATATAGACCGACTCACAACAAAGACGATAAAAACATTCTGGCAAGTAAGAAGGGTGGTAGGAAGAAAGTGGGGACTCAGCCCAAGGATCATGCACTGGATCTACACGGCCATCATAAAACCGAGGATCCAATACGGATCCGTGGTTTGGTGGCCGGGGGAATGAAAACCACCAGCGCCAAAAAGCTCGAAAGCATGCAGAGGCTAGCGACCTTGAGCATCACCGGAGCTCTAAGGTCTACTCCTAAGATAGCCCTGAATACGATCCTGGGTCTCCCATCGCTGTCCACATGGATAAAGAAGGAAGCGATGCCTAAGCATACCTTAGGATAAGGGACGCGAGCGTGTGGAGAAGGAGCGGTGGACAAAAAGGACATTCGGAGATCGCGACTGTGACGGAAAAGGAGATTCCTTTATCGACGTACAGGCTAGTGATGCCAGAAAAGCGGTTAAGGGAGATGGATACCGTGTAACCATACCACCAAGGGATGCATGGAAGGAGGACGGAGTTGAACTCCTTAGCGACACCACGGTCTGCTATACAGACGGATCAAGGCTGACAGACCGGAATTCGACCGGTGCAGGAGTGTACGTGGAAAGCAAGAGCATTGGAAAAAGCTACCCGCTGGGATCCAATGCAACAGTCTTCCAGGCAGAGGTTTACGCTATACTGGCGTTAACATGGGAGGAAGAAATTAGGAACGAAACAGGAAAACGCCTCTGCATCTGTTCAGACAGTCAAGCTGCACTGAAAGCACTGTGTAAACCAACCATGTCCGCAGGTTTGGTGCAGGAGTGTGCGGATGCACTTCAGGAATTGGCCGGCGTAAGAGAGGTAGAGCTCATATGGGTCCCAGGCCACGTGGGAGTCCCCGGAAACGAGAAAGCGGAGAGACTCGCCAGGGGAGGATCCCAGCAGAAATGCGTCGGGCCAAAACCGTTCCTGGGGCTCACAAGAGGACAAATGAAGTCGGCTCTAACAGAGTGGACCCAGAAAGAGATACAAAGGGAGTGGACCAACACAGGAAATGCCAGACAGGCGAAGGAGTATGTGACAGGCTACAGCAAATCCCGTAGGGACTGGCTGCTCCGTAGAACACGAAGAGAGGTGGGAGCCATAGTGGGAGTCCTGACCGGACACTGCGTCCTACAAGGACACCTGGCAAAGATGGGAGTGAAGGAGGATGCGACGTGCGAGCGATGTTGGGCCGAGGACGATACCTCGGCGCATTTTCTCTCATCATATGAAGCATACAGGGAGGTAAGAAGAGAGGTATTCGAAGAGGAGGCCTTTGAGACGGAGGACCTTCTGAATCTGAGGTGCCCCGTTATTCTGGCCTTTGTACAGAAGACGGGCAGATTCCTTAGCGAGGGAAGGACGCAGTAGGGGGATGCCCGGGGGTTGGCGAAAAGGGCGCTTCATGTGCCTAGTCGCCAGGCCTAGAGCCTACCCGACACTACTACTACTACTACTAGTTAAAGGAATGGCTGATTAACAATTAAACCTAAAAATTGGAAATAAAAAAAAATTAATTAAAAAAACACCAAACTGCTATATTTACTTGTAGCTAATAGTCGCAGTTGGATAAAAATACAAAACTTTATAATTTCGTAAGTGCGCGTTGCGCATCAAAACTAAAAGTTGCATAGCAGTTGGTTGTTTTTATTTATTTAATTTTTTTTTATTGTAGATTGGATGGAGCGTATTTCACCTAATCATCTGTCACCAAACTGTCTGCCTGTTGATGTTTGAATATTTCTATTTTGAATTGCGTGTTTTTAGCAACAATCTGTAACAAATATTATATTTAGATAATTTAATAAAATTTATTGTTAATTTCCTATTTACATTGAGAAAGGAATATCCGTCTTTAAATCAATAAACAAGGCTACTGAAATATCAGTTTTGCAACTAAACTGTGCCGTGGCGCGATCATATCTAGTCGAACTTTTAGTTTTTTCTTCTTTCAATATCATAGATATGATCTGATACGCTATTTTCATAATTAGTACGTTGGTACCACCTAGGAACGACCTTCCAGTCTCTATTTCTGTTGAACGCTCGTAGTACCGATTGTTTGTCTGCGTTCGAATATTTTATTTTTACATAAAGATATAATATAATAAGGCAAGTAAGAATAGAAAACACAGAAATCGAAAATCAATCTGATATTAATTTAAAAACAGAATCGTTCAACACTGCAAAGCCAAAACCTAAATATTCAATTGTAAAAGTTTTTGACGATCTAGAATCTCCAAGCCAAAGTTGTAAAACTTTTAGGTATGTAAAAGATGATAGTTTGTCTTTGATAAAAGATTTAGTTCAATACGGCGAAGTTAAAGTGGATGTAACAACTGATTTTTGTTGTTCACACCGAAAGGTACTGATAATAATTTACTTCGAATAGAAGTAGAATTATAAGAGAAAAAGAAACACAAAACCAGAACAACTTAAGTACTAAAACTTTACCGTAAAAAAGAACGAAGGCCAGAAGATATTGTAGATTATGAGAAATCATCAATTTATACTGAAGGAAAATTCTTCAAAAGCATTGCTAAGAAGTCAGACAAGATAGTTTTAGAAAATCTTAGCAAAATATTGGTTGGTGGTATCACTGCCATCAAACAAGAAAATAAAATAGATAAATTTTCGAATAAAGCAGATTTTGAGGAACAATCTTCTTGTGATACTAAAGCTCCCAGCTTCCATACAGTTAGGAAAACAGTTCTACACTACAAAACTTGCCGTAAACTAAGTGAAAAAGAAAAATTTGAACCTGTAGATTCAAGTAGCTTACAAGATGAAATTTCAGAAGGTAGTGATAGTGAATATGATAACTTTGTAGTTAAATCTAACGATACAAAACATAAGTTAGTAGAACAAAAAAGAGAAAGAGAGACAAATAAATATTAAGACATAAAAGAAGAAAAAACAAATAAGTGGTCAGAAAACAAGACATAGTACATGGTGGCAAAACAATTAGAGAAATTAGAAAACCTTTAAAATCTGAAGAAGTTAAACTAGGCTTAATTAAAGATACCTTTAAGAATTTTTGTTTGTGGTTTAAACACTGTTAGAAAATAACCCATTATTATTACAGTTCTTCTTGAGCAATTTTATAATCACTGGTATTGGGTACCAATGGTTTGCCTATAACTCATACAAATTTAACAACAGGCTGCCATCTGAACCTATAAGTATTGCCAAAGACGCGGCATAGTTCCTAAATAAGAACAAATTGTTAGTATTCGAATACGTACCTATTATTGATCTGCTTCTGCGACCAAGGATAGATCCTGATACTTGATAGCACGCTAAAATTGGTAATGTTTGAAAAAACATGACTTAGAAATTTAAAACAACAGGAGCTGACCTCATTGATATCGAAATATATACGATGGATACTTACCTAGTTAATTCATTAATGTTTAATTTATATGGTTTATTTATTATTGTTAAAGTAATAATTACACACATATTTTATTCAAATATAATAAAATAGTAAAAAAAATATAATAAAAAAGTTAATGGTTTAAAAAAAAACAAAACTAATAATAAAGATAAAATGAAGCCATTATAAAGCGTAAAATAATTATTTCAGACCTGGTTCAGAAGGAACCGTCCCTAACACTGAAGCCGCAATACCTGGCTGAATAGCTAGGCTAATTTTTTGTGTTATGAAATTTTTGGTCTTTATTGAGGGAATAAGGCGACTTAAATCACAAAAACAAAAAGGACATTCGGAAATCGCGACTGTGACGGAAAAGGAGATTCCTTTATCGACGTACAGGCTAGCGATGCCAGAGAAGCGGTTAAGGGAGAAAAGGAGATACCGTGTAACCATTCCGCCAAGGGATGCATGAAAGGAGGACGGAGTTGAATTCGTTAGCGACGCCACGGTCTGCTATACAGACAGATCAAGGCTGACAGACCGGAATTCGACCGGTGCAGGAGTGTACGTGGATAGCAAGGGCATTAGAATAAGCTACTCGCTGGGATCCAATGTAACAGTCTTCCAGGCAGAGGTTTACGCTATACTGGCGGTAACATGGGAGGAAGAAATTAGGAACGAAATAGGAAAACGCCTCTGCATCTGTTCAGACAGTCAAGCTGCGCTGAAAGCACTGTGCAAACCAACCGTGTCCGCGGGTTTGATGCAGGAGTGTGCGGATGCACTTCAGGAGTTGGCTGACGTAAGAGAGGTAGAGCTCGTATGGGTCCCAGGCCACATGGGAGTCCCCGGAAACGAGAAAGCGGACGGACTGGCCAGGCGAGGATCCCGGCAAAAATGCGTCGGGCCAGAGCCTTTCCTGGGGCTCACAAGAGGGCAAATGAAGCTGGCCTTAACAGAGTGGACCCAGAAAGAGATACAAAGGGAATGGACCAACACAGGAAACGCCAGACGGCGAAGGAGTATGTGACAGGATACAGCAAATCCCGTAGGGACTGGCTGCTCCGTAGAACACGAAGAGAGGTGGGAGCCATAGTGGGAGTCCTAACCGGATACTGCGTCCTACAAGGACACCTGGCAAAGATGAGAGTGAAGGAGGACGTGGCGTGCGAGCGATTTTGGCCCGAGGACGAGACCTCGGCGCATCAAGACGAGAGATATTCGAAGAGGAAGCCTTTGAGACGGAGGACCTTCTGAATCTGAGGTGGCTCGATATTCTGGCCGTTGTACAGAAGACGGGCAGATTCCTTAGCGAAGGAAGGACGCAGTAGGGGGGATGACCTGAGGTTGGCGAAAAGGGCGCTTCAGGTGCCTAGTCGCCAGGCCTAGAGCCTACCCCACATATATTTTCTAGGATTTTTTAAAATGACTTTTTGACAGGTCAAATTGTCAAACGGTAGTGTTATTTTCATTTAGTATTGCTTGACAACGTCTTTTCCAGTCTCTTCTGAAAAAACTACACTCAAATGAATCATCTTCTATTAGTAGTTCAAATTCTTAGTATATCTTATAAAATCTTTTATCTGAAGCATTTTTCATTTTTAACATTCTTTGTGTTAGCTATTCTTATATTTATTTCCTATGTATAGAATCCTTTTAGTATTTCATTTGTTGCGTCGTCAGATTCTTCCTCTTCTTTTTTTATATTTCTATCTTCCTTTATTTTCTCCCTTATTGCTAAGTAATTTTTCGAAAATATCATAATAATATAGGAAAATAATTTTATAATAAATTTAATTTTACTTTTTTGATATTTTCTTTTATAAAATAGTTGAACCCATTTCAACATTTACTGTTATTGTTAGGGTACCAGTTAGCAGTAAACGAAATTTAAAACTGTCGTCGCAAATCACTTGCACTTTTCAACACCGGTTTTTCTGCTACTGCTGTTCAGTTAAATCTGATCCAGTTTTTAGTTAATCCTGTTTAGCATCAAAAGTGATCTTATTATTACGTATAGCAATATACAGGGTGTTCTCTTACAACTTTAAATTATCAACTTCCCCACACACATAATACAAAATTAAGTTTTTTATGATTCTTCATCCTTCTTTGTTTGTTCTGCAAATCATTATCATTACTTTAAAGACTTTTTTTACCCAATTTTTTCAGAACCTTTCTTTTCGGAAAAATTTTGAAAATTATTTAAGGAAAAACGTTATTTTTAAAAAAGTCTTTCTGTTGAAAAATTACGTTTTGAAAAGGGATTATGCAAAGAAATTTTCAGGCACAAAATGTTCCGCAGGTCGGCTTTAAAACGGCTTGGGAACCCAGCACCCACTCTGAATGAAGATGTAGACTTCTTACTCAAAGTAGATCAATCAATCAAATCATCTGTTTGTTAAGACATTATTTGTATTACGAAGAGAACAACCTTGTATAGCTAGTAATTTCCATGCATTAAAAATGTGCATTTGGACAAACACACAGTTTAAGAGAGTCACTTTCACGCTGAATTATTTTTTGTTGCAGGAAAAAAAAAGGAAACAGAAGAAGAAATTAGTAAGATTAAATGTCTGATAGCTGACGGTCATAAATAATATATTTCTGCTATACAGTGTATTTCAAAAATTAGTTTATTAAGTTTTTTCTGATAGAGGCATCAGCAAGTTTAAATTATTATTAGGTGTAATAAAATTTGGTTGTACTAGTGTGTTTATTCATCTAGGTCCTGCATGTTTCTTCAAATCCTCCGCCCATCTGATTTGGGGTCTTCCCCAGTTTCTTTCTTTCCCCAGGTCTCCAGTTTACAATACATTTGTTTTATCGATCGTCTTTTTGTCTGATAGAATGACCGGCAAATCCCTTACTTTTGCTTTGTTTCTTTTTCTATCTGTTAGCTTTACATGTAACATTTTTTTTTCCATTGATCTTTGGGCATTTGTTACCTTACCTTGTTTTATGTTGTCAGTTTTATGTTGTATTTATACACTTTCGCTTTGAGGTTTTGAGGTCTTGAGAATATTTTGTATTTTTAAATATGTAGCCTAATTTACCGAATGCTGCTTAGGCCAGTCCAACTCGTCTCTTGATTTCAGGGGTTTTGTTTTCTTTCTTTAGCTTAATAATTTGTCGCAGATATATATATATATATATATATATATATATATATATATATATATATATATTTCTCAAATTGTTCTAATTTTTCTTGATTTATTCTGATTATGATATCTTCATCGGTGTTTGTTATGATTTTAGTTTTAGTGTAGTTCATATTCAAGCCTATATTTTTAGCTGCTGTATCCAGTTCTTCCAGTATTTTTATCAGCTCTTCTTTCTTATCTGTTATTAAGGCGATATCATCGGCATATCTTAAGTGGCTCGAGTATTGTCCGCATACTTTGATGGCTATTTCTTCCTAATCTAAGGTTTTAAAAACATTTTCTAGGGCCTGGTTAAATTGTTTAGGGGATATTATGTCATCCTGGCTGACACCTCTTCTTATGCGGATAAGCTTGGTTACTTCGTGGATTTTGATTGATGTTGCTGCTTCGCTACATAATATTGAGGTATTAATTAAACATGTTTAGATGTTTAAAGACGGATTGAAGAAGAGTAAAAAGATAGATACTAGTAGCGTATCAAACAAAAAAGAAGTAAACATCTAAAAATTTTCGTTGCCTTAAAAATAAAAAGTGCATAAATGTTTCTGGCAGTTTCATGTTTACGGAAAAAAAAACGAATTCTAATAAAAAGATGTTCAACAACAGTTTTGGTTGCTTTGATGTATAATGTAAACAAAACATTTATTCAATTTACTGAAAGTTTCCTATATACAGCAAAAGAAGAGAATGTATAAAAGGTAATAAAAAATTAAATCTTTTAAAACAAAATTTGACATTAATTATAGTGAATTATAGTGGAGCTTTGTAAAAGACAAACAATAGAACTTCTTTAAATCTTCTTTACTAGTGCCTAAAAAAATAAGCACGTGTATGTGAATAGGAAATTTTTGCACTATTGATAGATCTCTTTAGGTTTGATGCATGAAAAGAGGTTTGAGTACTCGTGGAGAAGATTAAGGGAAGTTTTCTTGTTCGTATTAAATATTTTAATTTCATTAAGAACTTTGCATATCCGAAGTATACAAAAATCCTCTTGGTATTAATTTTGTCACTTTATTTTTCAGATGCTCTGTATAATTTGACTTTCCCCAGAAGGAACATGCTATATAACAGTAAAATTAATGGTATCAAAGCTATTACAATATGAAGGTGTCATATAAATTTCACAGTGAATATTATCGAGTTAATGCATCTTTTTAGTGCATTTTTAACGTTTCTGGCCAAATATTTTGTATTCCGTTACGCCAAAACCTTCCTTTGGGGTTCTGGGAGATAATTTAATTTCGGTGTAAAATTTTTGGTGAAGAATGAGACATCTTATCGCCTTTAATTTGGGGTATTAATTATTATTACGAAAATTACTTTATATGTCAAAAAAAAATGTAAATTTCTTCTTATAATAACTGATTGTCTGACCCAGTTTTCCTTTACGGTGCGTGTACAGTTAAAAGCCTACTTTGCGGGAGTAAGAGCAGCTCGTTTTTGCTGCATCGGCTGTGTTACATCATAGCAGAATTTAGCCCCCGGCTGAGGATACATCTGCATAAACATCCTGTGTTAAACAAGTCCAGTCATTATTTATATTTATATATATTTATCGGGTTCACAACGTTCTACGTCTTCCGATACCCAATCTCCACTCGTTTCTGTTTGCCCATAATTCATCATCTAGGCCTCTTATGCTTATTTCACTGTCTATTCCTTCTCTACAGCTTCTCCTTGACCGTCCTCGTTTCCATCGGCCAGTTGGTTTCCATTGTAGTATTTGTTTGGGTAGTCTTTCATCATTCATTCTTTGTACATGTCCGTATCACACTAGTTGTTTTATTCTTATATCATCCACTAAAGTACGTTCACCCACTGTCATAATTTCTCTTATTCTTTGATTTGTAAGTCTTTCTCTTTTTGATTTCCCTGCTGCTCTTCTCCAATAGTCCATCTTCGTAGCGGAAAGCATTTTTTTTGTTCTATCCTTGATTGGCCATACTTCTGAGCCTTATGTCATAATACTTTTTACAATGGTGTTATATATAAGCTTTTTGTTATGTTTTGATATACTTTGGTCCCAAATTATTCCATTTAATAAAGTTATTGCTTTTCTTCCTTGTACGTTGCGATCTTTTATAGCTTTGTCTAGTGTTCCGTCAGCTGTAATTTTTAGACCCAAGTATTTATCTCATCACAGGACTGAATTCGCTGCCCGGTATTTCAGATTAGATCCTGTTTCATTCCACCGATACACATATAATCTGTTTTATTGAGATTAACCTCTAGTCCCCACTTATTGTACTCTTCTATTAGTTTTCGTGTCATATATTCGAGGTCGTCATAATATTATTTATATTTCACGTTGAAAAAAGTTCAACACCAGTATTTACTAAAGGATCTACAGTGCTAACTGCTACAATACTAGGTCTACAAGTCTAGATTTTGGTTGAAGGTTTAACTTATTTTTCCTGTGAATACAATAGTTTTTAATATTTACGTAAATTGTTCATAAATACTTTGCGATATGGGTCATCTTTTTTCGTTGTAACAAAGACATTATTTCCTCACAATGGTTAGAAAGAAATAAAAATAATATAATATTTTAGATTAAAAATGGTAGCCATATTTAAACCTCTGAACGTCACTAGGAAATGTCGAATAATAACGGTGTGAATCAGTGTCAGCTGTCCGCTATATTTTACACACAGACTTCAAATTTGAAGTCTGTGATTTTACATGTTAATTTTTTAGACAAGTTAGCGACGATTAAACCGCTGGTCGATTGTTTTGGTGAATGTGTAATTGAAAAGGGATTCTAATATATCTTGTGCTTTTTACAGTATTTAAATATTGATACGTATCTAATACAGTAATGCATTTACACATATAGTTTTACTTATTTATGTATTATTTAGCTTTGAAAGTTTTTTTATCAGTTATGGATTATTTTTACTATTTTTCGAACTATTAACCACCCCTCAGGGGTGGTCCTACAATTTAAGAGTATTTTTAACGGGAATCCTACGACTGCACGGATTAAATTTCCGAATTATGTCAATTCGTTACAAATTTTTTATTTAGTTTTTCTTTATTTCTAAAGTTAATTTAAATTTGTATGAGATGAAACTCACTGAGAAATGCTTACTATCATATTGCACATTAGGGTAAACCAAATCTTTGAGTATTAAAAAAATTTACAGTTAAACCGGTCGGTATGAAGTCTATAGACTTGATACTTAAACCTAAAATGCTAAGTTTTAAGGTTTTACTAAATACTGGTGCAAAAGTTTAAAAACTTCTCTATCTATCTAATTTATGTATTTAGCTTTGTTCATCGTTCCAACTCCCGGATGTTTCTCCAAATTGTCCACCCATCTAATTTGAGGTCTTCCCCTACTTCTTTTATTTTTCAAAGGACTCCAGTTATTTTCTGTAAATTAAAAACATCTGCAACTATAATATTTTCAGGTAAGTATTAGGAACTCCGTAGTTTCTTCGTAGCACAGTATCAAGCCAAATTTTTTTTTGGAAATTTTGATGAAATTTTTTTTGACCAAATGGGTACTAAAATGTGCAGTTTTTTAATTTTTTAAAATAGTTAACTGTGTAAAAATATATATTATAATACATTAAATTAAACCTCTTGAAGCTCTCTACATAACAATATAAAAGTTAGCGAACAAATGTTTATAATAGCGCCGAGACAGGTCGCCAAATTCACTTCGGTTTTGAATTTTGGCATTTAAATTTTTTTTTTCTTACAAACACTAACCTTTAGATCAACTTTGGAGGTCATTTTTAATATTTTGTAGGGCAAGCATTTAAAATATAATTGTTTTGACCAAAATCCAATAGCAAAAAAGTTAACATTTTTTTGACTAAATTTGAAATTTTTTGAAAATTTACAACTTTTGCTTCTATTTTTCTCAAAAACTATTACATCCGCAACTATAATATTTTCAGGTTAGTATTAGGGACTCCGTAGCTTCTTTGTGGCACAGTATCAAGAAAAAAATTTTTTTGGAAATTTTGATGAAAATTTTCCTGACCCAATGGATACCAAAAAGTGCAGTTTTAAAATTTTTTAAAATAGTTAACTTTGTAAAAATATATATTATAATACATTAAATTAAACCTCTCGAAGCTCTCTACACAACAATATAAAAATTAGCGAACAAGTGTTTATAATAACGCCGAGACAGGTCGCCAAATTCACTTCGGTTTTGAATTTTGGCATTTTAAACTTTTATTTTTTCTGACAAACACTAACCATTAGATCAACTTTGAAGGTCATTTTTAACATTTTGTAGGTTAAGCAATTAAAATATAATAATTGTTTTGACCAAAATCCAGTAGCAAAAAAGTATACTTTTTCTTGACAAAATTTTTAATTTTTTGAAAATTTACAACTTTTGCTTTTATTTATCTCGAAAACAATTACATCTGCAACTATAATATTTTCAGGTTAGTATTAGGGACCCCGTAGCTTCTTTGTAGCATAGTATCAAGGACCTTTTTTTTTTGAAATTTTGATGAAAATTTTCCTGACTCAATGGATACCAAAAAATGAGGTATTTAATTTTATAAAATAGTTAACTTTGTAAAAATATATATTATAATACATTTAATTAAACCTCTCGAACCTGTCTACATAACAATATAAAAATTAGCGAACAAGTGTTTAGAATAACGCCGAGACAGGTCGCCAAATTCACTTCGGCTTTGAATTTTGGCATTTTAAACTTTTATTTTTTCTGACAAACACTAACCTTTAGATCAACTTTGGAGGTCATTTTTAACATTTTGTAGGGTAAGCAATTAAAATATAATAATTGTTTTGCCAAAATCCAATAGCAAAAAAGTTAACTTTTTTTTGACATTTTTAATTTTTTGAAAATTTACAACTTTTGCTTTTATTTTTCTCGAAAACTATTACATCTGCAACTATAATATTTTCAGGTTAGTATAAGGGACTCCGTAGCTTCTTTGTAGCAAAGTATCAAGGAATTTTTTTTTGGAAATTTATATGAAAATTTTCCTGACCCAATGGATACCAAAAAGTGCAGTTTTTTAATTTTTTAAAATAGTTAACTTTGTAAAAATATATATTATAATACATTAAATTAAACCTCTCGAAGCTGTCTACATAACAATATAAAAATTAGCGAACAAGTGTTCATAATAACGCCGAGACAGGTCGCCAAAGTCACTTCGGTTTTGAATTTTGGCATTTTAAACTTTTTTTTTCTGACAAACACTAACCTTTAGATCAACTTTGTAGGTCATTTTTAATATTTTGTAAGGCAAGCAATTAAAATATAATAATTGTTTTGACCAAACTCCAATAGCAAAAAAGTTAACTTTTTTTTGAAAAAATTTTTAATTTTTTGAAAATTTACAACTTTTGCTTTTATTTTTCTCGAAAACTATTACATCTGCAAGTATATGATTTTCAGGTTAGTATTAGGGACTCCGTAGCTTCTTTGTAGCACAGTATCAAGGAAATTTTTTTTTTTGAAATTTTGATGAAAATTTTCCTGACCCAATGGCTACCAAAAAGTGCAGTTTTTTAATTGTTTAAAATAGTTAACTTTGTAAAAATATATATTATAATACATTAAATTAAACCTCTCGAAGCTGTCTACATAACAGTATAAAAATTAGCGAACAAGTGTTTATAATAACGCCGAGACAGGTCGCCAAAGTCACTTCGGTTTTGAATTTTGGCATTTTAAACTTTTATTTTTTTCTGACAAACACTAACCTTTAGATCAACTTTGGAGGTCATTTTTAACATTTTGTAGGGTAAGCAACTCAAATATAATAACTGTTTTGACCAAAATCCAATAGCAAAAAAGTTAACTTTTTTTTTACAAAATTTTTAATTTTTTGAATATTTACAACTTTTGCTTCTATTTTTCTCAAAAACTATTACATCTGCAACTATAATATTTTCAGGTTAGTATTAGGGACTCCGTAGCTTCTTTGTAGCACAGTATCAAGAAAAATTTTTTTTGGAAATTTTGATTAAAATTTTCCTGACCCAATGGGTACCACTTCCACTTTTGTCTGTGTGTCTCTGTGTTCATCGTTCTAGTTCCCGGATGTTTTTCCAAATTGTCCATCTAATTTGAGGTTTTCCCCTACTTCTTTTATTTTTCAAAGCTCTCCAGTTTGTTTCTGTAAATCAAAAAGCATACATTGATATAAAACACTTAATCGTAAAAAGTGATAAAATATTTAATTGCTTAACATACAGAGTGTTAGAACCGCTGGCTGTAGGTACCCCTTTTTAAAAAACATATATTGCTTTGCTGGCTTTTAGCAGATCACCAAATTTTAGAAATAAAACAGGAATGATAAAAAAATAATCTACAAGGTTTTAAGAATAAATTGCTTTATATTTACCGTGTCAATACCCATCTTGGTACCACTTTAAGAAAAAAAAAATTGTTTTATTTTTTTTTGTTTAACATTCACAGTGTTAGAACCGCTGTAGGTACCCCTTTCTAAAAAACATATATTGCTCTGCTGGCTTTTAGCAGATCATCCAATTCTAAAAATAAGACAGGAATGATAAAAAATGATCTACAAAATTTGAAGATTTAATTGCTCTATTTTTACCGTGTTAGTACCCATCTTGGTACCACTTTTACAAAAAAATTATTGTTTTTTTCTATCATATTTTATTACATTTTTTTATGCAACTCTGCTAGCTTTAGTCAAGCAACATTACTTTAAGATATCGAAGCCTAAAACATTAAAAAGTGATCTAAAAAAAACTGAATTGACCACATAAATAAATGAAGAAATAAATTTTGGCTCGATATCTTTAAACCATCTTAAAGAATATAAACGAGTTTCTAATTTATCATACAACATTTTTACACAAAACGATTTAAATAAATTACGTAACAAAAAATATCATCTAGTTCTCTGTATTGTTAGGAACACATCTCTGAAATTCCAAGTAGCAATATCGTAACCAGTGGCGGCTGGTGACGTTATAAATGGGGGAGGGGGGGCAAGAAACTTAAATGAGATAAAAACTTACCGCACAATTTTATTTTAGTATTTTCCAAACAAGTAGCTAATTGGTGTAGTTTTTAGTTTATTTGTTTATACGGGTGTTCGGCACATGAACCGTCAAATTTTTTTGAGATGTTGTTGGGGTCATTTGCTACCTTTTCAACCTTGGAACTTGGGTCCTTAGAGTTACGGCTAAAGAGATATGAATTTTTCATTTTTTTTTCTCAAATTACCCAAAATCCCACATTTAAACCCTTGTAAGCTTTTTGTTAATGTCTGGAAAACCACCATTTTTTTTTATAATTCTGTAATCTTATGCTACTTCAGCTAATTTATAGATTTGTTAAAATTTATGTGCCAAAGGGACATACGAGGTTTTTTAATAAAGAAAATTAGTGATTTTGTGAAAGAAAATCAATTTTAAAATTAAAACTTAAAAAAAGTATCGACACTTGAGAACTTCATTTTCTTTTAAAAACTTCTCTAATTGATTACCTTTCTAACGGTAGGCTACACTTTGATTAAAAAAACAATTCTGCTTTAAAATACGGATATTCCGTGAGACGGGCAATAATCGTTCGGACTTGATAAGAAAAACAATTTGATGTTTATGATCGTTTCGAACAAAATTTATAAATAAAGAACACAATACATTATTGTTATAAATTTAACTTTTGTTCAAGTAGGTAAAGGATCATAAATATCAAATTATTTTCTTACCAATTCCGAACGAGTCTCGCCCTTCTGACGGAATATCCGTATTTTAAAGCAGAAATGTTTTTTTTTTAAATCAATGTGTAGCATAACTTTAGAAAGGTAATCAACTAAAGAAGTTTTTAAAAGAAAATGAAGTTCTCAATTGTCAATACTTTTTTTGATTTTTAATTTTGAAATTGATTTTCTTTCACAAAATCACTAATGTGCTTAAATAAAAAACCTCGTATGGCCCTTTGTTACATCAATTTTAACAATATCTATTAATTAGTTGAAGAAGCATAAGATTACAGAATTATTTAAAAAAAATGGTGCTTTTCCAGACATTAATAAAAAGCTTACGAGGGTTTAAAGGTGGGATTTTGGATAATTTGAGAAATTTAAAAAAAAAATTGATCTTTTTAGCCGTGACCCTTAGGACCCAAGTTCCAAGGTTGAAAAGGTAGCAAATGACCCCAACAATATCCCAAAAAATTTTGACGGTTCATGTGCCGAACACCCTGTAGATAAAGTCCATTCGCCTTTCTTTTTTATGGCCCAGTAGAGCAACCTCGAAAATCACAACAATGATATCACACATTCCCTTTGACACTCACGCAGGATCACTTCGTGGATTGTTCATAGCAAGACAAATAAAGCAAAAAAAAAGCATTTCTTTTTTCACAACAGCACAACCAGTTTTCAGCATCGTATAATTTTTTATTACATTTGCTATTATAAGTTCTTTTGGAACACCCCTTGGCGGCATTACTTGCACTAAAATTTTGGTTAATTTTTACGTCCGGTCTATGTGGCTCTAAAGATTTTATTTGTAACACAGTTAATTATTTAATCGACATTATTTATTTCTATTTTGTAAACAAACAATGACACGCGACTCGCAAGGCGTTTTACTACTGACATACCCCATATCAAACGTCTTCACTAAGGATAGAACCGGCAACACGTAGAAAGGGCAGCAAACGTTTCCGCACGATGAAGATGGCCGACATCAACATTAACTGAGTTACAGTTCATTTATAAAATTATTAACAACCAAATCGACTCGCCGGAACTATTGCAGCAATTAAACTTTTTAGTACCTAGAACTTCGGCTCGATCGACAGTGCCATTTTATTTACCAAACCAACGAACCAACATTTGCAAAAATGCCCCTTTAACAAGAGCCTGCAACACTTGTAATTCTTACAATGATCGATTAAACATATTTAATTGCAGTATCGCTTATTTAAAAAAATCACGGCTGTTTTTGTATCTTTTATTAGCTGTAATCAACTTCAACTGTATTTTTCCCACTCTGTAATTGGGTTTGTTCCTGTTGAGTGGCTGTAAAATAAAATAAAAAAATAAACATTCCTTTCGCCCCTGCGCGAGAACAGCCACCCATACAACGCTTAAAAACGAGTGAAATTGAAACCTTGCCCCGCGCGACGCTGCCGGCTTGTAACTATTTACGTTCAAAAAGTTCACCCAATCAACCGCGTGTTGTTAACCACAGATAATAAAAAGAACTAGACAATCATGTCGTAAGGGAAGATTCAACTTTTTTAAATAAATGAATTAAAAATATTGTTTTTTGACTAGTTTTGGGAGGGCACTATCCCGTTGCCCTCCTTGTAGCAGCCGTCACTGCAAGTAGCAATATCGTAACCAACAATGAATAAAAAACTTAATAGCGTATATGTAAATCGACCCAACCTCGTAGAATTTCAGATGATGTTAATAATTTGTCTACTAGTTGAGATATGTATGATAGATAAAAACCTATTGTCCTCCACAAATGATTACCATGTGCCAATAAACATCGTCAGCCCACTGCCAATTTTTTCAATATCTGGGAGATAATTGGTTGCCTACAACGTCCAAGGAGCAGTTTGTTAAAGTAGGTGGAAAAATTAGGCGCCCCCAACGTTTTAGGAAATGTCAAGATCTTGAGATAGTAGTAGCATAAGCATGCTATTTAAATTAACCAACAAAACAACATGAGCAGAGGTTCTAGACCTTAGAGAAGGGAATAGAGAGGACGCGTAACATGTATGATGAACCGTCGCAGAAAGTGTGCAAAATATTTCTATGCGACCATAATCATGGCATTTTGGCCAAACATTGAGTGTGTCAGGTTTAATTTTTGTGATTTTGTGCTAAAACGGACTTAAGTACACTGGGATTTTTTGTGGCATCATAATGGTGTTTTGTTCAGCTTTTGGTTGCTAGACTCGAAGTGAATAGAAAGTATCAAGAATAACATTTTATAAGTAAATATTTAGAGGTAGAAATATAGCTTTAAGGAAAAAAGACATTGTATTAATTGTATACCGCTTTAAACAGCTAAATTTTTTTGTTCTGTCGAAACTTGATTCCTTAATAAACAAGCAGTATTGATTTATAGGCATATTTCAGTTAGGATTCGTTTTTAATTACCTGATTTATGAGCTAAGTACCTGATTTAAGAGAGAGGATGCGTAACATGTTTGACGGACCGTCGCAGAAAGTGTGCTCAAATTTCTATGCGACGCCATTTCTTGGTGCCAAACAATGAGTGTTAAGTTTTTGTGATTTTGTGCTAAAAACAGGCTTAATTACGCTGGTATTTTTGTGGCATCATAATGGTGTTTTGTTCAGCTTTTGGTTGCTAGACTCGAAGTGAATAGAAAGTATCAGGAATAACATTTTATAAGTAAATATTTAGAGGTAGAAATATAGCTTTAAGGAAAAAAGACATTGTATTAATTGTATCCGCTTTAAACAGCTAAATTTTTTTGTTCTGTCGAAACTTGATTCCTTTATAAACAATCAGTAATGATTTATAGGCATATTTCAGTTAGGATTCATGTTTAATTACCTGATTTATGAGCTAAGTACCTGATTTAAGAGAGAGGATGCGTAACATGTTTGACGGACCGTCGCAGAAAGTGTGCTCAAATTTCTATGCGACGCCATTTCTTGGTGCCAAACAATGAGTGTTAAGTTTTTGTGATTTTGTGCTAAAAACAGGCTTAATTACGCTGGTATTTTTGTGACATCATAATGGTGTTTTGTTCAGCTTTTGGTTGCAAGACTCGAAGTGAATAGAAAGTATCAGGAATAACATTTTATAAGTAAATATTTAGAGGTAGAAATATAGTTTTAAGGAAAAAATACATTGTATTAATTGTATACCGCCTTAAACAGCTAAATTTTTTTGTTCTGTCGAAAATTGTTTCCTTTATAAACAAACAGTAATGTTTTATAGGCATATTTCAGTTAGGATTCATTTTTAATTACCTGATTGATGAGCTAATTATGCCTGAAGGATGACAAGAATCCAGAGGCCTAGGCTTCATTTGTTTTTAGTATAAACTTTATACTTTGGTTATTATTACTTATTTAATACTCCATATTTTGTGTTTCAGATTTCCCTTTAAAGATGGAAACAAATGTGGCTTGTCGGTTAAAAACATGCACTTTACTGGTATTTTTTATAGATATCGGCCCAAAGGTGGCCATTTGTTTTAATAATCAATGATTGTGAGCAAAATGTAAAAGAAACTCTCACATTTAAGTAGCAAATGGAAGAATATTTCTAAATATTAGGAGTCAGAATTCTATGAAGAAACCAAGCCAATCCGCATAAAAAGTGTCAGAGAGAGTGACAAAGTATCACCTAAACTATTTAACCAGGCTCTAGAAGATGTTTTTAAAAACTGAGATTGGGAAGAAATAGACATGAATGTAAACGGGCAATATTTGAACCACCCAAGATAATATGCTGGCGATATCGCCTTTATAACAGATAAGAAAGAAGAACTGATAAAAATGCTTGAAGAACTGAATACAGCAGCTAAAAATGAGTATGAACTGCACTAAAATAATAGACCATGAGAAAATAGAACAAGTAGAGGAATAATATACCTGGGACAAATTATTAAACTAAAAATTGAAATCCAAATAGCTGAAATCAGGAAACGAGTAAGATTGGCCTGGGCAGCGTTCGGTAAATTAAGCTACATATTAAAAAATATCCTCAGTACCTCAAAACGAAAGTGTATAACCAACCAGAACTGGACACTTACAAAATCAAACACGGATAAAGTAATAGAAGCCCAGAGATCAATGGATAGACAAATGTTATCTGGCCAAACAGTTATGTTTTAACAGTCCAGATCTGACAGCCTTGTTAAGTATTGCTTGATTTATAAAGGCACATAGAATAAAGCAGCTTGGTTACCTCCTCAGAATAGATAACAACAGGACTACCAAAATAATAAAACTGACTAAAATCGAAACACCACAGAACCCAAAGGAAGATCTAAAAACAGAAGGCTCACGTGTTATAAGGGAGAAAATCGTAGGATTGAGAAACTGTAAAGGAGAGTTGTAAAAAATAGAAGAAAGCAAAATGATCGAAGAGTTATTGTACTAAATAGAAAAGAATTTAAATATAGTTGAAATGGTATCTCTAATTATGATAAAGTAATTGTTTGTGCTTTGTGGCTTTGTTTTAACATAAATTCCTGCAATAATTGTTACATCATTCGACCACTATAATTTTCCGAAAATTCCGCATCTTATCTTATTTCCTTTGACCAGTAAATACACAGTGAAGAATTCGATTTCGATTTCGTTTTACAATTGCTTGTTCTACAATATAACCGACTTAAAGTATCTCGATTTATGTAATTCAGAGCTACTTATTGGTTTTTCGATAACCATCGGGCGTACTTACAACAAAATGGACAGCAAGACACCAACAACCTTAAGTACTGCTGAATCAAGCTCTACACGATCTAGATAATTTTGTACTTTTTCAAAATTCAAATGGTTCTTAAGTTTAGAAAATATTTACAAAATGTGACAAAGAATTTAAAATGTGCAGTGTCTTATAAGAGCTTGAAGTTTACAAACAAGGTTTTCCTTATTTTTCTCCTCGTTTAGTAATTCTTCAAATTATCCAGCTTCTTTGTTAGCTAAGTTAGATTACATCAAGACATTTTTGTTGTTAATATAACATAAGTTACCTGCTGGAACATCTTCTTCAACTGTTCATGCCCCAAATTTCTTTCTAATTATATCTGTAAAAAACATTACATTATTATTTGTTACTAACGATAGTATTTCTTTATTTACCTTGATTCTTAACTTCACTAATCATTGCCATAATTAAGTAGATTAATGTTTTTTTACTTTTCATTTGAAAAAGTTCTTTTTTTACCCGTTTAAATTTCTGAATCTTTCATATGGAGACATTAAGTATTGAGAGTTAAATAATAATAATAATACAAAACCCACAGATGCCTCTGAACTATTTTGTAACAAGCAGGCCATTGTTACCACAGGAGGAAGACACGACTTTAATACAATAAGAAAATTGGTTCTTGCCTCTTTAGCATACATGGTGAAATACCTTGTTGACCAATTTAAAATACGTTCTTAACTTTTAACTTGCCTCCAAGATGTACCAGTTTCTTGTAAAGAAATTAATGCTTTATTGGAAAATCATTAATTCATTTCTTAAGGCGATGGTACTAATCTATCCAGGGTCCATAAAAATTTCCTGAGTAAATGCTGAATTTTCGCTGTATCTAATATTTATTAATATTAAACTCTCTTTGACTGGGGATGAAACTATCTTGAATTGGGAATGTGGCTCCAGTAAAACGCTCATCAGTTAATTTTGTTGTTCTTTCGTAGTTCTTTATGATTTGCATTTTCATTTTTGCTATAATAGTTTTATCCATAATTAACCAATATATGCTCACCCTATATAGTGTTGAGCAGACGCCAAAATAATTTCTCTCCAAGTTCGGCAAAATTTCAGCTCAGCAGGGGTTGTCACGAGTTTTAACATCTTTAATGCGAATTGTTTTGTTTCAACACGGTTTTAATTATACCAACACATACCTATTTTCCTTTGTATGGTTGTGTTTTGTTATTTCTTCCTATTTTGCTTTAATTATTTACTCAGATAGATTTTTGTATATCTGATTTCAATATTCGGTGCGCCAAACTGGAAAGTCGCTGCTTTACGAAGAGAACGCTGGAAAGAGAAGCTTGCGAAGGCCACGACCCAACCAGGGTTGTTGCGCCAATGATGATGATGATTTCAACATAGTCAATAATAGCATAATTAAAGCTAATGCTATTGCCTCTGTTCTTAAGTAAGAGTTTAAATTTACGACAAACATACTACCGAAACAAAGATAAAATGTTGGTATACCTGGCATATTTCGAAGAACTTCCAAGATTTTTGCAACTACTGTTTAGTTTTGTCTTTCACCCTTGATTTGACGTAATCAGTCACAAATAGGTCTGTACCCTACAAATTGAGATAAATATTCATATCATATAAGTACTATTGGAATATAAAAACGACCAGAATTGGTTTGGCCCTTTTTGCTTGATGACAAATAAATACATTGATTTTCCATGGTACGTTTCGAAATAGATACATTGCATTAGACCAGCTCAATTGTCAATATTAAAATAGAAACAATTTGAAATGGCAGGCACCCGAACTCTATAATTTATTTAATAACTTATTTATAAATCAACTATCCAAAATACAAACGAAAAGTGACTCAATCCTGAACTTTAAGAACCACAAGCTCCATACAGAGAAGTCGTAAATTTTCAAGTGTTCGTATTATTTTATTAAAGATCAGACCCATCCATATACATATGATTTTAAATGAGTAGTTTACATCTATTGATGACCACTCTATTCCACTCACAAATTCACAACCCAAAATTCCAAGCATTGCAGTTATTGACAAAAATGACAAATGACAATTGGCGTCATTCCAATAACTTGAGGGTAGTGACATTGCTTATACAACAAACTAACATAAAAGTGGTTTGTGATACGTTGCCGCAACTTAGGCCCACTTTTAAGTAGTTCTTTGCACTATCAGAGAATAGTGTTTGGGCCGCCATGTTTTTCTTTAGGACAGAAATCTTGCTTTTTAAAATTTTTGTTTTTTGCCTCTTATTTGAAAGACATACATACAAGTTAATACACAAATTATATAAAGCTTTACCAAATGTCTATATTAAACACCATTGGGTTGAATTAACTGCCGATTATAAAAACATAACCTCAAGAACCCCAACGAAAAAGTCTATTAGCTACCAAAAAAACAGCTAAATTTTACAGGCGCTCCTGTTTTCTGCAATAAACACCTAATATATAACTAAACTAAAAAACTTATTGACTTTGTTTACTGTTATGTTCTGTTCACCATATTGACTATAAATAATTTAACCAAAAAGAAACATTAATATTATTTGTAACTACTCCGGTCCTTTTACGCTATTGTGGAATAAAGAGGCCTCTATGACGTAATAGCGACTTAGCAGCGACATAGTAGTGTGGTCGTTACTACAGTGCCAAAGTAGTAATAACCAGAAATTGTTTCCACACTTAAGGAATTACCACGTCGCTGTATGGTATATTAAGAGCGGGAGTACGTTGTGGTTACTTTTAAGAATTCTTATTGGTGGGGGTTGAATGAATGTATGAATGTACGGTAGTGGCGGTTAGTACCCTTAAAGGATCTTACCTGGAACCTAGGCCGCCTTTCTGGGACTGTTTGCACCACGTACCTAGTGTGTTC
Source organism: Aspidapion aeneum (assembly GCA_963576565.1). NCBI lineage: Eukaryota > Metazoa > Arthropoda > Insecta > Coleoptera > Brentidae > Aspidapion > Aspidapion aeneum. The sequence goes on along the minus strand of OY755044.1, from coordinate 10,340,078 downwards.
GACTCAGATAATAATTTAAATACTCTCTAGTATATAATAGAACCCAGTAGACTTCAAATTATATTTTAGACCAGAAACATAGTCATCATGATATACCACATAATGCCATGGTTGTAGCCTTAGACCACTGATGGGTCATAAACCTTTTGACATAATCAACAGGGTACATAGAGCCACAGTGTGCCCGCACTAGATCCTAGCTCCAAATAGGCACTGCATGTACCCTGTCCCATGTGGTGATTTCCTGAATCCAGGCCACCGAATCCATTTAGAAAATTATCAGATTAACCCCCTTTACAATAGATGTTATCCGGTGTGATCCCAAAGGTTAACAGTTTTAATTTCTTTTTCTGTTAACATACTGGTCAATTCTCGTCGAGGCCCCTTTAGTCGTCTCTTACAACAGTCCTAGGGCTTACCTTGATGCTATTCTTATCTCCGGACACCATGCGAACTACTGGTGGAGGTTTTGTCACAGCTTTAAATGTGAGTTGGGCAGAGGAAGGGTTGTTATCTTTTAATTATATGATATTATTTTGCTAAAGTGCAGACCTGACCTTTTATAAGGCTTGAGCTGAAAATTGTGTTATGAGGTCTTTCGTCTTCAATAATAATATAAAACAGCTGAACTTAACCTGGAGAGTGTGTTGATGGGCGATTCTCTTACTTATTATTTTATGTAATCGCGATACATGCATGCAGGACTGGTTCTTCAATATCTTCTTAAACATGGGCGTAACAAATATTAATTTGATGATGCTCGTTAATTTCTTCTAGCACATTGTTTTTTTTTTCATTTGATGGTTACCCTTATTGTCTAACAAACTAACCGAAAGAAACAAAACACGCAGTGCTTGTTTTGAAAATATCCAAAAATTCAAACTTGAGGAATAGCCTAAGCGTAATGCCCACATTTCCTTTAAATTCTGTCTAACATCCTAAAAAGGTAGGGAAAGTCCAGAAACTGTTGAAAATCTAGCTCTGACTTTTGAGAAAGCTAATACATTCCTTATTATGGTTCCTAAAAATGTCTTTTTTTTTAAACTTATTAATTTATGACCATCTATTCAAATTGGCAATTTTGTTTTATTTTAATTAACTATAAAATTTCATTTAAAATTATTGCACACTCAACAGTTCTCCCAGCTTTATTTCAACTGTAACTTACAATTTTGTTGTCTTTACAGCATTATTTTATTTTATAAGTTTTATTTAGCTAAAACTCAAACGGCTTTACCATTTTTAGTCTTTGTACTAGCATAGCAGTATTGTCTAGAAGCTCAATAGGGTCCATATTCATATTTCGATGGAGTCTATCTTCATGGCATTTGTGGATACGATTTTATATTACCTGCTGCAGTTTCGGGTTTTGAGTCCCGATGCAGGTCATTATTTCGAACGTACCAATTTGCATTTACAATGTGTCTTAAAACTTTATTTCAATATCTCTGTACAACTAGGATGTTACTATCTTTAGTACATCCCCATAGTTGCATATCATGTGTCCATACTGGTTTTTAGGCAAGGTTTTCAGGATCGTTGTATTTTAGTAAAAGTTGTATTCGGCTATCTGTCCTTTGAGCTACTAACATTAAATTACTTTATAATTTGTTACTGGAAACAAATTTAACAAATTATTTTCAACTTTTAAAAAAGCACAGCGTGTAGTTCTCGCTTATGCTGGTGTCTTGTCTCTTTGTCTAGAGCGTCATATTTACTTCGAGGTTCACCATGCTGGAAATCTGACTATTTAACTGAATTTGATAACATTGTTCAAAATTTGCTCCAAGAAATATGCAATAATCAAATCAAAACAAATTCATATTTACAGAGCACTCTACCTATTGGGATGGGAGGCCTCGGAATAAGAGATGCAAAATCACTTAGCCTTCCTAGGCTCGGTTAGAAATGTCTCTAATTTACTTGAATTGTTATTGCGTTTAAATATTTTTCAATCAAATGATACAGAATATAACACTTAAATTCAACCATGCAAGAAATACCAAATTACCAAAAAGAATTTGACTCCATGATTTGTAAAGTTCGCAAAGAAACTATTTTTTGTAATTTTTTCCGTGACGAAGATAAAGCCTAGCTCTTGAAACACCTGAAAGCAACGCATGGCTACATGCTCTTCCGTCTGCGTCGTTAGGAAACCTTCTTGATAATAATACTTTTCGGATATCAATTGGTCTAAGGCTTGGTCTCCCTGTTTCCGAAGTGCATTTGCGGCGAAAATTCAGATATATATGGCTCACATGGGCTAAGCTGTAAAAAAAGTGCAGGGCGTGCATCAAGGCACAGGCAGATCAATGATATTATCAAGAGAACCTTTGGGAATATGCCGAAGTGATGGAAAACGAGCAGACGGAATGACGTTGATTCCCTGGAAATATGGAAAACAATTATTATGGGATGTAACATGCACCCATACTTTAGCAAAATTTATTTAGACAAAACTTCGAAATCTAAAGGCGCCGCGGCAAAATTATCGGAACAGAATAAAATCAGAAAATATTCGGAATTAATAAACAGATTTATTTTCATACCATTTGCTGTAGAAACTTTAGGGCCCTTAGGTGATGAGGCAAAAAAATTTATTTTAGAAATAAGTGCAAAATTAACAGTAAAAGAATCAAAAAATTATATCATCCAAAGAGTAAGCTTGGCAGTAGAACGGAGAAATGCAGCATCGGTTTTAGGCACAATGAAAGAAGACCCTGGATTAGACGAAAACTTTTTTTTTAAATTTATGTATTTAGGATTTTTATTATTTTTTATTATTTATTATGTATAGTGTTATTTATTAATGAATTATTGTTTAGTTAAATTTTTATGATGAATAATTTGATTGATAACTGTATCTTTTATTTAGGAATGTAAAATGTTTCTTTTGATTTATCTTACAAAAGTAGGGTATAAAAATAGAATTTTGAACAAAAGTTTAGGAACGTTAAAAATATTTACATTTTTAGGAACATCTCGTATATTAAGGAAAATATTTTTTTTTGCCTACGCCAATGGCTGAATCTTCTTTATATCATTGAAAGGGAAATCGAAATGTGAAGAAGAATATCGACCATATGGGTGTGTCACTTTTTGAAGGGCAATCGCTGAAAACCAGTTTTTTTAACGAGCATGATGCGTTAACTTTTATTTTTTTGTGAACATCGTTTTTTATACATATTGCACTTTTGTATTACGTGTTTATGTATCGCTTTTTTTTAAATCGGTCCTTAAAATCAGGCTTGACCTTTCCTTTTTGTTGATGATGACAACATTCTAAAAATTAAGTTTTATGAAATTTATAAAAAAAATTCTTCCGTGTTTTCCCAATTTTTCATTCTTGATTGATGATGATGACGATAATGATAATTCAGTTGAGTGGACCATAATGTTCTGAGAATGCTGTTGAAAAAATAAATGGATCCATGATTAGCACACTCCAAGTGAACTTTTGTAAATATCTCAGAAACAGAAGCTCCTATGAAGCTCTTGATGATGATTCACATGTGAGTGGGCCTTGCGGCCCTTCCACTGCGACCACCAGTGGGTCTATTGTGGCTCACTTTTGAGTGGTTTCTCACCACTGTAACCCTAATCCTCCAAAAACGCCGGCTATCAGTTTGGGTGAGACACTGTTCAGATCTTCTGAGTCAATCTGAGGTTTACCCAAAGTGTTCTGACGTAAACGTGCAATAGCCGGATATTCGCACAGTACATGTCTGACTGTATCATCATCCTCCATACAGAGTCTACATTCGGTCTCTTCTGTTGGTCCCATTCTGTGCATGGGTACTCTCAGTCGACAGTGACCCGTAAAAAGACCAGTCACTATACGTAGTATCTCCTGTCTGGTAAGTCCAATAATGTTCCTGGCTCTGTCCTTTAATGAACTCTTTAGAGTGAGCCAGTTCTGGTATATTTATCCAGTAGTGTTGGAAGCTATTCTCCATCCATTTTAATATGGTTGATTTAGCAGCATTGTATGATATCCCTCCGGCTGGCTCGGGGCCGAAAAAATCAGCAGATTCCGCTTCCCTCGCTGCTAGGTCTGCGGCCTCATTTCCTCATGCCCAGAATGTCCTGGTATCCATACTAATGACATATTGTTAGCGCTACCAAGCGCATTCAGCGAATCCTTACAGCTCCTCACGGTTCTCAATGAGACCGTATAGGAATCAAGCGCTCTTAAGGCTGCTTGACTGTCGGAGAAGATTTTTATTGTCCTGTTGGTCCATTCGTGGTCTGAAATGTTCTGAAATATAGTAGCCAATTGGCCGAGGCTATGTTTAATCTTGACTTTTTCTTGAATACTAACAACTTCAGAACCAACGCCCGATGGCATTTTGAATCCGTCGGTATACCAGAAGCTACCGTTATTTGAAAAATTAGTCCTGTTCTTTAACCAGTCTTCCCTCTCCGGAAGGATAATGTTGTATAGATTTCTGCTGTACACCGTATTGGGCATGACGTCGGATATCTTCCTTTATTAGGGCTTGTGAAGCACTTAGTAATAACATAAATGGGGAAATACGTGTTTTGCAATATTCCGAAAACCGCATATTGATGCAATGTTTCGTTAAGTTTTTAACATTTTCAGCGTTATCTCAAAAGATTTTTCTTTTGTCGAAAATAATACCTTCTCTAACCACTGCTGCACGGGCTAGGAAGGTAAAAACGGACATGTAGCAATCCTATACTCACAAAATTTTTTAATTAACTTTTTGTGTATCAATTTCATGAGCTTTAACATGTAAAAACTACAATTTACCAAAAAAATCTTCCGTGTTTATCGCAATTTGTCATCCTTGATTGAACATGACTGCGATTACTGCAGTGACCATGATTTTGTCAACAAGAAAAAAACATTAACAAGGAACCATATTAGTGCTTGTAATTCTAATCCTTTCATAGTGGGCAGACACAGTTTTCAACACAGTTATTTTTTTTTGTTTGCATCTAATTACGAAAACACAAAAGGTGCATAGGATAATAAAAACAATGCCTCTTATAATCATAATAAGGTTACACCCAAAATTGTAACCAATAATGCCATGAATAAAAAACCGAAAGAGCAAGTGCCTGAAACTAATCAAAATAATAACAATATGTTTGGTTTAACCTTCTAAATGCAATAAATAATTTCGGAGCTATTATAACTATCTTTTTGACTGATTGTTTTGAGACAGATACAAAAGAGTTATGGTGTATCGCTCCAAGGCAAAAAGTGATCTGATTTTTGTTTGCATAGATACTTTCGTTTTTTTTTCGAATTGATAGTTATATAAGCGTAAATATTAATGCTGAAGTTTTAAAGGACATACAATATGCCGAAGATCTTCAAACACTATAAGATGCAGCCTGCAATAATCATGGGCTGAAAATGATACCTAAAGAAAACGAAATACTATAATTATTTTGAGACAAATACAAAAGAGTTACGGTGTATCGCCCCAAGACAAAAAGTGATCTGATTTTTGTTTGCATAGATACTTTCGGTTTTCTGAGAATTGATAGTCACATGAGCGTAAATATTATTGCTGAAGTTTTAAAGGACATACAATATGCCGAAGATCTTCAAATACTATAAGATGCACTGCAATAATCATGGGCTGAAAATGATACCTAAAGAAAACGAAATACTATAATTGTTTTGAGACAGATACAAAAGAGTTACGGTGTATCGCTCAAAGGCAAAAAGTGATCTGATTTTTGTGTGCATAGATACTTTCGGTTTTTTTAGAATTGATAGTTATATGAGCGTAAATATTAATGCTGTAGTTTTAAAGGACATACAATATGCCGAAGATCTTCAAATACTATAAGATGCAGCCTGCAATAATCATGGGCTGAAAATGATACCTAAAGAAAATGAAATACTATAATTGTTTTAAGACAGATACAAGAGTGACGGTGTATCGCTCAAAGGCAAAAAGTGATATGATTTTTGTTTGCATAGATACTTTCGGTTTTTTTAGAATTGATAGTTATATGAGCCTAAATATTAATGCTGAAGTTTTAAAGGACATACAATATGCGGAAGATCTTCAAATACTATAAGATGCAGCCTACAATAATCATGAGCTGAAAATGATACCTAAAGAAAACGAAATACTAACATTACTTATAAAGAAGGATTTAATTGTCGTAGTTGGAGATCTGATGCAAATTGATAAACGAAAACATATATTAAACTCAAGAGCTTAGGTCAAGAATAAAAAAAAAACGATTTTTGATCTCCAGCATTACCTAATATCTGAATTATTTTCTTAATTTTACCTGCCCTGTTCTCAATAAATGTTTTTATTTTATCCTGCTCAAAGACTGAATCATCATTATATTTTGCATATAGGAACACAGAGGGCGACACTGATTGAATGTCGTTACTTAAAAGTAGCCTCAATTTTTACCTAACTTAAATTCAAAACTTCAGTGCGATACATATAGTTTCGTAGCTACAGTGAATTTTTTAAGTGAACAATTCAGTCGAAAAATAGAATTAAAACGAGGAAATTTATGGGCTATAATTTTTGCCTTGTCGAATTGATTTCTGTTTTCGGTGATGAACCACCACATCAGTCGACAGTTTCTCATTGGTATAAAGAATTCAGGAAAACGTCGTTTCTGTGCGCATGCTCATCACGGAAGATCGATATGTGACATGTCGCGAGATTAAGGCTTCCTTTTAAAGACCTCAATTTAAAAAAAAAATGCATGAAGATTTAGGGATAAGAAAATTAGATTCCGGCTGGATATCGCATCTGTTAACCGAAGAACAGAAAGAAACTAGGATCAATTTGTGTCAGAAAACTCTAGACCGCTTTAAGGCAGGAAACTCGAAAAACTTGTACAGCATTGTCAGTGGTGATAAATCGTATATTTACTCATATGAACCCGAAAATTGATGTCAGTCTTCTGTTTGGGTATTCCACGATGAAGAAAAGCCAATAAATATCATCCGTTCTCGAAGTGTATCTAAGAAGATCGCGACATTTGTCTTAGTAGCAAGTTATGTACCAACAGTTCCTCTGAAACATGAAAGGACTGTTACCATTGATTGGTACATCACCATTTGTTTTCCGAAAGTTATTGCTAATCTAACAAACCCCGAACGACGAGTCGTAAGTTTACACAAAGTACAAAAAGTCATTAAATTTTTAACCCAACAAAACGTCCAATTGTTGGGCCATCCTCTACAGTCCCGACCTAAGTCACAACGATTTCTATACTTTTCCGAAACTCAAGAATGTACTGCGTGGTCAAAGATTTCAGTCGCCAGAGGAAGCCGTCGACGCCTTCAAGAATGAAATTTTGACATTACCAACAAACGAGTGGAATTACAACTTTGACAACTGGTCTGAGCGCATGCAAAGTGCACTTATTTTTGTGGAGAATACTTCGAGAGACAATAAAGTCTTTAAAGGTTATCTATTGTTTTATTCCAGCTGTTAACTTAAAAGTCAACCCTGATAATAATTTAATTTCCTAATTATTTTTGCTTCATTATCAATAGTTTTTTCTACTTTATCCTGTTTGTTTAAAGATTGAATCAGCTTTTGTTCTCGTCTATATTGGAATTTAAGTAACCTAATGTAAGCTTTAACTTAACAGCTTCAACCAAGAAATCTACTGAGTGGGTAGCTTCTTGTATAACTTTACACTTGGGTGGACAAAAAGACACACATAGGTACTTAAATCACTTTTAAATGAGGTGTTAACACGACATATTAAACCAAATTCTCTCGCTTAAGGCACACAATAATTCACCGCTTTTGCAAATAAAATAGAAAGTCCGAAGAGATTTGCCAATGCCAATCTACCCATATGAACCAAAAATTGAAGGCACAAGTAACTTTAAAATTCAAATTACAGCTTTAAATATAGATTTAGATAAATCTATCTTTAAAGTTGTTTCTGCAATCAAACTTGTAATTTTTTCCTTGCTATAATAGGCTTTTTTTCAGAAGCCTGTTATAGCCATTTCTTTGATTACCTTTAACGAATTAAGGCGTTCGTGTAGGAGTTACTTCTCCATTTATTTTTACCCCATTCTTAGTTACTCCTTATTTATCTGCTTGTTTAGTATCACATTAGGATCTAATCTTAAATAACGGGCAGCGAATTCAGTCCTGTGATGAGTATAAATACTTAGGTCGAAAAATTACAGCTGACGGAACACTAGACAAAGCTATCAAAGATCGAAACGTACAAGGAAGAAAAGCAATAACTTTATTAAATGGAATAATTTGGGACCAAAGTATATCAAAACATAACAAAAAGCCTATATATACCATTGTAAAAAGTATTACTACATACGGCTCAGAAGTATGGCCAATCAAGGACAGAACAGAAAAAATGCTTTCCGCTACGGAGATGGACTATTGGAGAAGGGCAGCAGGGAAATCAAAAAGAGAAAGAGTTACAATTCAAAGAATAAGAGAAATTATGAGAGTGGGTGAACGTACTTCAGTGGATGATATAAGAACAAAACAACTGGTGTGGTACGGACATATACAAAGAAGGAATGATGAAAGACTACCTAAACAAATACTACAATGGAAACCAACTGGCCGAAGAAAACGAGGACGGCCAAGGAGAAGCTGGAGAGAAGGAATAGACAGTGAAATAAGAATAAGAGGCCTAGATGATGAATTATGGACAAACAAAAACGAGTGGAGATTGGGTATCGGAAGATGTAGAACGTTGTGAAACCGATAAATATATATATATATATAGTATCACTATCGTCATTAATCAGCTCTTCGAATTTTCCATCTGTATGAATATTTGTGTTAGTATTTGGTTTCATCTAGCCTGAACAAATTAAAAAGTAAGGCGATGAGCTAGAAATTTACTATTTATTTAGCTATAAGTTTTGTTTTAAAGAAAGTTCGTGTTACATGTTATTACCTATTTATTGTTGTTTAAACACTGTTATGAAAATACTTCTTAATGCAAATTGGCATGCAACAAGGTATCTTGCCATAATTTGACACCAAATCCCTTTTACTTACAAGACACCCAACAGCGTGAGCTATCAACGCCAGAAATCTGAGAATCTTCGGAATAAATTTATCACACGTGCAGAATTTAATATTCTGTTATCTCAGGCAATTTAGATGGTTTATTTGCATGTTTAATATAAGTTTTTAAAGCTTCACATCCACTTGATAGTATAGAGTACTTTCACAAGTTACTTGCAATGCCTGTAAAGGAGCGCTAGAGAAATACTCTGCCAATTTATGGGCACTTAAGCTCACACTAGATACTATATTTATAGTGTACGTGTGAGCTAATTTAACTAAAAACTCAAATATATTTTATTCAACTCTAGACTCAATTACCTGTCGTTTGATACTACACAAGCCACGTTATTACTTAAACTCAAATTTGTGAAATCTACCCCCACTGAAAAAAAAAACTAAAATGTATTTTGTTTAACTCCAGACTCTGGATTACCTTTCGTTTGATATCACACACGCCATATTTTCACATAAATTCTAATTTTTGAAATTTACCCCCATCCTTTTTTTTGTTAAATAAACTAAAATGTATTTTGTTTAACTCCAGACTCAATTACCTTTCGTTTGATATCACACACGCCATATTTTTAAATAAACTTAATTTTTGAAATCTACCCCCACCCTTTTATTTGGCTTGTGTTTGGTGGATTTTGTTCATTTTTAAATGGGACCATCTCGAGCCAAAACCCAGCTTAGGTACCGGGTTGCCGGTACCGGGCTAGCGGTTTTTGAGTTATGCGCGTTGGTCGTTACAGACAGACATACAGACAGACAGACAGACAGACAGACAGACAGACAGACAGACAGACAGACAGACAGACAGACAGACAGACAGACAACACAACAAAAAAGTTTCAAAATCATCTGAAACGCAAAGATATATAAAAAATTTTGAAATCGGAGCAACTTTTTTTTTCTCGAAAAAATTAGGATCACTATAGCTCACACTACTATAGTATAGTATATGTGTGAGCTAAAAATTGTAATAGTTTACTTTTGAGCCAGGTACTGGCTGACTTGCTAGAGCTTTTAGTGTTTATGACTGAAACTAAAAAGTTTGATCTGACTTCGTAAATTTATTAGGTTTGTATCTTTTTGTTTATCTTTAGGAGCTTATTTTGCAAACTAAAACTATCTGTTTAACAGAATTAAATTCCAATCTCCTTACTACTAAAGTTTTTTTTTAATTTCAAACACGCGTTTGACTTATAAAGCCCGAAGTGATTGTGTAATATTCTTTAACCCTGCGACCTCTTTGTTCTTCGGCTAAAAGGATACCACCTGTATAAAAATAGATTTCACTTACAACATACAGCATAATACAATTATTCTCCTTGCTGTACAAAACGCTGATACAACAATAATAATAAGTAGTGATGCTGTAGATATTTAAGTAGGCATATCTAATATTGATCTAGGTATGAAAGATAAAATAGATAAACAAGACAGGATATGTAATATACACAATAGATTATATTTAAACATACTAATATGTTACCTTAAAAATCAAAATCTAAATGTAGACAGAATTTGATCAATATGTGAAGGAAATTCAACGTTGGTAAACGTTTGTATACGCTTTAGTCAATAAGATAATGATGCAGTTTGTCAATTTTATTCTGAGAATGAAGGAAATGAAGATGATACTCGTACTTTAAGTAAAACTTTCACCTTATAAATGGGAATCTCTCTATCAATCCATTTAGCCTTTTTTTTGAACAGAGGCCTCCTTCAATATCTTCCACTCCGTCTGTCGCCGTGTTCATCCATATAGATTCTGCATGTTTCTTCAAATCGTCCGCTTAGCTCATTTGGGGTCTTCCTCTACCTCTTTTATTTTTACAACATTACATTTGTTCCAACGATCGTTTTTTGTCTGATAGTTTGACCGGTAAATTTCCATTTTAATTTTGCAATCTCTTCTCTGACATTCCTTAATTTTGCTTTCTTTATTGTCAATGCATTCCTCTTTGTCTCTATTAGCTTTACATGTAACTTTTGTCTTTCCATTGATATTTAGGCTTTTGTGATCTTATCAATGTGTGATTTTGTAAGTGTCTAGGTATGGGATTCATAGGTGAGTACAGAAAGAATAAATTGGTTATACACTTTCATTTTGAGGTACTGATGATATTTAAAAATTTTTAATACGTAGCTTAATTTGCCAAATGCTTCCCAGGCCAATCTAACTCGTCTCTAGATTTCAGCGGTTTTCTTTTTTTCTTTTATTAGTTTAGTGATTTGTCGCAGATAAATATGTATTCCTCGGCTTGTTCTATTTTTTCTTGATTTATTTATTTATTTATTTTTTATTTTTATTTGTTAAACACATTGTGTTTATTGTATTACAATCTAGTCAGTAAGACTAATTAGCAATTTTGTTTTAGCTTAATTTACTAGAAAAGTCAGATTTAAACTAAGGGGTTCACTCAACAGTTCTCCCCGCTTTGTTTGGTCTGTAACTCACAATTGTGTTGTGTTTATAGCATCATTATGTTTTATGTAATTCATTTAGTTTACTAGCTCAAACGGCTTCACTCTTTCTAGTCTTCGAACTAGCATAGTATTGTCTAGAAGCTGAATTGCTTCCACATTCACATGCCGATGGAGTCTATCTTCATGGCTTTTAGCGTACTTTTTTATAGTCTCTGCTACAGTTTCGATTTTTAGATCTCGATGAAGGTCACTATTTCAAACGTACCAAGGTGCATTCACAATGTTTCTTAATTCTTTATTTTGAAATCTCTGTAAAACTAGAATGTTACTCTCTTTAGCACAACCCCATAGTTGATTTATTCTGACCGGGATATCTTCATTTGTTTTTTTATGATTTTAGTTTAAGTGTAGTTCATACTCAATTCTATATTTTTAGCTACTGTATCCAGTTCCTCCAGCATTTTTATCAATCCTTTTTTCTTATCTATTATTAAGGCGATATCGTCAGCATGTCTTAGGTGGTTCAAGTATTGTCCGTTTACTTTGATACCTATTTCTTTTCAATCAAAGTTTTTTAAAACATCTTCTAGGGCTGGTTAAATAGTTTAGGGATATTGTGTCACCTTAACTGATACCTCTTCCTATTTAAACTCTTGGTGGTTGGCTTAGTTTCTTCATGGATTTTGATTGATGTTGATCGGCTATTAATTTAAAGATCTAGATTAGTCTAGTATAAATCTAGGAAAGTCAAGCCTACCTTCTTTATTAATAGTACCATGAAGAAAAGATTATTAATGATGGTATCAATCACAGCTAGCTTAAAAAGTGCTTAACATTGGATCTGTCTGCGAAAATAGGTTAAGAAGTGCGTGCAAGATGATTGATGTTACCATTGATGTTTGCATTGCATTGCATATTATATGTATATCACATTTAAGGCTTGTTTAGTTATTAAGGAAAATGAAAACGAAACCTATATTTCATTCATATATGACCGTCATGTTGACTTAGACCTTAAACAGTAAAATTGTGAAATATTCAGGACAAAGATCGAACAAAGGGCTATCTATATTTGCTAACTTACATGTATTATTTATTTGCAATATTTCAAAGAAAATTGTCACTAAGCAACATTTTCCGATGATACTGGTTTATTGACGGTAGGATTATTCGAAAAACTTTAGGATACAGTCACACAGCTTTGCAATAAGACGAACCAATGACGAATTAAATAGAATAATACCAACCAATTCATAATAATTTTAGGAAGAATATCTCTGCAATGCACATTTTAAGATCAAAGAAGAAGAACTAGAGATAAGCTATATAGAAAAATAAACTGGCTAATTGGAAGAAAGTCAGATTTAACGATTCATAATAAGCTACTGCTTTATGAGAATGTGGCAGCAATTGAGCTACTTGATAATACACAAGTTCAAAGACTAAAAAGAGTAAAGCCATCTAAGCTAGTAAACTATACATAATAAATAAAACAAAATAATGCTGACAGTTAAATCAAAGCGAAGAGTATTATTGAGAGAACCCTATGTTTAAATTTAACTATTTTAGTAAAGTAGGTTAAAAAATTGATTATTAATCTTACTTAATACCTATTGCAGTGACTCTTTCCTGTAGAAAAAGGATGAAAAAGGAGAAGGATCTTAAAGTTTTCTTTAATTTTTATTTGTACGTTGTACACAAAGATTTATTTTTTTTTCGTTTCAGGAACTGAAGAAATTGTATTTAAGTACACATTAAATTTTTTGGTCCCCTATGTTGTTACATAAGATTTGTTCCTTTTATCGCAGAAAATTATGTGTGATTTTATTCTTTTTTTTTCTTTTATTAATTTTTTTTTCTTAAAGGATTATTCATCTTTGCAAAGCTCTTGCGTGCTCAAATCTATTATTTTAAACCTTTTTATTAGCGGTAACTTTATTAATTTACCTATTAATTCGATATTATTACCTTTGCCTTTTGCATATTCCATAATACAGGGTAATTTAGAAGTCTTTCAAGCTCATTGCCTACAAATATTGCTTAAACTTATTTACAGTTTATTTAGATAAGGTAAGGTGACCACGCAAAAGTTTTCGCGACGACACCCTCACCAGTAAGAATTTCTTAGAAGTAACCGCAACGTACTCCCGCTACATCTCGGTATACCATTTAACGACGTCGTAATTCCCTAAGGGGACCACTTTGCGGTTCTTACTACTTCGCCACGTGTTTAAAGTCACTGTAGTAACGACTACACTACTACGTCGCAACAAGGTATCTACTATATTGTAGAGGCAATTTTTTTTTCGTAATGGCATAAAAGTGGCGATGCAGTTGCAAATAATATTATTGTTTCTTTTTGGTAGAATTATTACACAATATGGTAAATAAACTGGCTATAATGTGTACTATGTTATCTAAGAATGAGAGAATTTACTATCAGAGGACCAATCTTCAACTGCGACGCAAATTTTTATGTGAAACATGCATCATATTTATTGCAAAAAACCGACGCGCCTGTGAAATTGAATCATTTTCCGGTATCTGATGGAATTTTTTTGTTGTGGTTTTTGAGGTTATGTTTTCCTAATCGGCAGTTGACTCCAACAAATGGTGTTTAATATGTGCATTTGGTAACCTTCAATTAATTTGTTTATAAAATAGTATATTTCCTTAATATGGGCTCAAAAAAAGAAAATAAAAATATTAAATTTTCCGCTTACAAAACAAAAAACATGGCGTCTCAAACAATATTACCTAATAGTCGAAAGGGTCACTTGAAAGTGAGCCTAAGTTGCGGCAACGTAATACGAACCACTTTTGTGGCAGTTTCCTTTTAGTTTTAGATAGCACACTCGAATTTGTACTCTTCCGTCGCAGCAACGTATTAGTCCCTTGTTTCCGCTACTATAAAAACACCTTCACAGTAGTAAGAACCACGCGATAAGCAATATCACTTGCCTTAAGTTATTGGGGTGAGGTCAATTGTCATTTTTGTCAACAACGCTGGTTTTTAATGCGCTGTTCTGTGTTCTTTAGCATCGTGGTATTGTGAATTTTTGTTGGGATCACCACATTCCTACCATAAAATAGTAGCAAAGTCTTTGGAGCGTGTAGCCGCTACTATAAATGTTAGTTGGGCAGTGACAGTTGTATAATAATTTAATAAACATTTCAAGCTCTATAAAAAAGGGGAAATTCCCCCCCCCCCCAAATCTCAAACTATAAACGTCCTGGTCACTACGCAAAATAGCTTTATGCAATATTTATTATGATATTGCACAACCCCCGTCCCCCAAACTTCCTAGATCCGCCTCTGTACTTAATTCTCATTTCTTGTAGATCATGATAAAATAGAAGACTTAAGACTATTACAACTTATCTTGGCAAGACCACTAAAGGACCACGAATATGACCACGAATAATAAATTCTCTCTCTTTTTATTGATTATTATTATGTCTCATCTGTAAATAAATAAAAGTAACTCACTAACTGCAGACACCAAAATTAAAAATTGCTTTATATTATTTACTTTTTTTTATAATTTTTATTATATTTATATGTTTTGTTTTTTAACATATTATGCTCAAAATATTAAACCTAAAATAATTAGCGAGAAATGGAGCCTAATACTACTGTAATAAAAAATAATAGTTTAAATAATAGTGGATATCTTTTGACCTATCCTGTATATTTATTATAAATAAATGATTGGGTGGGATTAAACAAATCATCAAAAGCCATTAATTTAGAAAAAATTAAAATTAATCGTTACCATTGTATGTATAGTGTTTATTGAATTAAAAATTAATTGCTTAATTAAATACTAATTTTTTATTTCTTTACAGAATCAACACTACCACACATTTAATCTTTAACACAGATTTTTTTTTAATATTTAGCCAAAATGCTATATTTTTTGTAAGTATTTAATATAAAGGGAAACTAATAATTAAAATTTCATGAAACTGTTATAGTACGGATCACCTGGTGATCCGTGGTTATAGTCTGAGGAGGCGGTGCAGAGTTATATCGGGTTTTTCGGGTAGATATTTGCAAATTTTGGAAAAATCTTTTTTGAACTTTTAAGAAGAGACTTAAATGCACCGCGCATTTCAAACCTCATTACGATAAGTGAAATGGTTCTAGACAAAATTATGTATGACTTAATTACTAAAAATTAGGTAGGTTTTTCGAGGGTTGAGGTATATTTTTTGTTATGGGGGACTTAAATGCGCGCTAAGGAATTAAGGGTCAATCTCACCGACTTTTTTTTCGTTACTTAGCTTAAAGCGTGTCTTAATATAATCATAATATGACGTAATAAGGAACACTTAAGGCTAAGTAACGAAAAAACAAGTCGGTGCGATGGGCTATAAGTTTTATAAGAAAATATTAAATACTTTACCCATAAGTGTTATTTTAAAACCCTTACTTGCACCTTACCATGCTCGTTTTCTGAGCCCCTAAAAATGGTATAATCAGATACTACACCCCGTGGTTTCGCTAATACAGGGAGTTTTTGAAAAAATTGAATTTTTAATCATTCCTTGTTAATCATCTTACTTATTTTGCAAGATATTTTTATTCTGTAGAAACATTTTTATGGCAACTTTTTTAATAAAAATAATGACGTTAATTTTTTAAAACATTGGTTAGTTTTTGAGATATGGTATTTATCATAAAAAAAATTAAATACGGAGCTGGATTTTTTTAATACTATTTTGACTGGTTTCATGCTATTATTATCTTAAAATGATGAAACTTTAATAATTTTTTGATTTAGAGTTGAAAAAAAATATATATTTAATATTTTTAAAAATTTTTGGGACCAACCTGGAAATTTCCAACGTAAATATAAATTAAAAATTGCAAGACACACTAGTTGAACGATTTTTAGTTTATCTGTTTTAAAACGTTAATTAAAAGATTTATAAATAAAGCAAAAAACGTTAAAGAGTTACAAAAATAATATCTTAGTAATTTTTTGATGGTAGCACACCAACTCATGCAATTTACTTCAACATGGAAAAACAAATGCGTGGAATTGACATTGTCATTCTGCTGGTCAGTTTTGTGAATGACTTACTCAAAATTATTCTAAAATGGCTAGAAATCGACCATTTCCAGATTTTGAAAAATGTAATATGTTTGACCGCTTTATTCAAGCAACAAAATCCCAATATTTAAATATCAAAAATATTTTTATGCAAAATTACTCAAAAAAATGCCAAAAATTTCTTACACATAATGGCAATCAGTTTGAACATTTATATCATTAAAGAAAAATTATTTAATTTTTTTTAATTCGTTATTTTTTTTGTTTTTCGTAGACTTTGTTTCAAACAAATCTGTAAATTAACGTAAAACCATTTTAGTTTACCAAGTATCAAAACAGTTACACTAAAAATCATTCAACCAGCATTTTTCAATTTATATATGTTGAAAATTTCTAGGTTCGGAAATTTTTTTTTTTAAATATTAATTATTTTTTTGAACCTTAAAACAAAAATATATGAAATTTGTATTATTTTGTGATAATAATTAGCATGAAACCAATCAAAATAGTAATTAAAAAAATCGAGGTCCGTATTTAATTTTTTTATGATAAATACCATATCTAAAAAACTAAACAACATTAAAAAAAATTGACAACGTCATTATTTTCTTCTAAAAAAGTTGCAGTTAGTTTTTACAGAATAAACATAGCTTGGAAAATGACCGAGATATAAGGAATTATTAAAACTACGGGGTATAGCAACAATCTAATTACATCATTGTTAAGGGCTCAAAAAAATAGCACGGTAAGGTGCAATCAGTAAATTGATATCTTTAATAATAACAGAGTTTCCCATTTAATCCCATCGACAATGGGACACGCTGTACACCCGGTTTCTACAATAATCTCCCAAAAAAATCCCTAGATCTGACGAATTTTTAACGATTAGTCACCGAAGCTGGTGTGTTCGCCATCTTGTATTAAATTATGAAAAGGAGAGTGCTTTTGGAAATAGTTGATATGAGGTTCAGAAGGCGGGGCTTCTACCTGGTTGGATGAGTCACTTATGAAGTTCTGCGCGTAATGGTCTCTCACCTTTGGTTATAGTACCCAACTGCAAAACTGGAGCATCAAAATATCGTAAATTCTTTTTGGGAGATATTTCTCTTTATATATTTTCTATTCTTTTCTCACGAGCGTTGCCTAACAAAACGTGTGACATACCCACCATACCATAAGGGTATACCTGGAAACGCAAACTAATTCAGTCGCATTTTCGCACGCACACACACATCAATTATTTTCTCATTAGCAGAAACTAATAAACGACTCTCATACGGCCGGCGCTCTAATTTAAATTATTTTAGCAAAAGACTGTAACACACACATACACATACCTATATTTTGCAATACTTACATACAGGCTGAATAAAATGGTACTGTCACAAAGCATCATGTACAGGGTGTCTCATTATATTTTTCCCACCCTTTTAAATCATTAATAATTGATGAAGGAATATAAAAGAAATTGTGTTCGAATTCGCGAAATTTTTACTTTTAAATTGCATCTTGACTTTATTCCTGATGCTTACCGTATTTGACAGGCGCTCAAATTTATAATTTTTGTAAATTGGATGCACCTTATATTATTTGATTAATAAATTAGGCTTGGAATATACTTTCCAAAAATACCCCATATGTTGCAGTTTCTGAAATATTAGTGATAAATTTTTAATTAAATGATAAAAAAATAACATTACCACTTTTGTGTTAATTTCAGTGTCCTTATTTCGAACTATGTTAGTCCCTGTGTATGAATAGTGACAATGACAACTATATTTTTTTATATATGACAACCGGTAACGACAACAAAGTTGTGTCATTGTCACATTTGATATTGGACCAGGGCTATCAAAATGGACGGGCCACGATCCTCCACTTTGTTGACGTCACATCCGGGGCTGATTTTTTTTTGATGGCCACGTTACGACACAGCTGATTGTCTTTAAAATATTGAAGTTGGAATGACGGTTCATGGATATTTGATTTTTTTTTAAATAAAGCCGCTTTTGAGATTGTTTTTACTTTATTCTGGCAGAACAATTTTTTTTAAATGTATAGTAAGCCCTAGTTTTTCATAGCCGCTTCATTAGCTCACACAAAAATTAAGTTTAAAGGAGAAGCGAATGTGACAATCACATATGACAAAGTCAAATACATGTCAAATATAACAGTTGGCATGTGGTACATGGCGGGTAATTTGAATTCAAAATAAGGAATGCTAAATCTTGAAGATTTTAACCTTTTAATCATGTTGCTTCCTTACAAACCTTTGGTGGAATATCGGGATGGTGTCTGAGAATATTTCACTGAAATTTTGTGGAAATCTGTAGTGCCATTTTGAAAATATCATAAAAAAACATCTGACCTCCCATAAGAGCCAATGTAAAATTCAGCCCCGGGAGAACAGCTGATTTTTTCAGGGTCGTGGCCTCTATTTTTATGTTGGCCTTGGTTGCAGTTTCTGAAATATTAGTGATAAATTTTAAAATGATAAAAAAATAACATTACCACTTTTGTGTTAATTTCAGTGTCCTTATTTCGAACTATGTTAGTCCTCGTGTATGAACAGTGACAATGACAACTATATTTTTTTAAATGACGCTCAGAATGACAACCGGTAACGACAACAAAGTTGTGTCATTGTCACATTTGATATTGGACCAGGGCTATCAAAATGAACGGGCCACGATCCTCCACTTTGTTGACGTCACATCCGGGGCTGATTTTTTTTTGATGGTCACGTTACGACACAGCTGATTGTCTTTAAAATATTGAAGTTGGAATGACGGTTCATGGATATTTGATTTTTTTTTAAATAAAGCCGCTTTTGAGATTGTTTTTACTTTATTCTGTCAGAACAATTTTTTTAAATGTATAGTAAGCCCTAATTTTTCATAGCCGCTTCATTAGCTCACACAAAAATTAAGTTTAAAGGAGAAGCGAATGTGACAATCACATATGACAAAGTCAAATACATGTCAAATATAACAGTTGGCATGTGGTACATGGCGGGTAATTTGAATTAAAAATACGAAATGCTAAATCTTAAAGATTTTAACCTTTTAATCATGTTGCTTCCTTACAAACCTTTGGTGGAATATCGGGATGGTGTCTGAGAATATTTCAGTGCCATTTTGAAAATATCATAAAAAAACGTCTGACCTCCCATAAGACCCAATGTAAAATTGAGCCCCGGGAGAACAGCTGATTTTGTCAGGGTCGCGGCCTCTATTTTTGTGTTGGCCTTGATTGGACTAACATAATTTGAAATAGGGATACTAAAATGAACACAAGAGCGGTACTGTTATATTTGCTAATATCTCAGAAATTATGGCTCTAAACTACGGCATATCGGGTATTTTTGGAAATTATATTCCAAACCTAATCTATTAATTAAATAATATAAGGAGCATCCAATTTACAAAAACTATAAATATGAGCGCCAGTCAAATACTGTAAGTATCAGGAATAAAGTCAAGATGCAATTTTAAAGTAAAAATTTTGCGAATTCGAACACAATTTCTTATATCAATTATTAATGGTCTAAAAGGGTGGGAAAAAATATAATGAGACACCCTATACAGGGTTTTCTATATTATAGGGTGGGCAAAAAAAACGTGTATTTTTTGGATGTAATTTTTACTTCCCTAGCCCGCGGAGCAATGGCTAGAGAAGGTATTATTTTTGTAGATTTTGATTTTTTTTGTGATAGCGCCGAAGATTGTGTTACTTGAGTGTATTTTGACCTATCTGAGCAATATCGTCGTGATAACTGTCTGTGTGTGTGTATAATATTTTTGTCTGTAACATGATAGCTCCTAAACCGCTGAACCGATTTTAATAAAATTTTCAAGTAAAATAGTGTTTGACACTCCAACGAGCTGATTACATTTTGGTCAAGATCCATTATTAATGACACGTTTTTGACAATTCAAAAATTGAAAAAGCTTGTTAAAAGAGCACCGTATCAATATGCGGTTTTCGGAATATAGTAGACAACATTTTGCTCAATTTGTAAAATCTTCGTAGGGGCTTTTCAAGGCTGATTTATTTGATTGATCGTGACTTAAATTGAGATGTGCTAGTAGGCTAGCTAGGAAAATCCATCATGGATCCATTTATTCCATTATTTTTATTCGATTTTTGTGATTTCTCTATCGGCTTGAGACAATAAAAAAGCAGAACAAAATTCCTTAATAAAAAAACATTAGTTATCTTGAATGGAAAGATTTTTTCTACAAATAAGCAAATATGATTTTTTTGACACGAAATAAATGTAATTTATATTGAAAGATGGCTTGCCTTCAGTCAATGCAATATTCCAAGAAAATTGTCCTCTTTTGAAGCAGGTATTGATTCATATGAAAGGCCGTTTGGTTTGAATCTAATATATTAGCTCACACATATACTATACTATAGTAGTGTGAGCTATGGTAATCCTAATTTTTTCGAGAAAAAAAAAGTTGCTCCGATTTCAAAAATTTTTATATATCTTTGCGTTTCAGATGATTTTGAAACTTTTTTGTTGCGCCGTCTGTCTGTCTGTCTGTCTGTCTGTCTGTGTGTCTGTATGTCTGTCTGTAACGACCAACGCGCATAACTCAAAAACCGCTTGGCCGATTTTAATGAAATTTGGTACCTAGGCTGGGTCTTCGGTCGAGATGGTCCCATTTAAAGATGAACAAAATCCACCCAACACAAACCAAATAAAAATGTGGGGGTAGATTTCAAAAATTAGAGTTTATGTGAAAATATGGCGTGTGTGATATTAAACGAAAGGTAATTGAGTCTGCAGTTAAACAAAATACATTTTAATTTATTAAAAAAAAAAGGGTGGGGGTATATTTTAAAAATTAAAGTTTAAGTGAAAATATGGCGTGTGTGATATCAAACGAAAGGTAATTGAGTCCGGACTTTAACTAAATATATTTTAGTTTTTGTTTTTTTGTAAGGGTGGGGGTAGATTTCAAAAATTTGAGTTTAAGTCAAAACATGGCTTGTGTGGTATCAAACAAAAGGTAATTTAGTCTGGAGTTGAATAAAATATATTTCAGTTTTTAGTTATATTAGCTCACAGGTATACTATAACTATAGTACCTAGTGTGAGCTTAGGGGCCCATATCTTGGCAGAGTATTTTTTTTGTGTATTATTACAAGCCGTGAGAAGCCAGGTAGGTTAATACTATTAATCATTTATCGCTCTCACCCTGTATAATTATATCACGCTAATTAGGGACTGTCAGTGGTACTGCATCGGTACTACTCTCTAGATTGGCATGTCGATTTTAATTGGCTGAATGGTGTTGGCTTCGTACTTATTGCCCGCTTCTAATGTGAGACTTGTTACGCGAAAAGACGCCTGAGTTGAATAGAAAATATCTTTTTTTGTCCAAATTTGCGCAAATAACGATTAGGAAATCAAATTAGGTGTACTAATGAGGTAGATGATCCTTTTACTTGTAAATTATGGTGACATTGGATAATTTGTTCAATTCTTTTTACAGTAAATCTATTATTACCATGTGATACACCTGGTTTTTCAAAAACACATCTATGATGAGTGGATCAACAGCCTGAGTTGAATAGAAAATATCTTTTTGCGTCCAAATTTGCGCAAATAACGATTCGGAAATCAAATTAGGCGTACTAATGAGTTAGATGTTTCTTTTTACTTGTAAATTATGGTGACATTGGATAATTTGTTGAATCCTATTTACAGTAAATCTATTATTACCATGTGATACACCTGGTTTTTCAAAAACACATCTATGATGAGTAGATCAAGAGCCTGAGTTGAATAGAAAATATTTTTTTCGTCCAAATTTGCGCAAATAACGATTAGGAAATCAAATTAGGCGTACTAATGAGGTGGATGTGTCTTTTACTTGTAAATTATGGTTCATTGGATACTTTTTAAAATTATTTTTACAGTAGATCTATTATTACCATGTGATACACCTGGTTTTTCAAAAACACATCTATGATGAGTAAATCAACAGCCTGAGTTGAATAAAAAATATCTTTTTTCGTCCTAATTTGCGCCAATAACGATTAGGAAATCAAATTAGGCGTACTAATGAGGTAGATGTGCCTTTTACTTGTAAATTATGGTGACATTGGATAATCTGTTGAATTCTTTTTACAGTAAATCTATTATTACCATGTGATACACCTGGTTTTTTAAAAACACATCTATGATGAGTAGATCAACAGCCTGAGTTGAATAGAAAATATTTTTTTCGTCCAAATTTGCGCAAATAACGATTAGGAAATCAAATTAGGCGTACTAATGAGGTGGATGTGTCTTTTACTTGTAAATTATCGTGACATTGGATAATTTGTTGAATTCTTTTTACAGTAAATCTATTACTATCATGTGATACTCCTGGTTTTTTAAAAACAAATCTATGATGAGTAGATCAACAGCCTGAGTTGAATAGAAAATATCTTTTTTTGTCCAAATTTGCGCAAATAACGATTGGGAAATCAAATTAGGCGTACCAATGAGGTGGATGTGCCTTTTACTTGTAAATTATGGTGACATTGGATAATTTGTTGAATTCTTTTTACGGTAAATCTATTACTACCATGTGATACACCTGGTTTTTCAAAAACACATCTATGATGAGTAGATCAACAGCCTGAGTTGAATAGAAAATATCTTTTTTTGTCCAAATTTGCGCAAATAACGATTAGGAAATCAAATTAGGCGTACTAATGAGGTGGATGTGCCTTTTAGTTGTAAATTATGGTGACATTGGATAATTTGTTGAATCCTATTTACAGTAAATCTATTATTACCATGTGATACACCTGGTTTTTCAAAAACACATCTATGATGAGTAGATCAAGAGCCTGAGTTGAATAGAAAATATTTTTTTCGTCCAAATTTGCGCAAATAACGATTAGGAAATCAAATTAGGCGTACTAATGAGGTGGATGTGTCTTTTACTTGTAAATTATGGTTCATTGGATACTTTTTAAAATTATTTTTACAGTAGATCTATTATTACCATGTGATACACCTGGTTTTTCAAAAACACATCTATGATGAGTAAATCAACAGCCTGAGTTGAATAAAAAATATCTTTTTTCGTCCAAATTTGCGCCAATAACGATTAGGAAATAAAATTAGGCGTACTAATGAGGTAGATGTGCCTTTTACTTGTAAATTATGGTGACATTGGATAATCTGTTGAATTCTTTTTACAGTAAATCTATTATTACCATGTGATACACCTGGTTTTTTAAAAACACATCTATGATGAGTAGATCAACAGCCTGAGTTGAATAGAAAATATTTTTTTCGTCCAAATTTGCGCAAATAACGATTAGGAAATCAAATTAGGCGTACTAATGAGGTGGATGTGTCTTTTACTTGTAAATTATCGTGACATTGGATAATTTGTTGAATTCTTTTTACAGTAAATCTATTACTACCATGTGATACTCCTGGTTTTTTAAAAACAAATCTATGATGAGTAGATCAACAGCCTGAGTTGAATAGAAAATATCTTTTTTTGTCCAAATTTGCGCAAATAACGATTGGGAAATCAAATTAGGCGTACTAATGAGGTGGATGTGCCTTTTACTTGTAAATTATGGTGACATTGGATAATTTGTTGAATTCTTTTTACGGTAAATCTATTACTACCATGTGATACACCTGGTTTTTCAAAAACACATCTTTGATGAGTAGATCAACAGCCTGAGTTGAATAAAAAATATCTTTTTTCGTCCAAATTTGCTCAAATAACGATTAGGAAATCAAATTAGGTGTACTAATGAGGTAGATGATCCTTTTACTTGTAAATTATGGTGACATTGGATAATTTGTTGAATTCATTTTACAGTAAATCTATTATTACCATGTGATACACCTGGTTCTTCAAAAACACATCTATGATGAGTAGATCAACAGCCTGAGTTGAATAGAAAATATCTTTTTTTGTCCAAATTTGCGCAACTAACGATTAGGAAATCAAATTAGGCGTACTAATGAGGTGGATGTGCCTTTTACTTGTAAATTATGGTGACATTGGATAATTTGTTGAATTCTTTTTACGGTAAATCTATTACTACCATGTGATACACCTGGTTTTTCAAAAACACATCTATGATGAGTAGATCAACAGCCTGAGTTGAATAGAAAATATCCTTTTTTGTCCAAATTTGCGCAAATAACGATTAGGAAATCGAATTAGGCGTACTAATGAGGTGGATGTGTCTTTTACTTGTAAATTATGGTGACATTAGATAATTTGTTGAATCCTATTTACAGTAAATCTATTATTACCATGTGATACACCTGGTTTTTCAAAAACACATCTATGATGAGTAGATCAACAGCCTGAGTTGAATAAAAAATATCTTTTTTCGTCCAAATTTGCTCAAATAACGATTAGGAAATCAAATTAGGTGTACTAATGAGGTAGATGATCCTTTTACTTGTAAATTATGGTGACATTGGATAATTTGTTGAATTCATTTTACAGTAAATCTATTATTACCATGTGATACACCTGGTTTTTCAAAAACACATCTATGATGAGTAGATCAACAGCCTGAGTTGAATAGAAAATATCTTTTTTTGTCCAAATTTGCGCAACTAACGATTAGGAAATCAAATTAGGCGTACTAATGAGGTGGATGTGCCTTTTACTTGTAAATTATGGTGACATTGGATAATTTGTTGAATTCTTTTTACGGTAAATCTATTACTACCATGTGATACACCTGGTTTTTCAAAAACACATCTATGATGAGTGGATCAACAGCCTGAGTTGAATAGAAAATATCCTTTTTTGTCCAAATTTGCGCAAATAACGATTAGGAAATCGAATTAGGCGTACTAATGAGGTGGATGTGTCTTTTACTTGTAAATTATGGTGACATTGGATAATTTGTTGAATCCTATTTACAGTAAATCTATTATTACCATGTGATACACCTGGTTTTTCAAAAACACATCTATGGTGAGTAGATCAAGAGCCTGAGTTGAATAAAAAATATCTTTTTTCGTCCAAATTTGCTCAAATAACGATTAGGAAATCAAATTAGGTGTACTAATGAGGTAGATGATCCTTTTACTTGTAAATTATGGTGACATTGGATAATTTGTTGAATTCTTTTTACAGTAAATCTATTATTACCATGTGATACACCTGGTTTTTCAAAAACACATCTATGATGAGTAGACCAACAGCCTGAGTTGAATAGAAAATATCTTTTTTCGTCCAAATTTGCGCAAGTAACGATTAGGAAATCAAATTAGGTGTACTAATGAGGTAGATGATCCTTTTACTTGTAAATTATGGTGACATTGGATAATTTGTTCAATTCTTTTTACAGTAAATCTATTATTACCATGTGATACACCTGGTTTTTCAAAAACACATCTATGATGAGTGGATCAACAGCCTGAGTTGAATAGAAAATATCTTTTTGCGTCCAAATTTGCGCAAATAACGATTGGGAAATCAAATTAGGCGTACTAATGAGGTGCATGTGCCTTTGACTTGTAAATTATGGTGACATTGGATAATTTGTTGAATCCTGTTTACAGTAAATCTATTATTACCATGTGATACACCTGGTTTTTCAAAAACACATCTATGATGAGTAGATCAAGAGCCTGAGTTGAATAGAAAATATCTTTTTTTGTCCAAATTTGCGCAAATAACGATTAGGAAATCAAATTAGGCGTACTAATGAGGTGGATGTGCCTTTTACTTGTAAATTATGGTGACATTGGATAATTTGTTGAATCCTATTTACAGTAAATCTATTATTACCATGTGATACACCTGGTTTTTCAAAAACACATCTATGATGAGTAGATCAACAGCCTGAGTTGAATAGAAAAAATTTTTTTCGTCCAAATTTGCGCAAATAACGATTAGGAAATCAAATTAGGCGTACTAATGTAAATTATGGTGACATTGGATAATTTTTTTAATTCTTTTTACAGTAAATCTATTATTATTTTAGATGGGATTAAATGGGAAACTCGGTTGTTATTAAAGATATCGATTTTCTGATTGCATCTTACCGTGCTCTTTTTTTGAGCCCAGGGACTTTTTGAAAAAATTGCATTTTTAATAATGTCTTGTAGGTTATTTTGTAAGATATTTTTATTATGTGAAAACCTTTTTTGTGGAAACTTTTTTGAGCAAAATAATGACGTTGTCAAATATTTAAAATATTGTTTATTTTTAGTATTTATCATAAAAAAATGAAATTCGGACATGGATTTTTTTTTACAATTTTGATTGGTTTCATGCTATATTCAAAAATTTAATATTTTTTTCTTTGTCAAAAAAAATGATACTTTAAAAAAGAATTTAGTATTTTACAAATTTTTGTGTACTGGTTTTCTATGAGCACGAGTACATAGGTCTTTCAGTGGCATTAAAAATTCAGGTAAAAAACTTTTAAAATTTAAATTATATTCTGTTATTTCATTAAAAAAAAAGTTTTCTTCTATTTATCAGACGTTGATCTCCAATATTAGGTTAGATAAGAGTGTAATGATAAAAGGTAGTAAGTATGTATGTATTATACAACAGATAGAAATTGTTGAAAAAATACTACAAGAAACAGGTTTCTTGTGTGATCGATCGTTGATGTCTAATAACAAGAATTTATTAGAATCATGATAATTCTAACATTTACGAACCAAAATCAATTATTTTTTTTACTAGCTCATTAAAACCGGTTTTAGTAGCAGTAACTTGTACGAATAACGAAAAAGGTACGTAAAGTCAATGAAAGAAAACATTAATTCAATGAACACGAAACTTAATATTATGAAATTTTCTTTAAAAGTTCAATTAATTAATTTTCATCTACATTGAATTAATGAACTGTTTTTAATTAGCTGAAGAATAATAAAACGTGCACATGCTCACACATATACTATACTATAGTAGTGTGAGCTATGGTGATCCTAATTTTTTCGAGAAAAAAAAAGTTGCTCCGATTTCTAAAATTTTTATATATCTTTGCGTTTCAGATGATTTTGAAACTTTTTTGTCGCGCCGTCTGTCTGTCTGTCTATAACGACCAACGCGCATAACTCAAAAACCGCTCACCCGATCTTAATGAAATTTGGTACCTAGGCTAGGTCTTGGGTCGAGATGGTCCCATTTGAAAATGAACAAAATGCATTGAACACAAGTCAAATAAAAGGGTGGGGGTAGAATTCAAAAATTAGAGTTTATGTGAAAATATGACGTGTGTGATATCAAACGAAAGGTAATTGACTCCGGAATTAAACAAAATACATTTTGGTTTTAAAAAATAAAAGTAGAGTTTACGTGAAAATATGGCGTGTGTGATATCAAACGAAAGGTAATTGAGTCCGGAGTTAAACAAAATACATTTTAGTTTTTGTTTTTTTTTAAGGTTCGGGGTAGATTTCAAAAATTTGAGGTTAAGTCAAAACATGGCTTGTGTGGTATCAAACGAAAGGTAATTTAAAATATATTTCAGTTTTTAGTTATATTAGCTCACATATACATTATAACTATAGTACCTAGTGTGAGCTTAGGGGCCCATATATTGGCAGAGTATTTTCTGAGTAATTAGTGGTCGAGTGCTTTCAGGTTACTTCAGGCCAGCACACAAACTATAAGTCGTAAAATTTTGATTTTCAGCTTTAATTGATTGGTTTGATTATTTTGGAGATATTTAAGTCTTACGAGATTTATAGCTAAAGCTGTTATAGTAGTTTACCTAACTAGTGCGGAAAGTGCCTCTTTTCCGCACGCGATTGCAGATGGCCAAACGACGCGATAGCGGAGTTTGGCCAGCAATCAAGTGCGGAAAAGACACTTTACGCACGAGTTAGGTACACTATTTTTTCTATAAGCGTGAGGAAAAAACTAAAAATTAATCAGAAAATTATTTATATTCAAAACGTTTTAATCAAATCAATTATTATTATTCACATTCTAGCGGCTTCTAGAACTGACTGGGGTAGATCTTCGTCCGAAGAATCCATTGAAAATCTGATTTTTTTGTTTGAAAAATTCAAAAGACGCTTGTATCTGCAAAATTGGCTTTGTTTTGACAGTTTGTTTGTACTTTGTTGCTATGGTGATTTAAGATGCCAAATCTAAAACCAGTAGTGTTCATTGTTGTTTGACATTGACAATGACGATATTTATACCGGGGAGGTTTAAAACTTATAATTTGAACCTATTTTACTGAAAACTTTATTTTATCGAAAATATTGAAAATATAGCAGAATTTTAGTCAATTTGAATATTTTTAGGATATTTCGTGTGCTAGGAAAGATACAAATGTATTTTGAACGGTCTAAATGTTATAGAACACCTCAAAATCGTAACAAATTTACTTTTCCGCACTAGTGGCACTTTCCACACTAAAATGCGTGCGGAAAAGTGGACTTTTCCGCACGCTTATAGAAAAAAGGTTTTTTTCATAATAGGCATAATAAGAAAATCAATTTTAAATGTTAAATACATAATTTCGCTACACATCGGTTGGCAATCTTTTGATCATTGTGCGTTAATTAGTTCATTTTTCATTTCCTAATAGAAAATTTTCCCATAGTGGGCGTGTCTGTGGAGCATTTAATGTAAATTTTTCAACTACGCACTATTCTCTACCTCCCTGCCCCAGAAAAGCGTTGGCTAATACCCACAATTATCTCGGCTATTGAAATTGCAGAAAAATTATGTTTGAAAATAATAGAAAAAACTGTTTGAGCGTGGAAAACCACGCATTTTTAATAAGTGTAATTTGCCCTGTCTAAAAAAATGCGTGCATGAATTTACACTTAGAGTAGGTCTGAAGGCAGGCAGGGTGAAGTGACAGTAAAACTTTATTTCCGCAATTTTTAAAATTGTCCATATCTCTATTACCTATCACTACAAAATATTTTAATATTTTTGATTCCTAAAATTTTCAGGGGGGATTGATCTCCCTTGATCACCCCTAGGTACGGCCTTGGTTTAAAAATTAATTGATATATTTATCAAAAATGCACTTAAAACTTGCCATTGTAGATAGAAGAAAAATGATTGTGAGGAGCTTATACTTTTGTATTTATAAACATTTATATATATATATTTATCGGTTTCACAACGTTCTACGTCTTCCGATACCCAATCTCCACTCGTTTCTGTTTGCCCATAATTCATCATCTAGGCCTCTTATTCTTATTTCACTGTCTATTCCTTCTCTCCAGCTTCTCCTTGGCCGTCCTCGTTTTCTTCGGCCAGTTGGTTTCCATTGTAGTATTTGTTTAGGTAGTCTTTCATCATTCATTCTTTGTACATGTCCGTACCACACCAGTTGTTTTGTTCTTATATCATCCACTAAAGTACGTTCACCCACTGTCATAATTTCTCTTATTCTTTGATTTGTAACTCTTTCTCTTTTTGATTTCCCTGCTGCTCTTCTCCAATAGTCCATCTCCGTAGCGGAAAGCATTTTTTCTGTTCTATCCTTGATTGGCCATACTTCTAAGCCGTATGTAATAATACTTTTTACAATGGTGTTATATATAAGCTTTTTGTTATGTTTTGATATACTTTGGTCCCAAATTATTCCATTTAATAAAGTTATTGCTTTTCTTCCTTGTACGTTTCGATCTTTTATAGCTATTTTATTTTGATAAAATATATTTTTTTTATATAAGGTATTCTGTACATATCTAAAATCTAATAAATAATTATTGGTTGCATTGAAGACCAAGCAACCCTTTAAAATAAAAGGAAGCGATGGCAGCATACCTTAGGATACGGGATGCGGCCGTGTGGAGAAGGAGCGGTGGACAAAAAGAACATTAGAAGATCGTGACTGTGATGGAAAAGGAGGTTCTTCTATCAATGTAGTCTAGCGATGCCAGAGAAGCGGTTAAGGGAGAAAAGGAGATACCGTGTCAACATACCGCCAAGGGATGCATGTTAAAAGGACGCGGTTGAATTCCATAGCGATGCCACGGTCTGCTAATTGAAAAAAGCTACTCGCTGCGATTCAAGGCAATCAAGTCTTTCAGGCGGAGGTTTACGCTATAGACAGTCAAGCTGCGCTGAAAGCATTTTGCAAACCAACCACAGCTGCGGGTTTGGTGCAGTAGTGCGCGGAAGCACTTCAGGAGTTGGCCGGAGTAAGAGAGGTGGAGCTCGTAGAGGTCCCAGGCCAAATGGGAGTCCCAGAAAAAGAGAAAGCGGACGAATTCGCAAGCAGTGGATCCCAGCAGGAATGCGACGGGCCAGAGCCTTTCCTGGGGCTCACAAGAGGGCAAATGAAGTCGGCCCTAACAGAGTGGACCCATAAAGAGATACAAAAGGAATGGACCAACACAGGAAACGCCAGACAGGCGAAGGAGTATGTGACAGGATACAGTAAGTCCCGTAGGGACTGGCTGCTCCGTAGAACACGAAAAGAGGTAAGAGCCATAGTGGGAGTCCTAACTGGACACTGCGTCCTACAAGGACACCTCGCGAAGATGAGAGTGAAGAAGAGGGCGACGTGCGAGCGATGTTGGGCCGAGGACGAGACCTTGGCACATTTCCTCTTCTCATGCGAAGCATCTAACGAGGCAAGAAGAGAAGTATTTGAAGCGGAAGTCTTTGAGACGGAGAACCTTCTGAATCTGACGGGCAGATTTCTTAGCGAAGGAAGGACGCAGTAGGGATGATGCCCGGGGGGTTGGTCAAAAGGGCGCTTTATGTGCCTATTCGCCAGGGCTCGGTCGGTGCTTCTGCTAACTACTTTATTCATATGGTTATAGTTTTAAACAAGTGGCCGGCAAATTACTTGCCTCCAGACCTACGAAATCTATATAATTAATATACCTATTGCTCTTTTAAGTTTCACTTTTCAGGAGCGATTTTCACGTGATCTAAACATTCTGTAATTGCAGAACAGTTTCAAATAATTACATAGGAATGAAGCTCCCGGCTTCTGGGTCTAAGTTTGGTTTGATTTGTGGGTGTGGAAAGAGGAAATCTACTTGTGAAATTCCTTTTCAGTATCATTAACTTTATTTTATTTGTTTGTACAAGTAAATAAACAAACATACTTTGTATTTTTATACAATAATATTTTTGATTTTTTTTTTAAAACTATTTTCTGTATTCTGTTTTTTAGTGTTTATTTGGTTTGGTCCGAAGCTACTTAGCAAAATTTGAGACCTGATAAACTTTGAATAACATTCTTTAAAAGTTGTTCTTCTTGGTTTTATTTAATGTCAAGTCAATAATATTATTTTTTATTAGAATAGTTCTATGAATGTGCAGATAGTGCACCAATCAAAAGTAAAGCACACCAATTCAAATCTTGTCTTCTGCTTCTATTAAGTAGCAAAAAAGTGCTTTTCCCATATCGTTAAAATCCCAACAATACAAGCAAGCTAGTCTAAAAAAGTCAATTTTATTTCCCATAAATAACACCGAGAGGAATCTCAGGCTCAATTTAAGACTACAGTCGCTTGATAAAAAGAGTTTAGTCACTTTTGAAAAATATCGTATTATGTATGTGTAAGGTATGACGATTTAAGTATTGGGTGTACCCGCGCTTATAAACCATTTTACTTTTAGAAATCTCTATGTCGCCTACGCTCTTCAAGATAATATACTTGGAACAAGTCCTTAAAGTATGTAAGAGAAAATGCAAAAACATGGGAATTCCGTTGGACGAAACCACCTTGTATACTTTATGTTTCGCCGATGATCAGATAGTAGTAGCTCAGGATTATGACGACCTCGAATATATGACACGAAAACTAATAGAAGAGTAGAATAAGTGGGGACTAGAGGTTAATCTCAATAAGACAGAGTATATGTGTATCGGTGGAATGAAACGGGATCTAATCTTAAATACCGGGCAGCGAATTCAGTCCTGTGATGAGTATAAAGTTACAGCTGACGGAACACTAGACAAAGCTATAAAAGATCGAAACGTACAAGGAAGAAAAGCAATAAATTTATTAAATGGAATAATTTGGGACCAAAGTATATCAAAACATAGCAAAAAGCTTATATATAACACCATTGTAAAAAGTATTATTACATACGGCTCAGAAGTATGGCCAATCAAGGATAGAACAGAAAAAATGCTTTCCGCTACGGAGATGGACTATTGGAGAAGAGCAGCAGGGAAATCAAAAAGAGAAAGAGTTACAACTCAAAGAATAAGAGAAATTATGACAGTGGGTGAACGTACTTTAGTGGATGATATAAGAACAAAACAACTGGTGTGGTACGGACATGTAAAAAGAATGAATGATGAAAGACTACCTAAACAAATACTACAATGGAAACCAACTGGCCGAAGAAAACGAGGACGGCCAAGGAGAAATTGGAGAGAAGGAATAGACAGTGAAATAAGAATAAGAGGCCTAGGTGATGAATTATGGGCAAACAGAAACGAGTGGAGATTGGGTATACTTTTAGAAATTAAAATACATTTTATCGAAAATCGAAATCTCAAATACTTCTATCGGAATTCAACATTTCGGAGAATCAAATTGTAAAAACTACAAAATTTCTGTAGTTTAGCTTCTTAGGTCAGTTAGTTAGGTTGGTTGGTTAAGTGGGTTGGGTTTATGTTAAATGGTTACGTTGATTTTCATGAACAAGAAGAATAACAGTAAAGTGGGTTTCGTGCAGGCAGATCTTGTAGTGATAATGTATTTTGTCTTAAACAAGTAATTAAGAAAAGGAGTGCCAGAAATATACAGACACATGTTACATACTACTACAAAAAGCATATGATCCCGTTCCAGTAGAAAAATTATGGAGTGTTAGAGCAAACTAATATCAATCATACATACATACATAAAAGCGATAAAAGAACTATAGAAAGGGTCCAAATCTTAAACTAAAATTGGAAATCGACTTTCAAAAGAATTCTTGGTAACAAAAGGCTTGAGACAGGGATGTTGTATCTCTCCAACCCTTTTTGAAATATAAATCGCAGTAGCTCTAAAAAACTGGAAACGCAAAGTACACGGCATGGGAATACAACTTAACGACCGATTTACCATATACACACTACAGTTTGCTGACGACCGAGTAATTGTAGCTAATGATAAAGAAGACATGGAGTATATGATGAAAAAGTTAACGGAAGAATACCAAAAGTGGGGGTTAACAGTGAACGTGGACAAGACACAGTACTTATGAATTGGAAACGAATCCAGTGAGAACTACAGAATGGACAAACAATATCTTAATGCAATGAGTATGTATACTTGGGTGTCACATTTGATAAGAGAGGAATATACTGTAAGGAACTGGAAAAAAGAATAGTAAACGCAAAAAAGGTTATTGGATGTCTTAACAGTATTTTATCGAGCAGAGAGATAAAAAAGAATCTAAAATTCAACATATATGAAACAATGGTGAAAAACACACTGTTGTATGGAATAAAGACCTGTCGCGTAACAAAAAAATACAAAAAAAATGGAAAGTGTCGAAAT
Organism: Aspidapion aeneum; assembly: GCA_963576565.1. Classification (NCBI taxonomy): domain Eukaryota; kingdom Metazoa; phylum Arthropoda; class Insecta; order Coleoptera; family Brentidae; genus Aspidapion; species Aspidapion aeneum. The sequence goes on along the minus strand of OY755044.1, from coordinate 10,306,095 downwards.
GGATGCAATAAGAAGATCACTGAGAATATCTAGAACAGAATAAAACAAAGAATGGGGAACGAGGGATGCATAACGGATGACATCTAAAAGACAACTGGTATGCTACGGCCATGTACAATGACGAAAGAAAAAGAGGGCGTCCTAAACTAAAATGGCAACAGTCAATCCAAAGATCAATGAGTCAAAAAAACCTGGCAGAAAATGATTATCAGGATCAAAGGAGGTGGAGAATAGGCGTCGGACAACGTAGAAAAACGTTCTAAACCGACTGTAGTAGCGCCAGCCTTTTTCGCAAAAATTGTCATTTCTCATTTCTAATATTAAAGTTGTGTCTCTCCTTTAATTAAAGATACAACTGGACCAAGTATATTAATTTAATTTTTGTAAGGCGCTATTTAAAATAGGCTTTCGCATTTTTTTTTAAACTTCAAAAATTGAGTTACTAGATTTTAAAATTAAAAAGGATAAATATTTCCACACAAAGTACACAAATTTCAACTTTTAAATTTGTTAAAAAAACAAGAAAATTAACGCCTAAATAGTCGACCTGAAAACATGGCATAGTACAAAGAAAAGGTACTATACCTACTGTTGAGAAATTTTTTATTGAAACTTGGTGTTAGCTTAGAAATCTGCAAAAGAAGATCGCCCAAAAAAAGCTGCTAGCAGTCACCAAAGATGGTCAAAACACGCACTTACGCAGAGTAGAATAGACACATTCTGTAGTGCTATACGTTAGAAAATTTAGAAGCGCGTATCTGCAACCAATAACAACCTACAGAAAACGTCACATGCATACAGTAGAAGTTAGCCGCAGATTTTTGAAACTTGCTGTTTGCAACTGATTTTTGCAAAAAAGGGTAATTTTTTTGACAAACAAATAAACTAATAAGGAGACTTCTTCTATAGTTATCTGAGTGTCTAACAGTTCTCTAAGGCTACTAATTAGATTAAGTACTAAAAAAAATATGGAAAAATACTACAAAAAAAATTGTGTGTGCTTAACACCACACGACAGAATTGTAAACTTCAACAAAGCGAAATTAATAATACTGGCCTTCATCTCGATTATCATATCGCTCGCTGAATGTTCCTCTCACAATTAGTCGATTCGAGCCAACTTCACCCGAATGAGCGTTACATAGCCGAGCCTGACGGCTCACTACCCCCAAAAATTGCTAAACTCTCCTAAAGAAGTTTATACTTCAAAAAATTATTTAATTAAATAATTAACCTTATTTTAAGACGTAATATTTCAAAAGCTAATAAATAGAATTTTGTGATTTCTTATACATTATTTAAATAATTTGTAGCAAATAAAAAGAAATACATGAAAAATACTTGGGTAATTTTTGTAAAAAAAAATTATTATGTGTGTTTAAGACCATACGGCAGAAGTGTAAACTTCAACAAGGCGAAATTAACAATATTGGCCCATAACATATTCTACAAAGCGGACCGAACCGAACTCTTCTGTGTACTGGCCTTCATCTGCATCATCATATCGCTCGCTGAATGTTTCTCACAGTTAGTCGACTCGAGCCGATTTCTCCCGAATGAGCGTTATATAGCCGGGCCTGACGGCTCAGTTCAATTCACTATATACCCACCAAAACTGCTAAACGCGCCTAAAGAAGTTTTTATACGACTGTCTTGTAAAAGGGGGTTTTGCGCACGGAGAACACGATCTGAAAATGGCATTTTGCGCACGCTGTGTGCAAAACGTTTTGCACACGCTTATGTCATTTTTGCGCACGCCTATGTCATTTCTGCATATAAGTTGGCTTAGTTCCGTAGCAACCGTCACTGCTCGTATGTTTTGTTGATTAGATACGTCAAAAAATTGTTGAATTTTTAAAGTTTTGTTGTAAAAATGTCGGAAATAAAAACAAGTTAAATTAAAATTTGATTTTTCTTTCTTTATTAGCAGTCGTATAAAAAATATTGTAAAAAACTCGTTTGAAAACCTCTTTTCACACTCCCTCGACTTGTAGACCTCGCCTTCGGCTCGGTCTACCAAACTGTCTCGAGCGTGTACAAAGAGTCGTTTTCAAACCTTGTTGTTTAAATAACTATTAAACTTCAAAAAATTGTGACTAAAGAATCTTTATTTTGTAACTAAAATTTTAAAGCTTAAAATAAGCGTTACATGTGCTTGTGCAGGTATAAATGATTGCACTGTACATAAAAAATGCGAACGAGTCGATTGCTTCAAAATTCAAACCTAAAAAGACATAAAATTTGGTTATAGACATTGCCAAAATAAATTGAATTGCACTGGTGCTACAAATTTGTTGAAACGTTGCATTTGACATGTCGTACATCTTGATGATTTTTTCCGAGATTTTCATGTCTCTTTTTTTTAATAACTAATGCGTTCTTTAGGGTTAGGTTCCTAAGCTGTGAAAAGTTGCAGAAATTATCATGATTTATTATATACAAGCTCTATAAAAAATAATTGAAATTATAGAAAGACCAGAAAGGATTCCGCCTTATCAATTTAGGTTTCGAGACAAGTATCCACGATAGACCAAATACACAGAATTACTAATATAATAAAAAAACCACTAGAAGAAGAAATGTTGGTTTTAAGGTATTCTTAGATGTAGCACAAGCATTTAACAAAGTGTGGAATAAAGACCTTAATTTTAAACTAAAACGTTTTCTGCCAAAACAATATTCTGATATTTTGGAATCAGATATACCTTATTTATACTTATTATACACTTGCGATATCCCAAAGCCAGAAAATTATTAGTTTATTATGGGCTCACTCACTGACAATATTTATGTTATGAAATAATACAAAAACTAGCAGTGGTAAGGAAAAAAGCTGGGTGAGGGAGGCATATTCCTCGTCTTGCTCCAGGCGGCCACTAGTCTAGTGGCGACTCTGAATGCACCCGTTGCTAAATACTGTTACAGTGTGAAATCTCCTTTGGACAGACACCACTGATATCACGGATCACCATTTGTTTGGCGATCCGTGCTGATATTGTCCATTTATCAAAATCAAACATGGAAATAAAAGGGTACAGAAAAAAATTGTAGATACGACTTTTCAAAGCACTGAATACTGATATTCTAGGCGCGAGAAGAAACGCCGTTTTTGGGCGGGAAAATTTTTGCAACGCTCTTGTTTTGTCCGGTCTAATTGGCCACTATCTTGCGCTTCTAACGCCTTTTTTGTCGCTTCTAACAGTGGAGGTAACGAAGAGAAACTGCCGACCGAAGAAATGCTCTGAATTTATTCTATGAAGAATATTTAGCAAGCACATGAACCGAGAAGAGAATCCTCTTCTTCTGCTGCGTCATTAACGTATAATTCCTGGTGTCTTGGCTAATTAAAATGTTCTTCTTAGTTCTTACAATTCTTGTCCATAGTAGTAGAAGTATAAAGGATGGACCCCAGAGCATCCCCCTATCCTTGAGGTTGATCCTCTCCATCGTTTAATAAACGTGAGGATGTCCGACCACTTCAGGAACTTCAGGTTTGGTAATTTCAACTTCTTTACTTCGAATACTACTCTTTTCGTTCATTTATGTACTTATGCACATGAACCGAGAAGAGGATTCTCTTCTTCTGCTGCGTCATTAACGTATAATTCCTGGTGTTTTGGCTAATTAAAATGTTCTTCTTAGTTCTTACAATCCTTGTCCATAGTAGTAGAAGTATAAAGGATGGGGCGCCTACCCCAGAGCATCCCCCTATCCTTGAGGTTGAACCTCTCCATCGTTTAATAAACGTGAGGATGTCCGACCACTTCAGGAACTTCAGGTTTTGTAATTCCAACTTCTTTACTTCGAATACTACTCTTTTCGTTCATTTATGTGCTTCACCTCACACTGTGCTAGGAAATGAAATGCTGTTTCCTCTTCCATTCCGCACATGGGACATGTCCTATCGTGTTTTATCTTTAAGTGTCCATGATTTGCACAATGTCCTGAGTGGCCGGAGGTTCACTTCTTTTCTTTCTCTGCCCAACAGCCAATTCCTTCTGCTTAAGCTGCAACTGCTGAATGTCTCCTTTGTCTGTCCCCAGCTTTATGCAGCTCCTTGAGTGTCTATTGTTTAAGGGTCATTCTTATTTGCCCTCTTGTCAGCCCTAGACAGTGTTCAGGGTAAACAAAGCTTTGTTCTGCTCCCCTTTTGTCCAGTTCATCGTTCTTTTCGTTGCCATGGATTCCCATATGAACTGGAACGGCAGGAATCCACAGAAGCTTGACGTCCTTAATCGCGGTCAGTTCCTGAACAAGCGCTGATCTAGAAGCTACCATAGATATTGCTTTCAATGCCGTCTGGCTGTCTGAAAATATGTATTTTGTCATTTTCTCTCCCGCTCATGTCCTCTCGTCCACAACCGCAGCTCTCATGGTGTAAAGTTCTGCTTGGAATCCTGTTGCCTGATTTCCTAGGAAGTAGCTCCTTTAGATGTTGTTGTTATCCAAGTATATCCCTGCGCCTGTCTCATTCTCCGGTGCGCCTGAAAAAGGCAAGGGGTCATCGGCATCAACGTCCAACAGGACTTGGATCCTATCGGGTCCTATCGAGTTCTGCTACGACAGGACTTGTAACGTTGTCAATTTGCAATAATTCATGGACTCTGTATCTATTTATTTCACCTATAATTGCTTTTATGTTAATTTGAGGGGGCTGTGGTTTTATATATATTTTTTTTAACGTTTGTAATAAATTTATTATTATAGTTATTTTCCTTTTTAATAATTTGCAGAAAAATTGAGGTCGCGTTACTTCATAAATTGATTGATTATTGCCCTTTTAAGATTTTTTCTTTTATTTCTTCGTTCCTAATTAATTTCTTTTTCCCACACAGCAGCGACATATCGAATGTCATTTTGAAAAATTAACATTTTCGCTACTTATAAAACACTTATAAAACCCGCCTAATAACGCTCGCTAACAACAGACAATTATTGCTTCAGCATTAGAAAAAAGTTTTTTGCATATTTGATGCCAATTTACACGACTTTTATTAGCCTTGTGGTTCAATTTGTCTAAAAAACTGATCTTGGGTAACTTTTCTTCGGTCTCATTAAAACCACAAAGCCATATCAATTGCAAATCTATGCAAAGAACTAAGAGAAGTAACTCAGAGCATGACTATAAATCCCATAGGATTCATGGGCAATTATTACTGTATGTAAGATTAGAACAACTGCATATGAAGATAGGATAGAGGTTTACACTTGGTTACGCCCCTTGTTTCAGGATAGCCAGACCCACTGCCAATACCTGTCCTCTGTGGGCCCTGGTAAAGTAGAAGAGGAAAATTAGAACACCAATTGTTTCCCCTAGCGCGGCGATCTTTCCTTTCTATAGTTTGTAAAGAAAATCGATCGAGCGTAGTTGTACATAAAATATCTAAAATTTATACGATAAATACGTAACGTATAATACTTTTTTTCAAGCTTGTTCTTGTGTGTCTGCCACAAAATAAAGAGTATGACTTCCTCAGTGAAACAAATAAGAGAAGCGTCTACTTTAAAAACAAATTCTTTCATATTGATTTAAGAACTACGTAACGAATTAAATTCCCAAAAATACCACCGCTCTGTGTTAATCAGTATTTGAGCCTGTTAGAAAGTTTAGTTTCGACATTATTTAGCATTTCAGTTGTCAATGATTGTAGGTTGGTGATTATTTTTGCCCGAAGTTCATCCAAAGTGGAAACTCTTAAATGATCATGCGAAACAAATTGGCCTTTTGTATAGCCCCATAAAAAAATAATTGTGTGCCAAATCTGGTGATTTCGGAGGCCAGAAATGTTTTATTTAAAAACATTCTCACAGCCAAAGTATCATGAGCTGGACAACCATCTTGCATACATCAATTCGCAGGAATGATATGGTCCTGCAAGAGTGCTAAATAATTTCTTCCTCGTAAATTACCATTGATGAAAAAATGATATTGTCACCCAAAATATCAGTCCAGACATTAAGTTTTTGAGGATAAACTGCAAATGTTTATGTTTTCGTGACCAGTAACGAACTTTGGCCTGTAAAAGAATAGGTATTTACGTTACTAGACCGGAAATAAGGACTTTACAGGTCGACACAGGAAATTTACAGGGCGAGCCGCAGGCGAGACCTGTAAACCTGCGGAGACCTGTAAAGTCAGTTTCCGGTCGTGTATCGTACGTATATTTTTTTTTAACCGACATAATGAAGCACAGCTGTCTGTCTTACTCAAAAGCTAGAGTAAGTATATGTTTGACTACTTATATTTAAACAATATTTATGCTACAATTAGGAACAATTCTTATACGCAACTACCTATATAACTATAGTAACCATTTTATATGTAAGTTACCTATATGTACCTAATATAAAATTCAAACAATTTTAATGCATCATTACTTTTTCTCTTGAGTATAAATATTAAAAATGCAGTTATGCACATTTTGGATATTTATATTTGCAGCCGAAGTATTTTCAATTTTTGGTGAATTTCTCTGCTGTATATTTATTGTTTCTGAAATGTTTGACAACATATTATTTTGAGCATCAGACACATTAGATGCAGTAAAATCTCTGGTTGAACTTCCATTGCTGGCTGCTACTGGGAAGCTCCCGCCTGCACCTGCTCCAATTTTTTTAGCATTATCAACTTTTTGTCTCAGTGAGTGCTCAATATATCCTTCAGCAACAGAGTTTGAATGCCAGCCGCCCAAATTTTTAAGGTTTAATATGTCTCCACCGCCTTCTATTAGGAGTGTGGCAGCGGTGCGCCTGAATGTGTGTCCGGTGAATTCTTGTGGATTTTTAAGCTGTAGAAATTTGGCGATTTTGGCAGGTGCCCCTCCTACGCCATGAAGACCTACTGGCTGCTTTCTACATTTTCCTTGAGAGTAAAATAAAAAGAATCTTTCATGCGGAACATTTGGGGGCCTTAGATTTTTGTATTTTTTAAATAACTTCAAATTTCTTTCACCAAGAATTACGAAAGTTCTTGAAACATTTGTTTTAGTGTTTGGTATATTGACTATTATCATGTCTTCTTTCTCAGTGACGTCTTTTAGGGTTAATTTAGTAATTTCTTCCCTCCTCATTGCTCCCGAAATGGCCATGATCGTTACAACCTAAAATCAAAAAGTAAATTTAAAATTTTTGCTAACTTTACAATTTGTGAACAGTCCCATATGCAACCGATCCGTAATAAAAACTGGTATTTTTCCTCGTCTTGTTCTTTTCACTAGCCGCAGTCGAGCGTTGCCGGATTTTATTATTTTTATCATTAAGAATGCTAAGTTATTAAACAATCGGATACCTAGTACCACAGCCTACCTAGGTAGGCTGTGCTAGTACTAACCTAGATAGTTTTAAAAATACTTTTTCCACTATTATTTAAGTAATTAGTTAAAGTATACATTTTTTATATTATTTTTTGATAAAAATAAAGATGGTAAAACAAAAAAATCTGTGTTGTATGTTTTTTTTTGTAATTTAAATGGCAAAATTTGTATGAATCTTTTGTTTGTAATAAATAATAGTTGTAATTGAATTCCAATTTGAGTTTTTTATTTGGTTCCAAAGAATCTATATAAAACAAATTGGCATCATTGCTTAGCTTGGTAGTCCTTGTGTTATGTTATGATTATTTTAGTTAGGTTATTGAATGAAAATTAATAAATAGAATTGTTTTTTGTTTTTACAGAAAAAATTGTTAATTGAAGCTAATAAAATTTTAAAATTTGGTTAAAAGTTACAGTGCAGTTGTTGGGATTGAAACACACGTTTTTATAACAAAAATAGCAAGGAGAATAATTAGGTTTGTTTGTATTTTACTTACTTTGAGCATTAAAAATTCCTCATCCCTTGCTTCTTCCAAAAATTTATTAATTTCTTCTCCACTGAAAACTCTGGCCTTTTTAGGCTTATATCCTGCAGACTTTTTCTTTAAAAATGCAATTAGCTTGTAGTAGCGACTAATATCAATATTTCTCCTTAATGATAAGCAAGTTTTTATTGTTGAAAATAAACTCCATAAACTATTGGACTTCAATGTGGCTGATTTTTCGGCAAAATATGCCACTAGGACATTTTCATCAATTGATTTAACTTTGTTTGTGTGACACCAATTAAGGAATACATCATAATTTCTAGTATATCTCTCTTTGGATTTTTCTGGTAGCAAGTCGAAAGTTACCTTTGATGCTGCTTCAATTATTTCTTCCGGATTTAATTCTTCATTCATGTCCAAGTCCATAATTTACTTATTATTTTTTTAAATATCTCTTTTTAGACACAAGTTTTTTATTTAAAAGGCAGCCATATTGATTTATTTTAAATGTCAAAGCTGTCAAAACAAAACAATTTTTATAAGCTGTCATCACAAAGTCATGGCTAATTTGACTGAAATAGGGACCGGAAAGAGAACAAGAGACCGGAAAATTAAAAATAAAGATCACTTTGGAGACCGGAAAGAATCTGAACTAAACCCGCACTGTAAAATGAAACTTTCTGTACAAAAAAATGTACAGAAAGTGTATGTTTTCTGGTCGGTTGAAAAAAAATATTCTTAATAAAATGTTCATACTGATTCGCCTTTTCAATCATGCTTTTACAAAACTCCATTCTTCGAAACTGATCATCTGGAAAAATTTCTTGCGTTTTCCTTACTCTAAAACTTCAGTTCCCCCATGTCGTTTCAAAATGTTTCGGACGGTTAAAGGTGAAATAGCATCGCCCATATCATTGACAATTGCCTTACTGGAACAGGGAGTCAAAGCTTCTGCTGTGGCACAAATCATAGTTTCGCGCCGTTCCGTTTCTTCTCCCATTTCACAAACAGGAAGTGCCTCTCCACCACTGTATTTGTGGCAAAGACTGACGCATCCTCTTCGTTGGAAATGGGTCACTATTTTTTGAACCGTGTTTGGAATATTCCTTCCCTCAAACGCGACAACAAATAAACTTGCAACATCTTGAGAGTTATTTCCTCCGAAATATCATTGAACCATCTGTAATTTTTTCCGAAAACTAAATATAATACGTTACGTTAGTATGAGTTAGAATTTGCATGAAAAATAAATACCCACTACCCACCTATTGATGCTGCAAAATGATGAAAAACTTCGTGAAGTCGAGAGGTCAGATGTATTCCCCTACTTTGCCACCATCAGCTCAAATACGAGTCTGAAACAACGAAAAATATATTAAGACACCGCCTAAAATATATTTTTCTCTCTTTTACTTCTCTCTTGCACACATTAAGCATAGCAAGCAGTCTATGAATCCTATAGGTTTTAACCATACTGTATACCTCTTAGTATTGTATATTTAATTTTACTTGAGGTTACACATAGTTTCGACGGTTTTATTAGACGAGACAAGGAAACTAATAAATTGAAAATAAGTAAAATTTATCAAAACAAAGGAATAAACATAGGTTGGTAGGTATTATCATATTCTGAACGGCCTTGTCTCTAAGCCATACATAATCGTTTGAACTTTAAAACTGCAAAAAAAATCGATCTAGTTTATTTTATTAAATTGCTCTGCATTTCCATTTGTGATTATTTATAATTTAATAATATAATATGTGGTTTTACAAAGGTAGCCAAGATAAACTAAACAAATAACCAACATAGCTCCCGGATAGGTATGGCGTTTAATAAAAGTTTTTGTTTGGAAATAAAATTGTTAAACAAACAGAACAAGAAATTGGCGAATATGAAATGATTTAAACACAAATATTCCAAAAAATAAAAATATTATTGGTAATAAAATGAGGAGAAGGCATTGAGGAAATGGAGAGAAGACAAAGTAGTTAAAGGGAACACTTTTAAGTAGAATCTAAAGACAGAACAGATTTAGGAAATGATTTAAAAACAAATATTCCAAACAATAAAAATGTTCTAGTTAATGAGATAAAACCAGAAAGATATGACCAAATAAAGGGAGATAAAGATATAAAAAATATCACTCTTAAAGAAGAGTCTGAAGACGCGACAGTTTTTAGATATAATTTAAACATGAATATTCCAATAAATAAAAATTTTGTAGTTGATGGGATATACTCAGAAAAGTATGAGGAAATAAAAGAAGATTAAGATATAAAAAAGAAAAGTTTTGAAGAAAAATCTGAAGACGCAACAGATTCAAGACTCAAAAAGTTGATGATAATGATTCATTGCGGCCCTTCCACTGCGAACACTAGTGGATCTATTGTGGCTCACTTTTGAGTGGTTTTTCACCACTGTATGCCTAATCCTCCAAAAAGGTTAGCTATCAGTTTGGGTGAGACGCTATTCAGATCTTCTGAATCACTCTGAGGTTTACCGAAAGTATTTTGACGTAAACGTGCAATAGCCGGACATTCGCACAGTACATGTTTAAATGTTTCGTCATCCTCTATACAGAGTCTACATTCGGTTATTCCCATTCTGTGCATGGGTACTCTTAGTCAACAGTGACCCGTAAAAAGTCCAGTCACTATAGGGATCTCCTGTCCGGTAAGTTCAATGATATTCCTGGCTCTCTTTTGACAAGGTCCTTTAATGAACTCATTAGAGTGAGCCAGTTCTCGTATTTTTATTCAGTATTGTTGGAAGCTGTTCTCCATGCATCTCAATATGGTTAATTTAGCAGCATTGTATGATATCTCCAAGGCTGATTCGGGGCCGAAACATTCGGCAGATGCCGCTTCCCTCGCTGCCTGGTTTGCGACCATATTTCCCTCGTACCCAGAATGCTCCCAAGCGCATTTAGCGAAACCCTGCAGCCCCTCACGGTTCTCGATGAGACCGAATAGGAATCAAGCGCTCAAAGGTTGCACAATTAGGAAATAAATAAAAGAATGGCTAGCAAAATGACTGTTAAAAGAATGATTCAAATAGAAGACTTAATAAGGTATAATCACAAGGATCTAAAGAAAAAAAAGGGGATACTAAACATTATTATAAGAGTGAAAGTTTGATAGAAGAAGAAGTGTTATACATAGAACAAATTCATTAATTTATTGATGTATTTAAACATATATTACTATAATACTAGAAGTTTGAATGAAAAATCTAAGTGTTAGATAGAAAAACTGTACTTGTGTTGGTGGTGTATTTTTTTTACATTTCAAATACTACTTATCAAAAAAATTTGTACACCTGCAATATAAAAACCCATGATAGGTGTACAATTTTTTTTGAAAAGCAGTATATTTTGCTCATTGTGTATTTATTGACTTATTAGCTTGAGCAAAATCTCCGGTTGTTATTAGCAAATTAGAATCAAAGATTATGTTGTTATTAACTGCTGCAGTGCACTTAATAATGCGATTTTTAGATTGGGTGACATTTCATAATTTCTTAAAAAAGATTGCAACAAGGAAGTAGGAGTAAAAGCAAAGCAGGCTGGGATAATTCAACCAATTCAAGGTTGATCTAAATTATTAGTAGTAGCAGCGTAGTTATGAAGCGTTTTAAGAAGAGAGTGACATTATATTTTAAAATGTATGTATGAATATTTTTGTTATTTTATGTGAAACATAAACTAGATGAATAGTTTGTTGTCGTTTTTAATAGCAAGGACATTACATTACATTACTAATTTAGATAAGTTAAGATATTATATTTTATTGGTGCATACCGGATATTACCGTACTCACTCTTTAATTTAAATGTTCTGAAAGATTCTGCAGCAGTTACCCCTAAATGCACCATAAGCATATTTCTAGGATTAATCACTTATTCGCGATTAAGTTCTTGTTGATTGATCACATATGAAACAACAAAGGGGGAATGGATTAGCTATGCCTTGTTACGGTGCAATTAGAGGTTAGCTACTAGAACCTGCTGAAATCTAATTAAGGGGAAGACAGGGGAATTCCGCCATGCGGGGCAATTCCACCACCCCAGATATCTTGGCAACCAACAACACCAGCGAGCTGCGAGTTACGATAAACAGGGCAGCAGTAGCGCCTGATTGATTTTTAATTTTTTTTCTGATATTTTATTAAATGGTCATTCTGGAATTCAAGTAACTTATATGCAGCCAAACATCTTTTATATATTTTTTTTTGTTTATTTTTAGGAAAAAATGCAATCTAGGGTAATTTCGCCAGAACATTTGGGGGAATACCACCATGGCGGTATTACCCCTGGTTGATGTATATAAAGAAAAAATAACAAATCTGGCATCGAGGGAGCAGTTCATGCCACCCGTCGCTTTATTTCTTTTGATCATCAGACTCCAAAATTTATGTTAAAAATAGATTTTTTAAATGCATTCAATATGCTTTCAAGATCGTCTCTATTAGCCGAGGTTTCAAATTTGATCCCTGATCATAACTTTATAAGACAGTCTTACTATGAGCCATCACTTCTTTCCTTTAATGACAGGACAATTATTTCTCAAAGAGGCGTTCAGCAAGGGGATCCGTTAGGTCCCGCTTTGTTTTCTTTAACTTTACATCCCATAATTAAATCATTAAAAAGTGACCTTAAGATTTAATATTTAGACGACGGTTCTCTTTGCGGCAACCTACCTACCGTTTTAAATGATTTTAAATACATAATCGAGAATTCCTTAAAAGTTGGCTTGGAGGTAAACTTTAAAAAGTGCGAGATTTCAATGATTTCATCATTTAATAATTTTAGTCTTGATCTTTCGCACTTTGACGAATTTATATCCATTGCCCCAGAAATTAAAATAGTTTCAAAAGAAGAACTTATACTTTTAGGAAGCCCTTTAGAAAATAGTTTAAAAATTGAATTACAAAACAAATTTTAACCTTAAAAAGATTTTCTTCAAATTTACAAAATTTAAGTTCTCACTCTGCCTTTTTTTGCTTAAAAATTATTTTGCCATACCTTATTAGATACACCCCTTGCTGGAAAGAGCCAAATCTTTTAAATAATTATGATTTAACTCTAAAAGATTTATCCGAGAATATAACAAATTGTAAATTTAGTTCAGATTCATGGTCCATTTGTAAACTACCAGTAAAATATGGAGGTTTAGGCATTCGCGATATAACTTCATTATGTTTCTCGGCATTTATAGCTTCATGCAAAAATGTATCTAATCTTCTTAATACGATTCTTCCACCCATTATTCAAAATTCCTCCGACAATGTTTTAACTCAAGCCTCCGGATCTTGGTCATCTTTATGTGAATACAAATTTTCATCAGAGAGTTTTTCAAAACAAAAGCATCTAGATGATAAATTATATAGTTTTTTTATAGATAAAATTTTAACCGAATCTAGTGACCCACTGAAAAAGGCTCGTCTTATTGCAATTCAAGAAAAGGAAAGTGGGGCATGGCTCAATACTCTTCCTTCTTCCGCTCTGGGAACACATTTAGATGATACAACTTTTAGAATATCCATAAGTCTTCGCACTGGTCAACCTGTATGCGAGACCCATACCTGCTCTTGTGGTGAATCTGTTCTTTCAAATGGGCATCACGGCCTTTCTTGCCGCAAGAGCGCTGGTAGGTGGTCTCGCCACAGCAGTCTAAATGACATTATTAAAAGGGCACTTGTTTCCGCGGGCGTTCCAGCTATCCTGGAGCCTTCAGGAATTTGCAGGAATGATGGAAAAAGAGCTGATGGTCTAACCTTAGTTCCTTGGAATAGGGGTAGGCCATTAGTATGGGACGCCACTTGCTCCGATACTATGGCTAATTCATACATAAATTTAACATAAAAAAAAGCGGGAGAAGCGGCAAAAATAAGGGAACAAATTAAAATAAACAAATATTCAGAATTATCTCAAAATTATATTTTTGTTTCTTTTTCTGTAGAGACTTTTGGACCTTGGGGGGAAAAAGCTAAAAATTTTGTCAAAGAACTTGGTGCCAAAATCGAATTTAAGTCCCACGAACCTAGATCAACCTCATTTTTGATTCAGAGGTTAAGCTTTGCCATTCAAAGGGGAAATGCAGCTTCAGTCATAGGAACCATTCCCGACATGCAGCAGTTGGACGAAATTTTCAATCTTTAAATGTGTGCTTGGGGATGTATGCTTGCGTGTGTGAGTTTAGAGTTTAACTTTTATTATATTTTTATTGTTTATTTCTTGTTTTATACCTATTTAATGTTAACAAATAATAAACAATCCGAAATAATGAATAGCACACCAATGAAATCCAATTTAGAAATAGCCGAAAAGAAAAATCCAGAAAATGCTTATAAAAATAAAGTCAAAGTAGGAAAAAAAGTGAACTCTATGAAGAAAAAAATATTTCACTTTCATCAAGTGATTCTAATGATACCAATATGATCCTAAATGATAACGAATTGGATGATACAGAGCCGTCGTTAGATATGCCAGAGGGAGAAAATAATGTTCAAGACATATGTCTAATTTGTAATGGACCTGGAAAAAATAAATAATTTTGGTACAGGTACACCAAATACAGAAAATGGGTTCACGCAGAGTTTTCCAGCTGGGATACTGCAAAAAATTATTTATGTGACTACTGTCAAGTTTAGCTTTTGTTGCTTGGTTTTGCCTTGTCTTAAGTAGTGTTTTTGGACTAAGGTTAAGTTTTTAGCAGTTTGTTACATAAAGATTCGAAAAATGTTTATTTTTGTATTGGATAATATATTTTGCTTAAATATTCTGGTGTGTTTTTATTTATCAATCTTTCTAAACCAGTAGAAAGTATCAGGTATAAACAAAAACTAATATGGCGGTATTACCAAAAGGATGTGGCGGTATTCAAATAAATATTTCTTTTATATTTATGCAAAAAAATATAATTTTTTTAATGGAAAGTTGTAGTTATGTTAATAAGCTAACTTAATAAAAAAGATTTTGCAATTAAAATTTATTAACAATTCGGAATTCCCCCATCTTTCCCTACAAAGTTTAAAATACGAGGGTCACTCTGAAATTTTTTAGATACAGAAAAACTACAAGGTTTTAAAAAAAAAAATATTCAGTTGTTTCAATATATTCTTCCCCAACGTCAATATATTTGCGCATTCGGTTAATCCACCAAGAATTTAATTCTTGTGACCAACGTTCTTGTGAAAGGTTGCTAGTTTCCTCCTCAAATGCAGCTACTGCCTCTTCATCCGTGGAGAGATGGCGACCTCGTAACTTTTCTTTGATCTTAGGGAATATGAGGAAGTCACACGGAGCTAGGTTGGGAAAATAAGGTGGGTGAGGCAACAGTTTGACCCCTGTTGAGCAAAAAAATTTTTTAGTTAGTTTTTTAGTTTAGTTAGTGGCGCTGTGGACTGGTGCATTGTCATGGCGGCATTCAATACCTCGAAGACCAGTCTTTGGCCAACCAAACTAATGGTTGATGTTTAGTTTCGGGATGATTATCATATAACCATGTTTTATCACCCGTCGCAATGTTGGAAATGTTTTTACTTTGCCCATTGTCAAATTTCTGAAACATAAACCCCAATCAGCTTTTGTTGCTTTTTTCTCATTGGTCAACAAATGTGGCACCCATCTGGAACATCGCTTCCTTAGGCATAGGTGATTGTGTAAAATTGTTTTAACCACTGCCGATCCAACGCCGAGAGAAGCTTCAATCTCGATATAGGCCACTCGTCGATCTTGTTTTACCATCTTTTGGACATCTTCTACTCTTTCCGGAGTCACAGCAGTGGGCACCTGTGCGAGGCTCATCATCAGTGACACTCGCCCCTTTAAATTCTGCAAACGAATTGAAGACTAGAAGGGCAGAGTGTCCAAAACAACTCATTCCGTTTGTTTTAGTCCTTTTTTGTAGTCATACAAAATCATGGCTCCAAAATTACGACTACCCGCCTCTATTTTTATTGAAAAATTTTGCAAATACTAATGTGAATTCGCATCGTAGTATTGCTGCCGAGACGAGAGATTCTCGCCTTTCATCTTGTCTTGCCGACGAGACAAGACAGATATTTTTCTCAAATGAAAGCTCGAGACGAGACGAGACGAGAGAGAGAAAACCTCTCGTCGAGAGATTCTCGTTTCTTTTGTTTTCTCGAGCTAAAAAGATTGGTTTTATAAATTTTTATGATTGACCATCTATTCATATTGACCTTTTATAGAGTTAAGCGGATATTTATGTACTGTTTTTTTTTTTTAATAAAAGGTATGCAAAACTTGTCATATATTCCTTCGTTGACAACATGTATGCTCTGATAAATTTATTATTTATGTTATTAATGCGTTATATCTGAAAATGCTGTACATATTTTTAAATTAAGAAGGAAACAATAATCTAAAAATGTAGGGTGTTTCAATTAAAAAAAGATCCATCCTATCAAAATTTGACATTTACCAAAAGTGTTAAATATTTTGGCCAGTAAATTCTTTAAAAAAAATTAAGACATAAAACGTATTACTCATCTTTTAGTATCTATTCAAAAAACTTTTAGGTTGGTTGGTAAAAATGTACGGAAAAACCCTGTAGATAAAACTCTTATATTAGCATTTCCATACGACTTAAGAGCAGGTACAAACGCCTTGTTGGGGGGGGGGGGGTTGAAAATTATATTTACTGGAAAAAAATTTTTGCTCTTACTTTGACGTTATAAAATTAAGTATAATGTTAAAACCGGAGATCGTAACTTACCACCTGCAAATAAATAGTTCTATGTAAGCGTATAGCGAAGGAAAATTTAGCTAAACGTGTTTAAGTCCAGAATGGTATTTTGTGATTATTATTGCCATAATAAGTTAACACAGCCTTATAGCTCAATTACACATTATTTCCATAGTCATAGAGTCGAGGAAAACATAATTTTTTACGCGACCAAGACTTAAATTTTATTTTAGCACCCATTCTTAAGAGCAGTGCAAAACCATTTTAAAGTTTTTATTTTTTCCGGCGATACAAATATTTTTTTTTGGAAAAACAATGTGATACATTCATATTTTATTGTAAATTCGGGCTATTTAATTATTTTACCCAAGAATTTACCTAAATACAATAATTTATTGCTTTATTTTTAACGATCTACATTATTGGCAAAACACAAAATAATCTTTTATCAACGAAAACTTGGGATTTTAGGTACAGTTTTAAATAAATAAAGCGATGCACAACTTTTCCACAGCTTTTATTTCATCGGCATCAATGAGGTTTTTTAGTATAATGTGTATTGTATTTACTTTTTTATTTATTATATGTATGCATATAAAGGGTATATCCCAGAATGGACTTTATTTTGGAAAAAAGTAAATAGCATAAATAATAAGATTTACCTTGAAAAAACACTTTTACACAGGGTGTCTCTAAAACTTTTTACAGCAGATATGAATCACGAGACACGAGAGACGAGACGAGACGAGAGAAAGGCTCTCTCAAGCGATAGAAGAGTTCTATCGTCGAGACGAGAGACCCATTTTTATCTCGCATAAAGAGACGAGACGAGAGAAGGCCTTCTCTTGCCTCGTCTCGTCTCGCGGCAACACTATTTTAGCGTACAAGGCATTAGACACTTATTGGAATAAAATCTGATTTTATTTTAAAATCGTCCGTATTGTGACATATAAAAATCAGCAGCTCTCTTTCTAAATTCGGACTTTGTGTATTTAAGAACCAGATTTATTGGTGTCTGTATTTATTAAATGAAAGTTAGCGTCTTTATTATTAAATTTGGCTTTGGTATGTCAATTTTGAGAGGTATGCTGTCAGTTTTCTGTGTATCTTTTAGAATAAAGTCGACTCTGATATAAAGTCAGGTTTTATTCCAATATGTCCCTATTTCCCGTTTTCTAATAAAGTTAATTACGTAGATCATTCGAATTTATATGTCTAAAATGGTTTTGTTACAGCTGACCTAACTTAGCGCCAAGTATAAAACGCGAAAAGCCAAACGACCACCAATCAAACGCTTGATGCTCCATAAAGCTTACGGCCAATCGGTGCAATTAAAATAAAGAAGATAGACCCAGTTTTTTTTAGTCGTTTTACGGAAACGATCTATTTAAGCGTACGTGCAATAACTGCCTCTATGTTAATCGCTCTTTTAATTGATCTCACCTCGTTAGACGCTGTCATTTTATAGAAAATAAAATATCGTTAATTAGCCGTACTCGGAAAGAATTTTCGCGATCGCCTTTTTTCGCCGGTTTCGATGAATTTATTGCCTTTCTTTCGTGAATTCCGTGAATTGTTTGCCTTGAACGGTATTTACCACACGCAACATCTTTTGCTTGCTTTTACTAAACTTTGTTATCTAATAGTGGGTTTACACATGCATGAATTTAGTGGCGCCAGTGTTCGCGCCAGTTCTATTTGCACGCCAGCAAAAGTTTACACTATTGTGCGAAAATTAAAAAGACTGGCACGCCAGTTTCATTTTTAAAGTGTACACGATACGCGATATGTCGACTGAACTCTCGGAAGCCTGCAAAACAGTCGCTAAACTTATATTGAAAAAAATAAAATAAAAGAGATTCAGAAAAAGGAACAACGAAAAAGCCGTATCTGGGTTAATGCATGGATTGCTCGTCGATCTACTTTGGGTGCTTCCGAAAAACTTTTAGGAGAACTTGCAGCAGAAGATCGTGCGAGCTATAAAAACCATCTTCGAATGACAAAGCAACATATTTTGATATTCTTCTAGATTGTGTGACGCCACGAATTATAAAAATGGATACCCACATGAGAGATGCGTTAACCCCAAAATTGAAATGGGAAGTGACATTAAGATATCTTGCAACAGGAGATTCTTTTGCATCATTGCAATTTCTTTATTGTGTACCAAAATGTACAATTCCAAAATTTATCCCTGAACTTAGCCAGGCCAAACATTCATAGCCTGCAAGAAACTGTATGGTCAGTTCTGCTGACCACTTTTTTTTAGCCATAATAAGCTATAAAAACAACAATAAGCAAAATTTTGAAGCTCAAACACAATGAAAATTAAAAATAATGTAAAATAATGAAGTTAAAACTGGCGAGCGGACGTGCAAGCACTTGTTTACACATGAAAATTTTCTTTTTCTGCGCACATGCGTCACCACTGGCGCCAGCAAATTCAGTCAGCTGCAGACTTTTTTGATACATGCATGCAAAAAAATAACTTGTGTGCAAGTCGGTGTTTACACTTGCAAATTTAACTTACTGGCGCGCCAGTTTTTATTGGCGCCAGCAAATCCATGCATGTGTAAACTCTCCTTAACTCTATAATATGTTAAGTTGATTGTGTATTTTTATACAGGGGATCAAAAATATGGATTCCAGCTCTTTTTATCAACAACACTAATTTTACCTTTTTTTACCCAACTGCAGCACGGCGAAAGGAAGGGTAATGTTTTTGATTGTTGTATGTATGTATGTATGTATGTTTGTGTCACGCTAGAGGCTACACGGCTGAACCGATTTTGACAAAAATAAGGTATCGTTGAATTGCTACTGATCCCGAAGGTGCTATAGGCTATATTTTTTTAAACAGTAATCAACATGGCGGTCTTCAGACGCCATTTTGTCACATGATGTGTGACATTCAGACTTATTTTGTTTAGAATTGTTGCTTTTAAACCCAAAAAAATCACTGATTGAAAAATATTAATTTACTTATAAGATTATAAAAATTCCATACGTGTGTGACATTTATTTCTTAACATAATAATGTATTTTTGTTATTTTACAAATTTTCTGCGAAATGCCAAATACTTAATTCAACTTTTGTTTTTTAATTAATACTTGGTAATATTTTGTACAATAAGATTTATATTTAAATGCCCCTTTATGCATTTTATTATTTTATTTATAAAATTAAATGTGAGTTACGTGTGTGACAACAACGTGTTACGTGTGTGACTAATGAAAAAATACAGAAAGTAACAGCTAATAGTATTTTATTTTTAAAAAGAATTATAAGTAGACAAAAACTTCATAATTACTTGACCAAATAACTTCTTACTCAAATTTTTTGGGTTAGGCCTATTTAGTTTTATAAATGGTTATCTGCTGTTGTTGTCTTCATAAAGAAGTTGATTTTAAACACTTGATGCAGCTTTATAAAAGTCGAGCAAATTTTGGACTACCAATTTTTCATCTTTAGATTAAGATAGTTGCCAAACCAAATATTCTATACGTCCTCCTATACCGTCTACTATACCTTTGCCGTGGTAAATATTTATTTTTGAATCCCGATGATGGTCCATCACTAAAAATTATCACATCTTCCTTTTGACCTTCTGTAAAAATTATCTCAAACAACTTATTAACAAATACAAATATGGTAGTTTTCTCTTATAAGAGAGGTTCTTAAAAACATAGGTCTAAAAATGTATAGATTTCAAGATACGTCAAACCTTATTGAAAATATAATTTTTTCATAAGAATGTTACCATGTACTAAGTAAATTTTACACAACTTTGTTGAAATTCGACACTGTTATTTGTAAAAGTAAGGGCCAATTTAGGCCTAACTGGAATAGCATTATTAGGTCTAGTAGCATTCCGCAGATGAACACAACGAATAATATAATTATTTAGTTTTTCATTTACGCCAATGACTATACAAACTATTCGTTTTAGAATTACCCAAAGAATAGACATTTAAGGCGAAAACTAAATAAACAAAATTATTACTTGGAAAATATTGCATTTTATTGCAAAAGTTAAAATATTCGTTACGTGTGTGACAGATTTATTTCTGTTGATAATTTCTTTCTTCTATTTCATAAATGTGTTGGCTTTTGACAAGAAAAATTTCATTTAATTAATGCCTATTTTTCGAGTTATACATTTTTATTTCTGTTTTCATTATGTGTGTGACAACAGTTTATCATGCCATGCATTTTTAGGTTAAACCAAGTACAAACAAGCGAACTTTGGCATGAAAATTGGTACATTTGTTGTATATGGTACTACGGTATGGTTAATTTATTTTTTAATATCAAAAGCTTAAGGAAAAACAGTTTTTTGAGATATTTATCTTTAAGCTAAAATAATGGATTTTTTTATATAAATTACTTTAATGCTTTTTTCTTCGGATTTTTTGGGAAAATAGAAAAACTATATGCAATCCTTACTCAAGATCATGAGCTAAGAAGTGTTGGCTTTAATTTAAGACTAATTTTGATAACCTATAAAAATGTTTAAAACATATCCGCTTAGGACCACTTTCTGTGGAATCGCCCTTTAGGCTTTAAGGCATACAAATTATCTAAATTTTAGGCGATTTTATTGAAATTCCGTTGATTACCCATTGCAGATGTCCTGTATTTTGCTGTAGTTATTTTGTTTTGCTCCCTGCTCCCACTCATCTCCCCTCCAGTTGATAACAGTTTTAAATAAATGCAAAAGTCAAACTTTTCGTTAACATTTAGAAAGTAATTTATTATTCAGTTTCACTACTTGTATTGAACATACAGCAACTCCAACCAAGCGCATTTGCGTTACAAAATTTTTGTTCAGCCTCTAATTGTTTATGAAAATGTTTTGGTTTCATAATTTTTTTTTTAATCTGATTCAGTGATCACATACCGAGTGATTACTTTGTGTGTAAATCCATATAAACACATTTAACTCACAGTTTTGTGACAGAAAAAAGTACTGTCGTCTGGGCTCCGGAATGAAATAGCGATTTACAAAATATAGGGTAATAAAATAGCGGTATTGAAATGGCGGCAATCAAAATAGCGATGTAATAAAAGAGCGACTATCAAAATACCGATGTAACAATATAGCGATTGTATTAAAATCGAGGGGTGATCAGCTGCCCACAGTACTGCCGTGCAAAGCAAAAACCTAGTAATTCGACTTACTCGAAAATGAGATTTCTATATCACTGAAATCGCCGTAAAAAACGGCGCCAGTCAGTTTTTCTAGAATGTGGTTATCGTAAAAAACAAGGAAGTTATGTAGTTAGTATGTAGTTATGTAAACTATAGTTAGTATATAATTAAATAAACTTCAAACTCTATTTCCCAAAACACTAGTTTTTGACTTACTAGATTTCTGCTTTGCATGGCAGAGTGGGTGTACAAATTTTTCTACAAGACCCCACAGGACTATACAGGACTTCCACAGGACTCCACAGGACTATACAGGACTTCCACAGGACCCTACAGGACTATACAGGACTTCCACAGAACTATATAGGACTCCACAGGACGTCCACAGGACTATACAGGACTTCCACAGGACTATACAGGATTTCACAGGACTATACATGACCCCGAAGGTACTGGCGCCTAAGGGGTGCCCTAAGCATGATTAAGTACTAAGGTCGGCAAAGGCAAATCGGCTCTCTAAGAAAAACCAGAGTTGAGACTTGATGACCTGTTTTTTTTTGGTCACGAATTTTTTTATGGGCGCCTTTTCAGCCACAGGACTATACAGGACCCCAGAGGCAGGACTATATAGGACTTCTACAGGACATGTACAGGACTATACAGGACCAAAAATTTATCCTGTAGGACGGTGTACAAATTTGGTTCAGCTGATCACCCCTCGATTAAAATAGTAAATTTTAGAAATGCACCCCTTCTTTCGTACGCCTATGAAACGTGCGCCGCTGCTTTCAGGGGGGGGTCACAAACATTGCTAGATATTAAATTTTATTTGATCCAAAAATTATATGTAGAAAATTTTAAAAAAGTTGATACTTTTCGGATTATTAATAAAAAATATCGAAAAAAAATATTTAGGGAAGAACGACCCCCCCCCCCCACTAGGAGTGGGCGGATGGTTTACCCTTGTTATATTTTCGGGGGAGTATACTGTATATTCATACCAAGTTTGTTGCTTCTCTCATTAAACGCAGTGTGTGTATTCGTACTGTTCCAACATGGTTGTCTTAAATGAAGATTCAAGTGTATACCAAATTTGACTATTTTTGGTGCGTCTATGCTAGATCAACCGGTAATTTGAGGGGGGAGTGATATACATCGTTGGAAAGAAAATTTCTTCAGTTTTAGAAACAAGTTTTAAATCCAGATATGTGGGACAGTAAAATTTATTTAAATGCCTATAAAAGGTGCGCCGCTGATGTGTTATACATCGTTAGAGAGGACTTTTCATTAGCCTCAATAATTGTTACTTAGTTGTTTTTTGCCAAGTTAAAATTTTGCAAATAATTGGGACAATACTATAAGAGAGCACTTTTGAGGGGGGTGAGAGGGGGGATGCTCCCACCCCCACTTTAAAGAAGGTCAACTAGAAAAAGTCAGTTTTAAGTTATAACTAACCAAAAATAATCTTTTACTCACTCTCATTATTATTTACTGAGTTACAAAACTGAATGTTCAACATATTGGTTTGATTTAAGGATTTCTACATTTATTTTTATTTCAAGGCGGCTATTGAAAAAAATATGTCTAGCTATGACCAAAAATATTTTTTTGAGAAAAAATACAAAAAAAAAATATAAAAAAACATTTTAAAAATTTTTCTTTTTTTTTCATATGCGCATGGAACGTGCACCACTGCCGTCAGAGGGTACTAAGGTACATCATTAAAAAGGAAATTGTATCCGCCTGAAAAATGATTCTAAGAAGATTTTTTCAAAAGTTGACTGTTTTCGAGTAATTAGTAAAAAACTATCAAAAAGCACGTTTAAGGGGGGAGGGGAAACCATCTCTCTGCCAGGATTGGAGGGGTGGTTCCTTTTCGTAAAATGTTCGGGGGAGTCTTATGACTATCCATACCGAGTATGTTGCTTCTATCATTAAACGTAGTATCGGACCCCGGCCGATTGAGGAGTAAGAATTCAAAACTATGAGATACAAGTAATTCTCTTCTACACGCATACTGAGAGGGCTTTCACTGCATAGTTATTAATGATTAATAACTAACAAATTATTGAACCAATCGTTTTTTGTCATCTGCTCTTTTGACCAGAGATTGCTTTATTGAAATACAGTACTTATTGGTACAGATTCAATATATTTTTTATTTGTATTACGTGAAAAAATTTAAAGCTTTGTAGATACAGTCCTGAATGTATCAAAGAACATTGAGCAGGTTCGTTTCTCGGTTGGACGGGGTAACAGTGTTGCGAACCATTCTTCTTTTAAATTTTGATAAATTTACTGTAAGTTTTCGTCAAAAATACGTTAAATTGATTTTTTTCCTGTCAAAAGTTTTGGTCAGAATAAAAAATTGTTTAAAGAATTTGTAGCAGAATAGATAAAGACAAATAAAAAGGAGATGACAAATTTAAGAAAATAAAAAACATTAAAAATACTGGGTAATTTTTGACATAAGGAAAAAAGTTTTGTGCCTAAAGCATCTTTAAGCAATCTTCTTTTCTGTTGTTTGTTTAAAAATTTTAAAGCTTAAAATACACGCTTCGGATGTGTCTAGGTATGAATGATCGCACTGTACATAAACCGAGGGAGACGTTTGCTTCGAGATTCAAATCTTACCTTATAAAATTTGGTTATCGACATGGCGAAGGATTTTGACAATTTAAATACATACGCAATTTACAAGCGATATAAAAAGTTTTGTCAAGCACATCAAGACCATAACTTCTTGAAATATTAATTTTTTAAATTAGCACCACTTTTGCCAAATTTTGATGGTTTTTTCCCGAGGTATTTTCTCATGCACTTAAAAATTGATGAACGGACGCAATGGAAGCTTGATAAGATTTACCAAATTAGTTAGATATTACTGATTTTGCTTTATCATGTCTTTATTTTGAGATATAGAGTAAAAACTTAAATTAATAAAATGTATTTTTTTAAAACCAACAGAAACAACTACTCCGAGGGAAAATACCCCTACCGGCATTGAATTATACTGATCAGCCATCTGTATAATTCAATGCCGGTAGGGGTATTTTTCCTCGGAGTAGTTGTTTCTGTTGGTTTCAAAAAACTTATGCTCTACACGGAGCTATCGCCTACATTCACCTGAGGATGGCCCAAAAGGTCGAAACCGGTCCGGTCGTGGATTGGCATGGATCACTTGTTCCTGACTATCAGGACGTGTTCCAGACGGGGATCACTCGTATCCTTGTGATCGACGTTGGAGATAGTGAAAACCAAACAGTTTTAATAAAATGTAGTTTAAAAAAAAAAAATTATTAATAAGGGAAAAGGTAAAACCCAGGGGTGGCTCGATCGCCGATTTCTATGCACCAAAAGGAAATACCTAAGATATTTCCTGGTATTTCCCAGTATTTCCTTTAATTTCAATGGTATTTCCTAATATTTCCCAGTACTTCCTAGTATTTCCCATGTACTTCCCGGGATTTCGTAGTATTTCCTGGTATTTCCCCTAGCCTGTAAACCAAAAGGAAATACCGAGCCACCCCTCGGGTAAAACTTGATTTAAAAAAATTAGTTGCCTTTATTATACTAACGTCACTCTTTTTATAATTATTGCTTTGTTTGGTGTAAATCACTTATTTGAATTCACTCGCTGGAACCATTTATTTAAGGAAATTACACAAAAACTTGCAGTGGTAAGTAAAATAGTGGAAAAGGGCAGCATATTCCTCGTCTTGCCCCAGGCGGTCATTAGTCTAGCGACGGCCTTGATCAGGGATCAGTTTTAGTTACTCCCACAGAGATTTGCTTCAGCAGGGAGCGATTTCTGAGCGGTCGAGAGCAGTATTTATCGAAAAGGTATAACTGTTATCTATCTATCTAGCCTTCTTCGATCCATCTTTGGCCTCCCCCAATATCTTCCATTCTTCTGTATCTGTCGCCGTGTTCATCCATCTAGCTCCTGCGTGTCTCTTCAAATCGTCCGCCCATCCCATTTGGGGTCTTCCCCAACTTCTTTTGTTTTCCCACGGTCGCCAGGTTACAATATACACAATACATCGATCGTCTTACTGTCTGATATTATGACCGGCAAATTTCCATTTAAATTTTTCTACTTCTCCTCTTACATCCCCTACTTTTAGTTTATTTCTTATCTATTAATTCTTTTTTCTATATGTTAGCATTACATGTAACATTTGTCTTTAAGTACTGTAAGCACAGGAAGGATACATTGGTTATACACTTTCGTTTTGAGGTAGTGAGGATATTTTTTATTATATAGCATAATTTACCGAATGCTGCCCAGGCCAATCTTACTCGTCTCTTGATTTCAGCCGTTTGGTTTTCCTTTTTTAGTTTAATAATTTGTTCCAGATCATTTTTTTTTTTTTGGTTTATTCTGATCGTGATATCCTCATCTGTGTTTGTTATGACTTTAGTTTTAGTGCAGTTCATACTCAAACCCATGTTTTAAGCTGCTGTATCCAATTCCTACAGCATTTTTATCAGTTCTTCTTTCTTACCTGTTATTTAAGCAACATCATCAGCATATCTTAGGTGGTTCAAATATTGTCCGTTTATTTTGATGCCTATTTCTTCCCAATCTAAATTTTTAAAAACATCTTCTAGGGCTTGTTAAATAGTTTAGGGGATATTGTGTCACCCTGACTGACACTTCTGCTTATGAGGATTGGCGTGGTTCCTTCGTGGATTTTGATTGATGTTGTTGCTTCGCTATATACAGGGTGTCCCATAACTTAGGGGCCATAGTGCAGCAGGTGATAGAGGAGGTTATTTCCGAGAAAAAAGGGGGTCAATACACATTTGTTTTTAAGATATAGGATTTTTAAAGTTGGTGGGGGGAAAGGGTTTTACAAAAAAAAGCTTACTTATTCTTTTAAAAAGTATTAATAATATTTTATTATTATGTCTTGCTAGAGATTTGATTTTATTAACAAAAAATATAAGACAAACATTGCGTTTAATATGGCATTTATAAAAGTTTATACCAAAAAAATAGTAAAAAAAAAAAATTGGCCGACTAATTTTTTTTCAAAACAATTTTTATTTTAGTTTAGTGCTCTTGTTCCAATACGTGACTCTACCAAATTTCATATTTTTACTGCGTTTTTTTTAAAATTACTATCAAAAAAGTTAAAAAATTGCCAAATTTGATGCTCTGTATCTGGACAAAGAAAGAGTTTTGACCCATGCATTATAGAAACTTTTTTATCAGACATGACCTCCTCCATTACCTGTTGGCCTATGGCCCCTAAGTTACGGGACACCCTGTATATTGGCTATAAGATATAACTGTGCTGCACAAAATTAGACTGATTGTTGTAATCCAACGTAGAAATAAAATCCGCCTAAAGGTGTAGATTAACAAGCTAAACATTCTAAACAAATAAACTTGAAATAGCAACTAATACTAGTTAGATATTACAAAAATGATATTTCAAAAAAAATCTGCAATTCTATAGGAAATAAATACTATGATTTTATTGAATGCCCCTATATTTTTTTATTTATTTCATAAAAAAACGTTCATTAAAAAAACTGAGTCAAGAAATCTGATTTACAAGAAATAAGTTCTTTGTAAAATATGCATGTCTGCATTAGTATTTTATAAACTTTTTCATTCGCGCATGAAAATAATATAAAGCAGTTTTTTTCTCCTATCAGGTAATATTAACATTTATTTCTTAGCTTAATGGTCAGGCGTTTACAATAAAAGTTCAACCAATTAATAAAGACAAACTGCATACAAGTCTATTAACATTCAAAAGATTTAATTATTTAATTTTTATTAACTATTGTTATTTACAACTTCCGCACTAGATTTAAATGTTTGCAAAAATTACATTTATATCACTATTATCACTAAATCCTATAATACAATCGTAACAAAAACATTTAATGTAAAAAATGCCAAGTACGCTAAAATGGTATTCCGTAAAAAGAATTGAGATAAAAGAAAAGCCCAGTTCTCCAATCCAAATTTGAAAATAAAAGGTTCTTACTAGTTTAGAAATGTTTTTTTTTTAAACTTTGCTAAACAGTCAAACTTCTTTATGTTCAATTTAGCAGTGTGCCTAAGAGTCATTTGCAGGTGTAATAGCCAAGTTTAGAAAAACATTTCCAAACTAGTAAGAACCTTTCACTTTAAAATTTTGATTGGAGAACTTGGCTTTACCTTTAATGTTTTTTTAAATGATTTCACGCCTTTTCTAAAGGATTTAGATAATATTTAAGTTTTAAAGTAGTAAAATTAGGCCAGTGGAATTACCATATTGCAATGCAAAAACAAAGAAAATTACTAACAGGACTTGAAGCATTAGAAATTGTAGAGCGTCGAAAAATGAAGTTAAAAAAATAAATGCGTGAGCAGGGCCGCTGCGGGTTACGTTTGTGGGGGTAAAAAGAGGCAGAGAATCGTATTATTGCAATTTCTGGCGAAAGTTGACGTCAAAGAAAAAAGTGACATACAGAAAAGTTATAAGCCATGTAAATGTCTAAAAGTTTTGTAAATGTCATTTTTTACATTACCTTAAAATTTTAAAAATCGTAGTTTTTTTTTATTTTTTATTTTTCGTTTTTTTTTTGCAAAAATAATGTCAGTCTAACAAAACTTGGAAAGAGTAGAGCTCTTTATGTGTTAAATGTCTACAATATCTTACAAACAAAAATTTTTTCTAAGAAATTTGTTTTTTTCGCTCAAAACACTTTATTTTTAAATTAAATTTCTCCTTCAGAAAATCATCGTATCCAGTTCTGCTAGTTCTCAGTTTTTGGTACTGAGATATACTTTTTTGGCGAAATAAAAAAAGATAATATGCGTCATTTAAAAACATGTTTCAAAAAGTATAAAACTAAAAAAAATGTTATATAATATTTTTTTAAGTTATTGTAGTTATTTTATAAGTAATTTTTTAAACTGACTATATTACATAATTCTACGCAAGAAAAATGACTATTATTATGGCTAAAAAAAATTAGGCTACCTGCCTTGCTTTTGGAATCTTAATGTACAATATATACATTATGACAAAAATAATTTTTTTTTATATAAATTTTTTATTGCTCTGTATGTTATTTTTAATTTCTTTCTGAGTTTTATCTCCCCAAAAAGTGCCGCCTAAAGGGAAGCACCCTGTGACCCCCTAGTGAAGCTACTGATATATGATATGTACAGGGTTTTTCCGTATATTTTTACACCATATCTTAAACTTTTATTTGAATAGATATCAAAATATGATAAATAGAAAAGTTTAATAATTTTTTATGAAGTTTATGAATCTTTTTTAAATTTAGTTTTATCATATTTCATATCAGTCTTCCAGAGCTTAGCTCTATACTGTTTCTGGAAGTGAACAATGTCACTTTTACATAACTTTACATCAGTGGCGTATCCAGGCCCTGATCTTGGGAGGGGTAATTTAGTCAAACAACACATAGTTGCTAAATAAGAGCACATATTATCTGTGAAAAATCCTTACATTTACCAATTTGGGGGGGGGGGGTAGTTACCCCCAGTACCCCCCTTATATACGCCGTTGCTTTACATTTATAGCGGAGGGAAGCAAATTAAAATTTTGGGGTTTTTAAATTTTTTCCTATAGTTTTATGATATTGCCTATCAGTCTGCTAAAGCTCAGCTCTCTATCGTTTTTGGAAGTGGTAATGGTACTTTTACATAATTTTACATGTATCGGGGAGAGGAGTAAATTAGAATTTTGGGGTTTTTAATTTTTTCGAAGGGATTGGTCAATAGTAGCTCATTTCGAAATAGAGTTTTAAATAGGTCAAATATGTGCTGAAATGTTTCAAGAAAAAATGGTTCAGCAGCCTACGCAAACTTGGCAGGACAGTGCCGTGTCCCCAGATATAAAATTGGAATTTTTGACTTTCCTGTATGCATGTGTCACTCCGACACACAAAATTCAAATACCCACAAACTTTTTACTCGTGCTCTGTTTATTAGCCAACCAAAGCTGCAACAGTCATTCTTTTTTAAGTTCTTACATTTAGATACCTATTGCCTTCAGATTCGAAATTCTGAAGGCCATCATCAAGATTCTAAAAGATGAAATCAACTATCTGTGCATTTATTCTAAAAGTATTTTCTGTTTCCCCACTCCTTTGAGGGTCCATCCTTTTTTATTCTGTTAACGTTACCACGATTTAAAACAGATTAGAAATTTAAGATTTTTGTTGCTCTTGCGCTGTTTAGTACCGAACCGAACCGAACCGAACCGAACCGAACCGAACCGAACCGAACCGAACCGAACCGAACCGAACCGAACCGAACCGAACCGAACCGAACCGAACCGAACCGAACCGAACCGAACCGAACCGAACCTAACCGAACCGTCCTTTTCAAAGTTCTTACATTTATTGCCTTCAGATTTAAAATTCTCAAAATCACATTTGTGTGCAACTAAACCAAAAGATATATTTTAATTTTTTTTTCTTCATTGGAATATTCATTGATAAACTGATCACTTCCTGTTGAATTTACAACAGTACCTACATGCAACGTTAGTACATGTGTATCCCCGGCTGTCAAGAATTGTAGCACCGTGCCGGTAAATCATGGATAGTGGGCAGCACAACCAGATAAAATGAGTGCACTAAATCTTGTTACGTTGGCAGACCTGCATCATAAACGTCACATAATTCGTAATTATCTTCAAGTTGTGTCCTTCGCTTCGTTGTGGGGCGCTATCATCGCCGATTCAACTTGATTTAGGATTCCATAGTCTTCATCTGATTTTTAAATTTGTAACAATGAGGAAGCCAATGACAATGCTATTTATCATACAATAACGGTAGAAAGAAGACCCTTTCTTCTTTTATTAACATGATAGACATTTCGGAGTAAAACAGGACGATTCATACTTAAATTTGAGAGACATTCAAGTAGGCGTGCCCCAGGGTAGCGTGCTAGGCCCTTATTCATACTTATTAATCACTTGCGATATCCCAAAGCCAGAAAATTGTCACTATTAACATTTGCCGACGATACTAGTTTATTACGGTAGATTAATTAATTGAAGAATCAATAGGAAAACTTCAGAATGAAGTCACCGAAGTTCACAATTGGACCACAGAGTGGCGAATAAAATTAAATGAAACCAAATCAATTCATGTTGATTTTACAAACAAAAATATAAATCACATACAAATTACAATTATCAACATATCCGTACCGTATTTAAATCAGGCAAAACTTCTCGGTATGACACTGAAAATTTTGCTGGAAAGCACATGTTTAGAAAAAAAACGGAGAACTTGAGATAAGGTATAGATCTATGAACTGACTAATTTGAAGGGAGTCCACAGTTCATTACTGCGTTATAGATAAATACTGAAACCAGTAAGGGCATATGGTATTTAACCACTGGGTTGTACTAAAGTGAGCAACATTCTAGTTTGACAGAGGTTTCAAAATAAAGTATTGATAAACATTGTGAATGCACCTTGGTACGTTAGAAATGGTGACGTTCTTCGGGACCTAAAAATCGAAACTGTAGCAGAAGCTATATAAAAGTATGCAAATAGCCATGAAGAGCATGTGAATGCAAAAAGCAGTTGTGCTTCTAGACAATACTTTCCTAGTTCGAAGAATAAAGAGACTAAAGCTGTTTGAGCTAGTGAACGAAGTGAAATATATAAAATAAAATAATGCTATAAACACAACACAATTATGAATTACAGATGAAGCAAAGCGGCGAAAACTTTTAACTGAACCCTAGTTAAAATCTAACTTTTCTAGTGTTTTCAGTTAAAACAAAATTGCTAATTAGTCTTACTTACTAGATTGTAATATAATATGCATGTGTGCTTGACTCAAATAAAAATAACAAGGAAGAATGCCAATTGGAGTTGTTTTTTTCTTTAACTTAGTCCATTGGATTTCGTATTCCTTTCATTAGATCCATATCTCCTATTACCTAGTTGTTCCCGAATATTTTTTTTTTCTCAGTAATCCAATATTTTTTAATTTCTACTGAAGAACCATTATTATTGTCGTCGTGACTACATCTGGTTTAGTAAATAGGTAGTTTGAGCTTTTTTCATTTTATAGTTTAGTTCTTTGTTTTTTGAGCTAATGCGTCGTTTATCTATTCAGCTTGAGGTATTTTCTTAGAGGATTAAATTCAATTTAAGTCTCCAAGGGCATTAATTTTCAATAAAAGGCGAATACTTGAACACAACATAAAGAGTGGATAGTCTAAATAAACTTTGAATTTAAAAAAAAACAAAAAAAAGGATCTCACATTGTTTACTTTATGAAACCTCACCTCACGTCCAACAAAGTAATATTATTGAGGAAGACGTAGGGGCAACTAAGCCCCTGAACCTGGATATGGTTGCCTTATAGTTTCGTTGACTGATGACGTTTCCTAAAGAATCATTGGAGATTTTGAGGTGGCTTCTTGTATTCTGCATTTTAGGAGCAGTCTAGAAGCTCAGAATCCCCAATATTGGTTAGTTAACAAATGATGCGCCTGGCAACATGCTTATATTAGTAACTGGAAGCCTAAATTAACGTTCTGCAGAGTTCTTAAATTATAAAATAGTATATGTTTTATTGTCTTCTTCTGGCACACCTGGATATTTTCGCATCTTTGTTGGAATTGGTTTGATATAGCCATTTGTGGTGGGATCATATCTGAAGACGCCTCTTCAAGAATCATTGGGAATTTTGTAGGGGCTTCTTATATAGCCTTTTGAGAAGGGCTTGGAAGCTTCTGATGGAACCCCAACGTTTCCTGGTTAGGCATTTAATGACGCTGTATGTGCAATACCACCTAATATATTGCTGCATCTGGAAGCCTAAACTAACGTCCTGGATAGTTTTTGCCTGAACCATTGTCAATAAAGTTGCAGATAGCGTTGCCACAAAATGTCTTAAGCCGATTAGGGTCCCTGGCAGGACATCTATTGTATATACCAACAAAAATATGTTATGTTAGAGTCCGTAATCTTGCTTGCAACTGCAAGTGTATTGCTCCATGTCAAGCGGCCTTTGTGGGCATAGTTGCAAAATTTATTCTGCACAGAGACTGTGAAAAAAGAATTTGTTTTTGTGGCCTTGCTACGCGGAAAAGAGGAAACTTAATTACTTACAACTTGAATGTAATCTACAAAATTTATAATGCAAGTATTGTAAGTCTATCTATCTATCTATTTAGCCTTCTGCGATCCATCTTTGGACATCGGCCTCCCCCAATATCTTCCACCCTGTCGGTCGCCATGTTAATCCATTGAGTTCCCGCATGTTTCTTCAAATGGTCCGCTCCATCTCATTCGGGATCTTCTCCTACTTTCTTTATTTTCCTAAGGTCTCCAGTTCACAATACATTTGTTCCATCGATCGTCTGTCTGTCTGATATAATGACAGGCAAATTTCCATTTTAATTTTGCTACTTCTCCTCTGACATCCCTTACTTTTGTTTCACTTCTTATCCATTCATTCCTGTTTCTATCTATTGGCTTTACATAACATTTGTCTTTCGATTGATCTTTGGGCTTTTGTTACCTTATCCATGTTTGATTTTGTGTGTGTGATTTGTGTCCAGGTCTGGGATTCATAGGTAAGCATATTGGTTCTGCACTTTTGTTTTGACTTACTGAGGATATTTTTTATTTTTTAATATGTAGTTTGAATTACCGAATGCTACCGAGGCCAATCTTACTCGTCTCTTGACTCTATAGTTTGTTTGTTATGATTTTAGTTAATACTCAAGCCTATATTTTTAGCTGCTGTATCCCCAGTACTTTCAGCATTTTTATCAGTTTTTCTTTTTTATCTGTTATTAAGGCGATATCATCAGCATATGGTGGTTAAAATAGTCCGTTTACTTTGTTGCCTATTTCTTTCCAATCTAAGTTTTTTTCTTTGGAGTTTTTTTATGGTTTCTTGCGATGCTTCCCTTTTTGTTTGCTATAATTCTGTATAGAATTGTTGTGTAATATTTATAATATCCTCTTTAATGTTAGGTTTTAAGCTGTTCATATTCTTAATTTTAATTGTTTCATATTTACCTAGAGTCGCCTTAGAGTCCTTAGACACTTCATATTTCTGTTATTTTCTATAACTCTCTCAACTTTTATCTTTTGGCTCTTTCTTTTATTTTCTTATCATTTTTCTTATAATTTTATTTATTTCTTTGTATTCTATCGATGTGTTTTTTCCTTCTTTCTCCAAGTTTCGCCTTTTTCTATTGTAATTGTATTGTAAGTACCTAATATATAATCCACCGCGTTTTAGTTGATGAAGAAAAGTTTCTTTAACAGCTTCTGCAAGATTTTCGTATTGCAAAATGTTTGGCTAAGTTCTAATGCGCAATGACCAACCGCTTAAAACGTAATTGATTAGTAGGTAGTTTGCTCAAGACGTATTTAGTCCACCTGAGCTTAGAACTCGTCTTTTTTTTATTAAAAATAATTATGATTCAAATAAGTATTGCATGCAATTTGTGGCTGTTAGATTTGTGGGTATAATAGGAAACTTGACAGATTGCAACGAACGATTGCATCGAGTGATTGCTTTGCGAAAAGCTGATTATATAGGCGTGTGAATATGGGTGTTTCAAGTTGCTAAATATCCGAAAAAAAAACACCATCCATTATTGGGTAAGAATGTGGTATGGCTGGTTCTGTCACTCATATATTTAATTAAATAACAGATAGTGGAACTAAGCAAATTGAATGTATTTTATAGATGACACATCGAGAATCAAAATCAACTATTAGCCAAAAGAGTAGAAGGCCGAGAATAGCATAAAGTTTGATAGTTCATAAGACGAAAAAGGGGAGGTTGACAAAGAAAAAGATCTTCAACAATTACAGAGGAATTTCAGTAACCAGTACTCCAGGTAGATTGTACGATCAGATTCTTAGAGATCTAATAGAGAATGATTTTCATAAACAAGAAGAAGAAGAGCAAAGTGGGTTTCGTGCAGGCAGATCTTGTAGTGATAATGTTTTTTGTATTAAACAAGTAATTGAGAAAAGGCGTGCTAGAAATATAGAGACTTATATTAACTTTGTGGACTTACAAAAACCATATGAAATCGTTTCAGTAGAAAAATTATGGACAGTGTTAGAACAAACTAATATCAATCATACATACATAAAAATGATAAAAGAATTACGGCAGTGAATATTATTTTTATCAATTGAATTTTCGGTGAAACCTAGTTTAGTTTTTATTTTGCAATTTTTTCTCCCGGACTACTACGGGGACTGAAGAGTTAAGAAATAGCATAAACAATAAAGGGCAGTCAATATTATTTTTCCAAATTGTATTTTCGGTGAAACTTCTTTTAGTTTTTATTTTGCAATTTTTTTACATTTATCGGCTAATTGTCAAGTTTTCAAAAAATTCAAAAAATATTCGTTGTTCAGGTCATATCTAACTTTTGTTTACAAAAATCAGTTGGACCACCAGTGACGTGAAAATTTGACACATATATATATATATATATATATATATATATATATATATATTTGACACATATATATATATATATATATATATATAATCCGAAGATCGGTTATTCTAGGGACCGCGTGTCCGAGTGATCTCGAAGCCCACAAGAGTAACTCAATGTCGGTTCCCCAACTCATGTAAATTTTCCTGACTTCTTCGAACAAGAGTTCAGTGCTTTGATGACAGCCAGTCTGTTGACGTAAATTGCAATAGAGACTTGGCAAGGCGGAATCAAGGTAGACGTTAAAGAGATTGATTACTTTAAGCACAGTAAATATCTCCACCTGGAAGCTGGTGCACTAATCAGAAAGTTTGTAGGACTCATCAAGTCTTGACATGGGGGGATCAAGGTAGAGGTTAAGAAGATTGTTTGCTTCAAGCACAGTAAATATATCCACCTGGAAGCTGGTGCAGTAGGACACAGCAAGTCCTAGCTCTGTGGATAACACCCCAGATCATACTTCATCGCGGCGTCGGCGTTAAAACAAAATTGGCCGACCAGTTCGGAAATATTGCTGAGAAATATACTAAATTTAGGAGGCACACATTTTTATTGTTATGAGGTATTAATAGTTATATTGCTTCATACTAGTTTTTATTGCAAATCAATTGCAATCGAAAACAACGGTCACCTGTTTATTTTTTGTTGTTTTCTAGACTGGTTTGGTACACGTGGATTGCAATCCAACTTTATTTATACCTAATTATTAGAGATTTTCATACTCACCATACATTTTATCGAGGTCGTATCAAATATCTTCAGATTTACTCTTCTTTAAAGCAATTCTCAAATGCCTAAAACAATTAAGCATAGTAAAAATAAGTGTACGTACTAATAAAATAATTTACTGTGAATTGTAAATTAAAACTTGATGCGTATGCGCAATGCTATAAATTCCTAATATTACTCGGCTCTCAAATTGGTCTTATTAATCAATAAATGCTAGTAATAATCAATATAATATTATTGCTCTTAGACAAAAACAACAATAAACCAAAGTAGTGAATAGGCACTGGTGATCTAGTTTCGGATTATTACATGGTAGAAAATATTGGTAATCTCACTACAGTGGTGTGGACATTGGACATATCTTAGACGAGTAGTTGCGATAGCCCAGCTGATCATTACATAAACTAGAGTACCAATCTAAAAAAATTGCAAGAGAACGCAAACCTATTAGCTGAAAACTGACTTTTCTGATAGTGGAGGGTCAACTGAAGTAATATTTTTTGCTTTTAAACTCGTTGAATATTGATGAACAGGGAGAACAACGACTTAGTATCAAATTTCTGGTGAAACTCGGAATAAAATCTCAACAAATTTTTAGTTATCTCAGTTTGTTTAAAATGATTGTCACTGAACAAATAAAAGACAAAAAATTAAGAAAAAAAGTCGAAGCTCTTTAAGGATCAGCTTACACAGGAAGATGTGGATCAGGAGAATAAATTATTCTACCTCCTCTACAAAGAACCTCACATTTTTTGGTTTATTAAAGAAAGCAGACGACGCGACGGTTTTTTGGCCACCTAGAAAGGATGGACGACCTGAAACTTCCAAAGCAAAGAGAGGTAGACTACACTATCGCTCATATGTAGAGCAACAAATAATTTTCTCTTTGTTCGCTCTTTGTAATTTAATTTGTTTTGGAGAGGGATATTAGAATGATGAAACAATTTTATTGAACATAAAATGTTTAATTTGCAACAGCCTATAAACCTAATACTTAAAGATATTCGAAAATGTGTGGTCCAAAAGTAGAGCAACCAAGATTTATTTTTTTTTTGAATATAAAACTGTAAATATTTTTAATATCTAGTAGCATATCCTTTGCTCTTGATGACTTGAATTCCAAACTCTCTGAATTTCTTCATACAATTCGTTCGTTTTTGATAGCTTTTTCGTGTGAATTCTTCTATCAATTTCATCCCATAGATTCTCTATCGGGTTCAAATCAGGGCCTTGAGCTGGCCAGACCATAACATTGACTTTATTATTTAACAACCAGTCTTTAACTAACTTTGACGTGTGCTTTGGGTCATTGCCATGTTGAAAAACCCATATTAAGCTCATGTTATCCTCTGCCCAAGGCAAAGAAAATATCCCAAGGTGACATGGTTTTCTAATATATTCTGATAAACAAAGCGATCCATTATTCCATCAATTTTTATGAGCGGACCCATGCCAAACCCTCCAAAACAACCCCAAACCATTATACCACCACCGCCATGTTTAATAGTTGGTCGTGTACGCTTCGGGTTAATTCTTTCATTTATTGATCTTCTTACCCAGCAAACACCGTCTGATCTAAACAATTTAAAACGACTTTCGTTTGAAAATAGCACTGTTTTCCATTTCTCGTAAGACCAGTTGACATGCTCTCTTGCAAATTTCAATCTTGCTTCTCTGTTTTTTCTAGAAATAAAGGATTTCTTCGCCGATTTTCTTCCATATAGACCAGCTTCCTTTAGCCTACGTTTTATGATGCTGACAAATATTGAAACCCCTCCTAGCTGTTGTTTAATGGTCAGAAGCGTTAATGAATGGATCTTCAATTACCAGCCTTTTTATTTGTTATGGGAAACAGCTGATAACTGTCAAAAAGTTATCTCAAAAATTATGGTATAGAGTTTATTTCTATCAAGTACAGCATTAGTTTTTCTCCTTCTACCACTTTTGGGTATTCCTTCCAAAGTGCCTCTTTTGTTATAATTAAAAATAGTTCTAGAAACATATGATTGGTTCAAGTTTAGGTCTTTCGCAATTTTGTTTTGTTTTTCTATATATATATATTTATCGGTTTCACAACGTTCTACGTCTTCCGATACCCAATCTCCACTCGTTTCTGTTTGCCCATAATTCATCATCTAGGCCTCTTATTCTTATTTCACTGTCTATTCCTTCTCTCCAGCTTCTCCTTGGCCGTCCTCGTTTTCTTCGGCCAGTTGGTTTCCATTGTAGTATTTGTTTAGGTAGTCTTTCATCATTCATTCTTTGTACATGTCCGTACCACACCAGTTGTTTTGTTCTTATATCATCCATTAAAGTACGTTCACCCACTGTCATAATTTCTCTTATTCTTTGATTTGTAACTCTTTCTCTTTTTGATTTCCCTGCTGCTCTTCTCCAATAGTCCATCTCCGTAGCGGAAAGCATTTTTTCTGTTCTATCCTTGATTGGCCATACTTCTGAGCCGTATGTAACAATACTTTTTACAATGGTGTTATATATAAGCTTTTTGTTATGTTTTGATATACTTTGGTCCCAAATTATTCCATTTAATAAAGTTATTGCTTTTCTTCCTTGTACGTTTCGATCTTTTATAGCTTTGTCTAGTGTTCCGTCAGCTGTAATTTTTAGACCTAAGTATTTATACTCATCACAGGAGTGAATTCGCTGCCCGGTATTTAAGATTAGATCCTGTTTCATTCCACCAATACACATTTTTGTTTTTCTCATTTTCTAAATTTTTCCAAAATTTTTTGTTTCACTTGAACTGACAAATGCACACCTCTGGGCATTGTTAATTTTTAAACTTTAAAATACACTACCACCAGACTGAAAAGCGCGAACACAAATGATAAAAATTGGTTGCTCTACACATGACCTACCTAAAAACCAAAAAAATTATCAGTAAAGAATGCAGTCTCACAAAATGAACAAAAACCTTATCATATTTTTTTGTGTCAAGAGCCACAACTTATTTATATATAAATTCCTAAATACTATTTGCTAAAATGGGTTCTTTTAAATGTTTAAAAAAGGTGCTCTACATATGGGCGATAGTGTATATCGAGCTTCTAGGGCAGAACGCCAAGAGTTAGAAATCGGAGAGTCAACGTGAGGAATAAGAAAAAATAAAAGCTAATCATAGAACAAGTCAAGGCTCACCGCTCACCCTGGGTTTTAGAGGCGAAAATGATGAAGAAGTCCGGGTTAGTCCTAATTGTAGATTCTACGGAAATGCAACAGAAATAGCTGAGCATCTACTCTGTTTATTTCTGACCCATATCCCTAAAAGGCTTCAAGACATCAAAGGAACAGTACATTTACTTTAAGTGACAAACCAACTAGCATTCAGGAAAAAAGCTTTATTCAAAAACAGGTTACAAATCTTGGAGACAAACTAAAGTGCAAAGTTATGAACAAAATATCTTTTATGTTAAGAATTTGAGCAATTTAATAGCCGAAACGACTCTTTATTCAATCCATAATCTATGATCCGTTCAGTCATTTACTGTTTTGGAAGTTACTAGCTCGATTTTTTCTCTTAGACCCTCGCTTAAATGTCCTTGAAGTAATGGCGGATAATGTCCGAAATGGCTATCAGCCCAGAAAGTCGAACGAGGATTCAAAAGTAAGAAATGGATACAAAATATACTAAATGGAGTATCTATCTAACTATCTATTTAGCTTTCTTCGATCCATCTTTGGCCATAGGCCTCCCACAATATCGTCCACTCTTATCTGTCTGTCGCCGTGTTCATCTATCTAGTTTCCGCATGTTTCTTCAAATCATCTCATTTGGGGTTTTCCCCTACTTCTTTTATTGTCTGAAGGTCAACGGTTTACAATATATTCGATCGTCTTTTTGTCTGATATTATGACCGGAAATTTCCATCTTTTGCTACCGCTTCTCTGACATCCCTTACTTTAGTTTTATTGCCTATCGATTAATTTCTTTTTCTATCTATTAGCTTAACATGTAACATTTGTTTTTCCATTGATCTATGGGCTTTTGCTACTTTGTCTATGTTTGTCCAGGTCTGGGATCCATATGTGAGAACACGAAAGATACATTGATTATACACTTTCGTTTTGAGGTACCAAAGATATTTTTTAATTTATATCTTAATTTACCGAATGCTCTCCGGGCCAATCTTACTCGTCTCTTGATTTCATCTATTTGGTTTACTTTTTTAGTTTAATAATTTACTCCAGATATTTATATTCCGCTTCTTGTTCTATTTTTTCTTGGTTTACTCTGTTCGTGATATCCTTATCTGTGTTTGTTATGATTTTAGTTTCAGTGTCTGTGTACTGTCTGCTTGCCTTGATGCCTATTTGTTCCTCATCTAATTTCTTAAAAACATCTTCTAGGGCCTTTGCCTATATGCGAATTAGCTTAGTCCCTTCGTGGATTTTGATTGATGCTGTTGCTTCGCTATATATATTGACTATTAAGTCTGCATATCTGTGATCTATTCGGCTATTAATTAAATGGAATATACATCCCTGATCAAATGAAGTATTCAACCCTGATAATGTTAGTACTTCTGAGGCGGGTACTCTAGTCGAAAAACCACCGGTCAAGAAATCGAAAGTGAACGCCTAGTTCGATCTAGTTCCGTCAGAAAAATCGCGGGTGGCTTGTAGGTCGCTCGAAGCCAGGGCGTGGCACCTACCCGTGCTATGCTCTACGTTAGATATCTATTATTACTACTACCATTTTATTTTACCACGGTATGGTCCGCTAAATCTATCAACATTTACCACTGTTTTCAGAACATGCGCTAGCTGTAGTAGGTATGCATTAAATGTTAAAGAATATCTTTTTGTTTATTTAATATACTTCGTGTTCTTCTAAAATGGCTTTATCGTAAATAATATTTTAAATTACTACTCCTATATTTTCAGTAATTAGATGGTTTTTCAAAATATTTAGTAGCTCTTCTACTATTTACAATAGTAGACTTGTGTCAAGCCTTAGACATATGTTTGCATAAATACTCTGGTTCTTGAGGCCTTTATGCTATGACTTAAGCTTTATTTTGAATCACCAGGCCTTCCTCCTAATCCTAGGAGCTTTTTCTTCAATTTTGTGTGCTTGCAAACGTTCTTCTTTGTTCTTGTTTCTTTCCAGTGTATGAATTCTTTAAATGTTTGGAAAGGAGTGCTTAGAAGTCGAACTGCTTATGCGGTCTGACTTAATTTTGGCATCTCTATTAATTCTGACATCGGGAGATGCTATGCTACACAGCCTTTATAGACCTC
Source organism: Aspidapion aeneum (assembly GCA_963576565.1). Classification (NCBI taxonomy): domain Eukaryota; kingdom Metazoa; phylum Arthropoda; class Insecta; order Coleoptera; family Brentidae; genus Aspidapion; species Aspidapion aeneum. The sequence continues at coordinate 10,264,950 of OY755044.1, read as the reverse complement.
TAAAAGATCTCTGAGATTCATCTCTTCCTTTGACCACAGATAGCTCTATATCCTTCATTTGCTCTTCTTTTATTACTTTTGCAGTGGAAGGGCTGCAAGGCCCACTCAGATATGAATCATCATCATTACTTTTGTCATTTATAAACCTCAGACTTGCGAATTAATTAGCATGTTCCCACTGGTAACTTTTTCTTTATAAATAATTTTAACATTTTTTCGAATGTCATTTAAATTTTTATCCAACACAAACCAAGTTACTGCTACTGGTGTGTCAGTGGGTGAGTCGATACCTTAGACAAATAGACTAGGTGTAGCAGTATTTATGATTGCCTCAAGAATACCTATACTTATTCCTAATCTTTGTTTGGGATCCATCACATTTAAACAGCGGTGTGTTGTCGTTTCGTAATTTTGGGTTAGGTCTCTTATTAGATCACATTTTATGGCTTAATTGGCTATGGTGTTATTGTTGTTATATTATTAGATGTGAGTTTGTTGTTTGGTCAAATTGAAGATTGATGTAATAGAAGCTTGACTAAATTTAGTATGGCACATTAAAATCTTGATGAGTAAATACCCACATTTTATATAACCGAAAATACCAGCCAAGAGTTCTGCTAGTATACTATAAGATGACCTATGTATCACCCTCAGAGTAAGACTTACTCTAAGGTATCACCATTGCTAACTTTTTACCCAACTGCAGCACGGCGGTTTTTCGATTGTTGTATGTATGTAAGTAAATATGTATGTTTGTGTCACCCTAGAGGCTAAACGACTGAACCGATTTTGACAAAGAAGGTGTCGTTGAATTGCTACTGATCCCGAAGGTGCTATAGGCTATATTTTTTTAAATAGGAATCAACATGGCGGTCTTCAGACGCCATTTTGTCACATGATGTAGGCTTTAAGGCATACAAATTATCTAAATTTCAGGCGATTTTATTGAAATTCCTTTTATTACCCATTGCAAATGTCCTCTAATTTGCTGTAGTTACTTTGTAGTCCTGCCTGCTCCCACCCATCTCCCCTCCTGTCATTCCCCCCCACCCTATTCAAAAACCATATTTGTATAATTTTATCAAATATAGAGCGATTTCAAAAATTATTTCTGCATACGCTTTCAGATTTTTTTTCCAACACCATTTTACTTGTTCCAACGCCATTTAACTATCAAATACCAAATTGCAAATAATGCAAGGACCCAAAACTCTAAACAACAAGTGAAATTAAAGAAAGAAAAATAAGAAAAAAGTTTTTCTGCTTCGGCCGGGGATCAAACCCAGGATCTCTTACTATCTAGGCAAACATTCTACCACTGAACCACCGAAGCCACACATAAATTTTCGGAAAACTTCTATCTAGGCAGGCTGCAGTGTCTCAATATAAGAACGAGAGACTCTCAGGGTATTAACTCGACCAAGTCATCCAAATGATCTCTAAATTCTTCTTTCCCACTGTCAAAGGTATGATAACTCAAATTAGACGTAAAGAATCAACGTCTGAAAGCATGAGATCACCTTTTCGTGTGTTAAAATTTCTGATCGCAAATGGGCGATTTGCCAATATAATTATCAAATACCAAATTGCAAATAATGCAAGGTCCCAAAACTCTAAACAACAAGTGAAATTAAAGAAAGAAAAATAAGAAAAAAAAATAGAAGAGAAAAATAAGAAAAAAAACTTTTTTCTTATTTTTCTTTCTTTAATTTCACTTGTTGTTTAGACCATTTACCTAGTTGAACATCGAGAATATACGCAGGTGTTGTCCAGGAGCCGCCCCGCAGCCAGCCGACGAACCAAGAATAATAACCCAGGAGCCTGCTATAAGTGCTGTATAGTCGGAACCAGGATGGCGCCAGCATAATTCTCCTACAGTCAACTCACGACGACCACAACTGTTGCGCTGAAAAGGAAAGAAGTCTATCGTCTATAATCAGGTTCTGCTGGGACGATTGCGGTGTTAGACAGATGCAAGTCTAACATGTAGCAGGATCACCTTTCGAAAGGGGTGTAAAAGCGTGGTCCACTGTGTATACTTGCTACGCAGTATAAAGATCCTCGACAAAAATGGTCTCCCCACCACTACTACTACTACTACCTATTGTTTTATATCTCATTGCTGGCTGTTACCTGATTTTAAAGATTCACCAGGATGAGTTTTTTCTAAAACAATTTCTTGGCAGAAAATAAAATAGAATTTCGAAATAGCTTGGAACTTTATGAATTCACCATAGCTGCCTAGGTTAATAACGTTTGTTCTTTCATCATTTTTGACCTAGGCAACAAAGTTCATCTGATTTATATCTTAGTAGTTGTGCTAAATTTTTGGGTCAAAATCAAGAGTACCACCCAAAAAAGGCGAAGCACAGCGCTTAAAAATTTGCGAAACGACGAAATTTTTTTAATGTTGGCAATTAATTTGGCGTCTAATTCGAGTTTTTTGTCGTTGAAAAGCTTGAACCTGCAGATCGACATGACATGACGTCGTGTTTCACGAAAAATTTCATGAATTTCTCATTAAATTCGCCTGTTGAAAGGATCCCCGAAAAACTGTCAAATATATTTACCTAGAATTCTCTCTCTTGGGACCAAATCAACGCAGATTGCTGACTACGCGGATGATATTCACGTTTATAGTAGAGATTAGGACGCAAAAGTGCCAGAAAATAGATTCTTACTCAGGAGGCAGGAGAAGTACCGAAAGCTGGAAAACTATAAGATCGATTAAAAAAGAAACAAGCAGAGATAACATTTCACCAATTCCAGACAAAGAATGGGATGAGCATTTTAAAAAACTTTTAACTGAATATAGAGCAGAATTTAAGGAAGACGCAAAAGACAATATAATTAGAACGATGGGATCTCCAGTACAAAAGTTAAAATAAAAGCAAAACTAACCAAAAGCTTTCAAGTAAATAAAGGTCTTAAACAAGGTTGCTGTATCTCGTCTACGCTCTTCAATATATACTTGGAACAAGTCCTTAAAGTATGAAAGAGAAAATGCCAAAACATTGGAATTCCGTTGGACGAAACCACCTTGTATACTTTATGTTTCGCCGATGATCAGATAGTAGTGGCTCAGGATTATGACGACCTCGAATATATGACACGAAAACTAATAGAAGAGTACAATAAGTGGGGACTAGAGGTTAATCTCAATGAGACAGAGTATATGTGTATCGGTGGAATGAAACAGGATCTAATCTTAAATACCGGGCAGCGAATTCAGTCCTGTGATGAGTATAAATACTCTAAAAATTACAGCTGACGGAACACTAGACAAAGCTATAAAATATCGAAACGTACAAGGAAGAAAAGCAATAACTTTATTAAATGGAATAATTTGGGACCAAAGTATATCAAAACATAACAAAAAACTTATATATAACACCATTGTAAAAAGTATTATTACATACGGCTTAGAAATATGGCCAATCAAGGATAGAACAGAAAAAATGCTTTCCACTACGGTGATGGACTATTAGAGAAAGAGCAGCAGGGAAGTCAAAATGAGAAAGAGTTACAAATCAAAGAATAAGAGAAATTATGACAGTGGGTGAACCTACTTTAGTGGATGCTGGTATAAGAAGAAAACAACTAGTGTGGTACGGACATGTACAAAGAATGTATGATGAAAGACTACCTAAACAAATACTACAATGGAAACCAACTGGCCGAAGAAAACGAGGACGGCCAAGGAGAAGCTGGAGAGAAGGAATAGACAGTGAAATAAGAATAAGAGGCCTAGATGATGAATTATGAGCAAACAGAAACGAGTGGAGATTGGGTATCGGAAGACGTAGAACGTTGTGAAACCGATAAATATATGTATATATATTTTTAATCTCGACTTGCTCTTGATACTAACAACTCTATCGTTAAGACAATGTTATTTTACTTCCCTCGTACTAAGAATGAGCGAAGTAAGAATCGTGTCCCAAAGTTAATTAGTGGACAACGCAGAAAAGATTTTTACCGCTACTTTTTTGCTTAAAAATTGCTTTTTTGGACGCAAGAATTTTGAAAAAAATTGGGTCGACAAAATTGTGAAAGAAACTACCATAGAGTAAAAGTTTGTGAGCCATATGGGTGTATTTAAGAAGCACAATAGGCGACTTGGACACGCTTTTGCTCAATTCATCGATCGATTTTGTAAAAAAAATATTGCATTTTTACGAAATTATAATGGCAATCAATCACTATTTATATAGACAAATCTTTAATAAAAAAAAGTGAAATATCGTTTTATAATAACTTCTTGTTTTAGTGGCATCACAACCCTTATTTATTTATTTATTTGGAATACTAACAGATAGAAAATATCCAAAACAAGTAATTACAAATATCTAAACTAATATGTTTAAGAAAAAAAGCCTAAACTAATATACAGTGTGTCCACGTAAGTTGGCGGCATATGGGAAACTTTTTTATTATTAGCTTTACGAAAAAAAGTTATTCTTCATAAAAAGTTCTGCATGGTCCAAATCCCAAAATGCAACCATCAGATGTTAAATTTTTTAGTCATATTACGAGGTTTGTCAAAAAATGTGATTTTTGCTTTGGAGTAAAGTACCTTTCTTTTTGACTATATCGAAAATTGTTATAAAGAAAAGATGTTTAGAATTGAAAATAGCTTTCAAATATTCAACATTGTTTATTTACATTATTATTATTTGCATCCTAGATTAATTATGCATTAATGTGCAAACTTAAATTTCCAACGTAATCGCAGAGAAAATGTAGAAAAAAATATTTTTTTAATGTAAATAAACAATGTTGAATATTTGAAAGCTATTTTTAATTCTAAACATCTTTTCTTTACAACAATTTTCGATATTGTCAAAAAGAAACGTACTTTCCTCTGGAGCAAAAATCACATTTTTTGACAAACCTCGTAATATGACTAAAAAAATGTAACATCTGATGGTTGCATTTTAGGTTTTGGACCATGCAGAACTTTTTATGAAGAATAACTTTTTTTCGTAAAGCTAATAATAAAAAAGTTTCCCATATGCCGCCAACTTACGTGGACACACTGTATATATATAAACCATTTATTTAGCAAAAAACGCTAGTTATAAAAACAGAAATGTAAATATTATATGCTTAATCTTGATAAAAAAAAACGTCATTATAAAGGAAACTACTGATTATAAAGGAAATCATATAAACAAAATAAAAACATCAAATCACCAATAAGACAAAATCACTAATTAAATGTTCTTAACTTAAAGAACATTATTTAGGTTAAAACTAATAAAACCGATAAAATAGGAAATAATAGCCAGCTATAAAAATTCATAAAAATATTAACGCGAGATCACTAACTAAAATATTAAAACACTTATCAATAACATATAAAATAGTAAATATTATTACAAGAACAAGCAGTGAAAACGGACCAGAAAAGGAAAAAAAACAAAAAAGAAAGAACAGGTTTACGGAATATCTTCATTAAGAATATTAATTTTTTTTAGAAGATAAATTTTTAGGATTTTCTTAAAATTTTTCACTGTTGGAACAGCTTTTATTTCAGATGGAAGTTTATTAAATTCATCAAGGCCCTTAAAGAAAACTGAATTTGTTGCTGATTTTTTATTTCTATGTAGGATGTAAAAATCATTTTGTTGGCGCGTATAATGTGAATGCACTTGATTATTTAATGTTATTTTTCTGCAGAGGTAAGAGGGAGCATTACCTATTTTAATCTTAATGATGGAAAAGCTAAACTTATATGTTTACGAAAAATGCCACACATAAATTAAAAACTGACTTAATTCTGGTTTTAAAAGCACTAAGACTTAGGTTAAAAATATCAATGTTATTACAATAGTCATTATACAATTTGACCATTCTGACTGGAAGAGAATTCTGGCCTGAGCCAATGTTTCTAAACGGAATTACAAAAGTTTGGTGGTGACGCAGTTCTCTATAAGAAATATAAAAACCAATTTGTGACAAGAGTTGTGGACAATTAACTAATCCATGAATTATTTTGTAAAAGAAAACCAAATCTGTAATCGCCATTTATATTGTGATGTTTTTTGTAGGATAGGTATTTAAGATATTTATTTTGTACTCCTTCTAAACGATCAATATAATCTGATATTGTGGGTTCCAGACAGAAAAGCCAAAGCTTAATTTACTTAAAACATAAGAGTTATATAAGGTTGATAGAGCCCTATCTGACGTAAATTCTTTTAATTGTCTAAAGATGTATCCTAGGATACGCATTGACTTTTTTCTATGTTATCAATGTTTTCTCCATAAAGCATTTTAGAGTCGATAAATATACCTAAATCAATGATTTATTCCTTAGTTTGTAGTCAAAGATTATAGGTTTCGTGTTTCTTGTAAAAGTGATTTGATGGCATTTATTGAGATTTGAGAACAAACCCTTGTTCTGGCAATATAAAACAAATCTATCAAGATCAGCCTGGACTCTGAGACAATCAGCTAACCTATCAATTATACAATATCCTTTAAAATCATCAGCAAAAGTTTGCATTTTTAAGTCTTTAAAACATTTCATTTAGATATTAAAAAATAGAGGCCCTAGATGTGAACCTTAAGGGACACCAGATGAGATGGAAACGGTGTTAGAAGAACAGTGCACGTCCACATATTGTTTTCGAGCAGTTGAGTACGATATAACCCAGGAAAGAAGAAATGAACCAACCCCGATCTTCGCAACCAACAAACAGTCAGGGCGAATTTCCTCCTCAAGGTGGCTCCTGGGCAGCAGATCCTACGCGAATGACCGGACCAGTGTTGCCACCCTCGACTCTGAGGTCTTCGGTAAAAGGCTTCGAGAAAAATCGGTAGATTTCGGTAGATTTATTAATCATCTCAGCAAGCAGTGCTGGAGAACTATCGATAGTTTGGATTAATTTAGTAGGTAAATTGTATTTCTACGACTTGTTTTTACTGACAAAATACCAAGATTAAGAATTAAATAAAAAATTAGGTACATACTAGGGACCTATGGCAATAAAGCCAGGCACAAATTGTGGCGGGCCCTATATTGACAGTTTCGCATTAAAAACTGACAGTTGATCTTTCAAAATTGACATACAAAAGTCGAATTTAGAAATCCAGTCGTTTATTTTCCATTAATTGTGGCGTCACTATTAATTCCAGCTCTTATAATACACAATGGCCTTATTTTGAAAGAAGACAGCTGTTCTTATAATGTGAAACTGTCAATATAGTGCCCGGCACAATTTGTGCCTGGCTTTATTGCAATAGGTCCCTATTAGGTAGATAATACTATAAAAAAAACCTCAGGGTTTATCGTGATCTTTAATGCCGCTTGCGGCTGCCGGCTAAGTTTATCGCAAAATCCAAGAGATGGCGCCATAAATACACTTTTAAAAACAATGGCTTGAAATTAAATTTTTATTCTACAAAGGATCTTACATAAAAAGAATATTTTATTTATGGTGTTTTTTTTAGATCGCGATTACGAAGTTTATATCGAAAAAAAAATCGGTAGAAAACTATGGTAATTCGGTATATCGTAAAGTAAAAGGCTAAATCGGTAGATCTACCGAAAAATCGGTAGAGGTGGCAACACTGGACCGGACCGACAGAGCCGCTTTAGTGTAGGCCTCGAAATTCAGGGTCGATGGAACTGAGCGACAAATTATGGTGTAAAAGGGGCCCAGTGCCCCAAAAAAAATGAGAATACGGGCAGTTATTGAAGGTAATAAGTCCCCTCTAACCGTACAGGCTACGAGCCCTCAACCAGAACATTATCGACACCCTATTTCTTAAGCCATTTTTGACTCACTTTGAACCTGCGTTACGAAAATCAGGACCGTCACCATCTTTGCGTTGTAAAATATGAAAAAAATACAGGGTGTCCCAAAGTTAAAACCAAGTCACAAAGTTACCCCGGTTTACGGTAAAAAACATATTTTACTTAGCTTATTTTTTTCATAAATATTGCATCTTTTAAACAGTTTTTTATGAATTACCCCAAAGCAAAATGGAGAAAAAACGTGGGAACGTAGGAATAAGTAACAACAATCTATAAAATAATGGGTCTAAACCATAGAAATATAAAAATAGACAGAACGCTTGTTAAACCTGCGCAGACTAGAGAAAATGGGAAGAAATTAAATTCCTCCACATGGTGAGCAAAGCCAACTTTAACAGGCAAGATTTGAAAGGCGCCGGCATTGAACCAAACTCATGGTAAAAACATAAGCTGAAATCGTTCGTTAATTACATCTAGATCTAGGGGAGGTAGATCTGAATCGTTCGCTAATTCTGCTCAGACTGGTCGGACGTAAATCTGGTTGCTCCGTACATTTTGATCGACGAAACAGATTAATCTGAGATTGTGACGTATGTTGTGTATTTGTTTTGTTTACAAAAATAATTTTTTTGTGAAAAAAGATTGAAATCGATTTATTTGATGTTGAAGACAACAAATTATATAAATTTCCGACATCACAGGAAAATTTTGTCAAAATTATAGCTGGGCGTGATCGCTCCAATGACTGGCCCAAGGCTGATGAAACCTAATTACAATGCAAAAAAATTTAGGGGGTGAGGGAAATGGTAAATATGTCAACAAAAAAAGAATTAACTGAGGAGGGGGCGGGGTGGTTAATTACTACTACTACTATTAAAACCGACTGAATAATGTTACGTTTACGTTTGAAAGTTTTTACGTTGTGTCTCTCAAGCAAGCCCAAAAAAATTTACATAATATTTTGGTTATATTTGAGGTTACGTCGATTTGCAGAAGGCATATGATAGTATACTTATATTGGAAAGCGTTGGAAAACACAAACATAAGCGTACAAATAATTAAGGCCATCAAAGAGTTATACCGCAATAGTAAGACAAAAGTTAAAATAAAAGCAAAACTAACCAAAGGCTTTCAAGTATATAAAGGTCTTAAACAAGGTTGCTGTATCTCGCCTAGGCTCTTCAAGATATACTTGGAATAAGTCCTTAAAGTATGGAAGAGAAAATGCCAAAACATAGGAATTCCGTTCGACGAAACCACCTTGTATACTTTATGTTTCGCCGATGATCAGATAGTAGTGGCTCAGGATTATGATGACCTCGAATATATGACACGAAAACTAATAGAAGAGTACAATAAGTGGGGACTAGAGGTTAATCTCAATAAGACAGAGTATATGTATATCGGTGGAATGAAACAGGATCTAATCTTAAATACCGAGCAGCGAATTCAGTCCTGTGATGAGTATAAATACTTAGGTGTAAAAATTACAGCTGACGGAACACTAGACAAAGCTATAAAAGATCGAAACGTACAAGGAAGAAAAGCAATAACTTTATTAAATTAAATAATTTGGGACCAAAGTATATTAAAACATAACAAAAAGCTTATATATAACACCATTGTAAAAAGTATATTACATACGGCTCAGAAGTATGGCCAATCAAGGATAGAACAGAAAAAATGCTTTCCGCTACGGAAATTGACTATTGGAGAAGAGCAGCAGGGAAATCGAAAAGAGAAAGAGTTACAAATCAAAGAATAAGAGAAATTATGACAGTGGGTGAACGTACTTTAGTGGATGATATAAGAACAAAACAACTGGTGTGGTACGGACATGTACAAAGAATGAATGATGAAAGACTACCTAAACAAATACTACAATGGTTTTCGATCTTCATCGTCGCCTGCGCACACAGTATATATTTTGTCCGGTTTATCACTAAAAAACTGTTACTTACGCTAAAAATGAAATACCAAATTTGGTGTCAAAAAAAGGAGCGGAAAAAGTTCTGCTAAAATGTGTTTTTTTAAAACTGACTTAGTGAGCTAATGATGTGCAAAAACTAGGTTTTAATGTGTAACTTGCAGTGAAACAATTAATTTAATCAATAAAATAAACTAAATTTTTTGTTGATACGGATTGACCTTCTAAGGCTCGCAGGTGGCCGATAAACTAAAATTAATATTTGTTTATTGTTTATTGTTCTTTTTTACTAATGTTTTTGTTGTTGTTTTGTGTATATTGTTTACTCTGCTAAATAACAAACCTTAGAATTAAAATACGTATAGACTACTAAATAGGACATCGGCACTATTTTTTGATAAAATATTTTTCTAAATGCAGAACAGTAATATTTTTTAAATAACTTTAAAGTGCTTTGAAAATAATGGCTTCATCATTTAAATGCTGCAAGACCAAAGACCACAGCAACTGGTTTTGCCTTGTTTGCAAGAATATAGTGCACAAAGGTTGCTGGGAAAGACGTAAAGGCTATGAAATAATCTTGGACAACTTGATTTGGTGCTCACGTGATTGCATAGATAAAGCCAATGAAGAAGACGAAGGTAAGGACTACTCCGTCATAGATGAATTAAAATCCATAATTAGATCCCTGAGACAAGACAACTCTCAACTACAGAACCACATAACTCGCCTGAAAAGAAACTCATCTTCCTTGTTAGAGGAGGCTGAGCAAACAGAACACAGCTACATGCATCAAATAGATACGCTCTCCAAACATAATCAAGAACTAAAATCCAAACTTGAAGAGTATGACAAAGCTAGGCAAAAGAATTATGTTACGACCACCGAGACCCAGACCGAATCAATTAATAAAATCAACAAAGACATACAAACCTGCGAATTATACCTAACTAACCAAACTAACAAAAGCTATAGCGACCTAGAAAAAACGCTAGAAGCAAGCAATAATATTATTATTGAAAAAGAACTAGAAATCAATGAAATAAAAATAAAAATAAATACGGCTGAGATCGTAATAGCGGAATACAATAAAACTCTCCAGAAAAAAGAGAAAAACAATGAAAGATTGGAAGAGGAACTAAGAGAACTTAAAGAGCTTAATGATGAGATGGTTGCCACGATAAGAGTATTCGAAGAAGATAATAAAAGAATCGATCGAGACTTAGCGGAATTAAAACTAAGCTTTAACAAAGAGCTTCTAGAGGGAAAAAACAGGAGCACAGAAACAAGTAAGAATGGTAGAACTAAAATCAACAACGTCAATAATTTTAACACTGACAACAAAACAGACGGCATTGAGAACATAAACGAAAATTGTACAAAATCAAAAAAACAAGTTCTTTTGTTAACCGACGGCTATGGCAAATACATTTACGAATATCTCAATAAACACCTACAGGAAGAACGTGACTATTTCGTACAGGTTTCTTGTAAGCCTGGAGCTTCTTTCGACAGGTTAGTTCAAGACATTGATTGTTACATTAAAGACTTTACCATCGAAGATTATGTAGTGGTTTTTGTAGGGTCTGATATAACTAATTATTCAAAAAGGGCTATAAAAAACCTAGCTAACAAATGCTTTTTTACAAACTTAATATTTTGTTCAAGTCCTATAAATATGGTCAAAAAACAATCAGGTTCTCGACTTCTTACTTAACATATCGCACTTAAACAATAATATTAAAGTAGTAGCCCTAAACACTAAGCTAAATAATAAATGCTTTGTAAAAAAACTCACATTTTCTAAACAAAATTGGCTTAAATATTGTATCACAAAACATAGGTAAAACTATTAAAAATTTTTATCACAAAGAAGCTAACATGTACTCAAACCTAATTCATATTAAAAAGATAAATAATTACACTGCCGTTAAATGCGATAATCAATCAAGTTCTTACTTAGGGGTGATGAGCCAATTAGAAACTAGTGTAGAAGTTGTGGAAAGTTCTCAGAGCGAAAGTCAGGATTTTTTAGACTTGAGCAGAACGGAACAGGTACACGGATAAAGGAAATAAAAAATGTAAATAGTATATCTGCTCTCATCTTTAATACTCAAGGCTTGATGAACAAAGTTAATGAATTTTATATCCTGTTAACAGAGTTAAATTTTCCTGAGATGTTACTTCTTTGCGAACACTGGCTCAGGGAGGGTGAGTGCGCTTATCTTGAAGACTATACCGAGATCTCGAAATTTTGTCGTAAATCTTATGAACGCGGTGGGACAATTATATATGTAAGAAATGATTTTCTAAACAAAGAGCACTTCATATCCTTAGATCAGTACAATTATCTGATTGAAGAGAAATTGTTTGAATTCTCTATCATATTTAATAAGTCTCATAACATTTATGTTCTCTGTTTATACACAAATCCATCGACTAGCCCTCAGCAATTCTTACAAAAACTAGAGCTTTTATTAAGTAATATTCCAATAAATGCTAAGATTGTTGTCGGTGGAGACCTTAACATTGATTTTAAAAATGAAAACTTGAAGGAAAAGAAGGATTTGGGTAATCTTTTAACTGCATTTGACATAAGTGTACACAATTCCGAATATACCAGAGTTACAAACCATTCTAAAAAAATTATAGATTATGCCTGCTCTAATCTTGATAGTGAATTAGAAGCTACAACAATCATTCCAGGTATGTCAGACCACTATGCAATACAGCTTAATGTATCTTCGCTAAAATTCCAACATAAAAAACTAATGAAGTATGGACGCATATACAGCAAAAAAAACTTTGATCATTTTAGGATTTTATGCTTAAGGTCCAGTTGGGCTAAGGTATACGATCACCATGAACCATTCAACTGCTTTCACAACATCTTAGTAAACACTTTTTGCAAATCTTTTCCACTTCACAAAATCAGGGATAAAAAGAAAAAAGTTTGGGTAACAAAGGGTATTAAAATAGCATCTAGAAATATTAGATTTCTTGATGAACTAAAAAGGTATTATAAAAATGAATTTGTGACCAATTATGTAAAATGCTACAAAAATATATATAAGAAAATTATAAAACTTGCTAAAGATAACTATTATAAAAGCAGAATAACTGAGGCGGGAAATAGTGCGAAAGAAAACTGGAAGAAAATAAACTCACTTCGTGGTAAATCAAATAATAGTAAATCACTCAAAACAGCGATACAACCTAGCATATTAGACAACTTCTATTGTACAGTAGCTAATAAACTAACAGCTCATATTGCCCCCTCAACAGACCCTTTAAGCTATTTGCCTTCCTTAAATATACCTTACGATTTCCAGTTTAACCACACTACTTTAGCTGAAATAAAAACGGTCTTGTCAAGCATAAAAAATAAAAATAGTTCAGGAGTCGATGGAATATCTACTAAAATATTGTTACATTTACCAGATAGAGTAATAACGTTATTGGCCGATCTTATAAATGACTCTTTTGACAAGGGTTATTTTCCTAGCTGCTTAAAATCAGCTCTAGTGATCCCTATTCACAAAGGTGGAGAGACAGACGACCCTGCTAATTTTCGCCCAATATCTCTTCTATCATCGATCTCTAAATTAATTGAAAAAATTATTAATAAAAGATTAAATGAATATCTTTATAATCTTAACTTGCTCTCAAAGGTCCAATTTGGCTTCCAGAAAAACAAAAGTACTAACGACGCCATGTTCTCATTTTTAGAGAGTATATATCTCGGCATAAATGAAGGAGAGTGTGTTGCAGCGGTGTTCTGTGACTTCTCAAAAGCGTTGATCATAGGATACTGCTGCAAAAACTTAAACACTATGGTTGGGGCTCCCTGGTGGTCCAGATAGGAGAGTTGTCTGGAATTTAACGGTGTCAGATGTGGACTGTATAAAGTTAAGGGAATAAGGTCATAGGCTAAGCTGGTACAAGGGATTCTGAAATGGTCTAGTTTACCTTCTAGGTTAGTGTAGCAATAAACAAATGTATGTAAGGTAAAAATAATGCATTTTCACTTACCATTTTTATACAGGAAGTGGAACTCATGGGAGGACGCGCTGTTAAACCGTAGTTTTTGCACCCCACATTCCTGTGGTAGGAGAGTCGCTAACACGCGTGTATACTGGTTGGAAGACGAAACGGTTCTCTCTGATGCGGCAGCAGGTATCGCTGCTGCGTTCATTCTCCCACATGGCGCCCAGTGGCGTCGTTAATCCATAGGCGTAGGAGAAAAGGAATAAGTAGGAAGGAATGAGATTACGAAGGTCCATATTAAAGGAACTAGGAACCTTAGTAATTCAAAATGCATTTTATGTAAAGTAAATTAATTATAGCAAATTGTAATATTTGCCTCTAAAACCGCGGGAGTTTCAAATGCAAATAACCCAGTAATTTTAAGTACTTAATTAGTTAATTAATACTAAATAAACAAAAAATAGAAAATGCTCTAGTGAATCACCAAATAGCCTAATTCGAACCAATTTGGTAAATTATAGTAAAAAGAACATATTTACAAAAAGGAAGGCGGGACGAACCATTTCCCACCCCCCTGAGAATGCCCAGGGGCATTTCAGAGAGTTTAATTTGTAGGCAGGGCGCATAGTTTTACCAAAGGCCGTTTGTAGGTACCTTTAGTAGTCTTTACAATAGCAACCCGTGGAACATTATCAGAACCTTTAATAAGGTCTTGAATGCGGCCTAGGGGCCAATCCAATGGAGTGGAATTTTCATCTTTGATCAGTACCATAGTACCAATATCAATGGAAGCAAGAGGTTGGTGCCATTTGGCTCGCTGTTGCAAAGTGTGCAAATATTCGCGATGCCAGCGAATCCAAAAATCGCGGTGCATTCTTTGCAACAGTTGCCACCTGGACAGCCTGTTTAACGCAATATCGCAGTAGTTTGGATCGGGTATTGTACCTGGAGGCCTCAAATTTAAAAAATTATTAGGAGTCAAGACCGCCAGATCAGTAGGATCGGTGCTTAAGGCACATAAAGGACGTGAGTTCATTATGGCTTCAACTTGGGTTAAAACCGTATTTAATTCCTCATAGGTGAGTATTTGATTTCCAACTACCCTGTGAAGATGAGTCTTTAAAGATTTAATGTTTGATTCCCAAATGCCTCCCATGTGGGGAGCAGCAGGTGGGTTAAAAGACCAAACTATACCTTCCCCCTTCACGCAATCAGAAAAAATTTGTCGCAAGTATTTTTCAGAGGCCACGAAGTTGGTCCCGCAGTCTGAAGAGATCTTTGAGCATAGTCCTCTTCTAGCTATGAAGCGGCGCAGAGCAGCCAGAAAGGCTTCTGATGTCATATCAGAGACTAACTCTAAATGCACGGCTTTAACAGCGCAACAGATAAATAAACAGACATATGCTTTCATGGTTTTTGCACCTCTGGTCCGACCAAGAGTAATCGTGAACGGACCACAAAAATCTATACCTACATTTTCGAACACCTTTGCTTCGGAAACTCTAAATTTCGGTAGGTTACCCATAGGGGGTTGAAGGGAGTTAGGTTTAGTTTTCCAGCAAGTATGGCAAGAACTTAAAACTTTTCTCACTACCTTTTTAGCAGACAATACCCAGAAGGTTTGCATTAGTAAAAAAGTTGTGGTCTGTATACCACAATGAAGATTGCTGCGATGCAAATCTAAAATCAGTAATTCAGTGAATTTTGCACTAGAAGGCAAAAGAATTGGAAATTTTTTATCGTATGATAAATTTGAATGGCATAAACGGCCTCCAACACGAAGCAAATCGTAGCTTTCATTATGCAAAAATGGACATAATTTTTGAAAAGCTTTTGGAAGCTGTTTCTTATCTTTTAGTAATTCAATTTCTTTTTGGAAAGAAAAAGATTGTACGCATTTCGAAATAAAAAGTAAGCTTTTGTAGTAATCCTGATTTGTAAGGTAATCAGTAGCAAAATTGTATGAGGGATTTTTAAACTTTTGTAACCCTCGCAACAAGTAAGCAACTATTCTCTTAATTTTAAAAAGAGAACTGTATTTTTCAAACAAGTTGTTTACATAATATTCAACTGTTTGTTCGCAAGTAAAAACGTTAAAAATATTTTTTCGCTGTTCTTCCAAAACTGCATTCCCATCGTAAGTAACTGTCATAAAATCCCAAGTATTTGTAGGTTGGTTTAGAAAGGAAGGCCCTTCTAACCAAAAATAAAATCTTTGTAAATCAGAGGGATACATTTCCCTAGTACCGCAGTCAGCAGGATTTTGTTCAGTAGGAACATAATGCCAAAACTCAGGGCTAATTCTTCCTTGTATATAGGCAGTTCTATTCGAAACAAATGTTTTAAATTTGTGAGGAGATCCCTGAATCCAAGATAAGGTCACTGTGCTATCAGTAAAAGCAAGAATTTTATCAAATTTAATTTTTTCCGAGAACGTTTCTAGTAAAAAATCCATTAATTTAGCCAACAAAACAGCTCCTAAAAGCTCTAGTCTTGGTAAAGTTAGTTTACGACGCAACGGTGCGACTCTAGATTTACTACAAACAAAAAAAACTTTAATGTTTCCATCAGAATAAAAAATTCGAATATAAGCGACAGCACAATAGGCCCGTTCTGAACTATCGCAAAATCCTACTAGCTGGATTTGACTAGCATTAGGCAAAATTATTTGACGAGGAATTTTAACAGAATGCAAAAACTTTAATTCATTTTTAAATTTTTCCCATTTAAAAACAATTTCCGGACTGACAGGGTCGTCCCAGTTTAAGTCTTCTGCCCAGCAGTATTGAACAATTAATTTTAAAATTAAAACTATTGGCGCCAAAAAAGACAGAGGGTCGTAAATGCGGGCCAAATTACTTAAAATTGTTCTTTTAGTGCATGTTTGGAGAGAACAGTCGAAAGTATAAAAAAATTCATCAGTATGAGGGTTCCAATTTAAACCGAGAATTTTCAAAGTTGAATTTTCAGCATCTAAATCGAGAGAAAGAGCCTTCATCGAAATGTGTGACTCAGGAAGATCGGATAGTAACTCGGGACAATTGCTCGCCCATTTACGCAATTCGAATCCACCTCGGCTAAGTAGCTCGATTAATTGATTTTTCATCTCAGTGGCCTTAAAAAAGTCATCACTTCCCGAAATCACATCATCGACAAAAACTGCCTCCTCAATGATTTTTGAGGCAAGAGGAAGGTCCTCATGCTCTCTAGCAAGTTGCAGCAAAGTTCTGATAGCCAAAAAGGGGCTACAAGAGACCCCGAATAAAACTCTATTTATTTCGAAGTCTTGAATAGGCTGGTTAGGATCAAACCTCCAAACTATTCTTTGAAAATTAGTTTGACTAGGGTCAACTAAAATCATCCTGTACATTTGACGGATGTCGCAACAAAAGCAAAATTTATGCAAACGATAAAGTAATAAAATTTTTTGTAAGTCCCTTTGTAAAGGGGGCCCAGTATAAACAGCGTTGTTGAGCGAGATTTTGCCAGGGGCGTGCATGCTCGCATCAAAAACCACCCTCAGGGGGGTGCTAGTAGAATCTTTTTTAAACACCGCATGGTGTGCAATATAAAAATGATTTGAAATTTCGGTCGGCAAAGGTGCAGAAACCGGTTGCATATGATTATTATCTAAATAATCTTGTAAAACAGAGCTGTAGGCAGCATAAAAATCAGGGTTTTGTAGCAATTTCTTCTCAAGGGAGAAAAAACGACGTACGGCAATGGATCGAGTGTCGCCAAAATCTGGAGCAGTAACTTTAAATGGTAAAGATACAATATATCTCCCCTCCTCATTTTTTGAGGTAGTTTTCAAAAAATAATTTTCGCAAAACTCATCTTCGGGGTCAATGGCCTTGACATTAGGTATGTCATCTATTTGCCAAAATCGTTGTAGATTTTTATCTAAATTGACAAAAGAATCGTTCATTGACGTAGTAAAAAATGTTTTAATTTGATTTGTAGTTGAAGGTGAAAGTGAAAGATTGCCCATTATTCCCCAACCAAAAATAGTATTAATGCAGACGGGGTTGTTGGGTCCCGTAGACAAACGACCATCTAGCAAAATGTAAGGGTACACATCGCCGCCCAACAATAAATCAATTTTATCGCTTTTATTAAAGCCTGGGTCAGCTAGTGCTAAGTTGGCGAGAAAAGGAAAACTTTTAATCGAAAATGAGGAATGAGGTAAATCACTACAAATTTTATCGAGTATTATCGCATCAAAATTAAAAACAAAATTATTATCACGCAAAGAGGATATATTGCAATTAATTCCAGATTTTGCCGAAGTTGTCATTCGATCTAAGCTTTGTAGAGTCATGGCGATATTAAATTTAGGAAGGCCCAAACTATCAGCACATGACTTAGATATAAATGAAGATTGAGCACCAGAGTCACAGATGGCGCGCACTGTGTGCCAATTTTGAAAAACATCCTGTATTTGTATTAAAGCGGTACAGAGAAGTACTTCGCGATCATTTAAAGACATACCAGTAACAATGGTGTTAGTGGTTCTATTAAATTCGGTAGCCACGGGGCTCCTCGGGGGTTGCACTGCAGAAGTAGAGGGGCTACTCGCAGAACTAGGTGTAGAATTAATAGGAAAAAAATGTAAGAGACTGTGATGAAATTGGCCACAATGTAAACATCTTTTTTCTGATTTGCATTGCTGGGGTAAATTATGCTTTGAGCCCAAACAGTTGACACACGCTTTATGTTGTTTAACAATCTCAAAACGTTGCTGGGGAGTTTTCGCCAAAAAATGAGGACATCTGTATATTATATGATCGCCACTTTTACAGAGAAAACAAAATTTTTGAGGGTTTGGAGTATTATTTAAGCCACTTTGGCCATTTGGAGACTGGGAGGCATTTTTGGAGGCTCTCTGAGTATTAGCAAACAAAGCAGATCGATTTTGAAACTTTGCTTGATTTTTCTGACTTGAAATTGACAAATCTTTATTTTTTAAGTAATCTTGAGTTTGTTGTATTTGTTCCAACGCAATGCAATGGCTAGAAACAAAAGCACGAATTTTATCATAAGAGGGGATCTCATTGGAGCAATAATTTTGCTCAAATGCCTTGCGCGTGGTTAGGTCCAACCTATCCAAGAGCATTTGTGCCATAATATAATCCCAAAACTCCGTTTTAAAACCCATGACTTTTAAAGCACTTAAGTTTTTCGAAAAACAATCAAGCAAATTCCTCAAATTCGTAGCATTCTCTTTAGTAAGAGGAGAGAAGCCTTCAATTGCCTTCCAGTGAAGGTAAGCTTGTAATCGTTTATTTGTATACCTATCCACCAAGGTGTGGTAGGCATTTAAATAATTTTCAGCAAGGATAGGAATGTCAGAAATGACATCCAGGGCAGGGCCCTTTAAATTAGAAAAAAGCAAATTGAATTTTTCAAAGTTTCCCAGCGACCTATTATTGTGCACGGTAGCATTAAAGGCTTGCAAAAAGGTTGGAAACTCCTTAAATTCCCCTTGAAAAAGAGGTATTTTTATCCTAGGCAGTAAACCATGCTGGTCTGTGGAGGCACAGGGACTGCCCATGGGATTTATCGTACTGCTCAAAAGCCCTCCATCTTCAAAGGGTAGTTCGAAAAGTTCGTAAAATATAGTGGAAATCTCGTCACAGCGTTTGCAAAAGTCCATAAACACTTTGTTTTCTACTACTAAGCGATCCTCATCAGAGGCTACCAACGTCAACAAAGTATTATGGTGCTTTTCAAAATCTTTTTTGATTTTTGACAATGTCCGAAATTTGACTTTAAAGCCGCTGTGATAGGCAGGGTCATTTTTTGCGAGGGTCGCGGATTCAATGATCAAATTTAGCTGTGAAATCGCACTATAGCGCAAGGCTTTAGCCTTTAAAATTTTATCCGAACTAGACATGATTTAAAAAAAAATCCAAAAAATAATTGACAAAAATTAGGTAAACTGAAAAAAAATCAAAATTTGGACACCCTGTATAAATATTAATGTCCTACGTTTAATTACAATAATCAAACTATAAGCGCACAAAAGTAAAGAAAATACCCGATGCAAACTAATGATAACAAAAAACTTGTGTATAAGTTTTTTTATCTTCGCCTCGCGAATTCAAATAAGTAGGTACCTACTATGTATTAAATTTAAAAATAAATACCTACAAATCAAAAGCATTTAATTTGGTAAAACTATTTATCTGCCTTTACACGAAAACAAATTCTCAAGTTAAGAATTAAATTTCCTTCAAAATTTATTATGCACGCAAAAAATGGATACAATCATAGCCATTTGCAGACAGATATTATAATAGTAAATTAGAAATAGATATATTCATAGCAATTTTTACGCAAAAACGAATATAGTAAAGCATCCGCAATCGGATATAGTCATAGCAATTTGCAATAAGCAAAAATGAATATGGCAATTTGGAGATTTTTTTCGAGCAAATTGGATATAATTATAGCAATCCACAAATGTGAAGGCACAACGGCTAAAATAATAGCACTTTGCAGACACTATTTTAAACTATTTCCAGTGACAAACAATAAAACACCCAAATTCTATACGGTTTTTTTTTTTTTACAAAAAAGAAACGAAAAAACTTGATTTATTCGAAACAAAAAAAAGCATAGTAGTTTACAGATTTTATCTGTGTTTGGTTTTTCGCATGAAAAGGCTAAATTTATTGTTAAAAATATTTAATTTTTACACAAAAAAAAATCGCAAAATGTATTTTAGAAACCTAGGGGTTTTCTAAAGTAGGCATGTAAGAAAAACAAGGGTTTTTCTTGCATTTGTTTTTACACAAAAAAAAATCGCAAAATGTATTTTAGAAACCTAGGGGTTTTCTAAAGTAGGCATGTAAGAAAAACAAGGGTTTTTCTTGCATTTGTAACCAGTAAAAAAGGCATTTAGGAAAAACAAGGGTTTTTCTTGCATTTGAAACCAGTAAAAAAAAACTAACCTAAAAAGGCAAAAAAACGATTCCAGAAATCCGGGTCGCTAAGGATCAAAAATGGGGCTCCCTGGTGGTCCAGATAGGAGAGTTGTCTGGAATTTAACGGTGTCAGATGTGGACTGTATAAAGTTAAGGGAATAAGGTCATAGGCTAAGCTGGTACAAGGGATTCTGAAATGGTCTAGTTTACCTTCTAGGTTAGTGTAGCAATAAACAAATGTATGTAAGGTAAAAATAATGCATTTTCACTTACCATTTTTATACAGGAAGTGGAACTCATGGGAGGACGCGCTGTTAAACCGTAGTTTTTGCACCCCACATTCCTGTGGTAGGAGAGTCGCTAACACGCGTGTATACTGGTTGGAAGACGAAACGGTTCTCTCTGATGCGGCAGCAGGTATCGCTGCTGCGTTCATTCTCCCACATGGCGCCCAGTGGCGTCGTTAATCCATAGGCGTAGGAGAAAAGGAATAAGTAGGAAGGAATGAGATTACGAAGGTCCATATTAAAGGAACTAGGAACCTTAGTAATTCAAAATGCATTTTATGTAAAGTAAATTAATTATAGCAAATTGTAATATTTGCCTCTAAAACCGCGGGAGTTTCAAATGCAAATAACCCAGTAATTTTAAGTACTTAATTAGTTAATTAATACTAAATAAACAAAAAATAGAAAATGCTCTAGTGAATCACCAAATAGCCTAATTCGAACCAATTTGGTAAATTATAGTAAAAAGAACATATTTACAAAAAGGAAGGCGGGACGAACCAATGGTATTAAAAATGTTGAACATAAATGGTCAGAGTCGTACCTTACTGAAAGAACCCAGGCAGTTAAAGGTGAAGATGGCCAACTGTCTGAAGTCCAAACCATAACAAGAGGCGTTCCGCAAGGGTCAGTACTTGGTCCTACACTTTTTAAAATTTATATTGATGATCTTGCATACCTGGATATAGATGGAAAAATCACAATATTTGTGGATGATACAACCATCCAATGGAAAGCACCTAAAGAAACTATCCATCATATAGTTTCTCGAGATGTGCAAAAAATAGGAGCATGGTGCGATAGTAACCTTCTCTGCTTCAACATAAGCAAAACTAACATTCTCTCCTTTCGTTCGACAATAGAATCTATAAGCATAGGGAATCAATCAATTGACCCTAAACCATTTGTAAAATTTCTGGGTCTAGTTGTTGATAGCAAACTTAACTTTAATCAGCATATATATCTTCTTAACTCTAAATTATCATCTGCATGCTTTGCTATAAGTGTAGTTAAGCGAGAACTAAACTTTGAATCAGCCCGAGCTACTTACTTTGCCTTATTTGAATCCCAAATGAGATATGGGATTGCATTCTGGGGACTTTGTTGTGTCACCCTTTTTGAGTCAGTCTTTATTCTACAAAAGCGAGCAGTACGCAAACTATTTAATGTCAATCCTCAAGAACATTGTAGGCCACTTTTTAAAATTGCAGGGATATTAACGTTACCGTGTCTTTTTATTTTGGAGACAGTCAGCCTGGTTACTATACAACTCGTCAATCTGGGAACTTGCCACTTCCAATACCTAGGCTAACTTTGACAAAACATTCATTGATTTACGAAAGTATAAAATTATACAATCATTTACCCATCGCATTTAGACAAACTCAAGATTTAAAAGTATTCAGAAGGTTAGTACGTAATTGCTTTGAAACAAAAGCTTACTATAGCTGCAATGAGTATTACACAGATGGGCTTGATACATAATTTGAGTAAATGTGATTATATGTCTTATATTTTTATTATATTTTTTTTATGTAACCTGAATTTTAATTTTAGATTAACATTTTAATTTTTTTGTAAGTAGTTTCGTTCCAACTTTTTAATCGATTGATTGTGCTGTTGTAATTGTGTATGTGTGCATATTCATAGTTGTCCATATTTTACTGAAATTTTAAAATAGTTGGGTACAATTTTAATTTATATTGACTTAAACATGCTCGTTCGAATTTTACTAGAATTGCGCTTAACTTCGAACATTCTCAATGGCCTAAAAGGGGGCTACTCTTAATTATAGATTGTGTGTGATTATGCGACTCGACAATGTTGTTTTTATTAGTGCTGATTTATTACTATTTACTTTAGTCTTAAGTTCTTGCTTTGTCAATAGGAATTAATTCTTCAGACAATAAAGCTTTTTTGAATTGAATTGAATTGAATTGAATGGAAACCAACTGGCCGAGGAAAACGAGGACGGCCAAGGAAAAGCTGGAGAGAAGGAATAGACAGTGAAATAAGAATAAGAGGCCTAGATGATGAATTATGGGCAAACAGAAACGAGTGGAGATTGGGTATCGGAAGACGTAGAACGTTGTGAAACCGATAAATATATATATTTGAGGTTATAACCATTTATAAAAATTTGATCGATTTATTCTGGATTGTTCGCTAATTCCAATTTGCCCAGACTAATCTCTAATCACGTGACCAAAAATCCGTCACGTCTGAGATGCAAATACCGAACGAAGCTATAATATGAGGCCACTGATCTCAATTAAAGATATTTGACAGAACGTGTCTGTTTATTTTACACGGCGACCTCTAGGGGTGGGGGATCATACTACGCTTGTAAGGTCACTGCGTTCTGAAGCCTAACGGGCAGTTTTCATGATTCAGTGACCCTATTATGGTACCGGCGCCCCATGGGTGCGCTAAGCTTTATTAAGCAGCAGGGCCGGCAAATCGGCTGTCTATACGTTTATCGGTTTCACAACGTTCTACGTCTTCCGATACCCAATCTCCACTCGTTTCTGTTTGCCCATAATTCTTATTTCGCTGTCTATTCCTTCTCTCCAGCTTCTCCTCGGCCTTCCTCGTTTTCTTCGGCCAGTTGGTTTCCATTGTAATATTTGTTTAGGTAGTCTTCCATCATCCATTCTTTGTACATGTCCGTACCACATCAGTTGTTTTGTTCTTATATCATCCACCAGTGGCGTATATAGAAAAAAGTTTCGGGGAGGGGGGCCCGAGACCTCATGAGACCGTATTTTATGCTATTTTATGTTTGTATTTATGAAATATGTGAAAAACATCTAAAAAAATCTTAGCTTCGGGGAAGCCCGGGCCCCCAGCCCCCCCCCCATTTATACGCCACTGTCGTCCACTAAAGTACGTTCACCCACTGTCATAATTTATCTTATTCTTTGATTTGTAACTGTTTCTCTTTTGCATTTCCCTGCTGCTCTTCTCCAATAGTCCATCTCCGTAGCAGAAAGCATTTTTTCTGTTCTACCTTTGATTGGCCATACTTCTGAGCCGTATGTAAAAATACTTGTTACAATGGTGTTATAGTCCGAAAAATAATAAATTTCTAATTAAATTTTTATTTTATCAGTCCATGTTAAATTTGAAAGTTTGAAGGCAAATTATCTCAAAAACTAATCGATGGATTTTCGAAAATTTTACACGGTTGTAAAGATATTCAAGAGAGCTTCAAAATAAGGTATCACTAGACCCACTTTCCCTATTCAAAATATAGGGGTAAAGTATACCCCTCGAAGTGGGTTCGTGCTACAAAAATTTCAAGATAGCCAAAAAGTGTCCCCCTCAAAAACTAAATCGACGTGTCCGAGGAATTTTTCGAAAAAATATTCTAAATACCCAAAAACGCCTCTGTTTCGTTTTCGTTGGGATACACTGTATAAGCTTTTTGTTATGTTTTGATATACTTTGGTCCCAAATTATTCCATTTAATATCGGCTGTCTATTTATAAAAAAAAAGTAAAGTAAAGATATAAGTATGGATGCCTTTTTTTTATCACAAATTTCTTTTAAAGGGGCCCTTTTCAACCTTTGACCCTCCCGCCCCTTAAGTCACGCTACGCCGAATTTGTGACAAGCCGACCCTTTCCCCCGCGTCACGTTCTACGTCGCTTCTGCCGGTGGTTGCGCAGTAGTTCAAACGCTATCTAACTTTTTTTCTATATCTATGGTCTAAACAAGATAGCGACAATTAGTTTTGTGTTACACCTATTTTAGCAATATTATTCTGTAATTTATGGCCATTTTATTTACTGCTTCTGGTGCTAAACAGGAAAATAGGATAATTGTGTGCTTGGTATGTTGTCCGTACATGAAATATTGCTGTTTTATTTTTATTTCAAAGGAATTACAAATAAGCGAAGACTTTTTTCTCCAAAAGGTTGAAAATAATGTAATAATAGATAATAATAATAAAATACTAAAAAAAATAATCCCAAACAACTGGAAGGAATACATAACCATTATTCTACACAAGAAAGGCCTCAATATAATATATGAGCTTTTCTTCATTTAACAGATAGACCAACAACAAAATTTATTAGTTAAAAGAACAAGCAGGCTTCAGCCAAATCAAGTAAATTAGAACTAGACAATGGACAAACAATATCTCCATAACATGGCAATGTATACTTGGGTGTCAGATTTAATAAGACAGGAACAGACTGTAAAGAACTGGAAAAAAGAATAGGAAAAGCAAAAAAGGTTATTGATGGTTGTCTTAGCAATATTTTTTGGAGCAGAGAGATAAAAAAAATATTAAATTTAACATATATGGTGGTAAAAAACACGTTGTTGTATGGACTAAGACTTGTCGCGTAAGAGAAAAATATAAAGCAAAAACGGAAAGTGTCGAAATGGATGCAACAACAAGATCAATGAGAATATCTAGAACAGATCATATAAGAAATGAGACCATAAAAGACAAAATGGAAATCGAGGGAAGCATAACGGATGACATCAGTAAAATACAACTGATATGGTACGGCCATGTACAACGGATGAACGACAAAAGATTACCAAACTAGGTCCTGGAATGGCAACCAATAGGACAAAGAGAGCGCCTAAACTGAAATGGTAGTCAAATCAAATAAAAATAAGTCAAAAAAACCTGACAGAAGATGATTATCAGGATCGAAGGAGGTGGAGAATAGGCGTCGGACAAAGTAGAAAAAGGTTCTAAATCGACATGGTAGTAGTAATATTATGGAAGGTTACCTATCAGAAATGACGGTGCATGCCGCTGTTTTGCACGTATAAACTGGTAGGTATTCTCTTTCCAAGAATAAAACAGTTTTTTTTCTAATTTAATCCCAAAGGTCAACTGCAAAAACCACTAAAGCTCAGATGTATCCAAGTAGATAGGCTAATTTTAAAAATCACTTTTCATTATTATTCATGCTTCTCATTACTCGACTTATGGTGTGATATAAAAACTTATAGTCCAAAGTATTACTCTAATAATCCCGTTTGTTTATTTTTTAAATAGTTTATTAATTTTTTACCAATTGTACCCAAATCTGTAATAAGATGCACGATATCAGGCAGATACAAAGTTCGTTTTCCTAAAAATGTATTTTTGTGGAAAAAGTTTAATCAGGTTTTATTATAAATCCATATCCATATACAAGGGAATATCCTAAAGAATATCAAAAATTCTACTAGTTTGCCAATTTAAACTTTTTTTTATCCTTAATAATAAAAAAGTTAGCACTGATGGACACTTACCTTGGAATACCCTTTATAAAACTGGTTAATGGATAATTAATCAGTTCTGCTGGAGGCAAATTTCAGGAAAAAAGCAATGAAAATGGACCATATCAGCAAAGAAGTCTAAACAGCTTCTTTAAATAGACAGAGACGACTTAAGACTAGTTGTCGGACTGCTTCTTGGAGACTGCCAAGTGAAATATCACCCAAAGTTAAAGACGAAAACTGCAGATTCTGCAGTAGCGCATTAGACACAGCAGTATATCTGCTTTGCAAATGTCCTGCCTAACTTTGAGGTATAGGTGCTGTATAGAAATAATCATGTTACGAAAAAAAAATATCAAATTGGTTGTTTGATAATAAAATAACAGTTTTGAAAAATTATACTGTTAAAATTAAAAAGTTTATTGCAAAATTCTCTTTTCAATTATTCAAAATACAGAGAAACCATAGAGCATCATTGGTTCAGAGCAAAATTATTTAAGAAAAGCCGGACCTGTCCATCACCCCCTCCGATTTTCTTTGAAACCATTTATTTCCTAAACGATTAATCCGAAAAATATGAGTACGGGTTCATTAGATTCGCTGATTCTTTTTCTGTAAGACGCATTAAAAAAATTTCAAAAAAAATTTTTTTTTCAACGTTTTCCCAAGAAATGGGTATTTTTCTGTAAATTTTAGGGGTCTTGGCCACCATTTTTGTGGAAATTGGTCCTAGGTCAAATTTTTGACCACATTCTTGTTCTCTGATCACTTCTACATCAATGTACCAATTTTCAACATTTTACTGCAAAAAACTTCTTAATTATAGAAAATACCCAAAATCATGTCAAAAATTTATGAAAAACAGAAAAATGGCTATATCCTAGCCAATAAATTTTTTTGAAAGCCAGTATTTTGGCTTTTGTCTATTCTCCAGGTAAGTAATATTCCCACAAAAAAGGAGGGGGTGAGGGACAGGTCCGGCTTTTCTTAAATAATTTTGCTTTTACTAAAGATATGCTAAAGATAAACTGTAAAGAACGATACTTTGTTTTGGTGTGTTTCTGTACCACAGTTCGGATACTAATTATTATTAACCTATTTTTTATGCATCAGCGTGGTGGTAGCGCACTATAATGGCTAGGTACCCGCGGTAACGGGACCCAAGGCTGACCACGCCGTTGCTTCAGGCTACCTACTATTTGGTACCACTTTCCCCTTGCAAGGCCGTCCGTTCGTCACTGCGCGTCCACTGTTTGATGCCAGATTCTTTGCAGAACCATTTCCGAAGTCGCAATTTTTGAGGTCGCTTCCTTTAAGTATTTAAGAGCAGCAGGCGAAAATTTTATAAAAAAATGTTGTTAAGCTCAGGAGGGTAGTTAAAAATCTGAGTTTTCGTCACCTCCACCCCTGTGCTCCCTCCGCCATTTTGAAAAAACCATAAAAAATTGGCACTTTTTTTAGTTTTTTGCCTAAAATTTCGTTCCAGTACACTAAATTGCAAAAAGAGTTATATGAAATTTTTTAGTGGATATAATTATCTAAAATAAGGTGGTACTATAGTTGTTCTGCGAGCAGTAGTAACGGAGCTAGGTAATTTCCAAAAATGACTAAAATCTCGTTCTTGGGCAAATTTTCAGATTTTTTCTACTTTAGGCGGCATAAGCTCCGAAATACTTTGTTCTAGGGTAAAAGTTCTAAGAACATATCTTGTAGAGAATTTTATCACCTCCAAAATCCATTTTTTAAATGTATTTTTAAATATTGTAATGGAGTGGGAGTAACTTTTAACTTAAAGCATAGAGTAAGATAGCCTATGTATTACTTACTCTATGCTAAAAGTAAGTAAGTTAGAAAATAATCATTTTTTTAAATTTAGTACTTTAAACGGCACGTTTTTTATTTGTTTTTATTTTTTTGTGTAAATTTAGTGACGTACAAAAAGGTAAGAGAGCTTAGGGGTCAAACACCTAATTAAACTAACCACCTCTTCAAAAACTTTCTCAAAAAATACGCTTCTAAGAGAAAAATGTATAATATACTTTATTGTAGACAATGAAATTTTCTTTTGAAAAAGGTACAACTCGATAGGGGTCAACTATTTATAAACTCTTCAGCGGTGTCCGTTAATTGAAGTAATTTAAAAAAGTAAAAAATATCCATGTTTTTTCCATGATTTATACAAAATACATATATATATATATATATATATATATATATATATATATATATATGTATACATTATTGTAGCAAATAAAATTTCCTTCAAAACGCTGTAGAAGAAAGTCGGATTGGTTTCATGGTTATAAATTCAGAGACGCTCGTAAATTTAACCAATTTTAAAAAATCACAAATTAAAATATTTTTGTTACAAGTTTAATCTAATTTTTTCAAAAACTAAGCCTAATTTAAAAAAATGCTATGATGTACTTTATTGACAGTAAAATTCTCTTTTCAACGGTGTATAACTCGATGGGGGTTGGCTTACAACGAACCCGCCAGCGACGTCCGTAAATGGGAGCCATTTAATTAATTTTTTTTAAAATTATGTTTTGCACAGGTTTTATTTGATTTTCTGAAAACCATACCCTTTTTCAAAAAAACTGTTTTTTACTTCATTGTAGATAATAAAATTTCCTTTTAAACGTTGTGTAACGTGGTAAAAAATATTTCATTTTTACCGCTCCAGTGGTGTGCTTAATTTAAAACAATTTTTTTTAACGTATACGCTTACGTATATCTATCTATTTCCTCTGGAGATATCTATCCTTCGAGGTACACCCTATATCTCAAAAACTAAGAGTTTGTGGACCTATGTATATATGCAAAATTATGTCATTGAATTTTAAAACACCCCGTATAAGTATACTTCTCAAAATTGAGTAAAAAGAAGAGAGATACCTGGAACTTTTATCTCAATTCTTTTTACGTATTACCATTTTCACGTACTTGGCTTTTTTTACATGAAAAGTTTTTGTTATGATTTCACTTATTTTTTAATGGATTTGGATATAAGTTAAGTTCTAAAGTATGCCTTATGTAAAATTTTGAGTACTTTTATTTAATTTTAGCTCACACATATACTATACTATAGTAGTGTGAGCTATGGTGATCCTAATTTTTTCGAGAAAAAAAAGTTGCTCCGATTTCAAAAATTTTTATATATCTTTGCGTTTCAGATGATTTTGAAACTTTTTTGTTGCGCCGTCTGTCTGTCTGTCTGTCTGTCTGTCTGTCTGTCTGTCTGTCTGTCTGTCTGTCTGTCTGTCTGTCTGTCTGTCTGTCTGTCTGTCTGTCTGTCTGTCTGTCTGTCTGTCTGTCTGTCTGTCTGTCTGTCTGTCTGTCTGTCTGTCTGTCTGTCTGTCTGTATGTCTGTCTGTCTGTCTGTCTGTCTGTCTGTCTGTCTGTCTGTCTGTCTGTATGTCTGTCTGTAACGACCAACGCGCATAACTCAAGAACCGCCTGGCCGATTTTAATGAAATTTGGTACCTAAACTGGGTCTTGGGTCGAGATGGTCCCATTTAAAAATGAACAAAATCCACCGAACAGAAACCATATAAAAGAGTGGGGGTAGATTTCAAAAATTAGAGTTTATGTTAAAATATAGCGTGTGTGATATCAAACGAAAGGTAATTGAGTCTGGAGTTAAACAAAATACATTTTAATTTATTTTTAAAAAAGGGTGGGGGTATATTTCAAAAATTTGAGTTTATGTCAAAACATGGCTTGTGTGGTATCAAACAAAAGGTAATTTAGTCTGGAGTTGAATCAAATATATTTCAGTTTTTAGTTAAATTAGCTCACACGTACACTATAACTATAGTACCTAGTGTGAGCTTAGGGGCCCATATATTGGCAGAGTATTTCCTATGGTTTTATCATAGTTCCTATCAGTCTGCCAAAGTTCAGCTCTCTAGCGTTTGTAGAAGTGGGCAATGTTACATTTACATAAATTTACATGTATAGGGGAGGGGAGTAAATTAGAATTTTGAAATTTTTTGATTTTTTCCAAGCGGGTGGTCTTAGTTTCTATCAGTTTGCCATATTTCAAAATTCTTTTCATAGCGGAGACAAGTGAATTAAAATTTTTGGGTTTTTAATATTTTTTCTATAGTTCTATCATAGTTCTTATCAGTCTGCCAAAGCTCAGCTCTCTAGCATTTCTGGATGTGGGCAATGTTACTTTTACATAACTTTACATGTATAGGGGAAGGGAGTAAATTAGAATTTTGAGGTTTTTTGATTTTTTCCAAGTGGCTGTTCTTAGTTTCTATCAGTCTGCCAAATTTCATCGTTGTAGCATGTCCGGAAATACAGTAGAATTTTGATGATCTATACCTACATGGCATGAGTGAGTGAGTGGTTGCAATTTCGACGTTCTTTTAAATTTCGTAACTACTTTACTACTTTATGGAAGTGCATGAAACTTTGAGGTATTATTAAATCTATAAAGTTCTACGACTGTGCAAAGTTTGATTTTCGTAGCTCATTCCGAAATAGAGTTTTGGATAGGTCAAATATGAGCTGAAATGTTTCAAGAAAAGGTCCGCGAACTTTATGCCTAAGATACTTTTCTTCAAGCTCTTAAAAAAACATACTATTAAAAACTAGAATTGACTGAGTCAATAGGTGGTAAAAGGCGTCAATTTTTTTTATAATAAACAATATCTGTGACGTCCTACTTATTCATTTTTATAAAGGATTCCCAATGATTCGTCAAAAAATAGGAAAGAATGAATTGGCGTTTGTGGTGGAAGTGTAGGCGCTGAAAAGTTTCCTCTTTACGCAAAAACAAGAAAAAACGTGAAACTCATTTCCGCTGTGACTATATGAAAACCACTTCTAATTTGCATGAAAATTATGGTTAAAATTATTATTAATTGTACAGTTTAGCGCTAATTTTTTTGCGGTTTATTATTATTATCACGTTTTATCCCTGTTTTTAATATTGGTATTATTAACATTTTACTTCTAAAATGTGCACCTTATAATTTAATAAGTGACGTACACAGGGGGAGGGGGGCTTTAAAAGTAAGTCCCCCTCCCAAAACCAATAAATGTTCACCCATAAAACATGAATTTTCCCCAAAAATCATCATCTCTGCGTATCGATCCGCTCTCAAGCCCCCCCCCATTATTAGTTTCTGCGTAGGCCACTGGTTTAATGCTTTAATTTCAATACTTTTTTTGTCATACAGTTTTACATCTTATCAATAATACCTAATTACTATATATATTATTATATTATAAGTAACCAAAACTCAGAAATACTTTGATTATTTTAAGAAATAATTGTAATAGTTTTAAATATTAAATAATACATTAATATAATTTTGTTATTTTTATTATAATTTTTATCTCTAGCCATAAAAGTAATTAAGTATAGTCTAAGTCAAACCAGTAATTATACTGTAAAACTGAGGAAAGCCAGAGCTACATTTTGACAATGAATAAAAAAAGGATAATTGAGATACCGTTCCAGCAGAAAAATTATGGACAGTGTTAGAGCAAACTAATATCAATTATACATACATAAAAGCGATAAAAGAACTATACGAAGGCTCAAAATCCAAAATTAAAATTGGAAATCGACTTTTAAAAGAATTCCTGGTAACGAAAGGCTTGAGACAGGGATGTTGTATTTCTCCAAATCTTTTTAAGAAATATATCGCAGTAGCTCTAAAAAACTGGGAACGTAAATTACACATGGGAATACAACTTAACGACCGCTTTATCATATACACAATACAGTTTGCTGACGACAAAGTAATTATTGCTAATGATAAAGAGGAAATGGAGCAAGCAAGCAAAACGAATAACATCACTAAAAGACAACTAATATTGTCCGGCCATGTACAACGGATGAACGACGAAAGATTACCAAAGCAGGTCCTAGAATGGCAACCAATAGGGCGTAGAAAAAGAGGGCGTCCTAAACTGAAACGGCAACAGTCATTCCAAAGATCAATAAGTCAAAAAAACATAACAGTAGATAATTGTCAGGATCGAAGGAGGTGTAGAATAGGCGTCAGAGAACGTAGAAAAATGTGCTAAGCCGACATAGTGTAATAAAAAAAAATTGTGTGTGCTTAAGACCACACGGCAGAAGTGTAAACTTCAACAAGGCGAAATTAATAATACGAAATACAAGATTTTTTACGTTGTAAATTGACAAAGTAATATACAAACTAATAACATTTACATAATTATAATGGGGTATAAATTACTCTGATAAATTTTGCTCTGAGTGACCTTCATCTGTATCATCATATCGCTCTACTGACTGTTCCTCTCACAGTTAGTCGACTCGAGCCGACTTCACCCGAATGAGCGTTACATAGCTGAGCGTGACGGCTCAGTTCAATTCAGTACCCACAAAAAGTGCTGAACGCGCGTAAAGAAGTTTACACTTTAAAAATAGGTTTTGTGACTTTTGAACTTTTCTAACAAATAAATAAAATAAATATAGGTACTATACTTAGAGTAATAAAATTTATTATTCTAAGGTACTCTATAACTAACTACCCCTTTTTAAACACTTTACAAACCTATATTTATACCACTTAGATTTAATGCATTTCCTGCAATTTCAACTACCCAGTGAGCTTCTTTTTTCTTTTGTGTTGGTACTTAATGTTAAATAATAAGAATAATAATAATAATTTATTGGTATCAATAGTAATTGCTTTTACAGGTGCAAAACGTTAAGTCTTTGCAGGATAACATAAAGAAGCTTTTATTTTATTTGTAAAAGTAGTAATGGACTATTTGAGTTTAGCATATTGTTTAGGTTTTATTTTATTTTAATGGATACTTATCGTGAATAGTCACTTATTGCAATAAAGCTAGGCTGTAATAGTGCCGGGCAGTATTCCGACAGTTTCACATTGAAAACTGACAGTGGATCTTTTAAAATTAACATATCAAAGTCGAATTTAAAATTCGTTAATTTTCTATTAATAAACGAAGGTAGTATTTATTCCAGTTCATATAGTAAACAAATGATCTTATAATGTAAAGGTGTCCAAATACTGCCTGGCACTATTAAAGCCTAGTTTTATTGCAATAAGTTCTCATTAATTTTCTTTTTTCTTGAATTTTAGCTGTTTTTGTGGCGGCGCTGAAACTTTTTCTAAAACAAGAATTTACTTTTTTTAAATGCATGTTTTTTTGAATATGTTTTTCGAAAAAATTAAATTTTCAAAATCTTTTATTTTTTTTAAATTTGTTTGAAAAGCTACTTTTTTATAACTCAATTTTTTAAAACCATTTATTTTGTATACAAATAATTTTTACGAATAATTATTTTTCAAAAACGATAAAAATGTTTTCAAAAAAATATTCGCCTAAAAAAAATGTTTTTCGAAAAAACTATATTAAAATATCGTTTGTTTAAAAAAAAAGAGTAGCGAAAAAATGTTTGTGAAAACTTTTTTGTCGATCTATTTTCTGAAAAAAATTATTTGGCCCGTTTTTGAAAAGTTTTTGATTATTATTATTATTATATCGTTGACTTTCTCTGTGATCTTTAGCTGTTTTTTACAGACACATCAACTTCCCAAGATGTTTAAAATAAAGGTCACTTGTCTTGACCAAGTCGCTACTAATTAGGCAAAATTCGATTTTTTTGTCAATCAATCATGTGACTAA
The DNA here is from genome assembly GCA_963576565.1 of Aspidapion aeneum. Taxonomy (NCBI): domain Eukaryota; kingdom Metazoa; phylum Arthropoda; class Insecta; order Coleoptera; family Brentidae; genus Aspidapion; species Aspidapion aeneum. The sequence goes on along the minus strand of OY755044.1, from coordinate 10,231,176 downwards.
TTATGTGTGCAAAATGACGTTTTCCTGAGTGTTAAATTAACGTAAGGTTTTCACCGTATTTGTTAAATGTATAGTTTGTAAAATTTTAATTTTCAAAGTTATGGCGGAATTTCATACACCTTTCTTGATTCTCAACGTTTAAAATGTGTAAATACTTTCTGCCAATATACATACGGTTTTCCCCGTTTAGCTGACGTACCATGTCCATGTGTGACGTGGTGTATAGGGCTCGCATACAAAAAAGTAGCAGTTGCAGTAGTTTAAAAAAAAATTGACATTTTTTTTGAAAAGCTACTTTTTTTAAAACTCAATTTTTCATTCACCACTTATTTTGTATAAAAAAAAATTCAAATATTTGTTAGAAAAAATATAAAAAAAACTTTATTTGTTAAAAATGTTTTCAAAAAAATATTCGTTTAAAAATAATGTATTTTAAAAAAATTTCAGGTTGAAAAATATGTTTTGTTTTCTGAACAATTTTTAATTATTATTATACCGTTGTCTTTCTCTGTGATCTTCAGCTGTTTTTTACAGACACATCAAATTCCCAAGATGTTTAAATTGTCTTGACCAAGTCGCTACTAATTAGGCAAAATTCGATTTTTTGGTCAATCAATCATGTGACTAATTATGTGTGCAAAATGACGTTTTCCTGAGTGCTAAATTAAAGTAAGGTTTTCGCCGTATTTATGGGGGAATTTCATACCTAGATTGTTTTGATTCTCAATGTTTAAAATATGTAAATACTTTCTGCTGACATACATACGGTTTTTCCCGTTTAGCTGACGTACCATGTTCCAGGAGGCCAGGATTTTAAAAAAGAAACCTCCTGTGAACTGGTGTATAGGGCTCGCATACAAAGAAGGAGCAGTTGCAGTAGTTAGCAGGTAGATGGTTGTTTTTCTTTTTAAATTAGGTTACATAAGGTACATAAGGAATTTTCTTTTGTAATGTGCAATGTGTTTTATTTTATTTTAATGGATACTTAACGTCAATAGGGACTTATTGCAATAAAGCCAGACTGTAATAATGCCGGGCAGTATTCTAACAGTTTCACGTTGAAAACTGACAGTTGATCTTTCAAAATTGACATACCAAAGTCGAATTTAAATGAAATGCTCAAATATGGATCAGGGAAACTACTAGAAAATAAACATACTTCTTTAAAACTTAATTTTTCAAAAACCACTTGTTTTGTATACAAATAATCTTTTCAAATAATTTTTTTTTAGAAAAAATATTTAAAAAAAAAAAACTTCATTCGATGAAAATGGTTTCAAAAAAATATTCGCTGAAGAAATTTTTTTCGAAAAAACTCTATATTAAAATATCTGTTGTTAAAAAAAAAGAGTAGCGAAAAAATGTTTTCAAAAACTTTTTTTCTCTGTGATCTTCAGCTGTTTTTTACAGACACATCAACTTCCCAAGATGTTTAAATTGTCTTGACCAAGTCGCTACTAATTAGGCAAAATTCGATTTTTTGGTCAATCAATCATGTGACTAATTATGTGTGCAAAATGACGTTTTCCTGAGTGCTAAATTAAAGTAAGGTTTTCGCCGTATTTATGGGGGAATTTCATACCTAGATTGTTTTGATTCTCAATGTTTCAAATATGTAAATACTTTCTGCTGACATACATACGGTTTTTCCCGTTTAGCTGACGTACCATGTTCCAGGAGGCCAGGATTTTAAAAAAGAAACCTCCTGTGAACTGGTGTATAGGGCTCGCATACAAAGAAGGAGCAGTTGCAGTAGTTAGCAGGTAGATGGTTGTTTTTCTTTTTAAATTAGGTTACATAAGGTACATAAGGAATTTTCTTTTGTAATGTGCAATGTGTTTTATTTTATTTTAATGGATACTTAACGTCAATAGGGACTTATTGCAATAAAGCCAGACTGTAATAATGCCGGGCAGTATTCTAACAGTTTCACGTTGAAAACTGACAGTTGATCTTTCAAAATTGACATACCAAAGTCGAATTTAAATGAAATGCTCAAATATGGATCAGGGAAACTACTAGAAAATAAACATACTTCTTTAAAACTTAATTTTTCAAAAACCACTTGTTTTGTATACAAATAATCTTTTCAAATAATTTTTTTTTAGAAAAAATATTTAAAAAAAAAAAACTTCATTCGATGAAAATGGTTTCAAAAAAATATTCGCTGAAGAAATTTTTTTCGAAAAAACTCTATATTAAAATATCTGTTGTTAAAAAAAAAGAGTAGCGAAAAAATGTTTTCAAAAACTTTTTTTCTCTGTGATCTTCAGCTGTTTTTTACAGACACATCAACTTCCCAAGATGTTTAAATTGTCTTGACCAAGTCGCTACTAATTAGGCAAAATTCGATTTTTTGTCAATCAATCATGTGACTAATTATGTGTGCAAAATGACGTTTTCCTGAGTGTTAAATTAAAGTAAGGTTTTCGCCGTAGTTGTAATATACATTTTAATTTTCAAAGTTATGGCGGAATTTCATACACCTTGTTTTGATTCTCAACGTTTAAAATGTGTAAATATTTTCTGCCAACAGACATACGGTTTTTCCCATTTAGCTGACGTACCATGTTCATGATTTTAAAAAAGAAACCTCGTGTGACGTGGTGTATAGGGCTCGCATAAAAAAAAGTTTGCAGTAGTTTAAAAAAAAAATTTTCTTTGGAAATTTTTTTTGAAAACCTACTTTTTTAAAATTCAATTTTTCAAACACCACTTATTTTGTATAAAAAAAATTTCAAATATTTTTTTTCAAAAACTCTTTTTTAGAAAAAATATTAAAAAAAAACTTTATTTGTTAAAAATGTTTTCAAAAAAATATTCGTTTAAAAATAATGTATTTTGAAAAAATTTCAGGTTGAAAAATATGTTTTGTTTTTTGAACAATTTTTTATTATTATTATATCGTTGTCTTTCTCTGTGATCTTCAGCTGTTTTTTACAGACACATCAACTTCCCAAGATGTTTAAATTGTCTTGACCAAGTCGCTACTAATTAGGCAAAATTTTTTGGTCAATCAATCATGTGACTAATTATGTGTGCAAAATGACGTTTTCCTGAGTGCTAAATTAAAGTAAGGTTTTCGCCGTATTTATGGGGGAATTTCATACCTAGATTTGATTCTCAATGTTTAAAATGTGTAAATACTTTCTGCCGACATACATACGGTTTTTCCCGTTTAGCTGACGTACCATGTTCCAGGAGGCCAGGATTTTAAAAAAGAAACCTCCTGTGAACTGGTGTATAGGGCTCGCATACAAAGAAGTAGCAGTTGCAATAGTTAGCAGGTAGGTGGTTGTTTTTCTTTTTAAATTAGGTTACATAATAAGGAATTTTCTTTTGTAATGTGCAATCTATTATAATTATTGATAGAGGAGATTGGGGCTGGTTGACACACTTTTTTTTATTAAAATTTTTAGGGGATAATTCTCCGCGGCCGATTTGTCGCAGCCTATTAGCTGCAACCGATTCGGCACACTCAATTCGCCGCTGCTAATTCGCGGCGGGCCCATTTGCTGCTTGTTCAATTAGCAGCAGGGACAATTCGCCGCAAGAACTTATTTACTTTTTATTTTAATCTAACTTATTTTTTGTTTAATCATAGCTCTCCTGTCCTCTTGTTAAGAGAACAAAATTTGTGTTAAACCTTATTCGTTGTGTATCCCACCATTTGCCACCAATATTTCGCAAAAAAAATGTCCCCGCAAGAAAAAATTCTTTTTTAAGTAGGTTTTTTTAAACAAAAAAATATTTTTTTACAGTTTAAGTAGTAGTAAGTAGTTTTTGCACATATACAGAATACTCGTCGTCCGTGAATTGTCCCCGCGGCAAATCGGACCGCGATGATTTGGGCCGCTGCAAATCGGCCGCAAGAACAATTGCGCATATCTAGTTTTTGACATTTAAGAGCGTACGTGTCGCAGCCAACGATAAAGACCGGCCATGGCGCGTTATAAGCAAGTCGGCGGTCACGAGGAGTTCCAGGATTCTTATTGTATTGCCTAATATATTATCTGTTTTTACACAATTTAAATAAATTGACAAAAATTTTTTGTTCTCATATAGGCAAAAATTGAACAAAATATTTTGATGATGTGTTTATTATAGATAAAATAACTGAATCTATGAAATAAAAAATTATATAAAATTTGCACTCTAATATCTTCAGGTATATTAGGTACATAATATCGTTAGTTACTTCAAATCTATACAAGTCTTTTAAAATTGTTCATAACAAACAAAGTGAGATGGTTTTCACGTTCAATAAACTGAATGTATTGGTCGTCAATAATTTTTTGAAAAATTACCCAGAACAAAGTTTAATATATATTTCATCAATGTGTAAGTTAACTACCAACTCATGTTCTTTTAAAAGCTGTATCTAACTTTTTAAATATTGCACACTACCGGAGAGATTGCTATCTGTTAGCGATATTTTACAAATCAGTTTTTTAATATTGCGAGGGTGCAGAAGACAAATTACCTTATTTTTCTAAATTGACATGTATGCACTAGATGACTGGATAAACAAAGATGAAGCCAACATTAAAGGGTATCCACAATATCTTCGATTCTCAAGTGACCTTTTCAAGAGACCTAATTGTTCAATAAGAAATGACAATTGAACACATTTTTCACTCTCACTGCATTAGCTCTTCAAGTGTATCGGTGCTGTCCAAAAATAAAACTCCAACTTTTTTTGGCAGTTTGTTATTTGGTATGGACATATTGTTAACATTTATAAAAAATGACAGATTTCCCTCAACAACTAGAGATGCTAACAGTGATGGATTGTTGTTCAAAAATGTCATCAGGCACAGGCAGACTGTGTCATCTTCTTGGGTAAAAATCCAATTTTTGTTTATTTTAGTGTTAGAACAATAAAATTTTGAAATGTCCTCAATATTTGATAAAACTTTTGATTTCTTATGAGCTGAAAGTGTTTCAAGACTTTCTTGTATTGCAGTTTCCAGTTGTTGCCTCTCGACATCAGCTAATCGAACAGTAGATACAGGTTGTCTACTTAGGTATTTCGGAATATTTTCAACACTCTCCATTTACAACACACTTATCAAACCAAATAACCTGCTGGTTAGGAAAATGTTTGATGCAAACTTGTGGACGTTTTAAAATACTTAATTTTTACAAATTTTATGCATTTGTTTATCCACTGGCAAATTAAAAGTTGACACATATTCGGTTTCAGTTTTATAGTTGGACCGACAACCAACAACACTACACGTTCGCGCCATTGTTGTCTTTTTCGTGGGCTGCGTTATTTTAATAACTTTGATAAAATTCACATAAAATTCATGCCCGAATTAAAAAAAAATCGACGTAAACAAACATACCAAAACTGAAAACACACATGTTTTATAATGACAGCTGGCCGGGAGGCGTCCTTTTGTGACCCTCCTACGGTCACGTGATATTTCCGCGCCCGGGCCGGTCTTTCTCGTGGGCTGCGGTACGTGTGAATCTTCAAAGCCGGCCAGTCTGTGAGCTTTCTCAAGTGAGATTTTTGGTTTCGACAATGAGACAAACAACCCCGGTCTCCCCTACCTAGTAACATTAATAACGATTTGATGAATTCCACAGTGGCATATTTATAAATCGGTTTCCTTTGACATTTAAATAAAAAGGCGCTTATCTGGCGCGTTTTTTTTTATCTCCTAGAAATATCATAAATAATTAACTTGCAAAAAAAAAAAGAAAAAAGCTGCCCTGGGAAAATCTTCGATTGCAACATGATAAAGATCAATGAAGTTTTTTTATATTAATAATAATAATAATAATTGCTATTATTTATTAATTTAAAACTAGTTTTTCTTACAATTTTTTCCTTAGGATAAGATTGGGAAATCTTTCAAGTCAGAATTTTTTCATTCACACACAAGTACTAGTTTTTCTTACTTTATTTTCAAACACATTAGAAGAAAAATGTGTTTTATTTTTTTAGACAAAGATATGTGCAACTTCCTTGCTTATTAATTAAACAAAACATCTGTAAAAATTAGCAGTAACAAACTGTACTATAAATTAACGCCTATAACCGCAGAAAACTAAAAAAAAATTAAAGGATCCATGATGGATCTGATAAAGTTCTGTCATTTCAAAAAGCCGCACATAAAACTGGCGCGTGCCACCCTAATCATAATAACCATTTTGGAATTTGCAGCAGTCTGTGCAAAAATTGAAAATTTATTTTCAAATTTTGGGAAGAATTTCTGTTTTTTAAGCACGGCTATGTATACATCATTCTTTAAAGTTAAAGTTTCGAACATATCTTATACCATTCTATAAGTACCTAATTCCTTCTCGAAATGTAACAAAGGCTTTCGAAAGGTACCACCTGCATTCTTTAATACAGGCTCAAACTAATTTTAAAATTGTTAGCAGTTGTGTTTATATTACGAATTTGATTTTTTGTCGTTATTATGGTAACGTTTTCATTATTATTGTGAATATTAACAATTATAAACCAGTATATTTTAGTTTGTTTTTGTGAGTGCGGACCTAGTAAGTGATATTAATAATGGCGTTTTGGCGGCCATTTGAAATACCACAAACGAATTTTTGGAGACCATTTGAAGACCAAGGAGGAGAAGAAGTGGTGGTACCATTAGAGTCTGCGGTTTTACAGAAACCAAACCTTAACCCTCAAAAAAAATGGTCCATGACGGAACTGACACCTTCGTGGCTAGCCTATTATCAAACTTCAAGTAAAGCCATATCTCAGAAACTAAAGCTCCTACAAAGTTTTTGGTAATAACACGAATTATTATTGAAGAAAATATAGTCTACTACATTTTGAAAACAGTGTATTAAGACGATGCTCCAGTAAAAAGTTAGCATTAAGGGATTTTGACCAAAATCTAATAAGCTCGTAGAGAACACTATTTTACATATATATAATATACACACACGCAGACAGACATCACGACGATATTGCTAGGATAGGTCAAAATACATCCAAAGAACACATTTTTGGCGTTATCTCAAATCATCGAAAATAATACCTTCTCCCTAGCCATTGCTATGCGGGCTAGGAAGGTACAAATATAAGTATAAGTATAAAATATCCACAGGGCAAGGCAAAACTTTTAAAAACACATTGTACAAGGAAAACTCAAGATATTATTTTTGATATGTATGCGCAACTCTCAGTAGAAAATTACGGAAATCGTTCCAGAATATACGAACGTATTACACATATTACAGGGGCAAGCTACATAGTATATAGTACCTATCTATTAACGATTATTATACGCATTAAGCAGCAACTTTTATTAAACGTTTTATTTTACTTGACTATATACTATAAACAGTCCCCAGTCCGGCCCATATTCTCTTTTATTTGTTTAGGATTCCTTAATGGGTTTCACACTTCAAATTTTATTATGGTTTTTTTGGCACTTTTTGAAATGAAAGGACTTTACCTTCTTAGCCCACGCTATATCAGCCACAAAAATATTTTCCGTAAATATCCCAGAAAATTCCTATGAAGTTTTTAGTAACAACATAAATTATTGAGAAAAACATGTTTTACTATGTTTTTAAACCACATATTGAGCGATGCTCTGTTAAGAATTTAGAATTTTAAAATTTTTTAAACTGTTAAAAAAGTTCATTAGCATTAATATATTTTGCGGTTTAGGAGCTATCGTGTTACGGACAGATACACACACACATGGACAAAAGACACGACGGTATTGCTAAAATAGGTAAAAATACACAAATAACATATTTTCGGAGATCTCAAAATGCTTTTTTCGTCGAAAACAATACCATACATATTTAATAATATACATACCATAATACAATTAAATTCTTCACCTTTTTAAAAAATTTATCTTTAAATTCTTAAAACATTTAGTTAATAATATAAACAAAATGTTTAAAGATAAAAATCATCGTTTTAACATCGCATTGTCTTTGTCAGCGATTACCAACAAGGAAATTAATAGAGTACATTTAAAAGTACTGAAGAAACATTTATTTCTTCGTGTTTTAGCAATGGTAAATGTCGGAAGATCGTTGTTGATTGTCCACCTACTTTTGTCCTTTAATGTTGTCTTTAAAAAATTTCATCATGTTTTCACTTATAATTTCCCTAGCGGTTGAATTATTTTTGGATATTTTCACAAATAAACATGTTTTAGAAAATTTTGATAAAGCAACATCCGAGTCATTGGTGAATCGTCAAGACTTGCGGTCAAAGGCAAGAATTCTTGCATTTCAACGACTAAAAAGTCATACTTGGCTTAATGCTTTACCATCGTATCCTTTGGGTACTCTCCTGGATGATCAAACCTTCCACGTTTCTGTCGCTTTAAGGTGCGTTCGTGTGTATATTTCTCATAATTGTTCTTCTTGTGGCCAAACAGTAGATATTTATGGCTATCATGGCCTGAGCATAAACTAATTTTGGCCTGAGTTACCACAAGAGTGCAGGAAGTATTGCCCGTCGCAGTGAACTAAACAGTGTACTTCTACGGGCTTTGACATCTGCAGGATTCCCTTCAGTTCTTGAACCCGTTGGAGTATTTCGAAGCGATGGAAAGCGTGTAGATGGAATGACTAGATTTCCGTGGAAGTCTGGCAAACCTCTCCTATAAGACGTCACTTGTAAAGATTCATTATGACAGTCATATATCCATCAACTTCTCTTCTCAAAAAGCGAGAGAGGTTTGTCGTTTGGACGAGTCCCTAAAGAATAAGAAATATGAGGAACTGTTGGACTACTTTTGCTTTGTACCCTTTTCTGTTGAAACACTTCTCCTTTTGAGGAAAAAGCCAAACATTTGATTGAGAAAATTAGTAAACAGGTGAAGGGTATATTTGACAGCGGTTCAAGAATTGAATCTTTATTAATATTTAGTCGGTTTAGAACGTTTTTCTACGTTGTCCGATGCCTATTCTCCACCTCCTTCGATCCTGACAATCATCTTCTGTCAGATTTTTTTGACTCATTGATCTTTGGATTGACTGTTGCCATTCTAGTTTAGGACGCCCTCTTTTTCTGCGCCCTATTGGTTGCCATTCTAGAACCTGCTTTGGTAATCTATCGTCGTTCATCCGTTGTACATGGCCGTCCCATATCAGTTGTATTTTAGTAATGTCATCCGTTATGCTTCCTTCGATTCCCATTCTTTCTTTTGTGATCTCATTTCTTATGTGATCTGTTCTAGATATTCCCATTGATCATCTTATTGCATCCATTTCGACACTTTCCATTTTTGTTTTGTATTTTTCTGTTACGCGACAAGTCTCTATTCCATACAACAGCGTGCTTTTCACTATTATTTCATATATGTTAAATTTTACATTCTTTTTTATCTCTCTGCTCCATAAAATACTGTTAAGACATCCAATAACCTTTTTTGCTTTTACTATTCTTTTTTCCAGTTCTTTACAGTCTGTTCCTGTCTTATCAAATGTGACACCCAAGTATACATACTCATTGCATGGAGATATTACTTGTCCATTGTCTAGTTCTAACTCACTGGATTCGTTTACAATACATAAGTACTGAGTCTTGTCCACGTTCACTGTTAATCCCCGAATGAACCGAACTTTTGGTATTCTTCCGTTAACTTTCTCATCATATCATATCATAATTACTTGTTCGTCAGCAAACTGTAGTGTGTATATGGTAAATCGGTCGTTAAGTTGTATTCGCATGCCGTGCACTTTACGTTTCCAGTTTTTTAGAGCTACTGCGATATATTTTAAATAGAGTTGGAGAGATACAACACCCCTGTCTTAAGCTTTTGTTGACAGGAATTCTTTTGAAAGTCGATTTCCAATTTTAATTTTAGGGTTTGACCCTTTGTATAGTCCTTTTATCGCTTTTATGTATGTATGATTGATATTAGTCTGCTCTAACACTGTCCATAGTTTTTCTACTGGAACGGTATCATATGCTTTTTGTAGGTCCACAAGGTAACACGAGTCTCTATATTTCTGGCGCTCCTTTTCTCAATTACTTGTTTAAGACAAAAAAACATTATCACTACAAGATCTGCCTGCACGAAACCCACTTTGCTCTTCTTCTTCTTGTTCATGAAAATCATTCTCTATCAGATCTTCTAGGAATCCTACCGTACAATCTACTTAGAGTACTGGTTACTGAAATTCCTCTGTAATTGTTGCAATCCAGCTTGTTTCCTTTTTTATGTATTGAGGATATGAACGCAATTTTCCAATCATCAGGTACTGGATGTCCGTTTATGCATTGATTGATAATATATGTGAGATTTTCGATTAGTTTCTCTGATCCATATTTGAGCATTTCAGCATATATTCCTCCAGGTCCGCTAGCTTTTCCAGATTAAAGTTTTTTAATACTATTCTTTATCATTTCTTTTTCGATGATTACTTTCTCTCCGTGTACTTCTATGTTTCTCCTCTTAAATTTTTTATTATTTAAAACGTTAGTCTGGCAATTCAGAGAGGCAACGCGACATCAATTCTTGGAGCTGTTCCTTCCCAGAGAGGTTCAAATGAACTATTTTATATTCAATGATTTTTTTTTGCCAAAAAAAAAAGAAAGACAAATGCTTGCTTACCTGATGTTGAAGAAAACTTTCTGGTTGCTCGGATAAAAGTCAAAAAGTGCGAAACAAAACACAAAAGGTATGAAACAATAAATAAATTAAATTTAGCTCAAAAAACAGTTGTTTTTTTTGTTTTAAATTATATTTCGCTTTTGCTTAGTAAAGGCCTTGTTTGTCAATTTACCAATTATAATTTTCTAAAACACTTATTTATACTCTGAATACCAGTGAACTTTTTGCTGTTTTATGGCCAGCAATTCTTCAAATCTTACGCACTTAGAGCAGATACCTTAAAGGCAACAAATCAGCCAATTATCTGAAAAACTAAACAAGGCAGAAGTACGAAAAAAGAAACTGTCGGCAATTTAGCACTCTGTAAGCTTTTAGAGCTTCTAGCGTTCTGCAGTCCATTTAGGTAGTCCAGTCTAGTAAAATGGTTGATTTATTAGATCTATTACATAGGATAAAATTGCAGCTTAAATGTACTTAGATTACATAATTTTCCAATACAAGTAAAAAACTTATTAATATTTTTAGTAAAGAAAGTAGGAGGCCCTAAGCAATGATCAATCGATTAATTAAAATATGAAATAAATCAATCTGTTGTTTAAACAATTGACCATCGTCAGTTGAAGGGTCAATCGCATGTACGTCTGTCTGTGTAAGTATAATTATGCCCTAAATTGGTCAAAATCCTTGAGAAAAGATCATCAGTAATTTCGTGTATTCTTCATTCTTCTTTTGCAAAAAAAAAACAAAAATGCGGCACCAAAAGTGACTTATCGAAGGTTCCATTCTTTGAAGAGAAAATTCATGGAGGCATGTTAACAACTTTAATTTTTTAAATTTTGTTTATGCTTTTTCTGCGGTGTTCTATATGTATTCCATTCTGCATTAGCTTTCTTTGATCCATCTTTGGACATAGGCCTCCTCCAATATATTCCACTCTTCTCTGTCTGTCGCCGTACATGTATGTACCTTCAAATCGTCTATCCATCTCATTTGGGGTCTTTCCCTACTTCTTTTATTTTACCAAGGTCTCCAGTTTATAATACATTTGCTCTATTGAGACAGTTTTGGGGGAGGCCGTCTTTTATTCTATTTTATGTTTTTTATTTATGAAATTTGTAGAAAATATTTTAAAAATCTTAGCTTCCGGGGGGGGGGGGTTCCACCTGCTATATACGCCACTGGTCTCAGGTATATATATATATTCGTCATTTAGCGAATTTTAGGGCAAGGAATATCGTAAGACCAAAATAGCCAAACTTTGAAAATTTATATTTCAAAAACTATACAGTTTATCATCAAAAGCACCTAGATGTAGTATGGAGGGGCCATAAAGATAAGAAAAAACCACACCTCGTGTTAGGATTCGGAAAAACGTCATTTAGCGAATTTTGGGATAGGGAATCCCATAAGACCAAAATGGTCAAAATTTGAAAATTCATATTTTAAAAACTATACAGTTTATCAACGAAAGCACCGAGTTGCAGTATGATGGGGCCATAGAGATGCGAAAAAACCGCACCCTAAGTTTAGATTCGAGAAAACGTCATTTAGCGAATTTTAGGGTAGGGAATTCCATAAACTATACAGTTTATCAGCAAAAGCACGGAGTTGCAGTATGGTAGGGCCATAGAGATGCGAAAAAACCACACATTGAGTTAGGCTTCGAAAAAACGTCATTTAGCGAATTTTAGGTTGGGGAATCCCATAAGACCAAAATGGCCAAACTTTGAAAATTCATATTTCAAAAACTATACAGTTTATCATCAAAAGCACCGAGATGCAGTATGGTGAGGCCTTAAAGATAAGAAAAAACCACACTTGAGTTCGGATTCGGAAAAACGTCATTTAGCGAATTTCGGGATAGGGAATCACATAATACTAAAATTGCGAAACTGAAAATTCATATTTCAACAACTATACAGTTTATCAACAAAAGCACCGAGTTGCAGTATGCTGCCCTAACTTAAGATTCGAAAAAACGTCATTTAGCGAATTTTAGGATAGGGAATCCTATAAGACCAAAATGGCCAAACTTTGAAAATTCATAATTCAAAAACTATACAGTTTATTAGCAAAAGCACCGAGTTGCAGTATGGTAGGGCCATAAAGATGCGAAAAAACCACACCTTGACTTAGGATTGGAAAAAACGTCATTTAGTGAATTTTAGGGTAGGGAATCCCATAAGACCAAAATGGCCTAACTTTGAAAATTCATATTTCAAAATCTATACAGTTTATTAGCAAAACACCGAGTTGCAGTATGGTAGGGCCATAGAGATGCGAAAAAACCACACCTTGAGTTAGGATTCGAAAAAACGTCATTTAGCGAATTTTAGGGTAGGGAACCCCATAAGACCACAATGGTCAAACTTTGAAAATTTATATTTCAAACACAATACAGTTTATCATCAAAGGCACTGAGATGCAGTATGGTGGGGCCATAAAGATAAGAAAAAACCACACCTTAAGTTAGGATTCGGAAAAACGTCATTTAGCGAATTTTGGGATAGGGAATCCCATAAGACCAAAATGGACAAATTTTGAAAATTCATATTTCAAAATCTATACAGTTTATTAACAAAAGCACCGTGTTGCAGTATGGTGGGGCCCCAGAGATGCCATAAAACCACACCCTAAGTTAATATTCGAAAAACGTTGTTTAGCGAATTTTAGGGTAGGGAATCCCATTAGACCAAAATGGCCAAACTTTGAAAAATCATATTTTAAAAACTATACAGTTTATTAGGAAAAGCACCGAGTTGCAGTATGGTAGGGCCATAGAGATGCGAAAAAAACATACCTTGTGTTAGGATTCGAAAAAACGTCATTTAGCGAATTTTAGGGTAGGGAATCCCATAAGACCAAAATGGCCAAACTTTGAAAATTCATAATTCAAAAACTATACAGTTTATTAGGAAAAGCACCGAGTTGCAGTATGGTAGGGCCATAGAGATGCGAAAAAAACATACCTGGAGTTAGGATTCGGAAAACGTCATTTAGCGAATTTTAGGGTAGGGAATCCCATAAGACCACAATGGTCAAACTTTGAAAATTTATATTTCAAACACTATACACTTTATCATCAAAAGCACTGAGATGCAGTATGGTGGGGCCATAAAGATAAGAAATAACCACACCTTGAGTTAGGATTCGTAAAAACGTCATTTAGCGAATTTTGGGATAGGGAATCCCATAAGACCAAAATTGCGAAACTGAAAATTCATATTTCAAAAACTATACAGTTTATTAACAAAAGCACCGTGTTGCAGTATGGTGGGGCCACAGAGATGCCATAAAACCACACCCTAAGTTAAGATTCGAAAAACGTTGTTTAGCGAACTTTAGGATAGGGAATCCCATTAGACCAAAATAGCCAAACTTTGAAAAATCATATTTTAAAAACTATAGAGTTTATCAGCAAAAGCACTGAGTTGCAGTATGGTAGGACCCTAGAGATGCGAAAAAATCACACCTTGATTTAGGATTCGAAAAAACGTCATTTAGCGAATTTTAGGGTAGGGAATCCCATAAGACCAAAATGGCCAAACTTTGAAAATTCATAATTCAAAAACTATACAGTTTATCAACAAAAGCACCGAGTTGCAGTATGCTGCCCTAACTTAAGATTCGAAAAAACGTCATTTAGCGAATTTTAGGGTGGGGAATCCCATAAGACCAAAATGGCCAAACTTTGAAAATTCATATTTCAAAAACTATACAGTTTTATTAGCAAAACACCGAGTTGCAGTATGGTAGGGCAATAGAGATGCGAAAAAACCACACCTTAAATTAGGATTCGAAAAAACGTCATTTAGCGAATTTTAGGGTAGGGAATCACATAAGACCACAATGGTCAAACTTTGAAAATTCATATTTCAAACACTATACAGTTTATCATCAAAAGCACCGAGATGCAGTATGGTGGGGCCATAAAGATAAGAAAAAACCACACCTTAAGTTAGGATTCGGAAAAACGTCAGTTAGCGAATTTTGGGATAGGGAATCCCATAAGACGAAAATGGGCAAATTTTGAAAATTCATATTTCAAAAATTATACAGTTTATCAACAAAAGCACCGAGTTACAGTATGGTGGGGCCATAGAGATGCGAAAAAACCGAACCACGTGGTTCATTAATAAAAGTAGCAAATACAGACTCCCATTTATTGACGCTTCTAAAGACCTTCTTCAGAAATATTTACTCACATTTACACATTACATTATGTCAAAAACAGTTTTAAAATAGTTATTTAAACAACAAGGTTTGAAAACGACTCTTTGCACACGATCGAGACAGTTTGGTAGACCGAGCCGAAAGCGAGGTCTACAAGTCGAGGGAGTGTTTTCAAACGAGTTTTTTACAATATTTTTTATACGACTGCTAATAAAGAAAGAAAAATCAAATTTTAATTTAACTTGTTTTTATTTCCGACATTTTTACAACAAAACTATAAAAATTCAACAATTTTTTGACGTATCTAATCAACAAAACATACGAGCAGTGACGGTTGCTACGGAACTAAGCCAACTTATATTGATGGTTGACAACAACAAAAATCACAATGACGGGAGACCCGTATGCAGAAATGACATAGGCGTGCGCAAAAATGACATAAGCGTATGCAAAACGTTTTGCACACCGCGTGCGCAAAATGCCATTTTCAGATCGTGTTCTCCGTGCGCAAAACCCCCTGTTACAAGACAGTCGTATAAAAAGACAGTTACACTTTTACATAAACAACTAACTACGTATTTAAAGTTTGTGTTTTTCCCTTAAACCTCATTGTCAGCTCCGTCAAGTTTTTAGTTCGTCCAAGATTATTAAGTAAGAACTCTTGTTAAATTGTCGCTTTAAGATAAACAGTATTTATCTTGATCATGTGACCTTTCTCTTTTTAAATTTTGTTGCTGTTTTTAATGACGCTCTGAATTTTGTTGTTTATATTAATAAAATAATATTTTTTTTTGAATTTTTTTAACTAGAATATTCAAATTAATATAAACAAATATTTTGATATCCATAATATATACTTCTACTATGTCTGTTTAGAAGGTTTTTCTACGTTGTCCGACGCCTATTCTCCACCTCCTTCGATCCTGACAATTATCTTCTGTCAGGTTTTTTTTTGATCTTTGGATTGATTGTTGCCATTCTAGTTTAGGACGCCCCCTTTTTCTGCGCCCTATTGGTTGGCATTCTAGAACCTACTTTGGAAATCTTTTGTCGTTCATCCATTGTATATGGCCATACCATATCTGTTGTCTTTTAGTGATGTCATCCGTTATGCTACCCCCGATTCCCGTTTTTTATTTTATGGTCTCATTTCTTATATGATGTGTTCTAAATATTCTAATGATCTTCTTATTGCATCCATTTCGACACTTTCCATTTTTGTTTTGTATTTTTCTGTTACGCGACAAGTCTCTATTTCATACAACAGTGTGCTTATTACCATTATTTCATATATGTTAAATTTTACATTCTTTTTATCTCTCTGTTTCATCAAATACTCTTGAGATATCCAATAACCTTTTTTGCTTTTACTATTCTTTTTTCCAGTTCTTTATAGTCTGTTCCTGTCTTATCAACTATGACACCCAAGTATACTCATTGCATGGAGATATTATTTGTCCATCGTCTGGTTCTCTCACTTAATTCGTTTCTAACACATAAGTACTTTGTCCAAGTTCACTGCTTACCTCCACTTTGGGTATCCTTCCGTTAACTTACTCATCATATATTCCATATCTTCTTTATCATTAGCTTAAATTACTTGGTCCTCAGCAAACAGCAAAGTTTTTTAGAGCTACTGCGATATATATCTTAACAAGCGTTGGATAGTTATAACATCCTTGTCTTTCGTTACCAGGAATTCTTTGGAAGTCGATTTTATGTATGTTTGATTGATATTAGTTTGCTCTAACGCTGTCCATAATTTTCATAAGGTTCACAAAGATAACATAAGTCTCTAGATTTCCGGCACTTCTTTTCTCAATGACTCCTAATATAACTACCTAATTATGGTCCATCTTTAAAACTTATGATCAAATATTTTTATACTAAATCACATGCCTACAACGTTTATATATTTAAATTAAAATAATTACTAATAATATATTTTTATAAAAATTGGAATACCCGGAATTATTAATTGAAACCCAAAGAAATCAGACATCGGGCGTTTTTTAAAAAAATCACAAGGTTTTAGAGCAAAAAGCATGACTGTTCCTTGATTCATTTCGACATCAGAAGACTTTTAATAGATTCCATTAATCTGAAGGACAATGTAAAATATTCCTAGTTCGAGCCAGAAAATCTAGAACAGCCAGAGATTAGATTTCACAACCAACCAAAATAAAACGAATGGACACACCATGCGTTTGACAGTGGCGCACCCAGGAATGTGTCTTGGAGAGGCCCGAGGCCTCATGATGTCAAATTTTAAGCTTCATAACCAGCATGTGCAATCGCGATATTTCAGTACATTGAATAATTTTTAAATACCTATTTAGATATCAAAAATGCAATTTTCACAATTTTTGTGTGTGTCTGTCATCACGCAAATATTGCCAAGCTGATTTGGATGAGGTGGTAAAAATAATATGAACTGAAACATTGTTCCGAACCGAACCGAACCATTTTTCCGAAACGAACCATTTTTCCGAATTGAACCATTGTTCCGAATCGATCCGAACCGAACCCTAAACAGTGAATACAACTTACCTCCGTTTCTTCTTCAGTTGACAAGTTCACTCTGAATGAACAATCATCAATTTAATGGTAACTATATGTTGAGGGTAAAAATAAGCTAATCTTTTTTGCAAAATAAGACAAAAGCACATGGCTCGCTACACAGCTGAAGGTGAACTAACATCTTATTTTCGCGATTGCGTGTGCTAGTTATGAAGGCGCGTTGCTTAACAAGTGATAGATAAGAGCCTAGGTCCGGCATACGTTCGGGCTCACCCGATTCGCTATTCCAGGTGATAGATATGAATATGCGGCCAGAGCCCCGAGGCCCCCCTGCGTTTGACATTACCATTGAAAAAGCTGAAATACAGCCCAACCAAACTTACTATACTATTGACTTGTTAAAATGGCGGAGACTGTCAGTTATTGTAATTTTTGTTGTGTTTTTGTTGAAAAAGGAAGAAAATCTCGGACTTTACCTACTCGAATGGAAAAAGAAATATTTGGAGACTCTAAGCAATTTTTGACAGTTACATTTTATCCCAAAATTTAATAAAAACCTTTGACATTTATTTTCTAAACCAGAGAACTGAAATATCAAACTAAATCGTCAGCCAAACGGCGGCCATTTTGAATTTTCCACTTTAACGTTTCTCACATCAAAGAAATCAGAAAACAGAAACCCTTAAAAAGTATAAGTATCTATTAACTTCGTTTCAGAGACCCTATTTATTTCAGATTAGATATTATAAATCATTTTAATAAGAAATCTGCGTATATTATAAAATTCTTCGGTATTTTTTCAATTTGTTTGCGTTCTCGACTGAAGTTAATCAAGCAACAATGCCGGTCGGTTAGATAAGGATAGCGACATTTTAATTACGCATAGTTTGAACCAATTAACTGTAAATCTATTGGATGGTAAAAATTAGATTGCTATAAATTTAGAAAAAGGATCTAATAAAGAAGTAGACAAAGTATATTAGACAAGGTGTTTGAATAAACAAAAAATATCCTCGTTTTTTAGCACAAACAATATATTATTTGTAGTAATAACCGCTTATAAGAAATATCAAAACTTGGAAAACTAATATAGCAATATTAATATTAAGATTCCTCTCAGACTTTCTATCTATCATTAAAAATAGAGCCATTTAAAACAAACAGATAAACAATTTTAAATATTGATTTGTCTTATTCTTTTTAATTGTGTAATTCTAGAATTGCTTTACTATTAGACTAAGATTCAACTATCTTTGTAGCTTATAGGTCTAGAACTGTATTTAATTTAAAATATTAAAAACCTCGGAAATCCCCGTTAATACTACTCCCCTGCAAACTCCTCAAGAAAATTAAGAAACTCATAACCGGTCATTACACATTGAAGAAACATCTGCATAGAATCAGCTGCTAACATCATATCCAAGTGTCCACTACTAACCTTTAACGGAACAGAGATCAGGACTTCTCCTGAAGGAAAATCCATCCGAGGAGGGAAGGAAGAAAAACCTATAAAAGGAGGTATTTCCTAAATAAGGAAAACACACAGAGATGTAGGAACTAAGTAGCTGCAGTCTCACTAGTATTAGGGTCTTCAACATTATAATTTTCTTAAAGAAACAAGTCAATTAATCAATTAACTGCCGCAGTAACTATCGTAGTTTTAGTAGTAGTGGGTGCGGGTGACCCGTTGGTTCTGCTAGTAGGCCAGAGTAGATCCTTTTTTTTCGTGTCCCAGGTAATTTCTTTAACCTATTTTCTACACTTATGTTCGATGTCCAGGTAGCTTATTGGAAATTCCTGTTGTCTCTACAAAATCCAGTATGTCCATCAATTTGAGCAAGTGCAGCTCTTCCTGACTCTCGGTTGCACCCACCAAGTGCTTTGATATCTCTTCTTACTGGAGACAGGCTGGACAGGTAAGATCGTTATCGGATCCTATACTCAACCGGTTATGTCCAGGTAGAACACCTATCAGGAGTCCAGCGTCTTTTCGTGACCGTCCCGTCAACCATCTAAGTCTGGTTGCTTTTGTTCGGTCTACGAATTCTCTAGTTTGGCTGCAACATGTTCCTGTTCCCCAAGAATTTGCTGTTTCTCATTTAGTTCAAAATCTTCCACTTCTAGATCTCATTTATCGTCGAAGTAGTTCGCTAAATCGACCACACCTTTTAAGCTATCTGCATCTAAAGCGATGGCCTCGGTCAGATATTCTGTTTTGTGTCGGACCGCAATTCGATGTGCAGAACTGCTTCTACCTCAGGGTTTTGTATCAAGCACTGAGAATCACTTAAAGAGATTTAGTGAATAATGAATGAATTATTTTGTAAATTGAAGAAATAGTCCATGTTGGGTGGAGGTGATTTATAAATCAAACAACTTCAGTCGTTCTCCACTAGCTTTAATTTTTTTTACAACTACATGTTTCGAGAGCATAAGCTCTCATCTTCAGGTTGTACACTGAAACAAAATAGGTAAAATAATTTATTTATAAATAATTGTAGAAACTGGGCATTTATTTCACCTAAAAAAAATAAAGCTAGTGGAGAACGACTGAACTTGTTTGATTTTTAATTAATTATTTTACCAAAGTTAAGTATGTCGATAAGATAAATTTTTAGAATCATTGCATCAATTAATTAAATCAGGCGCTCAGTGATGAATTCGGGGATGCATGATGATCAATCAAGAGTAGAACCCCGATGTTGTAAAAGTCGCGATCCAGAGTTCAACATAGATCGTCATTTCCACCTCACAATACGCATTAAGATTACCATAAGCCATTATTTAGAAAGTAATTAATTAAATTCTGATTCCATACTTTTACATCAGCCTTACTATACTCTTCAGCAAATTATTGACAGATTTTGTGTAGCCAGATAATTAGTAGTCTTCATAAATTGACGTCACATCCATCATTGTATCTAGCCGCCAAGAACGCCTGATTTGTCTCCATTAAATCCTGTTTGTTATCGTAGTAAATTTGCATCATCAGCCCATTAATAAAATCAGTCAAAATTTTGAAAGCCTCCACAACTTTATGTCTTCTTTATGGCAAGAGGAACCTTTGTTCGACTCCATTTAAAGATGTCTGACTTAAAAGTTTGGTGTTTGCCTTTGATGAGTATTTTACCAAATACACTGTGTTTCGATTTTTAGGTCCTGATGAAGGTCACTACTTTGAACGTACCAACGTGCATTCAAAATGTTTCCGGATACTTTATTCTGAAATATCTGTACAACTAGAATGTTACTCTCTTTAATACAACCCAGTAGTTGAATACCATATGTTCATGCTGATTTCAGTGTTTGTCTTTAAAGCAGTAACTTGTTATGGATAATTAAATTGGAATTTCTTTCAATTTTCCAGCTTTTTTTATTTATTATCCTAAGCTCTTCTTTTTTTTCTTCACAGCGCAGTTTGAGTGGTATACTGACATATTTTGTCTAATTGGATTATGGTACGGGAATGTTGTTAATTGTGATTTACAATTTTATTTGTAATTTTTTTGGTTTCATTTAATTTTATCGCCACTTTGTGGTTCAGTTGTGACTGGATCCTGTGTTGTTTTCTCTTGGTTTAGGATATTGCAAGTGTATAATAAATATAAATAAGGGTCAAATACGTTACCCTGGGGCACGCCTGCTTGAATTTTTCTTAAGTTTGAATCTTTCTGGTTTTTGCTGAAGTGTCTATCAGATATGTATGATTACAAAATACCAGAATATTGTTTTGGCAGCAAAAGTTTTACTTTAGGATTTAGACCTTTGTACCACACTTTGATAAGTGAGTGTGCTACATCTAGAAACACTGCAGAATAACCTTTTCCCTCTTCTATTGCTTTTTCTATAATGTTTGTAATTCTGTGTACTTGGACTATCGTGGAATGCTTGTCTCGAAACCCAAACGGATGAAGTGGAATAATTTTTTGTCTTTCTATGACAAAATAGTAATGAGCGAAACTATGTGGTGAATTTATTTTCTGATTCGATGTTAGATTTATTTATGCTGACCAACAACGGTCGATGTTTTTGTCCGATATAGGCTGTTCGATATTTTCAGCTGGTTATGAAATCGAAAGTGAGACAGTTTATTTTGTTTGCCGTTGCGACATCGACTGAAATATATAGATCAGATGGACGGTAAGAAAGCCTTTGGGCAAGATATGAGACACGAGTTAAGAAACATCTGTAGGAATTTCCTTGTTAAGTTTTTTGATCTAGATGATAGTATTGCTTTAAAACTCCAAATTTACAATGCACCAATAAAAAAATTTGTTAGGTATAGATGTAATTTACAAGCTTTTCGCGAAAAGATTAAAAGAGGGACAAGCAGGCTTCAGAAAAGGTTTCAGTACAGTTGCCAACCTATTAACCATGAAAATCCTAAAGAACGAGCCAACGAATACAACATTCCAGTATATATTGCATGCAACTTTAAAAAACCTTTCAAGATATATAGCGAAGAAATAACATTAATCAAAATCCACGAAGGAACTGGAGAACTTGGGAAAATAAAAGAAGTGGGAAAAGGCCCCAAATGAAATGAGCGGTCGATGTAAAGAAACGTATTGGAATTAGATGGATGAATACGGTGACATACAGAGAAGAGTGAAAGATATTGGGAGAGGCCTTTATCCAAAGATAGATCAAAGAAGGCTAAATAGATATACATAGAAAGATATTTTGAAAAGGCATAATTAAAAAGATTTGTAGATAATATTTAGTTACAGCAAGTATGGTCTGTGTTTGGTGGAAAATATTCTTTGAGTGTTCCAGGTCATCCAACCCTTCTACGTGACCAACTTGTTCTAGATTACGCAAAGGATCGTATCGGTTTTTTTTAAGATGATTGCTGAAGGAAGCTATTTTTTTAAGAGATAGTTGGCTCAGTTCTTAAGGTGATAGAGTACCTTCTTTGAGGTATGGTCGCCTTTCACGAAGCAGAGCAGATGTTTACCTGTTACTTATACGTTACTGCAGAATCTGCAGTCGTCATCGCTTGCTGTATATATTGCTTTTAGCTAATATTTTACTAAGGAGTTTCGGATAAGCAGTACGACTACTGATCTTAAATTGTTCTTATTAATGTTTACACTTCTTTGCTGATATGGTTATGAACTACAAATTGTAAAAGGCTTTCGCGGCCATCGTCCAATGGTGGGTGTGCTTTCGGGCTGTTGGCCGTCGTCGTTGGAATTTCGTTTTCGACGTTTCGCCATCTCGAGTGGATGGCATCTTCAGGAGATGTTGACTGTTTGTCGGCTTCTCGAAAACTCAGTCTTGTGATGATGAACCGAACACCCACCATTGGTTATGAACTGTTTTGACTGTCTTTTTCCTGGAGTTCGTCTCCAGTAAGACACCAGCTGATTCATTTTCCTTTCAATCATTTCTTTCATGTAGTGGCTTTTCATTAGCCTAGAGGCTGTCTGCTTTCTTATTTCCTTCAATGTCCTGATGTCCTGGTAGTCACATCAGTGTGATTATTTTAAGCTAGTCGTTTTAAGGTCCGATTACACTCCCAGGCTAGTTTTGGTTTCATTAGCCAAACTACCTTAATATGCTCGCATAGATGGACCAAGCAATGTCAAAAGGTTTAGTCAACAAAAGATAATTATTTCCAAGCAATTTTGCTGTGATCATATTCAATAAAAACCAATTTACTTACGGTTCAATACCTTACATAACCGGTAATATACCATTTTTTTTGCTCGACTAGAAAATGGTCAAGATCAACTCAGACATAAGTTAAGTGGAAGATGGTCTAATAGGCAAGATCTCACATAAATTAAACTGGCTTGAAGAGAACCTCGATTGGTACCACGTGAGAATATGCACACTGTTAATGTCATTCCATAAATATGAAGAGCGGTACCGGAGCTTTACTTATTGATTTGTATTGGTTTTAATGCCGTCTAGATGCTGTTTCTTCTTTATATTCCTTAACCGCTGTGAACTTTGATATAGAAAGTAATGGGCAGGCGGATACATTAGCCAAAGGTGGTATGGTGTTGCTAAGTTGACAAAACGGTGGCAATCTAAGTGAGCATGGTGGCAATCTTAAGGCAGGTGTGGACAAAATTGGATGTGAAAAGGAGAGACACCTTACCTGTTAAAACATACCGTTAAACGATTACTATTGTTGCTGGGATGAGTAGGAACCTGAGAGCATAAGACAAGATGTTACGTTCTAGGTCTTCCTTAGTTCCAAGATCTAAAAGTACTGAGGGGTATAATAGCTGTGGCTGATTTAGTTGAGTATTCAAGCACTCTGAATTTGCTTATAGGTGCAAACAAAGTGTCAACGATATGGATCTTAATGCTCTCTGGTTATGAAAGCAATTGTGCTGTAAACCATGCTGCTAAATATTTATAGATAAAAGATGCCTTTTGGTAATGCTGAATAACCAAAATCAGCTTAATTTTATATGCTGGTTCAGTATATGATAAAAATAACACCCAAATATTCCCACCCTCAGATGGTGTTTATTGAGATATATATACTTTTAAAGGTGTAAGAGTTTAATCTTATTCTAAGGATAATAACATAATAAGTGCAGATATCAAAAGACGAATATATTGGTGTGGCCGACCGGCTCTAGAACTTTGAACTACAATGAACATTACATTACCCAGTTCATCAAAGCCGCGAGATGACGGTGGCAGTTAGGAAAATGGATGGCAGAGGAAACCAAAGCAAATTTTCAACCAATCACCGGCTGTAACTCGAAAACGAATAAGCCCAAATTCAGATTTAAAAACACAGTGGAAAATATCTCCGAAAGCCAAAAGTTGGACAGTGCATGTGAGGAATAATAAAAAATTGAAGCCGATCCTAAAACAGGAAAGGAGCTACTTTGGTTTGTAGAATGTAGAGTCAGGAAACGAGCCATTTTGGTTTGTCGAAAATAGAGCCTAATTCAATGATTACCCTATAAGAAGATAGCGAATTCAAAGTGTTTGTAAGACAGGAGGATCCAGACAAAGGGCGCAAGAACAGCACCCACTAGGGCTATTAAAAGGCTCGCGGGTCTGCCTTCTCTGCCTCTATTCCTGGAAAGCCTATCGTTAAGGACTATGTATAGACTTCAAGGACTATGTATAGACTTCAAAGCCTCGGCGATCTTATTCTTATATTATTCTCAACCCTAAGAGCTCACAACATTTTATAGAGATGTATCGGAGATCTGCCCTTCACTTCACTTAACATGAACAGGGCAAGATACCTTTATAAACTAAACCGAATCCTCCTGTAAAGGTGTTCGTACCCAAAAGGGAAGTCTGGAAGGAATAGAACTGTGTCTGTCTCACCCAGAATAGAGTAGTTTGATATATGATGACTCCAGAATTGGGAAGAGGTCTGGAGCAGGGGTGTACTGCAGAAAGACAGTAGCGAGATTTAATTTGGCCCGGGTAAGTATGCCACTGTTTTCCAGGCATTCTGATATGTGGTTATAAAAACTTAGAAGTGTCTATGTCAGGAAAAGAGATCTACATCTGCTCAGACAGTAGAGCTGCACTGTCCGCCATCAAATCGGCCAGAGTAAGCTCTGTACTTGTAGCTAAGTGTAGGGATGTGCTAAAAACCCTGGTATGACACAACAATGTTGATCTCTTCTGGGAACAAGGAGGCTGACCAACTAGCTAGAATAGAATCATCGGCTGATCCAATGGGGCCGGAACCCATGCTCGGCATCGCAGAGTGTCTTACCATGACGACCCTAAAACGTAACTAAAACAGGCGCTCCCAGGCGCTCTGGGAAGACACAAAAGGAATGAGGCAAGCGTTATCGGGAAGGTAAGTGCCCCCAGAGCGAATTATTTTCTCAAACTCGGGAGAAATGACCTGAGAATAGTGACAGGGCTTTCAGCAGGACACTGTCGCCTTAATTAAACACCTTAGAATTCTGGGAATTCTTCAAGACTCGGAGTGGTGATAATGGAGGATAAAGAATCTTCTCTACGTATCTTAGCCGAGTGCTCGGTACTCGCCGCGTTAAGACGACCGCATTTTGCAAGGTGTGTAATTAGCCCTTGCGATTTTACACATTTTCAACCCAGCTGCTCCTTTGCTAAGTCGGCGAGTTTTCAGGGCTAAAATAGTGGCCAGTAGAGTACAACGGGCCCAGCAAGTTGGCCTAAGTGCATGGGGTTTTCCAGCATACAAAACTCCATTCATTCAAGATAAAAAATAATGGGAACGAAAAACAAGGAATTTAACTGCAGAGTTTGATATTAACTCAAAATGCAGATGCTTAAAAATCGACGCCTTGGAGTAATTCAAAAAATTTCCAGATTCAAAATTCGAAAAACTCAAACTCTCTGGCCTCTTCTTCATTTCTCCTTCATCTTCTCCAATTTTCTAGAAAAGGTTTCTGTCTCTCAATCATTTGCAATTTTTGATAGCTTGTTCAAAGCTGGTACTATAAGCTCAACAAAATTGATAGAGCTTGCTTCCATAAAATTTGTAGGCTTAAAATTCAAGGCTTGACTTTCAGTATGAAGAAGTCTTTGATCATCGAGGTCTCATTGAATAAATTTGAGCAATATGTCCGCAGATGCTCTTGCATGTACAGTAAGATATGGTATATCGCTTTATTTGGTTGACCGAATGGCATCATCATTTTCTTGATTTAGTTTATATGGCTTTATTAGGGATGATATTTTTCATTGCAAAATATGATTATTTGATTGCGACCAATAATTCATGTAGATGAGTATCGGTTTTTAACACTTTTGTTTACCATATTTGGTACAAATCTAATTGTTTACTGTTATAGTCTTGTAGGTCTTTTCCTAGTCTGTTGTAAACTGGTTGAGATTTTTTATTTGGATTTCTTTGTTTGAATAGCGATTTTTAGTTATTTATCTTTTTAATAAGATAACCAAAAATCTAGTTGAGGTCCTACTGGGAACGATTCTGCGTTTAATGATAGAAGTAACACACTTGGTATGGATAGACATAAGTCTCGCCCGAATACCTTACGAAAGGGAACCACCCCTCAACCCTGGCAGAGGGTGGTCCCCCCCCTTAAACGTGCTTTTTCACGGTTTTTTGCTAATAACTCGAAAACGGTCAACTTTTCTAAAAAAATTCTAAAAACCATTTTGCAAGCGGATAAAATTTCCTTTTTAACCATGTACCTCAGTACCCTCTACAGGCAGTGGTGCACTTACATAGGCCTACGAAAAAATGGCAAAATGTTTAAAATATGTTTTTTTTTTTAAATTTGTGGCATTTTGTATCCTTAAGAGATTGTCTTTTTCAGAAAAAATTTTTTGTTGAAGAACACATTATATACAGTTAAATATTTAATAAGTTAGACATAACTTTTAAAAGTAGCGGCCTTGAAATAAAAATAAATGTGTTTGTAGAAATCCTCAAATCAAACAAACATTTTGAACATTCATTTTTGTAACTCAGTAAATAATACAAAATGTGAGTAAAAAAAATTTCAAGTTGAATTCATTTAAATTGGGGGGAGGGGGCATCCCCCCTCTTGCCATCCTCAAAAGTGATCTTTTACAGTATTTATTATTTTTTTTATTACCTGCTGATCCATTTATAGTTACTTAGCCTGCTTTGTCAAGGGAGTAATTTATTCTAGACAATAAAGTATTTTTTGATTTGATTTGATTTCTAATTACTTGCTAACTTTTAACTTGACCAAAAACAACTAAGTAATAGTTATTAAGGCTGACCAAAAGTCCTCTCTAACAATGTGTAACACGCCCTTCTTACATCAGTGATGCACCTTTTATAGGCATTTTAATAAATGAGAGGTTTGGAAAAAACAATATTTTTTTAATTTTCTAATAATGTCTGGTTTTAAAACTTATTTTTAAAGCTGAAGAAATTTCCTTTCCAACGATGTATATTACTCCGCCCTCAAGGCAGCGGTAGATCTAGCATAGACGCACCAATAATGGTCAAAGACCTACTGCTGCGTTGAGGGGGGAGTGATGTACATCGTTGAAAAGGACATTTCTGCGGCTTTGAACATACGTTTTAAACAAAGAAATTCAAGGAACCCTAGAAGACGCATCCCCATTATTTAATACGCAAATTCATTCATCATGCATGAAATCTCAGAAAATTTCGCCGAATCCTCGCAGGCAACACTGTAAGAGGTATAAAAAAAATCAATGAAAACAATCCTTTTCTCACATAGGATGGTAAACATATTCTATTACAGATACATGTATAGCAATCCAAAACGTAAACCGAATTCAAAAACAAAATATTTTTTTGATTTTTATTAGTTACCATTTTACTTATGTACCTACATCAAAATTACAAGTTATGTACTGGCAACATTGTTGCGAATTTGAAAGAAATCCCCAGTATAATACTTTTTGTGTCTGATGAAGCTTAGGATTTCTATACGGGGTCTACCTTTAGTTGAATGTTTTTGGTTTTAAACCAGACATGTGGGACAGTCAGATTCAAGAAAATTTAAAAATAAATAGTTTTTTCCACATTTCTCATTTATTTAAATGCCTATATAAGGTGATGTAAGGGGGCGTGTTATACATCGTGAAAGAGTAGTTTTCATCAGCCTAAA
The DNA here is from genome assembly GCA_963576565.1 of Aspidapion aeneum. Classification (NCBI taxonomy): domain Eukaryota; kingdom Metazoa; phylum Arthropoda; class Insecta; order Coleoptera; family Brentidae; genus Aspidapion; species Aspidapion aeneum. The sequence continues at coordinate 10,203,347 of OY755044.1, read as the reverse complement.
TAATTGTTACTTAGTTTTGCCAAGTTAAAAGTTTGCAAATAATTGGGAAAATACTGTAAGAGAGTACTTTTGTGGGGGGTGAGAGGGGGAATGCCCCCCAACCATACTTTAAAAGAGGTCAACTAGAAAAAGTCAGTTTTAAGTTATTACTAACCAAAAATAAATTTTTACTCACTCTCATTTTTATTTACTGAGTTACAAAAATGAATATTCAACATTTTTGTTTGATTTAGGGATTTCTACAAACACATTTATTTTTATTTCAAGGCGGCTATTTAAAAAAAATATGTCTAGCTTAATAAGTATTTACCTGTATACAATGGGCCTTCAACCAAAAATAGTGTTAAGGATAAAAAATACCACAAAAAAAATATTTAAAAAAATTTCCCTTTTTTCGTACGCTAATTTAACAGGCGCCACTGTCGTCAGAGGGTACTAAGGTGCATCCTTGTAAAGGAAATTGTATCCGCTTGAAAAATTATTTCTTGAAGATTTTTGGAAAAGATTACTATTTCCGAGTTATTAGCAAAAATCTATCAAAAAGCACGTTTATGCCAGGGTTGGTGGGGGTGGTACCCTTTCGTAAAATATTCGGGCGAGTCTTATATCTATCCATACCAAGTGTGTTGCTTCTATCATTAAACGCAGCACATCGCTTGAATCTCGAATGTAAGCCACTACTAATAGAAAAATAAATTTCTTAGATTAAGTACTAAAAATGAAAAAAATATATTCCCATAGGGGTACAAAAATCATTAACACACTTAGGGGGGTTGGGGCGTGACCCCTTAAGTCTAAGATTTTCTTAGAAATTTTCTACATATTACATAAATAAATAATAAAATAACATAAAATATAGCATCATGAGGTCTCGCCCCCCGCCCCCCCCAAGACAAATTTCTAGGTGCGCTACTTCAAAAATATATATATAATATATAACATATAGTTGAAGTTTAACTTGTTTTTTTGTTGATTGGGATATTTGAAAATAAGGAAGTCTGTAGATTTTTTTATACTCAATATGTACTCAATATTTTAATTACTTTTATAATTTAAGATATCTATCAATTGTTGCGTTATAGATCCAAATTAAATATTTGTTGTTTTGCAACCAATAATGCTTTTGTCTTAGCCTAACTATGTTGTCAATCTAGACAAAAAACAGATCGATATCTGCATCAAGAAAAAAAATGCAAAGTCATGTCTTTTGTATTTGTTAAGCAAATTAGTATAATTAAAAATACAATTAACAAAAAACTAGAGAATATTTATCAATTATTTTAACAATTAGTCTAACAAGAATTATATAGTTAGATTATTATTTAATAAATAAAAAAAATTAAAAAATGAAAAAAAAATATGCATACAGGTTGTACAAGTATAGGGTGTCCCAAAACTGTTCAAACTTCGAAGGTGCTCTTTGCGTTGATCTCTGTACAGGGTGATTCAAACAGGGCATTTTTAAGTGGGAATAGGTACTTCTAGAGCGGATAGAGGAAACGATCCACCCTTTTTTGAGCTACAGGGGTGTTCTGAAAAGTCTACATTTTGAATTGGGGAACACAAAGTTATATTTTTTTTCTTACAGAATTACCATTTTTTTACCTGATTTTTAACATCAGCGTAAAATTTCCTTTATATCAGACTTTATAATTTTTTTATTATTTATATTTGCTATATTTTTTAGCATATACTTTTTGACATTGTTTTTATAAAAAAAAATTTTTTTTAATAAGTTATAAAAAAAAATAATAACAATATAAAAAAAAACAAAAAAAAACATAGTGTGTGATACAACGTTTTAAAGGAAATTTTAGGCTGATTTGAAAATTGAAATAAAAAAATCATTCATTCATTCCACAAGAAAAAATATAACCTTATGTTATATCTCAGAAACTAAAAGTGACACATAAAATTTAGTTTGAAAATTGCGATAAGCTTTAAAAATTTTAAGACCCCAAAATTTTAATTTACTTCTCTTCCTATAAATTTAAAGTTATGTAAAAATAACATTGTCCACTCTCAAAAACGCTAGAGAGCTGAACTTTGGAAGGCCGATAGGAACTATGATAAAACAATAGAAAAAAATTAAAAAACCCCAAAATTTTAATTTACTTTCCTTTCCTAAAAATGTAAAATAATGTAAAATTAACATTGCCTATTTTCAGAAACGATAGAGAGCTAAGCTTTGGAATACTGATAGAAACTATGATAAAACTATAGGCAAAAATTTAAAATCAAGAAAATTTAATTTACTTTCCTCCTCTATAAATGTAATGTTATGTAAAAGTAACATTGCCCACTTCCAGAAACGCTAGAGAGCTGAGCTTGATAGGCTGTAAATGTAAAAAAAAGCCAAGTACGCGAAAATAATATTCCGTAAAAAAAATTGAGATAAAAGTAAAGCCAAGTTCTCCAATACAAATTTTAAAATAAAAGGTTCTTACTAGTTTGAAAATGATTCTCTAAACTTGGCTATTCCGGCTGCAAATGAATCCTAAGCAAAGTGCTAAATTGAACATAAAGAAGTTTGGCTGTAATAGTAAAGTTTAAAAAACATTTCCAAACTAATGAGAAACTTGGATTTACTTTTATCTCAATTGTTTTTACGGAATATCATTTTCGCGTACTACGCTTTTTTTACATAAAATGTTTTTTTATTATTTATTTATCTTGGTCTTTACTTATATTGCCAAAACACATCTAGGAAGAAACAGCCAATAAAATTACAGATATCTAAAAAAAGTTGCTTGGGGCGACATTTCCACGTTATACATTTTTTGAAATTTTTTAGTAATAAGATAAGAAGGTAACAAAGCTTTTTTTTATTACGGAGCTTGTATACAGCATCTAATTTTAATTTACTTAGTTTTTTCTTTTGTGCCTCTAGGAGATAATATTTTTTTCATTCAGTAGTTTTTGGATGATTGGAAATGAAAAAGACGTTATTTGCCAAAACATCTTGCGTTAATTTTCTTAATTTAAATTGAATACCAATTTTAAAAAAATGTGCAACCATATTATTATCTTCCAAATAAAGGGACTTAGCTTGCAACTACTAAAACAATATGGCATTACATCTTTCTTAACCAAGAATGGTAAGAAATCCGCGTAGGTTTGTCTTAAATTATCGGTAGTTGAAAGTGCAGTATTTTGACTGCTTAAAGGTATTTAACATAAGAACTCCTTTACATATGCATAGGTTTTTAAAACAGTAAAGTTAAAAAACAAAAATCGTGTTACAAAAATTATTTTAAAAAATCTATATTCGGATTTTCGCATCCCAAATCTCCCGGGCTATAAAGGGGCCTACAGACACGCGAACATTTCTAGAGATTAGTACGCGCGTACAAGTTTGCGCATACTAATCTCTTCGTGTGTGGACAATATCCGCCTAAAATATCTCTCGAAGATTAGTTCGCGCGCACGATGTACGCGAGCAAATCTCTCGGTGTCTAGGCAAAACGCATTGATAATATCGTGTTTATGTTTAGAACGTTTAATTTTGTCTTGTGTGTGTAGGCAATTCCACCAAACGTACATGTATGCAGAGATTAGTTCGCGCGTACTAATCTCAAGAAATGCTCGCGTGTCTGTAGGCCCCTTAATATTTTAATAATTCGATTTATATTTTTCAACTTTAACACATCTCGGAAATGAAGCAATTTCGGACAAAAATAAGTTAACTTAAATCGACTAATTTTGGCCTAAGGAATCTGTGGTAGAGGTGTGTTAAGACTTTTTCGGCACATCATGATTTTTAAAAGCAGAAAGAAAGGACAAAAAAAACATTTGCATTGACATTTGACAACTCTTAACTTATAGTTTTCAAAAGATTGCAAAAACTTTTCTTATATCATGCACATTATATATTTTTTTTTTGTAGCATGTAGCTATTTCAACTGATGAAATTAAGTTAAAAAATTTTTTGTTATAAATACAGAAATGAATGGTTTGTTGAAGTTAACAGTATCTATTGAAACATTAACTATAACTTCATAAATATTGTTAAATTAACAAAACTTTTTATGATCCTGCCAGTTTGATTCGACTAACCTAATAATAGATATTGTTAAAATTATTAAGCTGTAGTTTTAAAATTATTTAATTATTAATTTTTTTCGTCGTTAACAATTTTCCTAGAAAAATTTTTATAGAGAAAAGTCCAGCCTATTTGGAAAAAGCAGCAACTATTTTCGTCTTTCACTGCTATTTGAAAATACCAGATAGCAACTATATGTGGAACTGCTACAGTAAAAGAAGTGTCAAATGTAGTATTGTGGCACCATCTATGCCTATAATAGATAATATATACCAATGTAAACCATTTCTAATGGAATGGTATTGTTATTTTAAAAATATACATTTTAAATCTATACGTAGATATTAGATAATAGCATTGTTAATTCAAAACCATGAACATTAACCAAAACAAAACGTTAAATTAACAATATCAACTTTGTAAGAATGATCCAAATTTATTTAATTTAAATCTATGAAACTTAACAACATCAAAAATGTAAATTTAACAATATTTTTTTTTCTGTGTAAGTTTAAATTATCCCTTTAATGTTTTTGAATCGAAGTCGAGAACGATACATCTTAACATATTAAAATTTTCAAGGTATTCGGGTTACTGAAATTTCAAATTTACTCACGTGCTGTCGAATCCTCGCAAGTAGGGGTTAAAAATTCAGATAACAGATAATAGAATCTTCATTCAGCTATAGTACAAAGTATCCGTCAATGGCGCCAGTGACAAAATCTTAGTAGGCTTTAGCAAAAATAATTGGTGAAGTAAAACAAAAGATGCCGCCGCGCAGATAACAGCCATTGACATTAAAAGGAGCCTAAATAAGACATCTTCTTTGGCGGTTGCTGTAGGTATTACGAAAAAAATTGGCCATTCTATGGTATAGCGTTGTGTATGTACACAGAAAAAAATATTCCAAATTAAATCCAAATGCATCGGTTCCAGGCTAAAACAGCTTTCCTATGCACCATTGCAATATTCGCTTTTAAAAAAATATAAATAAATTTCTAGCCATATTGAACTGCATAAAAAAATTAATGTTTTGTTTATTTTTGTTTTATTAAAAAATCGGAGTTTTGCGTTTTTTTTTGATTTAGTGATCATAATTATTATTGTTATTATTTCATTAACTAATTGTTCTATTCGAACCTAACTTTACTACTACTATGTCGGTTTAGAACGTTTTTCTACGTTGTCCGACGCCCATCCTCCACCTTCTTCGATCTTGACAATCATCTTCTGTCTGGTTTTTTTGACTCATTGATCTTTGGATTGACTGTTGCCATTCTAGATTAGGACGCCCTCTTTTTCTGTGCCCTATTGGTTGCCATTCTAGGCCCTGCTTTGATAAAAATCTTTCGTCGTTTATCCGTTGTACATGGCCGTACCATATCAGTTGTCTTTTAGTGATCTTATCCGTTATGCTTCCCTCGATTCCCATTCTTTCTTTTTTGATCTCATTTCTTATATGATCTCTTGTAGATATTCTCATTGATCTTCTTATTGCATCCATTTCGACACTTTCCGTTTTTGTTTTGTATTTTTACACGACAAATCTCTATTTTTGCTTTTATTATTCTTTTTTCCAGTTCTATACAGTCTGTTCATGTCTTCAAATGTGACACCCAAATATACATACTCATTGCATGGAGATATTGTTTGTCCATTGTCTAGGAGTCGTTTCCAATACATAAGTACTGTGTCTTGTCCACGTTCACTGTTAAGCCCCACTTCTGGTATTCTTCCGTTGACTTTCTCATCATATACTCCATGTCTTCATTATTAACAACAGTTACTTGGTCGTCAGCAAACTGTAGTTTGTATATGGTATTAAGTCGGTCGTTAAGTTGTTGTATTCTTTTGAAAGTCGATTGCCAATTTTAATTTAAAATGGTGACCCTTTATATAGTTCTTTTATCGCTTTTATGTATGTAAAATTGATATTAGTTTGCTCTAATACTGTCCATGATGTTGTAGGTTTATAAAGGTAACATGAGTCTCTATATTTCTGGCACTTCTTTTATCAATTACTTGATTAAGACAAAAAATACAATCACTACCAGATCTGCCTGCACGAAACCCACTTTGCTCTTCTTCTTCTTGTTCAGGAATATCATTCACTATTAGATCTCTAAGAATCCTACCGTACAATCTACTTAGAGTACTGGTTACTGAAATTCCTCTGTAATTGTCGCAATCTAGCTTGTTTCCTTTTTTATATATTGAGGATATGAATGCAATTTTCTAATCATCAAGTACTTGATGTCCGTTTATGCATTGATTGACAATATATGTGAGATTTTCTAGTAGTTTCTCTGATCCATATTTGAGCATTTCAGCGTATATTCCCCCAGGTCCTCTTGATTTTCCGGATTTAAGCTTTTTAATACTATTCTTTATAATTTCTTTTTCGATGATTATTTCCTCTTCATGTCCTTCTATGTCTCTCCTTGGAGAGGCTGACAGATATTCGGGTCTAACTAACTTTAAATGAAGATAATATTTTTTAGAAAATACGTTTTCTAGATTTGGTATAATTGTTTTCTGTGTATGTAGAGTTCCTTGTGTTCAAAGCTATAGACTTAACAGCGTTGTTTAATTCCTTAGAGGAAGACGTGTGGACAGCACACTTTTAACTGCCTTCTAAAAAGCCTTAAGTTAAGTGAGTTGCCAAGCCGTCTGTTAGTTGTTGCTAGTGGTTGACAATAAAGTTGATTGTGTTGTTCAGTTGGATTTATTGAATGGTTGAAGATGTTTAGTAATTAATTGTCAATTGTGTGCAGGAATCATGACAAGATAATTTTTATAACGCATTAGCTAAAAACCAAGATACTAAGCAAAAAAATTAAGCGTTTCGTCGTTTTCCAAGCAGATACTGCATTCAATATTATATTTGGTTTAACTACACAGAAAAAAATATATAAAATCTAGGAAACGTATTTTTTCGGTAGAATATACAGTGAAACCTTTCCTTGCGGACACCTCTATTAAGCGGACACTCCTTTTAGGCTGACAAATTTGTTACATGCAAAATTCACTCCTATAATCGGACACTCTAATAACCGGACGCGGACAATTTTTTTGGTTAAAAAATTCTGAAACCTCCCTTAACCGGACGCGAACCTCTGACAACGGAACGGAGCGCTGCACGACATGGGCATAAATATTATGTAGTATGTTGGCAGCAACGCCCTCTGCAGGCGGGGAATTACCTGTTTGCGTTTTAATGCGGAGGCTAAATATTTCTGTCGTATTTACAGCATATCGCACACCCGCTGAAAAAGAATCACAACTCAAAAATCGCCCTTATTGAGATAAACCTGCCGCCATCATCGAAATAACTTGTACATTCTTCCATAAAAGCGTCACATTTATGTTTCGACAATTTACCGCGAAATGGCGATGTGACTTTTTTATTTTGTCCAATTTAGCTGAGGATGTGTTCCTTTACAGTGTCACTTTTGACTTTATAACAGCGTGAACGTGGAGTTTCATCCTGAAAAGAGTCACATTTTGAGTTGTGAAGGTTTTCTTGTGAACTATTAGTTAAATCTGACCCATATAACAAGTAAAATATTGTTCTTTTTGTGTGGTGACTGTTTTTTCGAATTGTTCAGTGTACTTAGAATTAAGGAGAATAAGAAAAAAATCTTTTGAATTTATTACAGAATAATCACATTCTCAGTTGTTATTCAGCATTTTATAACTCGTTGTAAAAATAAATACAAAGTTTCTTCTTTATTTGTTTTCTTTTTTTATATTATTTACCATCCTGCGTGAAATCCTGATTTACAACGTCATGATGCCTTGTTCTAAAAAAGTGTCACAATATCGGGTTTTTGTCTTTTTTTTAACTAAAAACGACAAAAATCATTTTTTCTGAGAAACGTACCGCACCAATTACATTGAGTTAATAGGTTTCTGTTGATATAAAATAGCATGTTAACTCGTAATTTGTCATGTATGTGAAAAATGAATCTCTCTAATGAACTAAATTCTTTAACAGCGATTTTCTCAAAACAATGTTTTTTGAGTTGTGACTGTTGTTTAGCGGGGTGCGATATTTTATTAGGCGGGACTACTGTTTTTATGTTTATTGTTCAGATAGGTAATAATAGATCTCTTTGAAATGGCGCCTAGTAAAAAACTTCTAAGCTTATGGGAAAAAATGGAAAATATTAACGTTTCGGAGAGGGAACATCTATCAGCACAAAGATCGCTGAAAAATTTAATATCGGAAAAATTCAAACAGCGCAAATTCTTAATAAATATATATCAAAATTTCGCAGTTCTCTGTCGTAAGCGGACACCTCGAGCTGCCAAAATCGACGAAACCGTGAGTGTCCGCTTACAGGAGGTTTCACTGTATTTTTCAAATAAAGAAGGAACTGTACGTTTTTTATATATATTTATCGGTTTCACAACGTTCTACGTCTTCCGATACCCATTCTCCACTCGTTTCTGTTTGCCCATAATTCATCATCTAGGCCTCTTATTCTTATTTCACTGTCTATTCCTTCTCTCCAGCTTCTCCTTGGCCGTCCTCGTTTTCTTCGGCCAGTTGGTTTCCATTGTAGTATTTGTTTAGGTAGTCATCATTCATTCTTTGTACATGTCCGTACCACACCAGTTGTTTTGTTCTTATATCATCCACTAAAGTACGTTCATCCACTCTCATAATTTCTCTTACTCTTTGATTTGTAACTCTTTCTCTTTTTGATTTCCCTGCTGCTCTTCTCCAATAGTCCATCTCCGTAGCGGAAAGCATTTTTTCTGTTCTTTGATTGGCCATACTTCTGAGCCGTATGTAATAATACTTTTTACAATGGTGTTATATATAAGCTTTTTGTTATGTTTTGATATACTTTGGTCCCAAATTATTCCATTTAATAAAGTTATTGCTTTTCTTCCTTGAACGTTTCTATTTTTTATAGCTTTGTCTAGTGTTCCGTCAGCTGTAATTTTTAGACCTAAGTATTTATACTCAACACAGGACTCAATTCGCTGCCCAGTATTTACGATTAGATCCTGTTGCGTTCCACCAATACACATATACTCTGTTTTATTAATATTAACCTCTAGTCCCCACTTATTGTACTCTTCTATTAGATTTCGTGTCATATATTCGAGGTCGTCATAATCCTGAGCCACCACTATCTGATCATCGGCGAAACATAAAGTATACAAGGTGGTTTCATCCAATGGAATTCCCATGTTTTGGCATTTTCTCTTCCATACTTTAAGGACTTGTTCCAAATATATCTTGAAGAGCGTTGGCGAGATACAGCAACCTTGTTTAAGACCTTTATTTACTTGAAAGCCTTTGGTTAGTTTTGCTTTTATTTTAACTTTTGCCTTACTATTGCGATATAACTCTTTGATGGCCTTAATTAGTTGTACGCTTATGTTTGTCTTTTTCAACGCTTTCCAAAGTAGATTTAGTGGTATACTATCATATACCTTCTGCAAATCTACGTAAAGCAGATGCAGCTCTTGTCCGTATGCCATTTTCTTTTCAATAACTTGGGTTATACAATATTCCTTTCATTTGACTTCAGTAAATAAAATATTTTTTGAAAAAAATTATATTTTTTGAAGCGAATATCGCTTGCCATTTGCTTTGATTTGATATAATTAATTTTTTTGTGCGAGAAAAATCTTAACAAAATTTTGAGCAATAACAGGTAATTATTACACAGGAAAGAACCACCTTTTCTAATTGCGACAAAAACATTAATTCCTAAAACCGAAACCACCCAACGACATTGAACAACAAAACAAAAATAGAAAAAACAATTGCTAGACATCCATCGCAACAACCGCTAGAAACCGCAGATTTACTTAAGAGCTAAAATATTGCGTATCATTCTTACAATACAAGTAATGTTATAGTACACATTTTTATTCATTTTTGTAATGCAATATAAGAACGCAACATAATACAATATGGAAATAATCTGAAAAAAAAACAAACTTCACCATTTCAAAATGCAAATCGTCGCTCTATAGTTTTGAATGGATCTAACTCACAGTTACAAAAACTAAACTTAGCGCGCTTTCAAAAAAGTTTTTCATTGAGAAATAAGACAAGAAACATTAGGTTTTATTTCCTGTTTGCAGTTTTTGACAAAAAGAATGGATTTTTATGGATTTTTTTTATAAGCGCGTTTTTTCGAGTTTTTTTTTATCGGTGTTAGGACTACAATATATTACGGCAATGTCTACAGTCCTTTTAGTAGGCCTTGGTTATGAATAACGTCGATTTGCAGAAGGCATATGATAGTATACCACTACATTTACTTTGGAAAGCGTTGGAAAACACAAACATAAGCGTACATCTAATTAAGGCCATCAAAGAGTTATACCGCAATAGTAAGGCAAAAGTTACAATAAAAGCAAAACTAACCAATGGCTTTTAAGTAAATAAAGGTCCTAAACAAGGTTGCTGTATCTCGCCTACGCTCTTCAAGATATACTTGGAATAAGTCCTTAAAGTATGGAAGAGAAAATGTCAAAACATGGGAATTTCGTTGGACGAAACCACCTTGTATTCTTTATGTTTCGCCGATGACCAGATAGTAGTGGCTCAGGATTATGACGACCTCGAATATGTGACACGAAAACTAATAGAAGAGTACAATAAGTGGGGACTACAGGTTAATCTCAATAAGACAGAGTATATGTGTATAGATGGAACGAAACAGGATCTAATCTTAAATATCGGGCAGCGAATTCAGTCCTGTGATGAGTACAAATAATTAGGTCTAAAAATTACATCTGACGGAACACTAGACAAAGCTATAAAAGATCGAAACCTACAAGGAAGAAAAGCAATAACTTTATTAAATGGAATAATTTGGGACCAAAGTATATCAAAACATAACAAAAAGCTTATATATAACACTATTGTAAAAAGTATTATTAAATACGGCTCAGAAGTATGGCCAATCAAGGATAGAACAGAAAAAATGCTTTGCGCTACGGAGATGGACTATTGGAGAAGAGCAGCAGGGAAATCAAAAAGAGAAAGAGTTACAAATCAAGGAATAAGAGAAATTTTGACAGTGGTGGAACGTACTTTAGTGGATGATATAAAAACAAAACAACTGGTGTGGTACGGACATGTACAAAGAATGAATGATGAAAGACTACTTAAACAAATACTACAATGGAAACCAACTGGCCGAAGAAATTGAGGACGGCCAAGGAGAAGCTGGAGAGAAGGAATAGACAGTGAAATAAGAATAAGAGGCCTAGATGATGAATTATGGGCAAACAGAAACGAGTGGAGATTGGGTATCGGAAGACGAAGAACGTTGTGAAACCGATAAATATATATGTATGGTTACGAATAAAATCCAAATAATATATAAAGAATTTAACCCTATTATTAAATTAGGTTCTTTTAAATTAAAGGTATTCAAATGTTTTTTTTTTATCCCATCTGAAGTCACATTTTTGTATTTTTTTTTTAAATATCACAAACTTTACGCAAATGATAAAATTTAAACTTGGTTTCCGAAAATTTTTATTTATTTTGTTTCTATTAAAAAATACAATTTTGGTATCACACATTTATTTAGGTTAAAGCTAAAACATTACATGAACCACCTACAATATGCTGACGATATCTTCTTAATAACAGATAAGAAAGAAGAGCTAATAAAATTGACTGCACTAACACTAAAATCATAACAAACACAGATGAAGATATCGTAATCAGAATAAACCAAGAAGAAATAGAACAAGTAGAGGAATATATACCTGGGACAAATTATTAAACTAAAAAAAGAACACCAAACAGCTGAAATCAAGAGACGAGTAAGATTCTTCTGGGCAGCATTCGGTAAATTAAGCTACATATTAGATAATATTATCAGTACCTCAAAAGAAAAGTATATAACCAATGTATCCTTCCTGTACTCAACTATGGATCCCATATCTGGCACTTACAAAATCAAACACGGATAAGGTAACAGAAGCCCAAAGATCAATGGAAAGACAAATGTTACATGTTAAGCTAACAGATATAAGAAGGATGAATGGATAAGAAATAAAACAAAAGTAAGGGATGTCAGAGGAGAAGTAGTAAAATTAAAATGGAAATTTGTCGGTCATAATATTGGACCGAAAGACGATTGATGTAACAAAATTATGTATTGCAAACTGAAGATCTTGGGAAAATAAAAGTAGAAGACGATTTGAAGAAACGGGGCGGGCACTAAGTGGATGAACACGGCGACAGACAGAGAAGAGTGGAAGATATTGGGGGAGGACTATGTCCAAAGATGGATCGAAGAATCCTAAATACATTAGATAGAGAAAATTACACTGTAGCTATATTAAAAATATGAGTTAAGCGGGGTCTACACATAACGTTTTGCCTGACGTTTTACTTGATCAGGTAAAACGGATCAGGCAAAATCTTTTGTGTAGACAATAAAACGTACGTTTTGCCTGAACTGAACAGAACTGAAGACGGACCTGTTGAACTGATCGGTAGAGGCTTTGTTTCCGGTAAAACGTCAGTTTTAGCGGCATTTCTTGTGGTAGTGCATGCAATTTTAATTCCTCTCGAGTGAAACTTAGAAGTTGGTATACGAAACGTCCGACATTAGATAAGATAATTTTTTAGGAAATTAAACAGGTTATTGTCTTCCTCCACTAATATTTAATTTGTTTTAAATAAATAGTCCCGACATGTTTCGTAAGCAGAAACTTACATCTTCAGGGGACATTACCAAACTAAATCAGCACAACATTTTGAAAAACTGGTTAAAAAACTATGTTTAGCTACTGAAACGGTTAAATCATAGACATTTAAACATTATTAACAAAAGCAGTGCTTCCTCCATGGTGTATCAAAAACTGATCTAAAAACGTACGTTAAAACTATCAAGTGTGTACGCTAGTCTTTCAACCGTCATACTTGACCCTTTTGACTGACAGGCAAGACGTAATGTTATGTCTAGACCGGGCTTTACCTATATCTATCCAGTGTGATTCAGGTTTGCCAGATTTTTCAAATTAAAAAGCGGGACAAATTAAGTAAATTCGTAAACACAAAAATGTAAAATAGATAATAAAAATTTACATCGATTTTAACATAAAGTTAGTGTAGGAGTCTTTTAGGAACCAAATGGTGTGTTTACGTTTCCAAAATACATTTAATAATAAAATTTTAAATGTTATACCCAGCTATTTAAATTAAGTGATTTTTTTTTTTTAATTGAACAGGTGAAAAACTTTTAAACTAAGTTGTGTTTCAAACTTCCATTGTCTTCATTATATTTCGATTATCAAAATTCCATGCATAATAAAATATATGATCTATAATTTCTTTTAGTGAATTGTGAATTTTATTTAAAATAAACAAATATGAACGAACACATAAGATAAGTATGTATAGATAAGAAATATCCGCCCTAAAATGAGAAAGTAACTTAAACGAAAAAGTAAAACATTCCTCTTCGATTGTTTGTTGAAGTGTAAACTTCTTTAGGCGCGTTTAGCACTTTTTGTGGGTACTGAATTGAACTGAGCCGTCACGCTCGGCTATGTAACGCTCATTCGGGTGAAGTGGGCTCGAGTCGACTAACTGTGAGAGGAACAGTCAGCAGAGCGATATGATGATGCAGATGAAGACCACTCAGAGCAAAAATGACCAGAGTAATTTATACCCAATTATAATTATGTAAATTTTATTACTTTGTATATTACTTTGTCAATATACAACGCAAAAAATCTTGTATTTCGTATTATTAATTACGTCTTGTTGAAGTTTATATTGCTGCCGTGTGGTCTTAAGCTCACACAATTTTTTTTAAATAAAATTTATAAGTTATATATAAGAAGATACAAATAGGTAAAAAAATAGGACAGAAATGAAAAAAAAAAAGCGGGAAAATCGGGACAATTTGCATAAAAAGCGGGACTTTAATAGGATTTTAAAAAGCGGGACCGAGCTACAAAAAGCGGGACCGTCCCCCCTACGGCGGGACGTTTGGCAACCCTGGTGTGAATATACTTATACAGTGTGTCCACGGATTGAGTTACAGTAAGGTATAAATGATAAAAAGGCCTACTAAATGACCCTGTATATTAATTGATTTGACTCATTTTTTTAACATCTTAGTTTGAGACCAAGCAGGAGCAATTCCCAGAAAATCAGAATCTAAATCGATTTTTTTTTGTCATTTATACCTTACCGGCACTCAATCCGTGGACACACTGTATATGTATGTAGGTAAGGTGTGAAACCTTCTTAAACCTATAATTAGCCATTTTTTCGATATGACAAAATCATGTACTTTGCAAATTTTCTAATTATTTAAATAATATAATCAATCTATATCAAGGTTCACATATTATTAGCGGTAATCAAAATTATTCACAACAAATGAGTATACTTACGTAGGTATATGCATTTTACGCAACTCAATCCATTTGATTTAGAAAAAATTGCATTGGAATTTTGAATTTATTATCATAGTTTTCCTGTTAGACCAGTACAGATTCCAACGAAAAAAAAAAACAAAAACTAAAGCAAGCAGAGCAGCATAAAAAAATGGAATAAAAATATAATAAAATATTTTTTAAATAAATATTTTTTTCAATTTTTTTTTTTTGTAAAATGTTACCAACACGGTAAATATAGAGCAATTAAATCTTAAAACCTTGTAGGTGATTTTTTTATCATCCCTGTCTTATTTCTAAAATTTGGTATATATATATATTTATCGGTTTCACAACGTTCTACGTCTTCCGATCCCAATCTCCACTCGATTCTGTTTGCCCATAATTCATCATCTAGGCCTCTTATTCTTATTTCACTGTCTATTTCTTCTCTCCAGCTTCTCCTTAGCCGTCCTCGTTTTCTTCGGCCAGTTGGTTTCCATTGTAGTATTTGTTTAGGTAGTCTTTCATCATTCATTCTTTGTACATGTCCGTACCACACCAGTTGTTTTGTTCTTATATCATCCACTAAAGTACGTTCACCCACTATCATAATTTCTCTTATTCTTTGATTTGCAACTCTTTCTCTTTTTGATTTCCCTGCTGCTCTTCTCCAATAGTCCATCTCCGTAGCGGAAAGCATTTTTTCTGTTCTATCCTTGATTGGCCATACTTCTGAGCCGTATGTAATAATACTTTTTACAATGGTGTTATATATAACCTTTTTGTTATGCTTTGATATACTTTGGTCCCAAATTATTTAATTTAATAAAGTTATTGCTTTTCTTCCTTGTACGTTTCGATCTTTTCTAGCTTTGTCTAGTGTTCCGTCAGCTGTAATTTTTAGACCTAAGTATTTATAGTCATCACAGGACTGAATTCGCTGCCCGGTATTTAAGATTAGATCCTGTTTCATTCCACCGATACACATATACTCTGTCTTATTGAGATTAACCTCTAGTACCCACTTATTGTACTCTTCTATTAGTTTTCGTGTCATATACCATAGAGTAAGATTAAACACGGTAAACACGGTGTGTTTTTCAAAAAATTAAAAATAGTTTCTTAAGTTACAAAATATAAATTATTGTGATGTTAGTGGCTTAAAGGACAGATTAGCCGAATACAACTTTTTATTAAAATATAGCGATCCTGAAAATATGCCTAAAAACAAGTCGCTGCGTTGCCATAAATTTTACCTGCTCTTAACCTAGTCTTACACGTAACTAATGCTTGTTGATGTCGGAAACAATACTTAATTAAAAATATTTAAAAACGCAAAAGTCGCAAAACAAATAAAAAGTAATATTTAATAAAAAATATTTAAAAAATTTTAAATAGCAACCGAACCGAACCGAACTACCAAAAATGTTGCCCTGGTCTCCCCTATTAAATTTCAGTTGTAAAGAGCCCAAAATATGAAGAAATCCGATTTCTTTTTCAATTTAAATTATTTGTATGAAAAAGATTGAGCACCATTTAAGAAATGTCCGGGTCGTTTTTAAATGATAATAAGACTATTTTCCGCCTGTCTCAATTACAAACCGTAGAAAATCGCCGAAAAAATGTAAGATTTTGTGACAAGCTTACCAAAGGATAATTTGGTCAAATTTAACGCATCATATTACCAGTCTGTCTGTTAACAAGTAAATACTTACCAAAAATGAGAATAATAAATTAACTGAAAATAATTTTGAATAAATAAGAATAGTTTCTTAAGCCTACATATGAGGCAAGCACGGAACTGGGCATAAATCTAGGGGAGGGGGAAAGGTATTTGTCGACGAAAAAAATATTTGTGCATTTATTTTTTTCTGGAGGTGGGGGGTAATTATCCGTTAATTTATTTATTAATTAAAAGTGCAAATATTTTTTTATAGGGGGGTAATTAACACGTTACCACCTCAAATCCGCGCTTGGACCCCACTATACTGCAACTCGGTGCTTTTATTGATTAACTGTATAGTTTTTCAAATATGAATTTTCAAAGTTTATCCATTTTGGTCTTATGGGTTTCCCTACCCTAAAATTCGCTAAATGGCGTTTTTCCGAATCCTAACTCAGGGTGTGGTTTTTTCGCATCTCTATGGCCTCACTATACTGGAACTCGGTGCTTTTATTGATTAGCTGTATAGTTTTTCAAATAAGAATTTTCAAAGTTTAGCCATTTTGGTCTTATGTGTTTCCCTAGCCTAAAATTCGCTAAATGACGTTTTTCCGAATCTTAATTCAGGGTGTGGTTTTTTCGCATCTCTATGGCCCCACTATACTGCAACTCGGTGCTTTTATTGATTAACTGTATAGTTTTTCAAATATGAATTTTAAAAATTTAGCCATTTTGGTCTTATGGGTTTCCCTACCCTAAAATTCGCTAAATGACGTTTTTCCGAATCTTTACTCAGGGTGTGGTTTTTTCGCATCTCTATGGCCCCACTATACTGCAACTCGGTGCTTTTGTTGATAAACTGTATAGTTTTTAAAATATGAATTTTTAAGGTTTGACCATTTTGGTCTTATAGGTTTACTTACCCTAAAATTCGCTAAATGACGTTTTTCCGAATCTTAACTCAGGGTGTGGTTATTTCACATCTCTATGGCCCCACTATACTGCAACTCGGTGCTTTTATTGATTAACTGTATAGTTTTTCAAATATGAATTTTCAAAGTTTGGCCATTTTGGTCTTATGGGTTTTCCTACCCTAAAATTCGCTAAATGACTTTTTTATGAATCTTAACTCAGGGTGTGGTTTTTTCGCATCTCTATGGCCCCACTATACTGCAACTCGGTGCTTTTGTTGATAAACTGTATAGTTTTTAAAATCTGAATTTTTAAGGTTTGACCATTTTGGTCTTATAGGTTTACCCACCCTTAAATTCGCTAAATGACGTTTTTCCGAATCTTTACTCGGGGTGTGGTTTTTTCGCATCTCTATGGCCCCACTATACTGCAACTCGGTGCTTTTATTGATTAACTGTATAGTTTTTCAAATATGAATTTTCAAAATTTAGCCATTTTGGTCTTATGGGTTTCCCTACCCTAAAATTCGCTAAATGATGTTTTTCCGAATCCTAACTCAGGGTGTGGTTTTTTCGTATCTCTATGGCCCCATTATACTGCAACTCGGTGCTTTTATTGATTAACTGTATAGTTTTTCAAATATGAATTTTCAAAGTTTGGCCATTTTGGTCTAAAGGGTTTCCCTACCCTAAAATTCGCTAAATGACGTTTTTTCGAATCTTAACTCAGGGTGTGGTTTTTTCGCATCTCTATGGCCCCACTATACTGCAACTCGGTGCTTTTATTGATTAACTGCATATTTTTTCAAATATGAATTTTCAAAGTTTAGCCATTTTGGTCTTATGGGTTTCCCTACCCTAAAATTCGCTAAATGACGTTTTTTCGAATCTTAACTCAGGGTGTGGTTTTTTCGCATCTCTATGGCCCCGCTATACTGCAACTCGGTGATTTTGTTGATAAACTGTATAGTTTTTAAAATATGAATTTTTAAGATTTGACCATTTTGGTCTTATAGGTTTACATACCCTAAAATTCGCTAAATGACGTTTTTCCGAATCAACTCAGGGTGTGGTTTTTTCGCATCTCTATGGCCCCACTATACTGCAACTCGGTGATTTTGTTGATAAACTGTATAGTTTTTAAAATATGAATTTTTAAGATTTGACCATTTTGGTCTTATAGGTTTACATACCCTAAAATTCGCTAAATGACGTTTTTCAGAATCAACTCAGGGTGTGGTTTTTTCGCATCTCTATGGCCCCACTATACTGCAACTCGGTGATTTTGTTGATAAACTGTATAGTTTTTAAAATATGAATTTTTAAGATTTGACCATTTTGGTCTTATAGGTTTACATACCCTAAAATTCGCTAAATGACGTTTTTCCGAATCAACTCAGGGTGTGGTTTTTTCGCATCTCTATGGCCCCACTATACTTCAACTCGGTGCTTTTATTGATTAACTGTATAGTTTTTCAAATATGAATTTTCAAAGTTTAGCCATTTTGGTCTTATGGGTTTCCCTACCCTAAAATTCGCTAAATGACGTTTTTTCGAATCTTAACTCAGGGTGTGGTTTTTTCGCATCTCTATGGCCCCACTATACTGCAACTCGGTGCTTTTATTGATTAACTGTATAGTTTTTCAAATATGAATTTTCAAAGTTTGGCCATTTTGGTATCATGGGTTTACCTACCCTAAAATTCGCTAAATGACGTTTTTCCGAATCTTGTCTCAGGGTGTGGTTTTTTTCTCATCTCTGTGGCCCCACTATACTGCAACTCGGTGCTTTTATTGATTAACTATATAGTTTTTCAAATATGAATTTTCAAAGTTTGGCTATTTTTCGCTTATGGGATTCTTTACCCTAAAATTCCCTAAATTACGATTTTCCGAATCTTAACTCAGCGTGTGGTTTTTTCGTATTTTTACCCAACTAATATTTAAAGTTTTCGCGACGACACCCTTACCAGTAAGAATTTATTAAAAGTAACCCCAAGATACTCCCGCTACGTCTTAGTATACCATTAAGCGACGTGGTAATTCCCTAACTGGGGAATCAATTTCCGGTTATTACTAGTTAACCACGTGTTTAAAGTCACTGTAGTAACGACTACACTACTACGTCTTAGCCAAGTATCGACTACGTCACAGAGGTTGCTTTTTTTCCATATTGGCGTAAAAGTAGCTATGTAGTTGTAAATAATATTATCGTTTCTTCTTGGTATAATTATTACACAATATGGTGAACACTACAGTAAACAAACTGGCTAAGTTTTTTAGTTTGGTTATGGTTATAATATGTACTATGTTATCTAAAAGTGCAACAATTTAATCGTTGAGGACGATTCTTCAACTGCGATGCAAATTTTTATGTGAAATATGCATCATATTCATTGAAAAAATTCAGGGCGCCTGTAAAATTAAGTCGTTTTCTGGTAACTGATGGAATTTTTTTGTTGTGATTTTTGAGGTTATGTTTTCATCATCGGCAATTAACTTCAACAAACGGTATTTAATATGAACATTTGATAAGCTTCAATTAATTTGTTTATAAAATAGCATATCTCCTTAATATGGGCTCAAAAACCAAAAATTGAAATATTAAATTTTCTACTTACAAAAAAAGCATGGCGTCCCAAATAATATTCCGTAATAGTCGAAAGGGCTACTTGAAAGTGAGCCTAAGTTGCGGCATTTAATACGAACCACTTTTAAGTTAAATAATAGTTAAGATCAAACTACTATCAAGTAATGCCTAAGATTTAAAAAAAAATTTTAAGAGTTTTTTAATGATATTGTAACAGTAATGACTTATCTCCATTTTAATCTGTCTACAAACTTGCTCCCCCAAGTTCTTTCATTTATTGTCCTCCACAAGATCATTTGCCCATTATTTTGTTGCCTGTATCTCGTCCTTTCCTCCATAAGCTTTATTTGTTTTATTTCCTGGTCTATCATCATTCAAGCGATTAATATGCCCTTTTCATGCAATTCTTTAAGCATTTTTAAAGCGAACCTTTAATTTTTTGTCTGTTTAATCTATTACACTCAAAGTTTAGTTTGTGACTTTAATAATAAAGAATTTTATTGTCGCGTTATCATTAATAGCTCAATGCATAACAACTTAATATTCAGACAAAAAATCCAAAACCAGAAGACAAAACAACTCAATTTGAACTTAATTAAGTCACATGTCTCCTTTTCAGAAAATATTATCATTACATACTTACATATGTAAATACAAACGTGCAACTAGATTTGTAGAATAAATTAAATACAGTTTCATACGGCAAAAACTTGAAACTATCAACATTAAATCAAAAAGAATGGAAAAATAGGTGAAACCTATTTTTCATTCTACGAGTGAACGACAGCAAACCAAGGAAACCAAGTCCATGGCGGGACGAAAACGTCCACAGTTCAACCAGACCATGCAATCACAGTCTTCACAGTATCGGTTCCGGAACCGAAAACAATGAGTTAAGCAAGTATTAAAGGCAACTTCATAGGGGTATAGTCAACCACGGACACCGGTGTTTCGGAAAAAGCTATGTGGTTGACTATACCCCTATGAAGTTGCCTTTTATACTTGCTTTATCAACATTAATGCTTTAGAAACTATCTATCTATCTAGCCTTCTTCAATATCTTCAATTCTTCTCTGTCTGTCGCCGTGTTTATCCATCTAGCTCTTGCCTGTCTCTTCAAATCGTCCGTCCATCTCATTTGGGGTCTTCCCCTACTTCTTTTATTTTCCCAAGATCTCCAGGTTAAAATACACTTCTTCCATCGATCGTCTTTCTGTCTGATATTATGACCTGCAAGTTTCCATTTTAATTTTGCTACTTTTCCTCTGACATCTCTTATTTTTGTTTTATTTCTTATCTATTCATCCCTTTTTTTATCTTTTAGCTTTACGTGTAACGTTTGTCTTTCCATTGATCTTTGGGCTTTTGTTACCTTATCCATGTCTGATTTTGTAAGTGTCCAGGTCTGGGATCCATGGGTAAGTACAGGAACGATACATTGGTTATACACTTTCGTTTTGAGGTACAGAGGATATTTTTTATTTTTTAATATGCAGCTTAATTTACCGAATGCTGCCCTGCCCGAAAACTTTTCCAAACTAGTAAAAAAGCTTTAATTTTGAAATTTATATTGAAGAACTTGGATATAGAGGAAAGTCGTCTAATGTTGAATAGTTGCCTAATTTTGGATATCGCATTATCTCAAAATCCGTTTACAGTTTGCTTCAATTCAAACCACAAAACGAAGCGTCTCTAACATAAAATGATTCTCTGTGAAGCGCCTAGTTCGACTGTTCACCACTAGGTGGTGACATAAGCTTATGTGTTTAATTGTGAAAACGAGTTTTTTGTTGCTCCACATGTAAACCATTATTAAAAGGTAAGTACTTAGCCTAGAAAAATGTAATTTGGCAAGGATGTACAAGAAAAGTTGTAGAACAAGACTATGTAATTGAAATAAGAATTTATCTCACGGACTTCTTGATATTAGTCGAATAACCTAGAATATAAAGGTTGCCTAATTTTGGATAGAAAGTTATACCTAAATTTCGATATCGAAAATTAGGAACACATGTAGTTGCCTTGCTAATATAGGGTATCCAATTTTGGGAACCCCATTTTTAAATTTGAAAAAGTGCTTTGTTTTACTTTGGTCGAATTTTTGTATTCTTTAGGGTTGAATACATATTTTTGTAAGCGTACCCTGTTTTATTGACGTAACAACATATTTTACGAACAGAAGAATTAACAAAATATGTTTTCGTCACACAAAAAAGGTTAAAATAAAAAAACTATCCAAAATTAGGCAACTTCCTCTACTTTTATCTCAATTATTTATGCGGAATACCATGTTCACGTAGCTTTTTTTTACATGAAATGTTTTTGTTATGATTTCACTCCTTTTTGAAAGGAACTAAAATATGCGGAATATGCTCTAAACTTTTGCAATGCTTTCCAGTTTTAGTTTAACTTTGTGTGCATTTTGTGTCCTATTATAGAATCAGGTAGGTATTCGTGGGTAGAGGACAGACCAAAAAGAAACTAAGGTACCTTTGGCAACGTTTCGGATTTAATTAATCCTTTTTCAAGCCTCAGATAGAAATGTTTCTTGGGTCCATTCTGTTCGCTGTACTTATGGACCCAAGAAACATTTCTATCTGAGGCTTGAAAAAGGATTAATTAAATCCGAAACGTTGCCAAAGATACCTTAGTTTCTTTTTGGTCTGCCCTCTACCCATGAATACCTACCTGGTTTTAGTTTAACTTTTGAAATGAATAAATTTCTATTTCTATCAATTTTTGTCTATAATTTCTGTTAGTTTGCCAAATTCCAGCTTAGTATAATAAAGTACAATTTCTGGAATCGAGCAATTTTCTTAATTTGGTCAGATTAAGCACTGAGTTCATATAATGGATGGGACACATTGGTATATACACTGTATATTCCCAGTTACCTGTTTCATGTACTTACATATACCTATAGAATTCTTAGTTAGTTAGTAAATTAATATTTAGACACAGAATTAATTAAATTTCTAGTCATAAATTAAAACTCATTTAGTAAAAGCAAAATTGTAGACCATTTGATAACAGCTTAGATCTTTATCAAAAAGCCATCTGTAGAACATGATGTTAATTCCAATTATCGTTCATTTACTTATTCACACGCAAATACCCGTTCTCTTAAAAAGTCAAGTTTTTTTTTATATACTAGGACTTTCCATTCATAGCTAGGATGAATCGCCCAGTCCTTTTAGGCAAATTTTTGCCGAGATGTGTCTTGCTGGGACGTTAATAAAAAACAACCATATGCCGAGGTGGGACTCGAACCCACAAGATAAGCAGCGCGCCCAGCCTACGCGCGGTTGATCCAGTCATGTAGCAAGCAATGCAGCTATATGCATGAACAAAAGCGCTAAGCTGGTGATCCTGATTTAGTTTTGAGGGACTTTGAAAAATTGGAAAAGCCTGCGCTGAAATTGGTTTAACTATCAATTATAAGAAATGTAAATTTTAAAAAAAAAAAATTTTTAACAACAATAATTCAGTTTTTATGTCATATGATCCTGTATTACAAAAATTTTTAAAGGTTCTTCCGGAAAAATTAAATTTAATAGATTGTCCTTTTTATACAAATTTTAAAATGAATTTAATTAAAAAAATTGACTTAGCATTACCACCCCTTTTCCGGAAAACGTGGTAGTGCTAAGTTGAGACTCAACTTAGCATTACCACCCTTTTCTAGGAGAACGGGTGTCGCAACAAATTTTTTTCTTCCACGACAATTAATGCATATATTGCAAATATCCAATTCTTAAGTCGTAATGCTAAGTTTAAGGAGGTTCTGTTTGTCTGTTTCGTGAAATATTTGCAGCGGCGTACGCAAACATGAATCCTGGAGGGCTTGAGCGCGAATCGATACCCACAGATGAATCCTGTGGGGGGCTTAAGCAGATATATATATATTTATCGGTTTCACAAAGTTCTACGTCTTCCGATAACCAATCTCCACTTGTTTCTGTTTGTCCATAATTCATCATCTGGGCCACTTATTCTTATTTCACTGTCTATTCCTTCTCTCCAGCTTCTCCTTGGCCGTCCTCGTTTTCTTCGGCCAGTTGGTTTCCATTGTAGTATTTGTTTAGGTAGTCTTTCATGATTCATTCTTTGTACATGTCCGTACCACACCAGTTGTTTTGTTCTTATATCATCCACTAAAGTACGTTCACCCACTGTCATAATTTCTCTTATTCTTTGATTTGTAACTCTTTTTCTTTTTGATTTCACTGCTGCTCTTCTCCAATAGTTCATCTCCGCAGCGGAAAGCATTTTTTTTGTTCTATCCTTGATTGGCCATACTTCTGAGCCGTATGTAATACTTTTTACAATGGTGTTAATATAAGCTCTTTGTTATGTTTTGATATACTTTGGTCCCAAATTATTCCATTTAATAAAGTTATTGCTTTTCTTCCTTGTGAGTTTCGATCTTTCATAGCTTTGTCTAGTGTTCCGTCAGCTGTAATTTTTAAGTATTTATACTCATCACAGGACTGAATTCGCTGCCCGGTATTTAAGATTAGATCCTGTTTCATTCCACCGATACACATATACTCTGTCTTATTGAGATTAACCTCTAGTCCCCACGTATTGCACTCTTCTATTAGTTTTCGTGTCATATATTCGAGGTCGTCATAATCCTGAGCCACTACTAGCTGATCCTCGGCGAAACATAAAGTATACAAGGTGGTTTCGTCCAACGGAATTCCCATGTTTTGGGTCCATACTAAGGACTTGTTCCAAGTATATCTTGAAGAGCGTAGACGTGATACATGAACCTTGTTTAAGACCTTTATTTACTTGAAAGCCTTTGGCTAGTTTTGCGTTTTATTTTAACTTTTGCCTTACTATTGCGTTATAACTCTTTAATGGCCCTAAGCAGAGATCAATACATTTTAATCTTGATTTTTGTCAAAAATTCATCTTTTAGTGGCTCTGGGGGGGGGCTTCAGCCACCAAGCCCTCTCTCCCGTACGCCACTGAAAATTTAAAAGTATACAGCTACTTACCATATATTTAGCAAATGCACATGAACACTGTTAAAACTGTCTGGAATTAAATAAATTAGCAGCTACGTCATCTCTCCCTCGGTTTAATTAATTTTTTGATTTATTGCGCTAGGTACCGAGTTTGGAAGTAGCGCGGTACCGCGTAATTACTATTAAGAATTGGTGGTGCTACCTTTTTAGTAGGCGCGTAATTATATTTGTTTGCTCTCAACATTTAAACATTTTATTGTTTAGAAAAGAATAGGTACCGTATTGGTACCGTACAACTCACATAAACCATAATATTTAAATAAGGAGAGCGGGATATTAGATTCAGAACCATTGTGTATTTTAAGGTTAAGTTAAAATTCAAAAAAATTTAATCATAACAAAAATATTTCATGTAAAAAAAGCCAAATACGCGGAAGTGGTATTCCCTAAAAAGAATTGATGTAAAAGTAAAGCTAAGTTCTCAAATACAAATTTCAACATAAAAGGTTCTTACTAGTTTGGAAATGTTTTTTTATGGTTTCACTCATTTTTTAAAGGTTTTGCAATGCCTTATTAAAATGCCTTATTAAAAATTTTGAGGTTTTTTTTAATTTTTTTCCTAAGGTTTTATCATAGTTCCTATCAGTCTTCCAAAGATCAGCTCTCTAGCGTTTCTGGAAGAGGGCAATGTTAATTTTACATAACTTTACATTCATAGGGGAGGTAAGAAAATTAAAATTTTGGGGTTTTTAATTTTGTTTTATAGCTTTATCATATTTCCTATCAGTCTGCCAAAGCTCAGCCCTCTAGCGCTTCTGGAAGTGGGCAATGTTACTTTTCATAACTTGTTGTTACTACATGTTTAGGGGAGGGGAGTAAATTGGAATTTTGGGGTTGTTTAACTTTTTCCAAGAGTTTGGTCACAATTTCTATCGGTGTGCCAAAATTCAGCTTTGTAGCATGTCTGGAAGTACAGTAGAATTTTGATGATCTATATATGAGTAACTGAGTGAGTGAGAGGCAATTTCAACGTTTTTTGAAATTTATTAACTACTTTACTACTTTGAGGAAGTCCATGAAACTTGGAGGGATTGTTAACTCTGTAAAGTTCTATGACTGTGGTAGATGGTACAGTAGCTTTCGCGCGAACCTGGCGGGGACTGCCGTGTCCCCAGGTTTGGAAACCATGAAAATTGATATTTTAAAAATTATTCATTTTATAAGCTCCGAGTTAAGCAGTATTTTGAGGATATGTCAATGCAAAAAAAACACAATACAAAATTGAAATTAGGAAAAACAGCATTTAGGTGATTTTGGGCCATTAATATTTCTGCAACTATTTTTTTTATCGACAAAACACTGAGTTGCAGTATGGATATTGATGCAAGTTGCATCATGCAACTATCTATTTTAAAGAGAGAAACACCAAGTTGCAAGTTTTTTTTTATAAATTATGGCAGGCTTGCATTTGTTTTATTTTCAGTTTCTTAGGGCCGGTTTATCAAAGGCGGGGTCTCGTCGTGTTAGCTAGCCCTGGGCCAACTCTAACCTTGGGGTAACCCTCGAGTTAAAGAGAAAAGTGTTTATCCACGCGATTTTAACCCAGAGCTCCGAAACTCGCAGGTTGGCAATGCTGGTAACAATCGACCATCTAAGTTTTCCCTTCTTATTTAATAGTCTTTGGAATTTTTGACATTTTGTGGTTATAATCATATGTTTTTTTGTATTGTTGGTGTCGGGTGTTTTGTTAAAAAATATTATTTGGAAAAAACTTATTCAGTTTCTTCAGTTATTGTACTCTAGCCAGTAAGTATCTACTATATGTATGACGAAAATAATTTTTCTACATAAAAATTAGCATGTAGATAGTTCCAACTTTGTAAATTGTTTCTGTTGTACTTAACTACTAATTATAGTCTAAAATAAAAATGCATGTATAGGTACCTATCTACCTATTAAAGCAAATAATTTAAGAGATAAAATAACTTAAAAGCAAATGGATTAATATCTTTGGTATTGGATCATAATTCTGCATTTTTTAAGTTTATTTTTAAACTACTACCTACACCTATTTTATTTTTGTTACAGGTCATGTCTTTACAATGAAACCAACAGACTTCTACATTTTAATAAAGAAATATCAATAAGGCACATCAACAAGAAGTAATGGTACTAGTTTCTGACACATCAACCTGTTATCCCGGAATACTGATTTACAAACACCCCCCTGTGCAGAGCAAGCAGAGGCTTCCTGGGTGACCAGAAAGTGTTTAAAAACCTTGATGTGATATAATATTTACTCTGTAACATATTTTTTTAAATTATAAAAGTGCTCTAGCATGTCGCAATAATTTAAATATTTTATTTTGATGTTACGTACAATACATATATAAATTAAATTGTTGATTATTTCTGATTCCTAAAATACTGTTGTATAATAAAAGAACTAGTCATTTTTCAGGGACCGCCAATTAAAAATTTTAAAAACAGTGTCACACATTCACTTTTTATTTTGCATTTTTAAATACATATTAAAAGTTTTAAAATTATATACATAAATTAGTAATTATAATCAAACTGGTACACATATTGATGAAGATTCATATGTGAGTGGGCCTTGCAGCCCTTCCGCTGCGACCGCCAGTGGGTCTATATTGTGGCTCGGTACCTACACATATTAGGTATAGCTCTGTTGGCAGGTGGGATATTTATTGGGTGCTTTTCTATTAAACATGATCTTGCTCACCGAAAAAAGAATATTTATTTTTGGTTTGCTTGGTAGACTGTACCCATTGCAAAAATCTCCATGTCTGTGGGAAATTCCATCATCTCAGCATCACACCATAAAAAGTATCACCGCTGGTGTTTTAAAACTTTCGTAGCATCCTATTTAACACAAAAATTGAAGTACACAAGTTAAATGTTATGCTTTTGAGAAAAATCACCAAAAAAAAAAAAAAAAACACTTCAAAATAATTGGAAATTTTGACGTTAACCCAGAGCTAAATACGCTACCCTGTCGTTCGAGCGCGGGTCAAGTTAGGGTTAACCCTCGAGTTTGCATTTAACCTTGGATGGATAAACACTTTTGACAACTTTAACCTAGGGCTATCTCTAACTCGAGGGGTAACCCTCCATTGATAAACCAGTCCTTAGAGTCTGACTTTGACGTTTTGGGCTTCTGACATTTGATTTTTTGCAGAGAAGACGAGTATAAGCTGCTATATATATATATATATATATATATATATATATATATATATATATATATATATATATATATATATATATATATATATATATATATATAATATATATATATATATATATATATATATATATCGATCGATGAAAAGATCGATTGCAAAGAAAAAAAACATCCATGACCTACGACAGCTCTTCTGTCTTTCAGGCAAGAGAAACACTGATTAGCGTTTTTACCCACCATCAAGACGCGAGCGAGCGGAATTTTTACGTCAAATAATATAAACAAACGTGAATTTTTAGTTGTTACCTTCTAGATTAAGAGGATATCGAAAGACACAAAAAGTTCACCTTGGTCCTAAAGATAGTATACAAACGAAACGACCATTCACTTAAACATCTTTTGCCTTCTTATCTGTTTCGTTGAAAAAGTTGAGTAGCGATTTTTATGAAGCTTGAAATTAGGTGCGGTCAAAGTTAATTAAAAAATTGATATCGAAAGTCTTAGCAAAGACCTTCATACTATTTTAAAGACGAACAGAATAATTGTTTGATTTAAATGTGATCGGCCAAAAAAAAGCTAAATATTTATTAAAATAGAACCATAAGACTAATATTCGTAAACGCTTTAAGATTTTTTTCAACACCATCTTACTTCTTAGTTCCCTCCTGCCTCTCTCCTCCATGCCTTCACTTAATGGAAGGTAACACCATATACATAATAATCCAATACCCACGGCAACTACCCATTCATGATAGAAACATGAGGGCCTTGGGGTCTTTAAGCAAAAAAGACCTGATTGACTGCTTTCAAAGACATATGCATATTATTTCCATATAGTACGTATTATTGCAATACCTACGGTACCTTACGATGCAGAATGCAAACATATTTGAAATAGCAATATCAATGGGTATAAGTCCATCCCCTTTGCGATCCTTAAGATAAAATGTCCTGATTGGTTATACTTTTACGCATGAATATTATTTTATTCTTGTATTCGTTACGTCAAATCATCGGCGTACAGTTGACAAAAACTCTATCTATGTAAATTTGGCATAACATGTTATTTCTTCGATGGTATGACTGGGTCAAACGATTATTACACACTCTTTTTTAAAATAACGCCGAAAATTTGTTTTTCTTTGGACCTATCTTAACAAATTCGTCGTGATGTCTCGTCTGTCAGACCCACGATAGCTCCAGAACTGCTTAACCAATTTTCATAAGATTTTGATGAAAAATAGTGTTCGACACTATAACGAGCTGATTAATTTTTGGTCTAAATCCATGAATCACAGTTAAAAGCTTGAAAAAATCATTCAAATCAATCAATCAATCAATTTACGGAATATACTAGCACACATTTCTCTCAATAATTTGTGTAATAACTAAAATTTTTGTTGAAGCTTTTGTTAATGAGATATTTACAAACAACTGTTCGGTTCGGTTCGGTTTGTTAGTAGTAGTAGTAGTAGTGGGGGGGGGGGTTTGACCCGCAGGTCTGACAAGTAGGCCAGAGTAGGCCCTTTTTGCCATGCCCCAAGTCTGTCCCTTAACCCAGTCTCTGCACTTCCCTTTGATGGTCGGGTAACTCATTGGGCCTTCCTGTTCTCTTTACAAAGTCCAGTAAGTCTGCCCATTTGAGCATGTGCAGTTCTTCCTCGCTCAGAGTTGGCGCTCCGAGTGCCTGTTGTCTCATCCTTGCGTAGGCCTCGCATTCTGCCACGAGGTGTCTTGATGTCTCTTCTTCCTGTCCACAGGCTGGGCAGGTAGGGTCATTCTCGACTCCTATACGTGTCATGTGCTTTCTCAACCGGTTATGTCCGGTTAGAGTACCTATCAGCAGTCCGAGGTCTTTTCGTGTCCGTCCCAGCATCCATTTAATTCTGGTCGCTTTTGGACGGTCTACGAATTCTCTGGTCTGTCTGCATCCCGTTCCTGTTTCCCAGGAGTTTAATAGCGCGTCCTGGGCCCATTTGTTGAGTCCGCTTTGCACTTGTCTTTTTGTCACGCCCAAAAGTGGCTCCGGTCCTACATAGGCGGTTCCTGCCCCGAGTCGTGCGAGTTCGTCCGCCTTCTCGTTGCCTGGTACCCCCGTATGTCCCGGAACCCAAACAGACGTCACCCGTTTGTCATCGCTTAGGGTCTCCAGCGCCTCTGCGCATTCTTCCACCAAGCCGTCAGCAATATAGGGTGCGTTTAGCGCCTTCAGGGCGGCTTGACTGTCAGAGCATATATATATAAGCTCCTTCGGTTTGTTAAAAAAATATTAAAATTAAATATTATAAATTTTTATTTCAGAAAAAAAATTCTTGTACAATGATGTGTGTAGATAAGTTCTAACCATAATAACTATAGTACCGTATAAATATGGGGTGTTGAAATTGCTTTTTAAAATTTAAAAATTTAAAATTTTTGTAAATTCTATCTATTTGCTAGTACGTCATATTCATCTTCCAATTAAAAAGCAAGAAAAAATAATTACAAGCTTTGTACAAAATAAAAACAAAGAAATAATAGAAACTTTGGTTTTTAGCTCAAAAAACAAAAATAAATTAGGTAAATAATTTTTGGCTCAAAAATATTTGTCGAATAAATTTTTTTAACAAAAATCCTTAGCGTAACATTTTTTTATAGTAATTAATTAAGTACACATTTTAATGACTTCTACTTTAAAACTAATAAAAGGTAACTAAATTTAAGAATACCGTGCTAAAATGTCCTAAAAAATTTTGTGTGCACAATAATAGGAACTTTTAACAAATTTTTAATGTAAAAATTTACAGTTTAAAATCCTTAAAAACTAAAAAAAAACCTTATTTACACCAGAACACTCTTATAAATAATTAAATTTTTACAAAAAGAAGGTATTTAAGTACATAACACAGGTTTTAAAATTTTTACAGAATTAAAGAAATTAAGTACAAATAAAGTACGTAACACAGGTTGAGCAGTATATTACTTCTTTAATACAACATACTAAAATATTACAAAAGATCTTAATCAAGTACCTACTTCTTAAGTAGATACCTCAATCGGGTGATCGCTAGGATTAATAAAAGTTTCATTTTTAGAATCTTTTCTGGAAAAATCTTCAGGTGAATTTCGAAAGGTTTCCTCGTCTGAGTCCTTTCCAACCACGTCAATATCATGGTTGTAAGTAGGGGAATATATTCTTGTAGGGTTATAATAATCTTGTGCGTTAGTTGTTGTGACTTTGCCTACAAAGTTTCTAATTTCATCCAACCGAATGTAGACCTCTTCCTTTTCATTTTCATTGCTAGATCCTGGAGAATCTGCCATAGCAGTAACACCATTACCGTCATCGGTATCGTGCTTCTTAAGATGCCTATCTAAATTAGTTTGTTGTCCAAAACATCTATCGCAGAGATGACATCTAAAAGGTTTTTCTTTGTTGTGAATATTTCTCACGTGTCTCTGCAAATTACTAGATATACTAAAGCTTCTCTCACAATATCTGCATTTGTATGGTTGCTCTCCTGTGTGGGTTCTCAAATGCCTAGTCAAATTTGCTGATCTCGGGAATACCTTACCACAAAATTTACAAGAATAACGATCTTTTACTTTGGCAGGATTTGGTGGATGAGGGTGTAGCATCTCATAAGGTTTCACGGGATTAAATTCTCTCATCATAGGTCTAATCAAACCTAGTCTCTGATCTAACGGATTGTTAAAAAATGGAAATCTATGAGGGTGAAACAAATTTAATCTATCGCTTGAAGGTTGAAAAGCAGATTGAAAATTTCTATTGTACATATCAAGCATTAAATTTGGATAAGTTGGCCGAGGATAAGCCATTTGCGGAGGCGTTTCTGGAATTGCTTTAAGCATGTCAGAACTAAAACTTTCTCTTTGACCTTCTGCTATTTCTTTGTTTTCCGCTTTAATAGGCGAAGAAGCCACTGGCAGTGGAGAAACTTTTGGGGAAAGAGAATGATTACTCTTTTTTTCATCCTCTAAAACAGATTTTTCTTTCGTCACTGCAGATTCAAGTTTGACTGGAGTTAAATTGGAGTTTGCATTCCAACCTGATAAATCTAATGGTTGCTCACTTTCCTGGTCTCCTTCGCTAGTCGCAACAGAACTAGGTCTGGAAATACTTAGATCTTTTGGGGATTCAGTGTTGGAAACATTGGTAGATTCCAGTTTAATTTTACGACTATTTAAACTTTCTTCTTCTCTTTTAATAAGGGGTTGAGTAAAGTGTTGGTTGACTCTTCTCTCACGCGACACATCCGGTGACTCCATTTTAATTTTAAGTGGATTAAAGGTATGTGGTTTTGCAGGAGAAGGGGTTAAATCTGCTTCCTCTGCAGCTGGTGGTGACACCTTTTCCACGACATTACGAATTCGAGGGGGAGTGAAACTGTCATTGTTTTCAGGACTTTCCGTTCTTCGTCGTTTTGGGGCAGATGCTGCACTAAGCTCTTGCATTAGAGCAAGATTATTAAAAAACAAAGGCGGTGTTGGATTGGGTGGAGGAAGTAAGTGATAACCTCCAAATTGTGTACCAAACGGAAAAGTCATTGGAGGCCGATAAAAAGGATTAAAGTTGCTAGCCATTCCTGGTAAACCTGGCGGTGAGGTTAATGGTTGGTTGTGGGAATCGCAGTATCTTTTGTGTTTCGCCAGAGAGGTGGTCGTGGAGAACGACTGGTGGCACTTTGTACACTTGATTTTGAGCTGACAGTCAGAGTGCATCCGTTTGTGCCGACAGAGGTTGGAGAATTGAGTGTAGGCCTGCAATTAAAAGAAAAAATTGTTTCAATAAAGAATGAAAAACTAAACAGGTTGTATTTCTTTTATTTTAATTTTTTGCAGTCTTAGGCTATATATGCAAAATTGTAAAAAAATAATACAAACAAAATTTTAGGAGGGTATAAAAGTTTCTAAATTTCTAAATTTCCTCAAAATTATAAAATTGTTATTTTTCAAAATCCTCAAAAAAAAATCTCAAAATTTTCAAAAATTCTCAATATTTCCATATTTTCAAAAATTAAAAAAATCTCTTATTACCAATTTTCAAGATTTTTTAGCATTTTTAAAAATTTCCAAAAAATCTAAGAATTTCCAAACTTCTAAAATTGTTGACATTTAACTTATTTAAAAATTTTAAAATTCTAAAAATTTTTCAAAAATTCTAAACTATTTTCAAATTTCAAAATTTTACGAAATTAAATTAAACTTGTTAACATACCTTTAAACATACTTCACACTGAAACGGTTTAATGGAGGAATGAATGTGGGTGTGTTGTTTTAGTCCAGAACTAGTTGAAAAAGTTTTTCCACACTCTGAACAAGCGTGGGATCGAGCTCCCACGTGGGATATCCTGATGTGGCGCTGGAGATTACTTGGATCGGTGAAAAACTAAAATTGTTAAAAATATTTTACTATTACATATTTTTTTAAATTATTTGTTTTTGGACAGATTTTTGAGACTTTTTGTCTTGCTGTAGTTGATCATCAATTTCAATACGCAGTGTTTCTTTTTTATGCTCTTCTTTTGTTAAACCTCTATTTACTATTTTGTTTCGTTGTTTCTTTTTTTGTTTCTTTAACAATTATTTGGCCTTACCTTTGGGCAATTCTCGCAGTGATACTTTTTGGTCTCTCCATGAACAACTGCCTTGTGTCTAATGAGACAGGGACGGTACGAGTACGCTCGAGGACAGAGGTCACACCGGTGCTCGTTGAGGCGGTACCGATCTCCGTGCTTGATGAGTAGATGTTCGTCTAATCTAAAAAATAAAAATATTTTCAATTAAAATAAAAAAAGTGTGAAATAATGCGAATACAACTTAATGATACCATTACAAAGACTAAAAATATATATAGCAAAGCAGCAACATCAATCAAACTCCGCGAAGGACAAGCCAATGCTCGTAAGGAGAGGTGTCAGGGTAACACTATATTACCTAAACTATTTAACCAAACCCTAAAAGTAAAGGGACAATACTTGAACCATCTAAGATATGCTGATAATATCGTCCTAATAACAGATAAGAAAGAAGAACTAATTAAAATGCTGGAAGAATTGGATATAGCAGTTAAAAATATAGGCTTGTGTATGAACTACACTAAGACTAAAATCATAACAAACACAGATGAAGATATCACGATCAGAATAAACCAGGAAAAACTAGAACTAGTAGAGGAATATATATATATATATATATATATATATATATATATATATATATATCTGATATAAATTGTTATTAAACTAAAAAAATGAAACCAAACAGCGGAAATCAAGAGATGAGTGAGATTGGCCTAGACAGCATTTGGCAAATTAAGCTACATATTAAAAAACAAAAAACATCCTCAGCACCTCAAAACGAAAGTGTATAACCAATGTATCCTTCCTGTAGTCAATTATGGATCCCAGACCTAGACACTTACAAAATCAAACCTGGATAAGGTAACAAAAGCCCAAAGATCAACGGAAAGACAAATGTTATATTATGTAATAACAGATAGGAAAAGAAATAAAACAAAAGTAAACAATTTCAGAGGACTGGTAGCAAAATTTAAATTTAAATTTGCCGGTCATAATATCAGACAGAAAGACCATCGATGGAACAAATGTATTGTAAACTGGAGACTTTGGGAAAATAAAAGAAGTGGGGAAAGACTCCAAATGAGATGCACGGACGATTTGAAGAAACATGCGAAACTAGATATGAATACAGCGACAGACAGAAAAAAGAGTGGAAGATATTGTTAGAGACCTATGTCTCAAGATAGATCGAAGAAGGCTTACTAGATAGATAGATTATATACGACTGGAAGTTGGCAAAATAAAACTTAATAAAAGAAAAATCCATGAAATAAGGATTTTTATTTTCTTGAAAAATTTAAAATTATTAAGTTTGAAAATCCTCTGGTGAACTTAACTTTTAAAAACCTTTTATTTACTTAGTATCGAAAAACAACTCAACACCAACTAAGTTGTATGTATCGTGTATAGAGATGGCTAATGTGTAGTATTGGAAAGGCAATTAAATTGAGGACTACACACCACCGACACAAAATGGATTTAAATTGTGAGAAATCTTCCAGGTGGCGTCGTCGCTTTCGAAAATAATGACAGGACGATAGCATATTCAATTGTTTCTCGTGTGTGAATCAGTGAATATTTTATTATTAATTGGCCCGCACTTAAGGCAGGGGCGGATCTAGGAACTTTATTTGGGGGGGGGGGGGAAATATCATAATGAATATTACACAAAACTGTTTTGCATAGTGACCAGAAGGTGTATTCTATGTAAAAAGATTTAATATAGTTTGAGATATATGGGGTAGGAAATTTTCCCTTTTTCCCTTTTCTTAGATCCGCGCCTGTTTAAGGGCTTCCTCCACGAACATTATTTTGAATATTAAAACAGGATACAGGAAATTTTATAGGCGGCAATGCCTTAGTAGGTTTGCATTGTTTTCATGTTCGATGGTTTTTACCTTCCTAAGCTGCCCAGTAATGGTGGGTATTGTTTTAGACAAAAAAAATTTTGTGAGCCGAAAATGTTTTTTGAGTGCACTTTGCCCTATCTAACGCGACAGCTCCTAAACCGCTAAACCGTTTTTTATTAATTTAGTAAAGTAGCGAATAATACCGTAAAGAGCTGATTAGATTTTGGTCAAAATCCAGTATTGCTATTGAAAGTTTTTTGAAGATTAAAATTAAAAAATATGCCAACTTCTTAACGGAGCATTGCTTTAATATTCGGTTTTTAAAATATAGTAGAACAGGTTTTTATCAATAATTATTGTTATTACTAAAAACTTCCTCGGAGCCTCCGTTTTTAAAATATTTAGAAAAAAACTATCATAACAAAAACCCAAGTAAATAATTGAGATAAAAGTAAAGGCAAGTTCTTTGCTATTACAGCCAAACTTTTTTATGTTCAATTTAGCACTGTGTAATTTGCAGCCGTAATAGCCAAGTTTAGAAAAACATTTCCAAACTAGTAAGAACCTTTCTTTTTGAAATTTGTATTGGAGAACTTGGCTTTACTTTTATCTCAATTCTTTTTTTGGAATACCATTTTTGCGTACTTGGCTTTTTTTTACATAAAATCTTTTTGATATGATTTCACTTCTTGTTTAAAGGAATTGGACAATATTTAATTTTTAAAGTTGTAAAATATTGCTTAATATGGTTCAAAACTTTTGAGGTTTTTTAATTTTTTGCCATGGTTTTATCATATAGTTCCTATCAGCCTTCCAAAGCTCAGCTCTCTAGCGTTTCTGGAAGTGGACAATGTCACTTTTACATATTTTACATGTATAGGGGAAGTAAATTAAAATGTTGGTGATTTAAAATGTTTAGTTTTATTATAGTGCCTTTCAATCTTAAAAACCTCAGCTCCCTAGGGCTTCTGGAAGTGGGCAGTATTAATTTACATAACTTTACATTTACAGGGGAGGGAAGTAAATTAGAATTTAAGGGTGTTTTAATTTTTTTTCTATCGACCTTCCAAAGCTAAGCTCTTTAGCTGTTCTGGAAGTGTGTAATGTTATTTTTACATTACTTTACATTTATAGGGGAGGGAAGTAAATTATAATTTTAGCGTTTTTTAATTTTTCTCTAGTTTTATCATAGTTCCTAGCAGCCTGCGAAAGCTCAGCTCTCTAGCGTTTCTGGAAGTGGGCAATGTCACTTTTACATAACTTTACATGTATAGGGGATGGGAGTAGATTAGAATTTTGCGGAGTTATTTTTTCCCGGAGTTTGGTCATAATTTCTATCAGTGTGCCAAATTTCAGCTTTGTAGCATGTCTGGAAGTATAGTAGAATTTTATATATTTATTTCGTAACTTCCTTACTACTTTTTGGAAATCCATGAAACTTGGAGGGGTAGTTAACTCTTTGAAGTTCTACGACTTTGCAAAGTTTGAGGTTCGTAGCTCATTCCGAAGTAGAGTTTAAGATAGGTCAAATATCGGCTGAAATGTTTCAAGAAAAGATGGTACAATAGTTGTGCGAACCTGGCGAGGCACTGCCATGCTGTGCCCTCAGATTCAAGGCTGATATAGCGTGGAGTTCACTTAGAGTGTGTTAGTGGGCTAGAAAGGTTTCAGATCCGTCATGGATCCATTTACTTTAAAATTTTGGTAGGTTAGTAGGTATACTATATAGATCATAAAATGATTTATAAAGGATATCCATTTATTGAATTATTAAAACGTTTTTTCAACCCTCTTTTTTTATCAGGCCAATCTTGCCCGCCTAACGCAAATACTCGAAACCGTAGATAAAAACAAATATTAAACGAGTGTTAAATAGTTAATGATACATGGATACAACAAAACCATCACGCCATAACATAAAAATACCCTAAAGTAGTAGTAGTCAAAAATATATCATATAAAAACTCTAAAACTGTATAAAAATCTGATCCTTAATTTACTATCAAAAAATGTGTCCCAGATTTTTAGAATTACCAAAAAAATCCAAATCAATGTAAGGCGTCGGTACTCAGAGACTCAGAGAAGTACAAATATGAATACAGGGTGTCCAAAATGTAGTTCATATCGCACACCCGCTGAAAAAGAGTCACAACTCAAAAATCGCCCTTATTGAGATAAACCTCTCGCCATCATCGAAATAACTTGTCCTTTCTTCCATAAAAGCGTCACATTTATGTTTCGACAATTCACCGCGAAATGGCGATGTGACTCTTTGATTTTGTGCAGTTTAGCTGAGGATGCGTACCTTTACAGTGCCACTTTTGACTTTATAACAGCGTGAACGTGGAGTTTCATCCTGAGAAGAGTCACATTTTGAGTTGTGAAGGTTTTCTTGTGAACTATTAGTTAAATCTGGCCCACATAACAAGTGAAATACTGTTCTTTTTTGTGTTGTGACTGTTTTTTCGAGTTGTTCAGTGTACTTAGAACTAAGGAGAATAAGAACAAAATCTTTTGAATTTATTAGAGAATTTCCAGTTGTTATTCAGCATTTTATAACTCGTTGTAAAAATAAATACAAAGTTTATTCTTTATTTGTTTTCTTTTTTTATATTATTTACCATCCTGCGTGATATCCTGATTTACAACGTCATGATGCCTTGTTCTAAAAAAGTTTCATAATATCGGGTTTTTGCAATTGTTTTAACTAAAAACGACAAAAATCATTTTTTCTATAAGCGTGCGGAAAAGTCCACTTTTCCGCACGCATTTTAGTGTGGAAAGTGCCACTTTTCCGCACTAGTGCGGAAAAATATTTTTTCCGCACTAGTGCGGAAAAGTAAATTTGTTACGATTTTGAGGTGTTCTATAACATTTAGACCGTTCAAAATACATTTGTATCTTTCCTACCACACGAAATATCCTAAAAAATATTCAAATTGACTAAAATTCTGCTATATTTTCAATATTTTCGATAAAATAAAGTTTTCAGTAAAATAGGTTCAAATTATAAGTTTTTAACCTCCCCGGTATAAATATCGTCATTGTCAATGTCAAACAACAATGAACACTAGTGGTTTTAGATTTGGCATCTTAAATCACCATAGCAACAAAGTACAAACAAACTGTCAAAACTAAGCCAATTTTGCAGATACAAGCGTCTTTTGAATTTTTCAAACAAAAAAACAGATTTTCAATGGATTCTTCGGACGAAGATCTACCCCAGTCAGTTCTGGAAGCCGCTAGAATCGCTAATTTGGACCTGCTTCCTTCAAAATCTCGTCACAGGTATGAGAAGGAATATAGTTTGTTTGAGAGATGGTGCCACGCTAAAGGCATCAAATCCCTTCAAGAAGCTGTTTTTTTGGCATATTTCTCCGAAATTTCCGCTATCGCGTCGTTTGGCCATCTGCAATCGCGTGCGGAAAAGAGGCACTTTCCGCACTAGTTAGGTAAACTACTATTTTCTGAGAAACGTACTGCACCAATTACATTGAGTTAATAGGTTCCTGTTGATATAAAATAACATGTTAACTCGTTATTTGTCATGTAAGTGAAAAATGAATCTCTCTAATGAACTAAATCCTTTAACAGCGATTTTCTCAAAACAATGTTTTTTGAGTTGTGACTATTTTTTAGCGGGGGTGCGATATGGTCCAGATAGTGTGAACGCTGTTTTTTCTCTATCTGTGATAATATGTGAAAGATTTTTTATTTTTTTATTTTTACTAGCTA
The DNA here is from genome assembly GCA_963576565.1 of Aspidapion aeneum. NCBI lineage: Eukaryota > Metazoa > Arthropoda > Insecta > Coleoptera > Brentidae > Aspidapion > Aspidapion aeneum. Next base: position 10,164,401 of record OY755044.1, on the reverse strand, counting down.
AGCACTTATCATTGATTTTTATCCATCATATAACTTTAGTATAAAGACTCCTTTCACACCTCCTGTGGAGTACACTCGTCTATACCACCCCATAAAAGCTGAAAGTAATGGAATTCGCAAGTGAAATCCCGAATATGCCCATAAAAACCATTATAAAACAAAAGTCATCCAATCTTCTTTAATAGCGTTAATCGAAAGCACTTTTGGACATTTATGTTTCGATGGTTCTCATGAAGTTGGTGAAATTGTCTTTAGATTTTATTATCTAGTGCAAATTGATTTTCAGTTCGAACTGTGGGTTAACACGCAAAGAAAAGTCCTTAAATATTATAGGCACGTAGTATTATAGGTAGTTTTTTGGTAAAATAATAATAATAATAAATTGAAAAGTGAATTTAGTAACTGACGTAATGGAGCAACAAAAAACGAAACTGATTACATACTGACTACTGAAAAAAACATCGATAAAAATGTAACAGTCCTAAACAGCTTTACCGCAGACAGTGATCACAGGATGGTCAGAACAAAAACCTGCATTGATAGCAATTTCGAAATGAAAAGAAAAGTTAATGATAACAATGAGCAACTTGACATGAATAAACTTACACAAAATAAAGCTTTATACAAAGAAATGTTAAACGAACAGCTAACCAAAAACTGTGAAATAAATGATACGCTGACAAGAGATATGACCCAGGTAGAAAAAGATGTCACACAAAAAGGTAGGAGAGATAAAGAAACTGATGGCAAAAAAGGCGGTTCACCTGGAAAAAGAAGGAAGAAGGACATCGATAGGATACACAGAAATAACTAAAACTATAATAAAAATGATAAAAGAAAATAAAAGAAAAAGCTAAGAAATAAGAGCTGGAAAATAACAGAAATATAAAATGATTAAAACCGACTCTAGGTAGATTTGATTAATAAATATAAAGGATATGAAAGGCATAGAAACTAAAGTTAAAGAGTATAATATTAATATCACACAGCTATTCTATTCACAAATTATACCAAACAAAAAGGGAACCATCGCGAGAAAACATAAAGAAACTTCAAATACAAATAAAGAACATAAACTCAGAACTACATATTATATACATATTAAAAAATGAAAAATATCCTCAGTACCTCAACACGAAATTGTATAACCAATGTATCCCACCTGTACTCACATATGGATCCCAGAACTGGACACTTACAAAATCAAGCATGGATATAGTAACAAAAGCCCAAAGATCAATGGAAAGACAAATGTAACATGTAAAGCTACCAGATAGTAAAAGGAATGCATGGATAAGAAATAAAACAAAATGTATGGGATGTCGGAGGAGAGGTAGCAAAATTAAAATGGAAATTTGCCGGACAGAGAAGAGTCGAAGATATTGGAGGAGGGCTATGTCCAAAGATGGATCGAAGAAGGCTAAATTAATAAAATAGATAGATGGATAACTAGTTTCACCAAAACCAAAACTTATACTTATATTACAGTATACTTATTCGTTATTGTGTATAAAATTTGTAATAATAATAATTAAAAACATTTAAAAATTCAAAGAAAAAAATAAAAAATGAAAAAGAAGGAACCAAGAAAGAACAAACACCGACGAATAATAATAAACAGGTAAGATTAATTATATAAAAACTTACTTTTCATAATCACTAAAGGGCTGGTCACATTCGCAACATCTAACTTGGCTCTCGTCTTCCTCTTCTTCTTCACGTTCGTCTAGTGTACCACTGTGTTGAGATGCTGAAAACGAAAATTTATAATTTAAAAAAGTTTAATATAAAAGAGTTAAAAATAATTTTAAAAAATAACAATCTAAAATTGTTAAAAATTAATTGGCGAGTTTGTATGTTTCTACGTGGCATTTCGAAAAATTGTATATTGTATAAAGTCAAAAGAAGATTTTAACCTTTGACCAAATTTTTTTCTTCGAGATACACAGGGAGGAATTTTAGCTCACACTACTACTATATAAGTAGTGTGAGCTATGGTGATCCTAATTTTTTCGAGAAAAAAAAAGTTGCTCCGATTTCAAAATTTTTTATATATCTTTGCGTTTCAGATGATTTTGAAACTTTTTTGTTTTGCTGTCTGTCTGTCTGTCTGTCTGTCTGTCTGTCTGTCTGTCTGTATGTCTGTCTGTCTGTCTGTATGTCTGTAACGACCAACCCGCATAACTCAAAAACCGCTTGTCCGATTTTAATGAAATTTGGTACCTAAGTTGGGTCTTGGGCCGTGATGGTCCCATTTAAAAATTAACAAAATCCACCGAACGCAAGCCAAATAAAATGGTGGGGGTAGATTCCAAAAATTAGAGTTTATGTGAAAATATGGCGTGTGTGATATCAAACGAAAGGTAATTAAGTCTGGAGTTAAACAAAATGAATTTTAGTTTATTTTAAAAAAAGGGTGGGGGTAGATGTCAAAAATTAGAGTTTAAGTGAAAATATGGCGTGTGTGATATCAAACGAAAGGTAATTGAGTCTGGAGTTAAACAAAATACATTTTAGTTTTTTTAAAGGGTGGGGGTACATTTAAAAAATTTGAGTTTAAGTCAAAACATGGCTTGTGTGGTATCAAACGAAAGGTTCATTTCATTTTCATCAATTGAGTCTGGAGTTGAATAAAATATATTTCAGTTTTTGATTATATTAGCTCACACTATAACTATAGTACCTAGTGTGAGCTTAGGTGCCCATAGATTGGCAGAGTGTCTTTAGTAGCACTTCAACTCTTTTTTAAAAATTCAAAATGGAAAGAGAGAAAAAAAAATTCAAAAATCAAAAAATCAATGCAACAGTTTTTAACGTTAAAAATTGAAGCATTCCAAATGGTTACTAAAACAAGAAAATATAATATTTTTATAGAGATTCCAGAGGCAAGAAATTGAAAAAAGGACCAAAATATCACTTTACATATTATATTGTCATGGGCGCACCCAGGGGAGGGGCCTCGCCCCCCCCCCCCCCAAATAAATAAAAGGATAAATAGCATAAAATACGATATTATCAGGCCTCGCCCCCCAACCCAAAGGCGTCGCATCCCCCCAAGACATATTTATGGGTGCGCCACTGATATTGTTATCAAAACACATTGTTGCACTGAAAATACGTTAAAGAGGATAAAATAATAAATTTAAAAAAATATATTTTAATATTATAGGTTTCACAGCTGCACAAAAAAAGTAGAAAAATCAAAATCTAGCAGAAACAAATGACCATTCAATAAACCAACTGTATTAGTTTTTTGTATAATGATAATTATTTTATAAAAAATATACCTGTTTTTCAGAATACACACTTAACACAAATAAATTTTAAAAAATCCAAAAAACAAATCAAAATTCAACCGAGTAAACAGGTGACCACTAAGCAAACTAACTGTAACCATATAACCACCCCCTTCATTAGTTTTTTCCAGCAAGAGTCAAATACCAGAACAAACCCCTAAAAACAACTAAACAACAATCAAATAAATATGCGACCCTACACCTTACACACAAAATACACACATGCACATATGGGATTTTGTTTTCACCCCCACCCCTAGAACAGCTAAATGTTAATTCGTGAAACGGTCATTTGAGTTTTATTTTGTGCTTGTACTCTATCTGTTTTGAGCTTTCACCCCCTCTGATGGATTAGACGGTCACGAAATGCCATATGAATTAACAGAATTTTTCTTTGCTTTATTCTTTTTGATAGTATAAAGTACTGTGAGAGACAAGAACCTGATCCTTAGTTGTATTATTAAAGGTCAGCTGGCTTAGTTGACCAAGAAACTTTAACATGGCGTCATAGTAAGAGCATATTATTTTAAAAGGCTTTCCGTTTTCGGTCTAGAAGCAAATCATATTACTTTTTGGCAACAGACCATTTCCCCCTAATTTGACCCCGCTGAATCCGAATATCACTGTTGCCAACTCGAAAAATCGACAGGGACGGAGAAAATTCCCCCCAAACCCCCAAAAACCTGTTTTTTTCAGTTTTATGCAATTTTCTCGAAAACTAACCTTTTTATCAAAAATTGCAAAGAACAGTTTTTTGTGGAAAATAAAATTCCCTTTGCAACTATGTATTGGTCAATAAGGTTAGGAAAAGCAAGTAGCTCTTCAGTGGCGTACGTAAATTGGGATTATTTGGAAAAAAACAAGTTTATTATAGGTTTTTCAAAATTTTCTCAAAAACTACACCTTTTAGGAAAAAATATGTAGTATACTTTATTGTAGAACATAACATTTTCTTTTAAAAACTTTATTAAAATGTTGGGTTGTTGCCATATTTAAGGCTTTAGGGGCGTACTTATATAGACTTATTTTCAAAAATAGCTGAAATAATCAGATTCTCTTGCATATTTAAATATCTTTTTTAACTAAGATTTTCAGAAAACAATGTGCCTTTATTCTATATTGAGGATAAGGCAATTTTTTTTTAAATGATATATTACAAAGTGAGGTTAATGTTATGATAAATACTTCAAAAAGGTTCGTAATTTATACCTACTAAAATAAAATGTTTCCAAATTAAAATAAACTGTTTTTTGATTAGATTAGATATTTTGATTTATCTAAATAAGTTCTTTAAAGCAGAAAAACACCAGTGGTTATAAGGGGAGGCAGCATAGGGGCCATGGCCCCCCCTAAGCAATATTTTTGTGCAGAAAGTAACAGTAGTAACTTTGACACAGGTGTTTTTGGTTATTTTTTTAAGTATACGGAACTAAAAATAAAGTGGTGAATCTTATGCAACGGTTTGGGGGGGGGGGGCATAATCATAATTAGGTACTCATACTTTCGACCTTTTGAACTTTTGAACTTTCGACCTTTTGTTTTTTGATCTTTTGTACTTTCGACCTTTTGTACTTTCGACCTTTTGTATTTTCGACCTTTTGTACTTTCTACCTTATTTTTTCGACCTTTTGAACTTTCGACCTTTTGTACATTCCACCTTTTATCCGCCGCTCTTTATTATTCACCGAAAAGCTAATAAGACACAAAATTAATTAGTTTGGATTGATCTTAAATAATTTTTTTAAATTAAGAACACCACTGGAGCGGTAAATATAAAATAACTTCCACTTTGTTATACATCGTTTAAAAGGAAATTTTATTAGCTATGACAAAGTATAGAATACATTTTTTGATAAAGTGCTTCGTTTTTAATAAAATTAAATAAAACGTATGAAAAGCATGTTTTTTTTAATGATTTGTTGAAATCACCCCCATTGACGGACGTCGCTGGAGAATTTGCTATAAGTCAGACCCCACCAAGTTTTACATTTCTAAAAAGGGAATTTCCCTGTCTACAAAAAAGTGTAGAGCAAGATTTTTCATGTTACGCTTAGTTTTTGCGAAAATTAGATAAAACATGTAACAAAAATGGTTTATTTTCTGTTTTTTCCAAATTAATTTAATTTACGGATCTCCCTGAAGTTTTATTTATAAAACCGATTTAATCATGTTATACGTCATTTTGAAGGAAATTTTATTGAGTATACCAAAATGTAATACATGGTTTTCTGTAGATATTAGTTTTTAAAAAAATTAAATAAATCTTGGAAAAAACATAGGTATTTTTTCAACTTTTTTTAATTACTTTAATTAACGGACGCCGCTCGAGAGCTTGTTATTAGTCTAACTTTATTAAATTATACTATGTTGAAAATGGAATTTTATTGTATACAATAAACTATATTATACATTTTTCTCTTAGAAGCTTAGTTTTTAAGAAAATTTGAAAAAACCTTAAACTTTCAGATTTTGGGGGGTCTGGGGGGGTTTTTGGAGGTTTTTGCAGCCATTTAAAAAAAATAATATGTTATTATTTTTGAATTATACAAATATATATCTTGAATGTACACCTGTGACAATTTGGGCTTTTCAGCGGCAATTTAAAATTCCGCCGCCATTTTGGCCGCCATCTTAAATATCTCAGCCCCTGTCAATATTTCGAGTTGGCAACAGGGATATTCGGATTCAGTGGGGTCAAAATAGGGGGAATTGCCCATTTGCCAAAAAGTAATATAAAATGCTTCTAGAAAGTGGATTTTCCCGAATCTTGCCTGAACTATATAAGTATTAACAGAATTTTTTTTTGCTTTATTCTTTTTGATAGTATAAAGTACTGTGAGAGACAAGAACCTGAACCTTAGTTGTATTATTAAAGGTCTGCTGGCTGAGTTTACCATAAAACTTTAACATAACCAAAACCCCCAAATTTTTCTTTTAGTATTTTATTCAGGGGAATATGTAGGGTAGGGGAGACCGGGGCTAGTTGGCGCAGTTTTTGGTTTTTTAATTTGTATGTCTTTGTGGTTTATTATGCAAAATAAAAAGGTAGTGCAGCATCTAGACGTTTATCTCAGCTATTTATGCGCCATGTATAATTTTTCTTTAGCTCTTATAGTTTAAAAGAAAATCAAGAAAAATCATGTTTATGCAAAATGCACCAACTTGCCCCGCTCAGGGGCAAGTTGGCGTATGGCCCGGGTAAGTTGACGCTTTGGTTCTGGGTTGCGGACTAAATTTATTAAATAACAAAAAAAAATCACTTAAATTATGTTAATAAACATAAGCTAAGCTTTAATTTAAATGTAGTACTTTTTTTTAAAACAAAAATTAAAACATAAACTAATTCAAAAAATAATATAATCTGTTTACTCGCTTAAGCAATTAATGCACAAAAAAATTGCTGAAGTTTCACCAGCACATTCCTCATAAGCCCCGCCATAGCACCAGTTGCATTTAATCCATTTTTCCCTAAAGGCACTATTCTTATATGTATCAGTGCAATACAGACAAAATCATCATCATCGCTGCTTAAGGGGTCATTATTTTTAATTTTTTTATTTTTTATTTGCCGGTACCTATTTTCCTCCTTTTCGCTTATTTCAGAAGCTTTTTTAAGTTCTACCTTCTTTTTTTTTGGAGTTTGCTCTTCGCGAAGAGCTTCTTTAATGGGCATATCGGTTAATATAGCCGTAGTTCGTCTTTTTCGCCCTTTGGTAAGGGCCGTATTTGGGATGGAACTATTTCGTTTTTTTCTGAGGTTATTTCTCCCAAAATTTTACGAGACGGCCCTGGACGAATAACCTCGATTTGATTTTCGTCAACTTCTAAAGCTTGTTGTAAAAGATCAGGTTCTTGATACTCCTGTAATGCAGCTTCTGCAGCTTGGGGAACATTTTTCTCACCATTTTCTTTCACTTGATCATCACCCAAGTCAATAATATTAGGGTTAGGTCGGTCCGTAGAATATGAAGGTAAAAACTCCTCTTCGGAAAAGATATCCCGATTAAAAGGATAAATTCCTGAAACTTCAAAACCGGCAGTAATATTTATGTTTTTTCTGTACCAAAAATACTGCTTGGGGTAATTGGCGCACGCGCCAAGTTGCCCCTGAAAAACTGAGCCAACTAACCCCAATTGTATTTTTTTGTTTCTTGAATTTTTTTCTCGTACAACACTAAGATATAAACAAAAATTTTAGCTTGTTTTTGAAACTAGAAATTCCAATCTTTAAACTACTCTATCTAGTAAGTACCTACAATTATTAAATAAAAAGTTATCGCAAATATATTAAATGAATAAAAATTTACTTCCCACGTGTATGAACACATTAGAGAGCGCTCACACTTAGCGACTGCACTCTGAATACTGGAATTCTTTACAAACAGACACTAGGTCACATACGTCAAAATTGTCTATTAGCACAACGTTGCCAGACTGGTGGTTTAGTAGAAAATAGCGGTGCGCCAACTTGCCCTTGCGCCAACTAGCCCCGGTCTCCCCTACTAACTACAGCTTTACCACCGTATTTGAGCATTTCTGCCGTTACTCCGTCTTTTCCAGGTGATTCGTTATTTTTCATTTCCTTTAATGCTCTCTTTATTTCCGCTGTGCTTATTTCAGGTTGTAGCTCTGAGTTTATGTTTTTTATTTTTGTTTGGAGTTTCTTCATGGTTTCTCGTGATGGTTCCCTTTTTGTTTGGTATAATTCTATATAAAATGGTTGTGTGATATTTATAATATCCTCTTTAACGTTAGTCTCTATGCCGTTCATATCCTTTAATTTCTCTCTAGAGTCGTCCTTAGACATTTCATATTTCTGTTATTTTCTATAGCTCTCTTAACTTTTATTTTTTGGCTCTTTCGTTTATTATCTTTTATCAATTTTCTTATAGTTTTATTTTCTTCCGCGTATTGTATCGATGTTAGTCTTCCTTTTTTCTCCAAGTTCCGCCTTTTTTTCGATCGGTTTCTTTATTTCTTCTGATATACAATTTTCTCTCTTTTTATCTTTTCGCGCGATATATTTTCCTACTTTGGTCATTGCTTCTGTTAGCGAAAAAGAAATCATTTATTTCACCTATATTTTCCTTTAGCATTGCTATATATATATAGCTTTATTTTGTGTAAGTTTGAAATAGTGACCTAAAAATTGAAACTGTAGCAGAAGAAACGTACGCAAAAAGCCATTAAAACTCCATCGACATTCAAAGTGATTCAGCTTCTAGGCAATACTATGCTATTGCTAGTTGAAAAACGACCGAAGCCGTTTAAGCTAGTGAACTAAGTATTAAATATAACAAAATTTACAGTTAAAGAGGAGAACTGTTAATTGGCTATTTCATTTCTGGATCCAAATTTTTGAAATTCATTGAAATTATCATTTAAGTATTTGCGTGGTGTGACACTCACACACTCAATATTATTTTATAACTCGTAGTCAGATTTTCAGCTACGGCGACTTAATTATTTGTTTCAATTAGCGATCCTGTATGTTGACATATAAGGTTCCTAGTTTTGATCATACATATGGTCAAAAGAAAAAGTTACTATTTTCTGATTTAGTTGCCTCAAGATTCATCATTCTTCAATCCATAATTTTGAAATTATGCGATTAGTCTTGTAATAATATTTCGGGATATAAAACTTTATCATTAACAGTTATGCCCTATTTGCTTTTACTTCAGCCAAGGCAACACAAAAATACAGGCCACGACCCTGAAAAAATCAGCTGTTCTCGGGATGCTGACTTTTACATTGGGTCTTATGGGAGGTCAGATGTTTTTTTATGATATTTTCAAAATGACACTACAGATTTCCGCGAAATTTCAATGAAATATTCTCAGACACCATCCCGATATTCCACCAAACTTTTGTAAGGATGCAAGATCATTAAAAGGTTAAAATCTTCAAGATTTAGCATTCCTTATTTTGAATTTAAATTACCCGTGTGCCAATGTACCGTATGCCAACTGTTATATTTGACATGTATTTGACTTTGTCATCTGTGTTTGTCATATTCGCTTCTGCTTTAAATTTAATTTTAGTGTGAGCTAATGAAGCGGGTCTGAAAAACTATGGATTACTATACATTAAAAACAAAATGGTTCAGCAAGAATGTAGGAAAAACAATCTCAAAACCGGCTTTATTAAAAAAAAAAATATATTCATGAACCGTCATTCTAACTTCAATATTTTAAAGACAATCAGCTGTGTCGTGACGTGACCATCAAAAAAAAATCAGCCCCCGATATGACGTCAACAAAGTGCAGGATCGTGGCCCTTCCGTTTTGATAGCCCTTCTTCTATCTATCTATAGCTTCATCTTCAGTTAATACTCCTTTTTTGCTGATATCTGATTAAACTCCGTAGTTACTAAAATATTTGTTGCATATTTTTATTAAATAAAAGAAAATACGTAACTCAATTTTAATTTTTTTAAAATTTTTAATGTCTCGGGGTGTCGTTGACAGACCCAACCCATCAGCTGCTCGTAGCCGCGTGCCCTGATAGACTCTATTTATGCTCCAGATAGATCTCAATTTTTTATTGTGCCCCCATGATTAATCGGATTTAGCTTTCTGGCTTTTGTCGCGTCACATTCACGGCGGGGGATTGTAAAAACAACCCCGCAACATGACCTCTTAATGTTAGAAAACCTACACTCCGTCAACCCCTTTTTTTAGACGACCATCAAGCTATGATGTTGCATACGTGACAGAATAGAAAATTCTATTCACTTGATTTCGGCAAAGTATACAAAAAATAAATAGAGCAGCACAAGCTATATCCATATGCAAAATAGAGTTACCAGCAACACGACAACTTGTTTTTAGGAAGTTTTTCAGGAACACTGCATTTTAAATAAATAATACATAACAAAAACATTTAATGTAAAAAAAGCCAAGTACGCGAAAATTGTATTCCGTAAAAAGAATTGAAAAAAAGTAAAGTCAGGTTATCTAATATAAATTTTAAAATGAAAGGTTCTTACAAGTTTGGAAATATTTCTTTAAACTTTGCTATTACAGACAAACTTCTTTATGTTCAATTTGGCACAGTAGCCTAAGAGTTATTTGCGGCCGTCATAGCCAAGTTTAGAAAAACATTTCCAAACTAGTAAGTACCTTTCATTTTGAAATTTGTATTAGAGAAGTTGGCTTTACTTTTATCCCAATTCTTTTTACGGACTACCATTATCGCTTTTTTTACATGAAATGTTTTCGTTATGATTTCACCCCTTTCTGAAAGGATTTAGATAATAGATAGTTTAAGTTGTGCTACGTATTTTTACGTAATCATGAGATTTGACAGTTACGCAAGCGCACTTCGTCACACCGTCGTCAAGGTCACGTTAGGAGCTTACGTATTAACGTTAGCTTACGGCAGTCTGCGGGCACCTTAACGTTACCAAAGAATAGGATTGGTTGATTGACCGATCAAAAAATGAGGCCTAGACGATAATTTCCGCTTCCAGTACAAACGATTCTTTGCAAATATATTCCTACTGTAGTTGAAAAGACAAAAACAAAATTGTAACATCAAAAAAACACAGTGCCGAATTCCATATTCTCTGCTATTAGTAGACTTGTTATGGTAACGTAAAAACATTCAACTTAAACTCAAATTTGGAACAAAACGTAGAGCGCTTAACGTGCAGTTTTACGTAAAAATACGTAGCACAACTTAAACTATCTAATATTTAAGTTTTAACGTAGTAAAATATGCGGAATATTGAACTTTTGCAATGCCTTATTAAAAATTTTAAAGTTTTTTATAGTTTCCTATAGTTTTATCATAGTTTCTATCAGTCTTTTAAAGCTCAGCTCTCTAGCATTTCTGGAAGTGGGCAATGTTCCTTTTACATAATTTTACGTGTATAGGGGAGGGGAGTAAATAAGAATTTTGAGGTTTCTTGATTTTTCATAATTGGTCAAAATTTCTATCAGTTTGCCAAATTTCAGCTTGGTAGCATGTACAGTAGAATTTTGATGATCTATATATGAGTGAGTGAGTGAGTGGCAATTTCAACGGTTTTTGAAATTTAAAAAACTTTTTTTACTACTTTGTGGAAGTCCATGAAGTTTGAAAGAGTTGTTACTTTTATAAAGATCTACGACTGTGCCAAGTTTGAGTTTCGTAGCTTATTCCGAAGTAAAGTTTTAGATGAGTCAAATATGGGTTGAAATGTTTCAAGAAAAGACGGTACAGCAGTTTACGCCGCGAACTTGGCCGGGCACTGCCGTGCCCTCAGATTTGACTTAACCCTGAATCACTAAAATCAAATTTATTTTAGCATTGTCTCGATCCTGAAAAGCTGCCAAAAAACAAGTAGCTGTGTTGCCATAATTCTTAATTACACTACTAAGTCTAGCATGGCATTACTAATTTTTGATTAAGAATCAGTAACGTAGCGCCAGCGATCCAAAGGGGGGGGTGCATAAATTTAGATATCAAAAATTTTATACAAAGTTTATTAACAATCCAACCAATTATTCGCCTCATGGCACTCGTAAATCCCCCCAGGGCTACGCCTCTGTTAAGGATATCCCTAATATCAAATGAACATAAAAAAATATGTAAAAATTGTAAAAATCCCTTTCTGCTATAATAAAAATAAAAAAACTAAAATCTTATATGTAATTTTGCTGGCAATACAAGGATTAGGGATTCCTTTTAAATGTGCTAGTTTTTTTTTACTTCAATGCAAAGTTGACGTACTTCTCGTATTTAAATCAAATTTCATTTACACCCCTTTTTATTCTATAGAAATCAGTAATGGGTTTAATACAAATGTGTTTGTAGGGCGTGTGTGTAAAATCGTGTCATTTTTATGGGTTAGAGAGAAACACAATAGAGACGACTTTTTTTCTATTTAGCCGTGTTAAATGTCTCTATTCTGTTGTGTTTGCTTTTTTAGAGAATAATTTGTTAAAACATTTTATTTAGAGGGTTGATTTACATACCGAGCTGTGCTCTATCCTAAGCCCGCAGGTTTTTTGTGTTAATTTGGAGTTTTTGCCTTAGACCAAAGGCTAAACATAAATAAATAAATATTGATTGAACAAAATATATACTTGAGTCAAGTAAATCATTTCAGACATCATTAAGCATAATATAGTAACTTGCAACTAACATTTCAGTACTTATTGCAAGTTTTTTTTGGTGAGGAAAATATATGTTTCATATACCACCTGTATTTTTCTAGATATGTATCTGAGAAGAAATTCCTTGATATTGGGAAGACCAAAATAAACTAACAGGTTCATGTAAAAATAAATGGATCCATAATCTATAACGGAGACTTCAAGTGAAACCATGATAATATATCAGCTTTGAAAATCAAGGGCGGATCCAGAGGTGCTTCTCGGGGGGGGGGGGGTAAGGGCACTTTAGGTGACATTCTCTGTTGGTAAGAAACGGTATATATTTTTTTAAGCAGCATTTTATTGAATTAGTCGGTGGTTGTAATTTCGATGATAATAACAATAGGCTCTTTCATGCGCCGCAGGCAAAAATTTGGAATTTTTATTAGCAAAAACATTACTTTTTACTCATTTTTTGTATATTCAAAAAATTCTCGGAGGGGGACAAGTGCCCCTAGTGCCCCCCCTGGATCCGCCACTGTTGAAAACAGTTTTTTGTAAAAATCTCAGAAATTAAGACTCTAATACAAATTATTGAGCAAAGTGTAGTCTACTATACTCCGAAAACTGTATATTGATACGATACTCCGTCAAAAAGTAAGCATTTTTTGAAGTTTTTAATTGTCAAAAAACTGTCATTAGCATCAATGGATTTTGGCCAAAATCTAATCAGCTCGTAAGAGTCTCGAACACTATTTATCTGAAAAGATCGGTTCAGCGGTTTAGGAGCTATCGTTTTACGGACAGAAATAATATACATGTGTCATCTAGCAGGAACCCCTCCTACTTTGAACTAACTAATTGGTGTTGTCAGTTCAACAGATTTAAGTCAAGTAGATCATAGATTTAAATCAAACAAACTGGTTAACTTTCCGTTCGATAAATGTACTTGTCTTAGGTGAATCTTACTTGTTTCAACAAATTATGTGGAAAGTAAATTAGTTTTTTGCTGGTAGCAAGGCCAACAAAAAAATACAGGCCACGACCCTGAAAAAATCAGCTGTTATGGTGGGCTGAATGTTACATTGGGTCTTATGGGAGTACAGAGGTTTATTTGTGATATTTTCAAAATAGCACTACTGATTTTCGCGAAATTTTGATAAAATATTTCCAGACACTATTCCGATATTACACCAAACTTTTGTAAGAATGTAAGATGATTAAAGGGTTAAAATCTTCAAGATTTAGCATTTCTTATTTTGAATTCAAATTTCCCGCCATGTACCGCACCGCACGCCCACTGTTACATTTGACATGTATTTGACTTTGTAATCTGTGGTGATCATGGCATTTGTTTATTTGTTTGTATTGTAAAAGTTTTTCGATTTTTTGATGATTATTTACAGTAAAGTTCATTTATAATCAAAAAATACCAGTGTTAATCTTTTTAAAACAAAATTACACTACAAAAAAATAATTTTTTGATGTTGTAATTTTTGTAAACACATGTAAATAACTTCAGTCGAACCTCTCTAACTCGAACCTCTATAACTCGAACCTCTCTATAACTGGAACCTTTTAAGTGGTCTCTGCACTTTTTACACGTATTTAAACCTCTTTAACTCGAGTTTCTATAACTCGAACTCTCCATAACTCGAACTGTTTTGGTTGTGCCTTCATAGGGTTACCAGACGTCCGGATTAATCCGGACATGTCCGGATTTTTACTACGTCCGGGTGGGTCCGGGCGGATTTTTCATAAACGTCCGGATTTTAAAGTAGCCGCCTTTATAAACATCAAATAATGCAAAATAAACTAGTTTCAAAAAATGTAATTACACAATAATCGTCGATAAATTTAGCAGTGTGAATTGACCTTTAAGCGGGGTCTGCACATAACGTTTTACCTTACATCTTGCCTGTTCAGTCAAAACGCATCAAGTAAAACTTTGTGTGTAGACGGAAAAACGGACGTTTTACTTGAACTGACTTAAGACGAAAGACCGCCTAGAGAACTGACCGGATCACGCATTGTTTTCCAATAAAACCATCGTTTTGTATCAAAAACTGATCTAAAAACGTACGTTAAAACTATCAAGTGTCTACGCTAGTCTTTCAACCGTCATACTTGACCCTTTTGACTGATAGGCAAGACGTAAGGTAAAACGTTATGTGAAGACCCCGCTTAAAGTAGTATTATTAATTTCGCCTTGTTCAAGTTTACACTTCTGCCGTGTGGTCTTAAGCACACACAATTTTTTTGATGAAGTTTGTAATCTAAAAAAGTACATATCAGACAATTCTACTTCTGATGACCACAATCTGCCTACCCACGAAAAATGGGCAAAATGTTTTAATGCAAGTATTTCTGCCCAGTGGACCAAAGAAAGAAATAGGCTAAAAGCTGTAAAAGGAATACTCATGACTTTATACAATTTAATAAATATGAGCTGGTCAGAATTTTACGACTTCTGCCTAAAAATTCAACGCTGTTGAATAAAATACAAAGCAGTGAAAAGTACTTATAAAATAGTAGGTATATTATGTTATTTATTAGTTATTGTTTCAATTAAAAAAAAAGTTGATTTTTTGTGTGCGGCATCGAAAAAATTTTGATGTCCGGATTTTGTCCGGATTTTCTTGACGGCTGGTCCTGGTTAAAGACGTTTTCATCTGGTAACCCTATGCCTTCAGGTTCGAGTTATAGAGGTTCGACTGTATATTAAGTTTTAAAAGTCTGCCGAGTATAAATAAATAGATGTAGGTGAGCCGATTACTTTCCACACAGAAATGCACATATTCGCTTCTGCTTTAAATTTAATTTTTGTGTGAGCTAATGAAGCGGCTCTAAAAAATTCAGGATTACTATACATTTAAAAAGACAAATGTTACATGTAAAGCTAACAGATAAAACAAGGAATGAATGGATAAGAAATAAAACAAAAGTAAGGGATGTAAGAGGAGAAGTAGCCAAATTAAAATGGAAATTTGCCGGTCATAATCTCAGACAGAAAGACAATCGATGGAACAAATGTATGGTAACCTGGAGACCTTGGGAAAATAAAAGAAGTAGGAGAAGACCCCGAATGAGATGGGCGGACGATTTAAAGAGACATGCAGAAGCTAGATGGATGAACACGGCGACAGACAGGGAAGAATGGAAGATATTGGGGGAGGAATATGTCCAAAGATAGATCGAAGAAGGATAGATAGATAGATAGAAACATTAAAAAAAAAATTTCTACAAGAATATAGTAAAACCAATCTCAAAACCGCCTTTATTTAAAAAAAATCACATATTCATGAACCGTGGCGTCATTCCAACTTCAATATTTTAAAGACAATCAGCTGTGTCGTGACGTGACCAACAAAAAGAAAATATTCTTCGCTGTGACGTCAACAAAGTTGTAGATCGTCGCCCGTTCGTTTATATAGCCCTGGCTTTGCATCCGACGTCACGATTATGACATTTCAATAACCCTTATCCAGAAAAACCAGGTGTAGTTTGAAGATTATTTAAAACCACCCCGTATAAATTAACAAGCCCCTAAAAGTCACTCAAAAACCTATTGAAATACATGCATAAACAATTGAAAAACCTAGCCATATCACTAGCACAAAATCTCCTCCAGATCGGTTTAACCACTCGTCCCTAATCTGGTCGTGTAACCCCACAAAAAGCACAATCTTCACTTCAATCAGGATCAAAAAAAATCTCAATTTATTTAATTTTAAATCATTCGAGAGTGTACATAAAAGAGTTGGATTAAAGCTTCTGTACAGCGTAGTTCATGCGAGAACAGTTAAGAGTGCTTAACACCCTTTTGAAAAATTTGTTTTTGCAATGTCGTTGTCGAGGCAAATTTTCGTTTGGTTTGATATAGTAATAATAATTGCAATAATTTTTAAAAAATTATAATAATTCTTGTTTACACGTTTTGCTCTAATCTACTACTATGTCGGTTTCGAACGTTTTTCTACGTTGTCCGACGCCTATTCTCCACCTCCTTCGATCCGGACAGTCATCTTCCTTCAGGTTTTTTTGACTCATTGATCTTTGGATTAACTGTTGCCATTCCAGTTTAGGACGCCCTCTTTTTCTGCGCCCTTTTGGTTGCCATTCTAGGACCTGCCTTGGTAATCTTTCGTCGCTCATCCGTTGTACATAGCCGTACCATATCAGTTGCCTTTTAGTGATGTCATCAGTTATGCTTCCCTCGATTCCCATTCTTTCTTTTATGATCTCATTTCTTATATGATCTGTTCTGGATATTGTCATTGATCTTCTTATTGCATCCATTTCGACACTTTCCATTTTTGCTTTGTATTTTTCTGTTACGCGAGAAGTCTCTATTCCATACAACAGCTTGCTTTTGACCATTGTTTCATATATGTTAAATTTTACATTCTTTTTTATCTCTCTGCTCCATAAAATACTGTTAAGACAACCAATAACCTTTTTTGCTTGTTCTTTTTTTCCAGCTCTTTACAGTCTGTTCCTGTTTTATCAAATGTGACACCCAAGTATACATACTCATTGCATCGAGATATTGTTTGTCCATTTTCTGGTTCTAATTCACTTGATTCGTTTCCAATACATAAGTACTGTGTCTTGTCCACGTTCACTGTTAACCCCCACTTTTGGTATACTTCCGTTAACGTTCTCATCATATACTCCATGTCTTCTTTATCATTAGCTACAATTACGTGGTCGTCAGCAAACTGTAGTGTGTATATGGTTAATCGGTCGTTAAGTTGTATTCCCATGCCGTGTACTTTGCGTTTCCAGTTTTTTAGAGCTACTGCGATATATATTTTAAAAATAGTTGGAGAGATACAGCATCCCTGTCTTAAGCCTTTCGTTACCAGGAATTCTTTTGAAAGTCGATTTCCAATTTTAATTTTAGATTTTGACCCTTTGTATAGTTCTTTTGTCGCTTTTATGTATGTATGATTGATATTCGTCTGCTCTAGCACTGTCCATAATTTTTCTACTGGAACTGTATCATATGCTTTTTGTAGGTCCACAAAGGTAACATGAGTCTTTATATTTCTGGCGCTCCTTTTCTCAATTACTTAATAACTTAAATTAAGCTACACATTAAAAATAAAAAATATCCTCAGTACCTCAAAACGAAAGTGTATAACCAATGTATCCTTCCTATACTCACCTATATATCCCAGACCTGGACACTTAGAAAATCAAACATGGATAAGGTAACAAAGGCCCAAAGATCAATGGAAATACAAATGTTGGATGTAAAGCTTAAAGATAGAAAAAGGAACGAATGGATAAGAAATAAAACAAAAGTAGGGGATGTCAGAGGAGAGGTAGTAAAATTAAAATGGCAATTGGCCGGTCATAATATTAGACAAAAAGACGATCGAATGTATTGTAAACTGGAGACCTGGGGAAACAGTGACCACTTTACTATTTTCTAAGTTCTCTTTGTCAATGTAATAGTTTGTGAAATTATTTTTAGTGATCTAGTTTTTTTTCTTTGCGTTGAATAATATTATAGCTTTATAATTTTAAGACTAATTACTAGAATACTTATATTAGCGACTCTTAGATATTATTAGGCCATTATTTTATACTTGTTGACACATCCAATATGCATTTTATGTATCTTATGAGGTAAGGATTGAAATAAATAAATAAAAAAAAAGTAGGAAGGCTCGACGATTTGAAGAAACATGCGGCAACTAGATGGATGAACATAGCGACAGACAGAGAAGATTGCAAGATATTTGGGAAGGCCAAGGATGGATTGAAGAAGGCTAAATACATTGATAGATTCCCTATACCGTAATAACGTTAAAATTTTTCTATCTATCTATCTATCTATTTAGCCTTTTTCAATCCATCTTTGAAGATGGGCCTCCCCCATTATCTTCCAAACTTCTCTCTCTGTCACCGTGTTCATCCATTTAATTCCCGCGTGTTTCTTCAAATCGTCCGCCCATCTCATTTGGGGTCTTTTTTACTTGAAATGAATTGAAAATGTTTTATAAATATTCTGTAACTTATGAACGCCATACGTTTTCAGTCGTTATTGTTTTTAACGCCCCCGTGGAGTTCCTTGGGGTGTTCCGCACGGAGATAGCACCTGTTTTAATAAAGCACCCCTTGATGCAGTGCCTTGATGGTATGTGAGGATTTCCATATCGCACGAAGTTCTGCGATGGTTCTCGGTTCGGTGAATTTTTCGTTTTGATTCGTTACATTTCGTGGGAATGAACGTTTTTATTAATTTACCACTGTAATTTCTAAAAGCACGCTTATCTACGACGGTAAGATATGATCAAAAAAAACATTTAAGTTCCTAAAAAGCCATAAAAATGGATTTTTGGAGACGAACTGCCAATAAATCATAATTAAATTAACGTACGTATGAATGTAAGACAATAGAAAGTGCCAAATTGGAAGGAACAAGCAAAAGAAAAATTCCAAGGTAGAGACAAGAGAGAGACGTAATAAAAGAGAGAATTGGAGCAAGCGGAGTAAGCATATAAAAAGATAATAAACTACGTAATATTGACTATATAAATCTGACTCTATACCAACTATCAAGCAACAAGTAGTGCCTTCAAAACTTCAATCCAGTTCTCAGGTTACGTGTTTCTGCGATTTTCTCTACTAAATCATCATGTTGTCAATATTGATCAACTTTTTCCAAATGTTTTGAAATACTCAGGACTTGATACTTGCCATTTTTGCATAAAATGACATATAAAGAACTAATTTTTTAAAAGGTAACAAGAGGACATAACTTGATTTTGTGGAGAAATTCGCCTAAACACTAGAACAAAATTAAGCTTTTATGCAATACTTGTCCTTTGATAGTTGGTAATATCAGGCTTATATACAATTTTAGGGATTTGCTCTACCTTTGGTTGATACTGTAAGTAAATCAAAAGTTGTGGAATCGGAACTAATACTACTACTATGTCGGTTTAGAACATTTGTCTACGTTGTTCGACGCCTATTCTCCACCTTCCTTCGATCGTAACGATCATCTTGTGTCAGGTTTTTTTACTCATTGATCTTTGGATTGGCTGTTGTCATTCCAGTTTAGGATGCCCTTTTTTTCCGCGCCCAATTGGTTGCCATTCTTGGACCTGCTTTGGTAATCTTTCGTCGTTCATCCATTGTACATGGCCGTACCATATCAGTTGTCTTTTAGTGATGTGATCCGTTGTGCTTCCCTCGATTCACATCCTTTCTTTTATGGTCTAATATGATTTGTTCTAGATATTCTCATTGATTTTCTTATTGCATCCATTTCGACACTTTTCATTTTTGTTTTGTAGTTTTCTGTTACGCGATAAGTCTCTATTCCACACAACGACGTGTTTTTCACAATTTTTTCATATATTTTAAATTTTTCATTCTCATTTATTTCACTGCTTTATAAAATACCGTTAAGATATCCAATAACCTTTTTGTTTTAGATATTGTTTGTCCATTGTCTAGTTCTTTCAATACATAAGTACTGTGTCTTGTCCACGTTCACTGTAAACCCCCACTTTTGTTATTCTTCCGTTAACTTTCTCATAATATAGAAATCAGAACTCAAGCTGATGATATCCATGTTTTTTCTTTTAAATTTTAACTGAGAGCAAGTAGCTATATCAATCAATTCAGTATTATAAATAATTTTTAAATTTCCGGGCAAATTAACATTTTGAAAAAAATTACTTCAACCCCTTGCCTTGGCCTGGCTGGAAAATCACACATCCTGTTTGTCTGCATATTAGGGCAATCATGACGGTTTGCGCTGCGTGTAGGTAGTAAAATAATGTTCAATCGTCGTCGTCGGTAGTCCACGTGAATCAATTCGTTTGTCAATTAAAGTGTCAAGTGAAGTCAAAAGCGAGCCACATGCCGGATATGGTCACTCTAGCTTCCTGCTTTTAATTTTGATAGAGTACCAACATTTTGTAGCTACTCCATCTTACCAATTTGGCTTTCGAAAAAAGGATATGGTAGCCTTCCCATTTCATCAATTAAGATTTCGAGACAAGCATTTTGTAGCCACTCCATCTCATCTCGAAAAAATGTTCAGAATTTTTGACAAAAGATTCGAAATGGACTCTGAGTTTTAATGTAGAAAGTCTATACACCAACGTGCCAATAAATGAGTCACTCAGTATCATCAAAAACAAATTACAAATTGATGATACACTTTACGAGAGTTGGAGCTCTGTCTCCGTAACTCTTACTTTTAAGTAAAAGATAAGTTTTAAATGCAAAATGATGAACTACCAATGGGTTCGTCTATTTCGCCAGTGGTAGCAAACATCTACATGGAGAGGTTCGAGGACCATGCGATCAACACAGCAAGAGTCAATGACACATTTATTATCTGGCCGGAAAATGATGACGAACTGCAGAATTTTCTACACCATCTGAACGGTATTCGACCAACAATCAAATGCACAATAAAAATTGAAAAAGATTCGATCTTACCTTTTTTGGATGTTCTTGTCCAACGATTAGACAGAAACATTCAAACCACTGTATATAGGAAATTTACACACACGGGACAGTATCTAAATTTTAAGTCTAATCATTCTGTTGCTACAATACAAGAAGTTTGTATTTTAGAGTCGTAAGTATTTGTTGTGATAATGAAGAATTAACCACAGAAATTAACAATATTAAAAAATACTTGCAGAATGGTTCAATTACAAAATATTAATCCGTTGGGTGTTATTAACATTCCATATTATTATGTTCAAGGGATTTCAGAAAACATAAGACGAATACCCAAACACTTTAATATTAAAACAATATTTTCATCGGGAAATACGATAAGGAGTTTTGTAACTAAAACAAATCCAGAAAAGAGCACGGACATACCAACCATATGGAAACCACTCCTTAAGGAATACAGGCATCTTAGGATTAAAAAGGTGGCGGACTATCACACCTGACTGCACACCAAGTAGTACAAGTAGTAGCCTAGAGACTAGATTGTTTAGTTTACACTTGAAAATGTTTAGAGATATTTACTAACCGAAAGGTTGTGTTTAAAACAAATAAAGACAATGGAAGTCCGAAATTTTGTTTCTACTCAATCATTGTCTTGAGTTTCAGATAAAGGATTTTATAGTCTGTACGCACATACAGAGAAATCTGCATAAGTCTATTATTTACAAGTCCCGCACGTTGATCCGCGAAAAAGGCAAACTTATGCTCACTTAATATGTGCTTGATATTGCTACTTCGTAATGTGTGCTTCACGAAATAAATGTTACCGTGGGTATTGAAATATTATGTATATATCGAAGGAAGGCACTCTATGTTAATATTTTTGCGTTAACGTCGCGCGTCCTCGTATACCCGTTTATTCAGTTGCGTCCTGTAATCAGTAGGAAAAATCAAAATATAATCAGGAATAATTTAGATTGCGTGTATTTTTTCAACGGGAAAGCTGACCGTCGGGAAGGCAGGATGGAGTTTGACATGTCAGAATGACTAAGGCCAAGGGGCATGCAGAAAGTGTGACCCCAAACGTAACAACCCATTTATAACAAATATTTGTTTTGTTTTGCATTTGGAAAGAGCTCTGCGAAACTTAAAATGGTCATTTTTTGATGGTGATTCATTAAGTCAAAGGTCTTTGAGAAGTCAAAATATTTTCTTGATTATTTTTGTAATTTTTTCTAATGATTTTATTAAGCAATGGTTTATTTTCACATACGAATGGTGAGGAACTAGTATGACTGAGCTAGGTAAATTAAAAACCTTTCCAGAAGCCAGAGACGAATCACGAAACAATATTTTTGCGGTACATAATGGACCGGTCACGTGACCAGGATTATATCGCTGAAACCATTGTGTGATCCCGTTTTTGTATGCCTTTATTGTGATATATTCCCTTTCGATACAAAAACTCATTTTAAAAGGTATTGTAGTTGATAATGCAGGCAGATCTTGTAGTGATAATGTTTTTTGTCTAACACAAGTAATTGAGAAAAGGAGTGCCAGAAATATGGAGACTCACGTTACCTTTGTAGACCTCCAAAAGGTATATGATACCGTTCTAGTAGAAAAATTACACATACATAAAACCAATAAAAGAACTGTACAAAGACAAAATAATTGCTGGTAACGAAGGCCTTAAGACACGGATGTTGTACGTCTTCAACTTCAAAAAACTGGAAACGTAACACAGTGTGGAAATACAACTTAACGACCGATATACAATATACACACTACAGTTTGCTGACACACAGTACTTATGTATTGGAAACGAATCAAGTGAGAACTAGAAAATACTTAGGTATCATATTTGAAAAGACAGAATGGGAATCGAGGGAAGCATAACAGATGACATCACTAAAAGATAACTGATGTGGTGCGGACATGAACAACGGATGAACGACGAAAAATTACCTGATCAGGTTCTAGAATAGCAACCAATAGAGTGCAGAAAAAAAGGGCATCCTAAACTGGAATGGCAGCATTCAATCCGAAGATCAATAATTCGAAAAACCTGACAGAAGACGGTTGTCAGGATCAAAAAAGGTAGAGAATAGGCGTCGGACAAGTTAGAAAATGTTCTATAACCGACATAGTAGTAGCAGTAGGTATTGTAGTTGATTGATATACCTAGAGTTCAAACTGATTTCTGACGGAAATTAAGTAAGCTAAAGGTAGGTTTAGATGTTTATTCAAGCAACAGTATCCTGTTGTCCTCTTGAGGCATTCACTTCCTGTGAAGAGTTTGACAGACAGTGCAGCTTTGCTCTGCTCTTGGCCTTTTGAGAAACAGAACACAACTCCGCTGTTACAGCAGTACAATACCCCAACTCTAGATTCGTATACCGTTTTGTGGTCCGTGTGCATCTCTACCCTTTCTCCCGTGCGGACGCGAATAGAGATGTCACACGTCAAAAAGCATTATTTATGAGGCCTGTCGCATCATTAGGGAGAATTAATATTAGAGAAATATTAAATGGAGGCTAGCGCTTGATCCGTGGGGCCAGATGCAATCCAGAAAATACAAGGTCTGCCCAAGAAGTATTTGACCTATAAGTAGTCCTTTACGACAGAAGGTCTAAATTAAAATTTTTCCACAGTATTTGGAACACATACCTAGATGTAGTAAAGAGCCAACTTAAAAGTTTTAAGTGAATAAAAGATATGACTAATCCAAATTGTTCTTTGTCCTAAATGAAAGGAAATAACCAATCATATACTATAAAATATATGATTCCTATAGGTCTGAATACTTAGTATACGAACTGAAGTGCTAATCAATAAGAATTCAGAAATGAAGCGGATAGGACAATTTACATACTTGAAGGCCACAATTACCGAAAAAAGTTTTTGAAGAAAAGTAAATTTTACCAAAATCCAAAACAACCACAAAAAGCTCTTTAAAGAAACAAAGAATGAACTAGTTCAAAGTCTGGTTAAACATTGCAAGAAAATATGAGATGAAATTGCACTGTGTTCCTTTTCAGCAAAATTTAAATGTAAGTTCCAAGTAATTAAGATGGATGAACTATTTAAGAAAAAAAGCTGTGTTTGAAAGGAATATCCATGACGAAACAATTGACGACATATTGTTATATATTATATATATTTATCGGTTTCACAACGTTCTACGTCTTCCGATACCCAATCTCCACTCGTTTCTGTTTGCCCATAATTCATCATCTAGGCCTCTTATTCTTATTTCACTGTCTATTCCTTCTCTCCAGCTTCTCCTTGGCCGTCGTCGTTTTCTTCGGCCAGTTGGTTTCCATTGTAGTATTTGTTTAGGTAGTATTTCATCATTCATTCTTTGTAGATGTCCGTACCACACCAGTTGTTTTGTTCTTATATCATCCACTAAAGTACGTTTACCCACTGTCATAATTTCTCTTATTCTTTGATTTGTTACTCTTTCTCTTTTTGATTTCCCTGCTGCTCTTCTCCAATAGTCCATCTCCGTAGCGGAAAGCATTTTTTCTGTTCTATCCTTGATTGGCCATACTTCTGAGCCGTATGTAATAATACTTTTTACAATGGTGTTATATATAAGCTTTTTGTTATGTTTTGATATACTTTGGTCCCAAATTATTCCATTTAATAAAGTTATTGCTTTTCTTCCTTGTACGTTTCGATCTTTTATAGCTTTGTCTAGTGTTCTGTCAGCTGTAATTTTTAGACCTAAGTATTTATACTCATCACAGGACTGAATTCGCTGCCCGGTATTTAAGATTAGATCCTGTTTCATTCCACCGATACACATATACCCTGTCTTATTGAGATTAACTTCTAGTCCCCACTTATTGTACTCTTCTATTAGTTTTCGTGTCATATATTCGAGGTCGTCATAATCCTGAGCCACTACTATCTGATCATCGGCGAAACATAAAGTATACAAGGTGGTTTCGTCCAACGGAATTCCCATGTTTTGGCATTTTCTCTTCCATACTTTAAGGACTTGTTCCAAGTATATCTTGAAGAGCGTAGGCGAGATACAGCAACCTTGTTTAAGACCTTTATTTACTTGAAAGCCTTTGGTTAGCTTTGCTTTTACTTTAACTTTTGCCTTACTATTGCGGTATAACTCTTTGGTGGCCTTAATTAGTTGTACGCTTATGTTTGTATTTTTCAACGCTTTCCAAAGTAGATTTAGTGGTATACTATCATATGCCTTCTGCAAATCCACGTAAAGCAGATGCAGCTCTTTTCCGTATGCCATTTTCTTTTCAATAACTTGGGTTATACAAAAGAGATGATCTGAAGTCGATCTACCCGCCCGGAAACCAGCTTGTTCTTCTGCCTCTGACATATTGTTAAGGTAGATAAAAAGTATGCCAGTGCAGATTCAGAAACGCAATTTGTATACTATTGAAAGAGACCTCGTATAAAGTTTCGAAAAAGTCACGAGTATTACGATCCATTTTGCGCAAATAATAGTTGACAGTGACGTCATAATAGCGAAGATAATTGTTTGATAAAAGAATAAAACATTCTGCATGGGGTTAGGCTAAAAGATACGTGTGCCTATGGAAATTTCCAAGTGATTGATCGTGATGTTTTTCTCGAAATGCTATTGATAGTTTTCAGGATAAATAAGGGATGATGAAAGGGTTACGATATTTTCGGGATAATCTTGGTGACGTAAGTTTTATTGATGATGGTGTTTGTGTAAAAGAACTTTCTGTGACTAACGCCTAAAATGTTGCCCATTGAATGAATCTAAGAACATGGAAGGACTGATGAATCCATCTGTCCCTCGAACATGCAACAAAATTTTATTTAGAAGCAACAACAAACTATTTTTTATGTATTTATTTCTGTTTATTTCTTTTACAAAACTTATTTCTCAAAACTGTTCTTGTTCTTATGCAGGTTTTATCCTTTACCGCAAATTTCGGACTTCCATTGTCTTTATTTATTTTAAGCACTTTGTGGATGTTCTTGTCAAACAAATAGACAGAAACATTCAAACCACTGTATATAGGAAATCTACACGGGACAGTACCTAAATTTTAAGTCTGTTGCTACAAAACAAGGAGTTATAAGAAGTTGGTTTTTAAGAGCCGTAAATATTTGTAGTAATATTGAAAAATTAACCACCAAAATCTACAACATTAAAAGGGACTTAGAAAAGAATGGTTGTTCCGAGAAATTAGTAAATTCAACGATCTCTAAAATTAAAAACAAACCAAAAGTAGCAAATTTTTTAAATAATAATAATCCGTTGGGTCCTATTAACTTTCCATATGTTCTAGGGATTTCAGAAAACATAAGACGAATAGCTAAACACTATAATATAAAAACAGTATTTTCATCGGGAAATACGATAAGGAGTTTTGTAACTAAAACAAAAGCAGAAAATCCCTCAAATAATAAGGAATGTAAATCCTGTGTGAGTGTGGTAAATCATTTGTGGGCGAAACGAAACACACTCTTTAAGTTAGAGTAAATGAACATCTAAAAAGCACCCAATTAGGGGATATTGAAAAATCCGGTTTAGCGGATCATGCCTGGTCAAATGATCACAGGATTCAATGGTTTGAAGCTAAAGTTAAGGAGTCACATTGGTGAAAACGAAAGTTTATTAAAGCTGCGTTTATAATGCAGAAAAAGGAATTTTCAGTTAACCAAGCACGGACATACCAAACATAAGGAAACCACTTGTTAAGGAAAACAAGCGTCTTAGGAACGGGGCGGGCCGTCACACCTGACTGCACACCAAGTAGTATAAGTAGTAGCCTTTACACTGGTCTGTTTAGTTTACACTTGAAAACGGTTAGAGATACTTACTAACCGAAACGTCGTGTTTAAAATAAGTAAAGATAATGGGATTTCGAAATTTTATTTCTAATCATTGTCCACGAGTTTCGATCAAAGATCAAAGTCTCCCAAATTTTTTCTCTCTCGTTTGGGCCAGAATGATTTTTTTCTCTCCTTGATCCTTCTTCCTTGAATATTGGCCTTTATTATGTTTTGCAAAAAGGCATATTTAAGTTCTCTTATGACATGTTCAAGGTATTCGACTTTTTCTGTTTTAAGTGTATTAGTGGTTTCCTTATATTTTTCTATTTGTTTTTAAAGTTCGTCAAACTCTATAATTCCACGAAACTCTAAGCATTTGTCGACAACACCATCTCTCCAACTCGTCAAGTTTGCCTATATATGGCCTTTTTTAATGACCAAACAAACAAAACTGTTGATTGAGAACAGTTAAAAAATTGGTAATGTTATTTCATTGTTTTAACCTACCGAAATAAAAATAAATAATGAAAAAAAGTTTAGGGGTGGTTTTCGACGATATCGCTTACTGCAATTTCATTTGATGAATGTCTGTATGCATGTATATTACGTCAGACAGATGTTACTCTAAATACGGTTAAATTGGAACACCTGACTTTGTGACCCGACTAAGCGTAACAGATTTTTTGGAACTTTACGATTTTTGCCGGGTTTATAAAAAAAGGGGTGCAATAATGTGTAGGGGAGTAACCAAATGATTGTTGAAGGTAATATTAACTGAAAATCGTATGTGCTCTACCCCTCTTTTTTTCCCAATAATTAGACATTACTTGCAATATATGCGATAATTAAACATATTAAAACTCAAAAATAAAATATTAACAAAGTTTCTTTTATGTTACGGCAAAAATTTAACGGTATCTATGCAGGGTGTTTCACGAACAGTGAAACAGAGGCCTTTTTGGGTATTTTTCGTAGGAATTTTGAGAAACGCTCGGATACGTCAATTTTGTTTTCGAGGGGGACACTTTTTGGCATTCTGGAATTTTTTGTAACACGAACCCTCTTCGAGGGGTATACTTTACCTCTATATTTTGAATATGGAAAGTGGGTCTAGTGATACCTTGTTTCGAAGGCCTTTTGAATGTTCTTACAACCGTGTAAAATTTTCAAAAATATATCCGTTAGTTTTTGAGATAATTGCCTTCAAACTTTCAAATTTAAGATAGACTAATAAAATAAAAAAATAATGAGAATTTTATATTTTTCGGATTTAATTTTTATTTTATCATTCCATGTTAAATTTGAAAATTTGAAAGCAAATATCTCAAAAACTAATCAATTGATTTTCGAAATTTTTACACGGTTGTAAAGATATTTACGAGGGCTTCAAAACCAGGTATCACTAGACCCACTTTCCCTATTCAAAATATAGGGATAAAGTATACCCCTCGAAGAGGGTTCGTGCTACAAAAATATCAAGATAGCCAAAAACATAATCGACGTGTCCGAGCGTTTCTCCAAATTGGCACTATAAATACCCAAAAGAAACACCCGATATAGCTGAAAGCAAAATATATGAAGAGGGACATAAAATTTATATATTTTACTTTTGTTTCGTAGGTCAGAAAACAAGGTTTTAGAAAAAAGAAAACTCTTCTTTGGCAACGTTTGGTGCCATATTTCTATTTTTCTATAAATCTTTATCCTTATTCCTAACTCAGAAGGCAGAATATGGCATTCAGTGTCCTCTGAAAGATGCTTAATATGCCTAATTAGATTTCGTTACCTGTTTCTCTATCAGATCTATTGTTCATCGAAATAGAGTTGTGTGCGGGTAAAATGTCGTGGAGGTTCAACGATTCTTTGGACCCAATTACCAACTCTGCACCAGCGGGGATATCAGTGATCGTCTCGTACCATAGCTGAAATAAAAATATAAAATAAAAAAATTGACAAAATATGGCAATTCTAGTCTATATATTTCTATCTATTTAGCCCCCCACCCCAATATCATTCACTAAATCCCGCATGTTTCTTTAAATCGTCCGCCCATCTTATTTTGGATCTTCCCCTACTTCTTTTATTTTCGCAAGGTTTCCAGTTTACAAAACATTTGTTCCATCGATGGTCTTTCTGTCTGATATTATGACAGGCAAATTTCCAATCTCATTTTTGCTACCGCTTCTCTAAAATCCCTTATTTTTATTTTATTTCTTTTCCATTCATTCCTTTTTCTATCTGTTAGCTTTACATGTAACACATGGGCGCACGCAGGGGGGGGCGGGGCCCGGGCCTCCCCCCAAGCCTAAGATTTTTGTATATATTTTCTACATATTTCATGAATAAACACAAAAAATAGCAGGAAATACGAAAGGCCTCGGGCCCCCCCCACAAGACATATTCCTGGGTGCGCTACTGTGTAACATTTTTCCCTGTTTGATTTTGTAAGTGTCCACGTCTGCGATCGATAGGTGAATAAAGGAAGGATACATTGATTATACTTTTTCGTTTCAAGGTACTGAGAATAATTTTGATTTTTTAGTATGCAACTTAATTTACCGAATGCATCCCAGGCCAATCTTACTCGTCTTCTCGCGATTCTAGTACATATCTCACGATTTTAGGACATACAGGGTGTTATCATAGCTAAAGAGATATGAATTTTTAATTTTTTTTTCTCAAATTATCCAAAATCCCATTTTTAAACCCTCGTAAGCTTTTTATTAATGTCTAGAAAAGCACCATTTTTTAAAAATAATGCTGTAATCTTATGCTTTTTCAACTAATTAATAGATTTGTTAAAATTTATGTACCAAAGGTTTTTTATTGAAGAACATTAGTGATTTTGTGAAAGAAAATCAATTTCAAAATTAAAAATCAAAAAATCAAAAAAAGTAACGACAATTGAGAACTTCATTTTCTTTCAAAAACTTCTTTAGTTGATTACCTTTCTAACGGTATGCTACACATTGATAAAAAAACATTTCTGCTTTAAAATACGGATATTCCGTCAGAAGGGCGAGACTCGTTCGGAATTGGTAAGAAAAACAATTTGATGTTTATGATCGTTTACCTACTTAAACAAAAGTTAAACTTTTAACAATAATGTATTGTGTTCTTTATTTATAAATTTTGTTCGAAACGATCATAAACATCAAATTGTTTTTCTTATCAAGTCCGAACGATTATTGCCCGTCTCACAGAATATCCGTATTTTAAAGCAGAATTATTTTTTTTAATCAATCTGTAGCATACCGTTAGAAAGGTAATCAACTAGAGAAGTTCTTAAAAGAAAATGAAGTTCTCAAGTGTCTATACCTTTTTTCATTTTTAATTTTGAAATTGATTTTCTTTCACAAAATCACTAATGTTTGATACATAAATTTTAACAAATCTATTAATTAGTTGAAGTAGCATAAGATTACAGAATTATAAAAAAATGGTGCTTTTCCAGACATTAATAAAAAGCTTAAGAGGATTTAAAGGTGGGATTTTGGGTGATTTGAAAAAAAAAATAAAAAATTTATATCTCTTTAGCCGTGACTCTAAGGACCCAAGTTCCAAGGTTGAAAAGGTAGCAAATGACCCCAACAATATCTCAAAAAATTTTGACGGTTCATGTGACGAACACCCTGTATATCTGAACTTGCGCGTTACAGTCCCGTTGCTCTATCTTTAAAATTTTTGCTTCAAACGATTAAAATTTGTCAATTTCTTCTTGTAAAAAATTGTTCAAAACATCTGATTTTTTGTGATGCATGGAAAAGTTATACTTACCTCTCCAACGATAAGCTGATGTCTCATATTAGCCGTAACCTTGCTGGTTAATGAAGATCTGATGAATTTGAGCCAGTTGTTGTCCACCAATGAGCCGTCGAGCCATCCTCGGTCGCCTGAGCCAGCCACTACCTTCAAGAAAAACTTTTTTGCTTAAAAGTATTTTTTATAGAACGACAATTTATAAATTATTTAGAACATCATTTCCCGTAAAGAGCGAGAAAAAATATTTTTACACCAATGAAAAGAAAACTCTAAGGAATTTTATAAAAACTTTTTATGCATAGAAAATAGTAGTTTACCTAACTAGTGCGGAAAGTGCCTCTTTTCCGCACGCGATTGCAGATGGCCAAACGACGCGATAGCGGAGTTTGGCCAGCAATCAAGTGCGGAAAAGACACTTTACGCACGAGTTAGGTACACTATTTTTTCTATAAGCGTGAGGAAAAAACTAAAAATTAATCAGAAAATTATTTATATTCAAAACGTTTTAATCAAATCAATTATTATTATTCACATTCTAGCGGCTTCTAGAACTGACTGGGGTAGATCTTCGTCCGAAGAATCCATTGAAAATCTGATTTTTTTGTTTGAAAAATTCAAAAGACGCTTGTATCTGCAAAATTGGCTTTGTTTTGACAGTCTGTTTGTACTTTGTTGCTATGGTGATTTAAGATGCCAAATCTAAAACCACTAGTGTTCATTGTTGTTTGACATTGACAATGACGATATTTATACCGGGGAGGTTTAAAACTTATAATTTGAACCTATTTTACTGAAAACTTTATTTTATCGAAAATATTGAAAATATAGCAGAATTTTAGTCAATTTGAATATTTTTAGGATATTTCGTGTGCTAGGAAAGATACAAATGTATTTTGAACGGTCTAAATGTTATAGAACACCTCAAAATCGTAACAAATTTACTTTTCCGCACTAGTGCGGAAAAAATATTTTTCCGCACTAGTGCGGAAAAGTGGCACTTTCCACACTAAAATGCGTGCGGAAAAGTGGACTTTTCCGCACGCTTATAGAAAAAACATTTTAATCGCTAAAATGTTCGATATTGTAGGTGAGAAAGAAGCGTTGACGTAAATATTTAAAATAAAAAATGTGAGATTAATAATAAGTGGACACCACTAAGAATTTTTGATTCTGTAAGACAATATAACTGATATTGAGAAAAAGTTCAGTAAATTAAATAAAATAATGATTATAAATATAAACGAATTTTTAAAGCCCTTTTTTGTAAAATTAATTTTGACAATGTTGGATTCAGTGGCGCATTCAAAAAACCTATCAAGGGGGAAGGCAACACAACTTTATGTATTTTCAAAAATTACAAATTACCTTTAAGAAAATGATCCCAAATTTAAGGACCTGGGGAGGCCCTGACCCGACGCCCTTCCCTCCTGTACTTATCACTTAAAAAAATATTAAAAATTGATAATTTTTAAATCAATAATTTCATCAAAAATTATCAATAAACCCCAAAAGGATTTCACCAAAAAACTTGAATACTAATTGGAAATTAATACCCGGTATGTATGTGTTTGTATTCGTGTTTAAACCAGGATCTGGTGGATAGTGGATGGGTAGCCCGGCTCGCGCTCATATTCTGTGCACCGTACATAGAAAGAGAGCACGGCATGTCCCTATAGATTTTGACTGTACATAGAGACTGAGCCGTACTTCGGTTGTGCTCTTGTGCAGAAATTGCGAGGATGGATGCCGCCCGCACCGCCGTGATGCCACCCTCGTCAACAGTTACTGTTGGTTGTTAAAGCACCCCAGGTGCACTTCAGTTTTGATTTCGACAATTTCGTAATTACGAAAATGGCGGAAGTTTTTAATTCGGATAGCATTAGCGTGCAATATTTAAAAACAATTAAATTTTCTTCTTTGCCATTAGGAGAGAAAATAAAACTCAAAAGTGTCGGTCGTCGCCAGGTATGATACATATTTTATTATTTATTTATTAAAAACATAAATAATAGATAACCAATAATTAAGTATTTTTTTTATTATTTGCTTTAAATTATATATTATAAAATGGCCCATTCGATAGCCCAAAAAGTTGGGCTCAAAAAAATTTTTGCCTGCCCGCAATTTCTTTTTGTGTTTGCACCCCCAAATTTTTACACGACGCGCCTTCACTGAAATAAGGAAGCGAAAATAACCTGTTTAACGCCAAAAGCCACATTTTTTTTATTTATACTGGGACTTTCCATCCAATCAGGATCAATCGCTTAGTTTCGCAAAGTTCTAGCAATGTTAAACAAACACAAACAACCAAGTACCTAGCCAGGAATCGAACCCGGACCGCCGGTGTGAGAAACAAACATTGCTACCACTACACCACGACGGCGACATTAAGTTCTATAAAAAAATGTTTACCTTACATAGGTAATGGAAAAAATACGGGGTATCCCATTAAAAAAATTTAAGTTGTTGCCGGTGATTTCATACTTTTGGCAAGGGCGCACCCAGGGGGGGGCCCCGGGGCCCGGCCCCCCCCCCCAAGCCTTAGATTTTTAATAGATTTTCCACATATTTGATGATAAAACATAAAAAATACCTTAAAATTTGACATCAGGAGGCTTCGGGCCCCTCCCAAGCCCAAGCTGTGGCGTAGTTGCGAAAAGACATGACGACCTTTTTTTTTTTTTTTGGAGACGGTGCGGTTCAAAATTCTACGGCGCGGTTCGGTTCGGTTGGGTGGGTGTTGGTTGGTGCATTTTTTTTTGGCCGCCACTTTTTTGAGGGCGCGCTTTGTAGCTGTCGGGGCCCCCCCCCAAGACACATTCCTGGGTGCGCCACTGCTTTTGGGACACACTGTGTATATATCAATTATTACCCACACCTTTTGTTATGTTGACAGACATCTCAGAAAAAACTGTCTCCAATCTTAAGCCATTTTTTTTTCTATTAATACATGAATATGCGTAAATATGTATGTGGTTAATTAATAATTTTCTGTAAACTCCCAGTCATTACCCACTTTTTTCGCACACGTTAGATTTTTTCTAAAAATCTAGGTATAAACCGCAGGGAGTAATCGAGATGTAGTTTTGCATACGACCTTGTCAAAATCTCATATTAAAATGGAAAGGAAATGGGCAATTATATTATTTAAAATTTATTTATATTTAATAATGATATACTGCGAAACTATCGGTATATATACCTGTCTACAAATATTTGTTGTACAAATTAAGCAATTTTTTTTGACAAGAAACATCTATATTTTTGTTTTAGCAATTTTATTTAGGTATGTGGTAGGGGAACATGGGGTAAACGGGGTACCGGGGAAGAACTGGGTATGAAAAACTCTTGCATTTAGGGTGGAATCCCATCGCCTGAGGCAGAATGGGGTACCGATCGTGCAGTATCCCAGTTTATAGACTTGATACCGACCGGTTTTGTAATACTCATAGGTCAAATAACTGCAAAGATTGTAAGCATTTCTCAATAAGTTTCGTATTATATAAATTCAAATTAACTTTGGAAACAAAGAAAAATCAGATAAAAAATTTGTAACGAATTGTTATTTTTTACAAATTAAGTCCATCCAGTCGTAGGATTCCCGTTAAAAATACAGTCGAACCTCTCTAACTCGAACCTCTATAACTCGAACCCCTCTATAACTCGAACCTTTTAAGCGGTCCCTGCACATTTTTCATGTATTTTAACCTATGCAACTCGAGTTTCTATAACTCGAACTCTTCATAACTCGAACTGTTTCGGTGTCCCTTCAGGTTCGAGTTATAGAGGTTCGACTGTAGTCTCAAATTGTAGTACCACCCCTTCGGGTGGTTTAAAGTTCAAAAAACATTAAAAAATAAACAATGATTGATAAAAAAACATATATACAAAATTTTTGAAAGCTAAATGATACATAAATAACTTAAAACTATATCTGTAGATGCATTATCGTATTAAAGACGTATCAATATTTAAATATTGTAAAAAGTACAAGATATATTAGAATCCGTTTTCAATTACACATCCACCAAAACAATTAAACATCGGTTTAATCATCGCTAACTTGTCTAAAAAATCAACATGTAAAATATGGTGGACAGCTGACTCTGACTTACACTGTTTTTATTGGAAATCTCTTAGTGACGTTTAAAGGTTTAAAAATGGCTACCTTTTTCAATTTATTTGTAACCTTTGTGCGGAAATAATGTCTTTGTTACAACGAGAAAAGATGACCCATTTCGCAAGGTATTTCCCTTTTGCGCGGGAGAACGGAGACAAGTCGAAAAATGTGCATTTTGAGTTAACTAGCTTTTGGGGGTTTTCGAGGCTGAAATTTTTACTGGGGGGCACATTAAAATTGTAGATTTCACTATCCTAACCTAAGTTTTTGTTTTGTGTTGTTTTTTGGTCAGGAAATGAACTATGAAATGTGCAAAAAACTTTAACCGGCAAGTTCTCAAAAATGTGTTTTTCGATTTATCTCCGTTCTCCCGCGCAAGTATGATTTATGAACAATTTATATAAGTACAAGTTAAACCGTCAACCAAAATCTAGACTTGTAGACCTAGGATTGTAGCATTTAGCACTGTAGACCCTTAAGTAAAGACTGGTGACAAGACGCTAGCGCTACCAAGTCCACTTTCAATTCTGACTTCGCATGCGCAGATCTACCAATATTATTTACCTCATGTATTAGAATAGATGATTACAGGGTGATTTTCACTTGAATGATTCTAACCACATGAAAATAGAAAGTTTCAAAAACCTAACCTAACAAAACCTAATCAAATCCCGAACCAAAGGAAACTGAACCAATAATTTTTTTCAAAAAAAAAACTTTCCTGACTTCCTGCCCGGGATCTTAGAGGATGTGAATCCGAACCGAACCTAACTAAACTGAACCAAACTTAACCTAACCAAACTAAACTACAACACGTACTGCTAATTAGGTTTAGTTGGGTAGGGTTAGGTTTGGATAGGTTCGGTTCGGTAGGAAGTCAGGGAAGTTTTTTTTTTAAATATTGGTTTAGTTTGCTTTGGTTCGGTTCGGTTAGATCTGATTAGGTTTCGTTAGGTTAGGTTTTTGAAACTTTCTATTTTCATGTGGTTAGAGTCATTCAAGTGAAAATCACTCTGTACATTTATTCTAATACATGCGGTAAATAATATTGGTAGATCTACGCATGCGAAGTCAGGGATTGGAAGTGGACTTGGTAGGGCTAGCATCTTGTGTGTATAAGTGTCCCGTTTCACCCCAAGTTCCCCTACCTTTTTTTAAAATTACAAACTTGCTTTGGCTTCATGCAATTTTTTTTCCACACAATTTGGTGATTTGACCATAGGTTGGTAAATTGTTTTTTTCATTGGTTATCTGTGATTTGAGAGTCTGTGTTTTAGGTCTGTGAATGTCTGAGATTACTATACTTGCAATGCTACAGTTTTGCAGTACAAGGAAACTTATAATGCAAAATTTTTGAATTTTCTTTTTTTTTAGTCTATTTTATTTTCGCTTTGACCCTGCTTTGTCATAAAAGATCAAAAAAAGAGCCCTTTATGATTAAGAAACAATTACAACATCTCACCCCCTCTATGTGCCAGTGAGAAACTACCCTCTTAAGTATTTTTCGTGTAATTTTCGTCGCACTCCCACGCCCGCCGAGCCTTTTACAAGAGAAAAGGAGGGTGAAATCATCCCCTTGTGACATGCACTTGATCCTTAACACCAGGGCCGGATTGGGAGGGTAACGGGGCAGTGCAGTGGAATGTTTGTTTCAGTTGACGTCGGCCATATTTATCATGCCAAACTGTTCGTTGCCCTTCCCACATGTTGCCGGTTCTATCCTTAGTAAAGACGTATGAAGCTGTTTTGATTTGGGGTACGTCAGGGTCAGTAGTTTAAAGCATTGCCGGTCGTGTGTCCATTGTTTGTTTCTGTTTTTGTTTGTTTTCAAAATGGAAATAAATACCGTCGAATATATAATTAACTGTGCAAATTTAAATATATATATCTAGTTCTTTTTTTAGCGTAATTAATTACAAGCCGGCAGCAACGCTCGGGAGAAGATTTCAATTGCCCCCGAATTTCAGCAGTGTATGGGTGGATGTTCTCACGCGGGGGGGCGGAAGGAATGTTTGTTTCAGTTGACGTCGGCCATATTTATCATGCCAAACTGTTCGTTGCCCTTCCCACGTGTTGCCGGTTCTATCCTTAGTAAAGACGTATGAAGCTGTTTTGATTTGGGGTACGTCAGGGTCAGTAGTTTAAAGCTTAAAATTAACCAAAATTTTAGTGCAATTAATCAAAACTTATACGATGCTGAAAACTGGTTGTGCGGTTATGAAAAACGAAATGCTTCTTTTGCTTTAATTGTCTCATTATGAACAATCCACGAAGTGATCCTGCGTGGGTGGCAAAGGGAATGTGTGATATCAAGCACTTAAGTAAAAAGTTAAAGACACAAAGTAAGTGCTACTTATTTAAATAACCACATAATTTTCTATGCTTGGCAAGAATGATATTAGGCGCCAATTGAATAGTGCCTATAGGCAAAACATTTTTCACTTTCACTTCGTATTTTAAAATTTAATTATCAAAAGGAAAATGAATAATGCAATAATTTGTCGATATAGTAGACTCGCGGTAACGTGAACACAAAAAGTTTTAGGCTAGTTCATTTAATAGAGATGTTCACATTACTGAGATTACAATAAAAACCCAAATTTTATATTTTACAGGCCTCTATTTATTGAACAAAGAAAAAAATACAGTTTAATATTTTTAATTTTATAGGGCCTTAATATTTCTTCAACAACTTGTAGATTTTTTTTTGTTTTTGATGGCACATATAGTAGATTTTGCTATTTGATAGTTTTTTGCCAATGAGGTAAAGCTTATACCATTTTTATGTTCTACTAAAATTTTGGATTTGTCGTAAAGACTTGAACATTTCTTCTTATTTTTAACCATTCTGGAAGAGACGCTTCAACCTCTTAGCTCTTTAAGCAAACTGCAATAAGTGAATGAGGCAAGGCATACATATCACAAGCAATTTTAGGTGCTCAAAATCAAGTCTTAACAGGTCTACTTAGATATTTTTAAATCATTCACATTGAGTGCGTTCGAGTAGGCAACCCGGGCGCCCCGAGGTCCATTTTTCCGTTCGAGTTGACGCTCGGAGAACGCCCTTTTGCGTTCGAGATGACACCCAGCGAAACCTCGGGGTACGCTCGATATGACCCGAGCATGAGGATGGAGAAAAGCGGTCTTATTACATAACCCTACTTTTTTATACTTTTAAACTTGTGTTTACATTTTTTACGACTGTTTTCTTACTGTTTTTTTGTCAAATAAAATACATGGACGCAGTTCAGTTTGCTGTAGAATTATGTTTTTAAGATTCTCAGGAAAAAGAAGAAGAAAGACTACCAGGGTGCTCCAAATTTGCCGCGATGCGGAGCGCTAAGAATTATCCGCGATTGCCCAGTGAGGCTTTAACCATCGGCCAGCGGCTCTCTAACCAAATTCTGGTGGGTAATGGCGAAGCGGCGACTATAAATAAGGGTACAGGAAAAAATCGCGTAGAAAAAAAGCGCACAGAAAATATCCACACAGGAAAAGAGCACACATAAAAAACCACACACACTAAAAGAGCGCACAGAAAAATTATACCTAAAGTGAGAAGCTTTGACTAATAAAAAAATCATGAATTAAAATAAAATAAAATAAAATAAATAAATTGTCTCAACTTTGCCCATAAAAAGAGGGGACTATATTGACTATTTCCTTCAAAAAAATATTGACCAATAAAATCAATGTGACTGGCAGATTTGGACGAAAAGGGAACGAATTACAGCGATAATTGGCACTAGAGCAAATTATCGGTAATTTGCACTAAAACAAATTATCGGTAATTGGCACTAGAGCAAATTATCGCTGTATTCTTCCATAAAAAGCCCAGTTTATTTAAACTCATTTTTTAAACTTTTATCGCTTTTTTTCAATTATGTACAGAGTGATCCAAATTGGACACTTTTGATAGGAAACGCCCATTTCCAGAGGAGCTAGAAAACTAACATATGTTATGACCCAGAATTTTGTAAAAAATTAATGCCGAAAACCGCACATCGATATCTTGAACTATAGGGTAAAAATAAAAGATAATAAAAAAATAATCTGAAAATTATGTTATTTTTATCTGTATAATCCCAGCATAAAACCGCCATAAAAAAAGAAAAACTTGGAAGAGTCCAAATGTGCGAAATATACCCCATAAATAAACCGCGTGATCAAAGTGTCTTTTTATGCTTCAACAAATTGTAGCCTTGCGACACTCATGTATAAACTTAAAGGCGATTTTAATCTAGGGTTTTTTATTTACAAGCAGTTTTAAATTGCAAAAATAAAAACTTTCTGCCGAAAATTTAGGGTTAGAAGTTTGTAACCGGTGAATGCCTTTTCCGTTCGAGTTGAAACACGAAAACCAAGGCGTTCTGTCCGTGACGTCACTACGCCCCGCTCGCTCGACGGGTTTTCTACTCGAACGCACTCATTATCGAAAAATTTTATTGTTCACACCACATATAAACGCCAGTTTACGTTAGCGCGAGTCTACTGTATTTTCGTTTTGATTTTTGTAAAGCTGTCAAACACTTCTGTATTTTAAACGTTTGTATGGCCCACCTTCCGGCACATCTTGGCGACGGCCTATCAGGCTTTCCCCTATCTAGCCCGCCGGCCTAATCCGGCGCTGCTTAACACGTTTATTCTAAAATGAAGCCAATCGGGAGTGTATTATTCCGTTTTCTTATGTGGAAAACCGCATTTTCCGCTTTCATTGTGTTTTGCTTTTTACTTTGAACCCCTAAATTGTATAAGAGATACAATTTGCTTCTAAAGCGTTTTTCATGTGAGCGTTATAAATAATGGAAAAATACTCCTGGTAAATACAGTGAAGCGTACACTCACGGTTTAGACGATTTTGTCTGCTTATTGGAGGTGTCCGCTTATGAGAGAGAACTGCGAAATTTTAATATATACAGGGTGTTCGGCACATGAACCGTCAACATTTTTTGGGATATTGTTGGGGTCATTTGCTACCTTTTCAACCTGGGAACTTGGGTCCTTAGAGTCACGGCTAAAGAGATATGAATTTTTTAATTTTTTTTCTCAAATTACCCAAAATCCCACCCTTAAACCCTCCAGTGGCGTAGCGTGGGAGGGGCGCGGGGGGTTCGTTGCCCCCCCCCCCCCTCGAGGGTATTGGCGCCCCATGGGTGGCCGAAGCGCCCTCAGCTTTATTAAGTCGGTTCATTGAGTGGGCGCTAAAGGAAAGTAAAGACATGATGACCTTTTTTTGTTTTTTTTTTTGTCGTAAGATTTTTGAGAGGCGTCCTTTTTAGCTGTCGGCCCCCACCCCGCCCCTTCAGGCACGCTACGCTGCTGAAACCCATGTAAGCTTTTTATTAATGTCTGGAAAAAGCACCACCAACTAATTAATAGATTTGTTAAAATTTATGTACCAATGGGACATACGAGGTTTTTTATTAAAGAACATTAGTGATTTTGTGAAAGAAAATCAATTTCAAAATTAAATATTAAAAAAAGTATTGACACTTGAGAACTTCATTTTCTTTTAAAACCTTCCCTAGTTGATTACCTTTCTAACGGTATGCTACACTGATTAAAAAAAAAACAATTCTGCTTTAAAATACGGATATTCCGTGGGACGGGCAATAATCGTTCGGACTTCATAAGAAAAACAATTTGTTGTTTAGGATCGTTTGGAACAAAAGTTATAAATAAAGAACACATACATTATTGTTAAAAGTTTAACTTTTGTTTAAGTAGGTAAACAATCATAAACATCAAATTGTTTTTCTTACAAATTCCGAACGAGTCTCGCCGTTTTGATGCCCTTAAAGCAGAAATGTTTTTTTTATCAATGCGTAGCATACCGTTAGAAAGGTAA
This sequence comes from Aspidapion aeneum, assembly GCA_963576565.1. NCBI lineage: Eukaryota > Metazoa > Arthropoda > Insecta > Coleoptera > Brentidae > Aspidapion > Aspidapion aeneum. The sequence goes on along the minus strand of OY755044.1, from coordinate 10,124,063 downwards.
TCAACTAAAGAAGTTTTTAAAAGAAAATGAAGTTCTCAATTTTCAATACTTTTTTTGATTTTTAATTTTGAAATTGATTTTATTTCACAAAATCACTAATGTTCTTCAATAAAAAACCACGTATGTCCCTTTGGTACATCCATTTTAACAAATCTATTAATTAGTTGAAGAAGCATAAGGTTACAGAATTATAAAAAAAAAATGGTGCTTTTCCAGACATTAATAAAAAGCTTACGAGGGTGTTCGGTTTCCATAAAAAACCTCTTTATTTTTCTTTTATTTTTGAATTTTACTTTTAATTTTCCTATTTTTCATGGACTAAAATTTTGTCTTGAACATAAAATTATTAGTCTTAAATTTATATTAATGCTAAGTAAATGGGTCAACTATTAGTTATTATAAAATTTACCTAAAGCAAAAATGCGAGAATTAAACGCAAAAAATGTAATTTCTATTCTAAATTTAAGAATTATCATTTTATTTCTTATTTCTTTATTTTTATATACTTTGGCACTACAAGCGTCCTCTATCGTGTTTTTCACATATCAATAAAATTTTAAATATAGTGATATGGTTTCCTATAGAGGGTGAAGTGCTGCGCGCATGTGCGAAAAAACTGCAAGCGCAGGATTGAGAGACAGACAAAGTGTGCTGCGCGTCGCCATGTCTAGAAAACGACAACCTTAAAATTTAAATTTAAAAAATAGTGAAAATTCACTTTAAAATACCGCAAATAATTAAAATTATCGTGCCATCATCCTGTTGGACCTTCAAGTCACATAGCTCTTATGGAAAGGTGTACACCTTGCACTTTGGAACATTCAAAACAGCGGTAAGTCCCTCATATCAGTGGCGCACCCAGGAATATGTCTTGGGGGGGGCCCGACAGCTACGAAGCGCGCCCTCCAAAAAACAAAACTTGCGACCAAAAAAAAAAAAAAAAGGTCATCATGTCTTTTTTGCAACTGCGCCACTGCTTGGGGTTGGGGGGGGGGGCGCAGCCTCCTGATGTCAAATTTTAAAGTATTTTTCATGTTTTATCATCAAATATGTAGCAAATATATTAAAAAATCTACGGCTTGGGGGCCCCCCCCCTGGGTGCGCCCATGACTACATCACAATTTTATTTCTCATTCAAATTTAACCTACAATTTTTAAATTAGATACTTTCTCTAGTTGAATGAATTTTTTGCGCCAATGTTAATTATAGTCCACTGTATCTACCAAAACCCAATCTGAACCATCGGAGTGCTACAGAGGGTTTAAAGGTGGGATTTTGGATAATTTGTATAGAGATATAGAGACTTCTACGGTAACGTGATATTTCCGCGCCCGGGCCGGTCTTTCTCGTGGGCTGCGATATGTTAAATAACTTCGTACGCTACTGACTACGGAATCTTAATGAATATTCAAAATAGCGGAGGTTTAAGTCTCGCATAAATCAAATTAGCAATCGACTTAAGTGTCTTCAAGGTGCTCGACATTCCGAAAATGCAGAAACTAATAATTTCCAAAGACATTTTTTATAATTTTATAAAAATTGAACGAGCAATTATTTCTAAAAACCTAATAGGTACGCAAATTAATTCTACAGTGTAGGAGATTAATTTGCTTAATTTCAGCTCAACTTACCCCACCTAGAATTTCTTTGTCATTTTAGTACAGTGTGTCCCAATAAAGAAAACCTTTCATTCTGGTTTTATATATTGGCGCATGTTGGAATTAATCACGCACCATTAAAATGGGTCGGGCTAGAGCCTTTCCTGGGACTCACAAGAGGGCAAATGGAGTCGGCTCTAACAGAGTGGGCCCAGAAAGAAATACAAAAGGAATGGACCAATACAGGAAACGCCAGACAAGCAAAAGAGTATGTGGCAGGATACAGCAAGTCCCGTAGGAACTGGCTGCTCCTTAGAACACAAAGAGAGGTGGTAGCCATAGTGGGATTCCTAACCGGACACTGCGTCCTAGAAGGACACCTGGCGAAAATGAGAGTGAAGGCCGACTCGACGTGCGAGTGATGCTGGGCCGAGGACGACACCTCGGCTCATTTCCCCTCATCATAAGTATATAAGGAGGCAAGAAGAGAGGTATTTGAAGAGGAAGCCTTTGAGACGGAGGACCTTCTGAATCTGAGGTGGCCCGATATTCTGGCCTTTGTAAAGAAGACGGGCAGATTCCTTTGCGAAGAAAGGACGCAGTAGGGGGGATACCCGGGGGTTGGCGAAAAGGGCGCTTTATGTGCCTAGTCGCCAGGCCTAGAGCGCACCCCACACTACTACTACTAGAGTAATCAAACCTTTTTTAATACTTTAAGTAGGGCCGTTATAATGGCCGAAGCGGAGGAGCAGCCGCTCCAGGCGGCAGATTTTGAAGGCGGCCGAAGGCTGCTTTGTTCTTTTACTACTACTATGTCGGTTTAGAACGTTTTTCTACGTTGTCCGACGCCTATTCTTCACCTCCTTCGATCCTAACAATCAAAAATCTTCTCTCAGGTTTTTTGATTCATTGATCTTTGGATTGACTTTTGTCATGCTAGTTTAGGACGCCTTTTCTGCGCCCTATTGGTTGCCATTCTAGGACCTACTTTGGTAATTTTTCGTAGTTCATCCGTTGTATATGGCCGTACCATATCAGTAGTCTTTTGGTGATGTCATCCGTTATGTTTCCCTCGATTCCCAGTTTTTCTTTTATGATCTCATTTCTTATGTGGTCTGTTCTAGATATTCTCATTGATCTTCTTATTGTAGGGTTACCAGACGTCCGGATTAATCTGGACATGTCCGGATTTTTACTACGTCCGGGTGGGTCCGGGCGGATTTTTCATAAACGTTCGGATTTTAAAGTAGCCGCTTTTATAAACATCAAATAATGCAAAATAAACTAGTTTCAAAAAATGTAATTAAACAATAATCGTCGATAAATTTAGCAGTGTGAAATCACCTTTAAGCGGGGTCTTCACATAACGTTTTACCTTACATCTTGCCTGTTCAGTCAAAACGCATCAAGTAAAACTTTGTGTGTAGACGGAAAAACGGACGTTTTACTTGAACTGATTTAAGACGGAAGACCGCCTAGAGAACTGACCCGATCACGCATTGTTTTCCAATAAAACCATCGTTTTGTATCCAAAACTGATCTAAAAACGTACGTTAAAACTATCAAGTGTCTACGCTAGTCTTTCAACCGTCATACTTGACCCTTTTGACTGACAGGCAAGACGTAAGGTAAAACGTTATGTGAAGACCCCGCTTAAAGTAGTATTATTAATTTCGCCTTGTTGAAGTTTACACTTCTGCCGTGTGGTTTAAGCACACACAATTTTTTTGATGAAGTTTGTAATCTAAAAAAGTACATATCAGACAATTCTACTTCTGATGACCACAATCTGCCTACCCACGAAAAATGGGCAAAATATTTTAATGCAAGTATTTCTATCCAGTGGACCAAAGAAAGAAATAGGCTGCTTTTATCTTTTGTAAAAGGAATACTCATGACTTCATACAATTTAAGAAATATGAGCTGGTCAGAATTTTACGATTTTGTACTTCTGCCTAAAAATTCAACGCTGTTGAATAAAATACAAAGCAGTGAAAAATACCTATAAAATAGTAGGTATATTATGTTATTTATTAGTTATTGTTTTAATTAAAAAAAAGTTGATTTTTTTGTATGTGGCATCGAAAAAATTTTGACGTCCGGATTTTGTTCGGATTTTCGTGACGGCTGGTCCTGGTTAGAGACGTTTTCATCTGGTAACCCTATCTTATTGCATCCATTTCGACACTTGACAAGTCTCTATTCCATACAACAGCGTGTATTTGACCAGTGTTTCATATATGTTAAATTTTATATTCTTTTTTATATATCTGCTTCATATTCTTTTGATTCAAGATAATCTTAAAAGGCTACAGGTACTTTTAATTCAAAGAAGTAATATGTGTTCTGTTTTTTAAGGTCAGTAAGGCATGTTATTTTAAGACGTAATATCTCAAAAAATATTAAAATAAATTTTGTGATTTCTTTCGTATTATTTAAAGAATTTGTAGCAAAATAGAAAAAGATAAATGAAAAGAGGTCGACGAATCTAAGAAAATAAAGGGCATAAAAAATAGTTGATTAATTTTTGACTGCCCAAAGAATCTTTAGGCAATCTTATTTTATCGGTTCTTTGTTAAAAAATTTAAAATCTGAAAATAAGCGCTCCAGGTGTGTCTGCATTTATAAATGATCGCACTGTATATAAACAGTGCGAGCGAGTCGTTTGCTTCGAGATTCAAACTTAACGCAGAGTCATAAAATTTGGATAGACATTACCTACCAAAATAAATTAAAAATAACTCTTTCCATAAATCTGATGAAACGTTGCATTTGAAATGTTGTAGGTTTTTGAATCAGGCACCCTAAAAATTTTTGACATGTTTCATAACTTTGGTCAAATGTCTTTAATTTCTACCATGGATATGAACGCCATAAAATTATTTACAAAGACTGATATTTGTAAATTAGTCGATGATTTAACTACGAAACGAAAAAAAAATTAATACACTCAGGTCTGAAGCAATGAGCCGAGAAGCTTACCGATCTTAAATAATTACCAAACACGATCTAATATGCTTCGCATGACAATTAATAATGATTTTAATAATTGGTCTTTTGTGCTAAGAATAAATTCAGGACCAAGAACTAGTTTGGTGAAAAAATTACTAGAGATACACTATATATTATCTATCCTTAGCCTTCTTCGATCCATTTTTGGAGATAGGCCTATCCCAATATCTTCCACTCTTTTCGGTTTGTCGCCGTGTTCATCTATCCAGTTCCCGCATGTTTCTTCAAATCGTCCGCACGTCTCATTTGGGGTCTTCCCTACTTCTTTTATTTTCCCAAGGTCGAACTTACAATGTTTGTGTCTGATATTATGACAGGCAAATTTCCATTTCAATTTTGCTGCCACTCCTCTGACATCACTTACTTTTGTCCATGGGTGAGTACAGGAAGGATACATTCATTATACACTTTCGTTTTTCAGTACCTACTGAGGACGTTTTTTATTTTTTAATATGTATAATATCGTCTCTTGATTTCAGCTGTTTGTTTTTTTTATTTAGTTTAATTTATTTGTTCCAGACCTAAGTATATATTCCTCTACTTATTCTATTTTTTATTGGTTTATTGTGATCATGATATCATCATCTGTGTTTGTTATGATTTTATTTTTAGCGTGGTTCATACTCAAGCCTATATTTTTAGCTGCTGTATCCAGTTCTTCCAGCATTTTTATCAGTTGTTCTTTCTTATCTGTTATTAAGGCGATATCGTTAGCGTATCTCAGGTGGTTCAAGTATTGCTTACTTATTTCGAAGCCTATTTCTTCCCTATCTAAGTTTTTAAAACCAAGATATTGTGGCACCCTGTCGGACACCTGTCCTTGTGCGTATTGACTTGGTTCATTCATGGATTTTGATTGATGTTGCTTTGCTAGAGATACTACCTAATGTTTATTTTCAAGGACCAATTTATAAACCTTTTTTTTAGCCTTTGTGTAGTGAATGGAGGAATAGTCTTCAAATACTACTCTATTGCTTTGTAATAGGAGAACTTTGAAGTGATATTTCTTATTGAAAACAATCACAAACGATGTTATTGCTATCAAATTTATGTCAGATCTCTCATATGTGATATTGACCAATGACAATCTTGGATTAAGGTGAATATTTACTCCTTGTGAAGCATTTATAGAATTGACTACCGTTCTTTTTAAAAATACGAGTATGTCGGCCCATTTGAGCAATTGCAGCTCTTCCTCACTCAGGGTTGGTTCTCCGAGTGCCTGTTATTTCATTATGGCCTCACATTCTTCCAAGAGGTGTCTTGATGTCTCTTCTTTCTGTCCAAAAGCTGGGCAGATAGGGTTCTTCCCGACTCCCATACATATTATCTGCTCCCTAAGCCGGTTATATCCAGTTTAGAGAACTTATCAGTACTCCGAAGGCTTTTCATGTCCGTCCCAGTACTGTCTGTTTCAGCAACAATACAAGTCTGGTCGCTTTTGATCGGTCTTCGAATTATCTGGTTTGTCTGCAACCCGTTCCTGTTTACTAGATCTTATAGTTAAAAGGTTAATAAGTCTATAGGAATTTCATTGTTATCTATCTATCTATTTAGCCTTCTTGGATCCATTTTTTGACAATGACCTTCCCCAATATCTTTCTACTTTACTCTGTCTGTCGCTGTGTTCATCCATCTAGTTTACGCATGTTTATTAAAATCGTCCGCCCATCCCATTTTGGGTCTTCCCCTACTTCTTTTATTTTTCCACGGTCTCCAGTTTACAATACATTTGTTCAATCGATCGTTTTTTTGTCTAATATTATGACCGGCAAATTTCCATTTTAATTTTGCTACCTCTCCTCTGACATCCGTTACTTTTGTTTTATCTCTTACTCATTCACTCTTATTTCTATCTGTTAGCTTTACATGTAACGTTTGTCTTTCCATTGATCTTTGGGCTTTTGTTACCTTATCTATGTTTGATTTTGTAAGTCTCCAGGTCTGGGATTCATTGGCGAGTAGGATACACTTTCGTTTTGAGATACTAAAGATATTTTTCATTAGGTCTCAAATTTAAAGTAATTAAGCATTTAATATTTTAATTTATTTTATTCTAAGATTCTTGGTTTATAGCGTTGCCCATAAATAAAGTAATAAGACTACTCGTTACACTTCTGTTACCGTTGTCCGCTGCTGTTTTAAATGTTGCTCTGATTAAACGTTGTCTAGGTGAAATAAATTGTTGAAAAACGACAACTTCTGCGTGAATTTATTAATAGAAAGCGTATTTAAAATCGAAAGTTCTTTTGCGTGCATACCTCGAATCTACTACTCGGTATACCGTAGATCTAGTTTAGGTATGGTAGCTTGCATTATATGTTTCAAACATCTATGATGCTAATATTCCTATTAATTTTCACTCTGCAATTTTTACTGACCTAGTGATGATGATTTGCTGTTAAAAAATTACCAAAAATTAGATCATTCAAAAATTTAAGGAAGATGAGGAGGAAATGAACCTTAAGAAAAATTAGTTATTCTTCTTTATTTTTTGTAACCTATGGTGGTCAGGTGTCACAGGGTGATACAATATCCCCTAAACTATTTAACCAGGCTCTAGAAGATGTTTTTAAAAACTTATATAGAGATGAAATAGCTATCAAATAATAAACGGACGATAATTGAACCACCTAAGATATGCTGATGCTATCACCTTATTAACACATAAGATAAAAGAACTGATAAAAATGCTGGAAGAACTGGATACAGCAACTAAAAATATAGGCTTAAGTATGAACTGCACTAAAACTAAAATCATAACAAACACAGATGAAGATATCACTATCAGAATAAACCAAGAGAAAATAGAACAAGTAGAGGATTATATATTCCTGGGACAAATTATTAAACTAAAAAAAGAAAACGAAACTAAAAATATTTATATCCTCAGTACCTCAAAAATGTATCCTTCCTGTACTTACCTATGGATCCCAGACCTGGATACTTACAAATACAAACATGGATAAGGTAACAAAAGCCCAAAGTTCAATGGAAAGGGAAATGTTACATGTAAAGCTAACAGATCGAAAAACGAATGAATGGATAAGAAATAAAGCAAAAGTAAGGGATGTCAGAGAAGAAGTACAAAATTAAAATGGAAATCTGCCGGTCACAGTATCAGATAGAAAAACGATCAATGGAACAAATGTATTGAAAATTGGAGACCTTGCGAAAATAAAAGAAGTAGGGGAAGATGCAAATGAGATAGCGGACGATTTGAAGAAACATGCGGGAGCTAGATGGATGAACATGGCGACAGACAAAGAAAAGTGGAAGATATTGGGGGAGGCCTATGTCCAAAGATGGATCGAAGAAGGCTAAATAGATAGATCGAACAAGGATCGAACCTATGGTGGGTTTTTGCAATGGTGAATTTATTGCTCCTGGATTTACCTCAAGGTCTTTGTTCTACTTGATCGGCCTTTCATTTGCATCACCATCTTCTAGTTTTATGCTTTGTTTTTTATCTTTTATGAAGCAGACTACATTAGCATCTTCTGTTAGCCTGATTATAGCTCTAATTTTCCCATTAAAGATGGTGTTAATAATAATTAAAACCATGTTCATAGATCTTACAAAAGAATTTGATAGAATCGAACATAATCTCTTTATGAAAAAATACGTTAAAGGATCCATGGCATTCCGCAAGGAACAGTACTCGGGCGCTCTTATATTCATAATCTACATTGACGAATTGTTTTTGCGGAAAGTACTACGCCCGCAATTAACCTTCCTGCAATTTTCTTCTCGTGCTGCTGTCACTGCTGGTGTTTTAAGTGACTTTAACAGTACAGCAAATGAACATAAGATTCTTGAACACATAGCTCCCTCTTACAACTGCCTTCTATACCATGTAAAAGCTTATTTTCTGCATAATGCAGAACTCCTTTTACCTTAGTCTGAACACGCAGGTGTGGTAGATTGTTACCAACGTGAATAGAATCAGAATGAATACAAACATTTCTTGGCGGATAATCAAGAATGGTAAAAAGGTGAAAGGAAGTTGGACGTACACCGTTCAGATGGCGCATATGGTTAAAATGCTTTAGTTAAAGACTGGCGGGAATTCTTAAATGCAAAAAACTATTAGCATGGTTTATTAGTAATGTTTTAGCGCAATTATTTTGGGGTTTCCTGGCAAGATTATGTCTCTATGAAACTCCTACTCCTAAAGAGCTACGACAAAATATTAATGGCTAGCAATCTATTATTTTAATAGAGCATCCGTGTGTTGTCCGAAAAGGCCAGCATATTGTCCGTTTTTGTTTTCATTATCCGATGCTAACGTAATTTGTCCAGTTCATTTGCATCGGGTTGCCCTTTTTGTTCATTTGTCACTTTAATTTACTTGTCTTGTATTTTAATGTCTGAACAAAATATAGTTTTTTTGCTTTATAGAATTCTAACATTCCTGGCAGTTTCTAATTTTCAGTCTCTAAATGTATCTGTTTGCCAATAGGTTTAACTCGTGTTGCTCTAATATCTTTCTCAATTATTATATTATTATTTACCTTTTCTTGCAGTATCCAGCTCCCTTTTTTTTCTAGATATATTTAATATTTTTTTTTAATCTCAATTGGTTTAAAATAATGTCCTCTCTTTATATGATGCTTACCGCTAATAATTTCTTGGTCTTTCCTTTTAATTTCTGTACTATCGGTTGGAAAAAGGAGAGAAAAATCCCCAGTAGTCCATTCCATCAAACTAAATCTTTTCATAACTGATATCTTCATTATTCTTCAAAGAAACACATCGTTATTGGCATCATTTCAGAAATAATTTCTTTTATTGTCATCTTACAATTCACACAAAAAGAATTTCTTTGGTCATTGCTGGGAGATTTAATTCTATAGTTAGTCTCTGGACCTGTAAAGGGCCGGATTCAGTTTTTTTTTTGGTAACTTCGGACATTCAAAAACTATCATGCAGAATTCAGTGCCTGTAGTCCCATTTTTCCATTATCTAACTTACGGAAGTGAGCTAGGGCTATTTAAAAAGAAACACTTAAATCGGTTAGAAACAAGAAACTAGACAAAGTCCTAGATAAGAAGATATTAAAAATTGTAAATTTTAGACAGTGAAGATAACAGAAGATATCTAAATAAAAAAGAAATTACCAAGCAGGAAAGATGAAAAAGAGATACAGTTTGAGTGGGAGAGATGTTAGAAGGAACAGATAAAGTTATGAATGAAGACTGGATATCACTGATATCAGCAAACGCCAAAGGCCATTATAAAAAGTACAAATTGAAAGAATTAAAAAATATATGTTATTTTGTATTTATGACCTAAGCACGGCCCTGTTCTTCAGTGATCATCACAGATAATCATCAATGCGAAAAAGGTCTTCTTTTCTTCAACAACGAAATTTATTGACACTTCATCTAGGTGTCAAAGCGGAATTGAAAAGGTAATAATGGTGACCATTTATGTGGGGGTTTAGATGTGTTCGGAATGTGCGAAATTTCGGAAAAGAACAAAAAATCTTTGATCTGGCTATTTTAAGGTTTGGTGAGTTAATAATTGAGTTCTCTCAGAAAAAGGAAGGCTGTATGAGTAGGTACTTATAATGATAACCAGCGATCATATAGGCGTGGCGTAACTATAGTTTAAAAATTAGCCAGTGAAGTAAGGTACGCGGTGTTGTATTTGGAGCCTGCCATTCGTAATTCATTAATTTGGTTGATCTGAATTGGTTGTCTAAATGCTCACTTATCTCAACTCTATAAATGACCCTAAAAACTTCCTAAAATTGTTCAGGCCCCACAAAATAATAAGCTCGTAGGCATTGGCGTAGCTAGCCTTGCTTTTCAGGGGGGGCCGTGGCCTCGGTCTATCTTGAACAAAAAGCAAACATAGGTTTTAAAGAGTCGTGCAAAGTGTGCAATGAATAAAAAAAAAAATACGCGCATTAAATGTTCTAATATTTTAATATAACAAATTTAATAATACATTTACCAACTTATTTATATGTATACACAGGAAGTATGTAATTCAGCAATTCTACAAAGAAAGTTTTCTACGTCGCTGACTGAAAGCGTCTACCACACTGTCTAAGTCGACCTCAACATCTTTTTCTATGAATAACAATGACAAACCTGAGTGTCTCTCTTGAGTCATAGTTGTTCTAAGCCAATTAAAAACTCTCCTCATGGCAGAGAAAGACCTCTCGCAAGTTGCACTTGAAATTGGAAGAATACTCGCAACTTTAAAAAGTTGGTAGCGGTTTGGATCGGTGTCTTCTGCTATATGTTGTTTGATAGAATCATGACCAACAGTTTGATTTAACCGAAAAATACAATTCTTTAAAACGGTAATTTCGGCTCTTAGAGCAGAAGTATTAATATTAAAAATTTCCCGGTATTGCTCGACGAATTTATTCCATTTAACGACGTGGGAAAACTTAATATGAAAATTGTTATGAAATTGTCACCAAAATCGGAAAATTTCCATAAGACACTAAACGCTAACCTCAAAAAAACTAAAAAGATTATTATATTTATTTTAGAAAAACAGTTTAAAAAGGTCTTTTATAACCTTACGACATCTACAACCCGATTTCGGAAACAGAGGGGAAAGGTCGCTGTCTTTATTAAATGCGAAATTTAACTTACACTTCTATAATATTTTACAAGATGTCGCCAATATGTATGAAATATTCAATATGCATAATTATGTTTAAATTTAAAAAATATTTTCGGGAAATTGCATAAGTGCAGAAAAGTTACCGATAATTTAAAGAGAAAAAGCCTAATTCCGCAAGACAAGGGCTTTTTCCTGAAATGTAAACATTATCTGAATGATTTTAAATTTTAATGCACCTATTTTATTTGAATATTTCCGAATAATAATAGAAAAGTATGTATTTTTAGCGTCATGTTCTTTTATTAGTAGTCGGTAGGGGAGGCCTAAAATATCTTAGGGGGGCCTGAGGGACTTCAGGGGGGGCCAGGCCCCCCTGCCCCCCCCCTAGCTACGCCAATGCTCGTAGGTAACTTTTTTTCTGCATTTGTTATTTAAGAATTTCAGATGTTTTATAGTTTTGAAATTTGGATAATTTGTAGTTTCCATATTTTGGTTTTTAATATTTTATTCGACAATTTGATTCCAGATTTTCATTTTCGATATAAAGTGTTTGATATTTTGATGTTCGATTTTCGATAAAACTATCATAACAAAAACATTTTATGTAAAAAAAGGCAAATACCCGAAAATGACATTCCCTAAAAAGAATTGAGATAAAAGCAAAGCCAAGTTCTTCAATACAAATTTCAAAATGAAAGGTTCTTACTAGTTTGGAAATGTTTTTTTAAACTTTGCTATTACAGCCAAATTTATTTACGTTCAATTTAGCACTGTGTGCAAGTTTATAAAAACATTTTCAAACTGGTAAAAACCTTTCATTTTGACATTTGTATTGGAGAACTTGGCTTTGCTTTTATCTAAATTCTTTTTACTGAATGCCATTTCCGCGTACTTGGATTTTTTTACATGAAATGTTTTTGTTATGATTTCACTTCTTTTTTTAAAGGAATTGGATAATATTTAATTTTTAAAGTAGTACAATATGCGGAATATTGTTTAAAACTTATGCAATGCCTTACTTAAAATTTTGAGGTTTTTTAATTTTTTCCCAGGTTTTTATCATAATTCCTATCAGCCTTCCAAAGCTTAGCTCTCTAGAGTTTTTGAAAGTGGACAATGTTACTTTTACATAACTTTACATGTATAATTTTATCATAGTTCCTATCAGTCTTCCAATGCTCAGCTCTATAGCGTTTCTGAAGTGGGTAATATTACTTTTACATAACTTTACATTTATAGGGGAGGAAAGTAAATGAAAATTTTGTGGTTTTTAAATTTTTTCCCATGGTTTTATCATAGTTTCTATCAGCCTTCCAAAACTCAGCTCTCTAGCGTTTCTGGAAGTGGGCAATGTTACTTTTAAATAAATTTTGGTATTTTTTAATTTTTCCCTATAGTTTTATTATAGTGTCATTCAGTTTTAAAAAGCTCAGCTCTCTAGCTGGAAGTGGGCAGTGTTACTTTTACATAATTTTACATTTATAGGGGAGGGAAGTACATTAGAATTTTGGGGTGTTTTGATTTTTTTCTATAGATTTATCATAGTTATTATCCGCCTTCCAAAGCTCAGCTCTCTGGCTTGTCTGGAAGTGACAATGTTACTTTTACATAACTTTACATGTATAGGGGAGGGAAGTAATTAGAATTTCGGGATGGTTTAATTTTTTCCTATAGTTTTAGCATAGTCCTATCAGTCTGCCAAAGCTCAGCTCTTTAGTATTTCTGAAAGTGGGCAATGTTACTTTTACATAAATTTTCATATATAGCGAAGGGGAGTAAATTCGAATTTTGGGGTTTTTTGATTTTTTCTAGGGGTTTGGTCATAATTTCTATCAGTCTGCCAAATTTTAGTTTTGTAGCATGTCTGGAAGTACAGTAGAATTTTGATGATGATTCATGAGTGACTGAGTCAGTGAGTGGCAATTTCGACGTTTTTTTAAATTTCTTAACTACTTTATAAGTCCATGAAACTTAGAGGGCTTGTTAACTCTATGAAAATCTACGACTGTGCAAAGTTTGAGATTCGTAGCTCATTCCGAAGTTGAGGTTTAGATAGGTCAAATATGGGCTGAAATGTTTCAAGAAAATATTCTACGGCAGCGCGAACTTGGCGAGGCACTACCGTGCCCTCAGTTTTTCAATATTGTAAATTTAAAAAAATATCATTCACAAAATATTTCCCCTTAGTCAACACACATAGGTAAAGATATACCTGCAATCTAGGAGAAAAGATATTATTTTCTTTAATTCCTCGATTCATCGATCAAAAACCCGAAAAAAGCTTCCTATTCGGAAGCGTTTGTGCGTTAATAAACCGATTTGGAAAAGACGTGTTCCAACAATTGGGGCACAGAGTGTCGAAGATTAAAACATTTTTTTATCAAATTTTTGAAAAAGAAAAGGCGGTTAAGTGTGAATTTTTAAATCTAATTGAATTTGCACGGGACAATAAGATGGGGAAGAAAAGGTGAATGCGAGTATGTCTTCATTCATAAAATTAAATTTTAGTAAGAATAATAATTGCTATATTTAATTCTACGAATTCATTCGTATGTTTCGTAGTTTTGACATTTGAATTTTATTTAAAATTAGGTTTTTAATAAAGCTAATATACAGAGTGTAATTTAGATGATGTACCAAACTTTAACGGATGATGGCAACAGTTAAAAGTAAACAAAACGTAAAGTTTTATGAAGTTAAAGCATTTGTCAAGTTTGAAGAGGGTGGGTGGTTTTGTTGTTTCAAATGACAAATTTGATGTCAAATTATTTAGCCATCTTCGATCCATCTTTGGCCATAATCCTTCCCCAATATCTTCCACTCTTCTTTGTGCGTCACCGTATTTATCCATCTAGTTCCAGCATGTATCTCTAATTGTCCACCCATTTCATTTGGGGTCTCCCTTTTATTCTTTTTACTTTTCCAAGATTTCCAGTTTACAATACATTTGTTCCATCGATCGTCTTTTTGTCTAATATTGTGACCGGCAAATTTCCATTTTAATTTTGCTCCTCACCTCTGACATTCCTTTTACTTTTGTTTTATTTCTAATCCATTAATTCCTTTCTCCATCTCTTAGCTTTACATGTAACATTTGTCTTTCAATTCATCTTTGGGCTTTTGTTACCTTATCCATCTTTGATTTTGTAAGTCTCCAGGATCCATAGTACAGGAAGGATACATCGTTTTGAGGTAGTTTATTTTTTAATATGTTGCTTAATTTACCGAATGCTGCTCAGGCTAATGTTACTCGTCTTTTGATTTCAGCTGTTTGGTTTTCTTTTATTAGTTTAATAATTTGCCCCAGATAAATAAATTCCTCTACTAGTTTTATTTTTTTTTGGCTTCTTTTGATTTCGTTAGTTTTAATGTAGTTCATGCTCAAGTCTAAAGTTTTGGCTGCTGTATCCAGTTCTTTTCGCATTTTTGTCATTTAGAATGAGTAAAAAATGGCTAAATAATATTTACAATTATATATCAATTTTTTTTAAATATTTTGTTTATGAGATATTAAAGTTAGAAAGATAAAATTAAAACAGATTGTTGTAAATAACTAAAGCTCCATTAATAATTACAAAAAAAAGTAATTTTAGCACTACGTTTAAATTAAAAAAATTATCGTTTATTAAAAATAAATTTTTCATAATAATTTTGAGTATTTTCTTAAATAATTTTAACATTGTTATGCATATTTCCACAAAATTTCAATTGTCTGTTGGAATTTTTAAATATGTAACAATAAATCTATTTTTTTTTAAGTCAAAGTTAAAGCTTAGCAAAACTACTTACTAAAAAATGCCCGTCAATGCTGCATACTTTTCTCAGTATCTGCAGTGGAAGGCCTATACTATGTCCACCTTTCTTACAACTGAGAGTCTACAAGGTTTCAACATATTATTTAAAAGACTAGACGAAGCATGTCAGAATCTTGATTCTAAGGAATGATAGGATCACGAAACAAAAAATGTTACAGAGAATTCAAAAGAAGAAAGAAATTAATCTGATCCTGAAAAAGAAACAATTGAAATACTATGGTTGCAAAATGAGAAGCCAAAAGACAAAAAGTAAAATTTAGGACCAAAGAACATCCAATTGGAGGTGAAACTTCTGGAAAAACAGATCGTCGTTACCTCATAATATAAGTTGTTATGTATCAGGACTAATTTCACAGGGTTATAGCTTATTTAATTTTATAACACCTGAGTACAAAAAGAAAAGGAGAAATTACCCCTCATAGCTTCCCCTTTCTTTCCTACGCTAATGTTTAGAGGTAGAAGTTTTTTTTGCAGGATTACGAAAACGAAAGAGAGACGCAAGAGGTAAGGATAAAAGTTTAGCAGGAGGGAAATGGCTCGAGCGATATGCAGCTGACTCCCAAGATTTCAGGCGTCTCTGAACATTGATGACTTATGATCCGTTTGGCAAATTGCCCAAAAAAATGAACGTGGATGGCTTCCAGACTCGCCAGATATTGGATATTTTATTATTAAATCTGCGGTTAACTTCTTCTGGGTAATGGTAATGTCTTGTTTTAGTATTTCGTTAAAATTAAGTTTACTGGATATTAGAGTGGTTTTGGTCAGTTTTTTTGCCAGACTGTTACCCTTACCTTTATTCTGCGAGGGTACAGCAGCGCTCTGCTATGTTCATGTTATCTTTATTAAAGGTAACGACAGGCGCTAATTACAGACGAGTAACGGTTACCTACCTATGGTGATGTGTGATTCTGTGAAAGGAGATTTATAGTTAGGAAGTTTGTTTTGATTTTTTTTTATTCTAGATAACAGCATAGCAGTACTGTTACGCGCCAAATATCTATTCCATTCAACAGCGTACTTTACACCATTGTTTCATATATGTTAAATTTTACATCCTTTTTTATCTCTCTGCTCAATAAAATACTGTTGAGACATCCAATAACCTTTTTTGCTTTCTTGTTTATATGAACTATTCTTTTTGCCAGTTCTTTACAGTCTGTTCCTGTCTTATCAAATGTGACACCCCAGTATACATACTTATGCATGGGGATATTATTTGTCCATTGTCTAGTTCTGAGTGGATTTGTTTTCAATACATAAGTACTGTGTCTTGTCCACGTTCACTGTTAATCACCACTTTTGATATTCTTCTGTTAACCTTCTCACCATATACTCCATGTCTTCTTTATCATTAGCTACAAAAACTTGGTCGTCAGCAAACTGTAGTGTGTATATGGTAAATCGGTCGTTAAGTTGCATTACCATGCCGTGCACTTTACGTTTCCAGTTTTTATAGCTACTGCGATACATAAAGAGTTGGAGAGACACAACATCCCTGTCTTAAGTCTTTCGTTACCAGGAATTCGTTTGAAAGTCGATTTCCAATTTTAATTTTAAATTTTGACCCTTTATGTAGTTCTTTTATCGCTTTTATGTATGTGTGATTGATATTATATTGCTCTAACACTCCATAATTTTTCTACTAGAACGGTATCATATGCTTTTTGTAAGCCCACAAAGGTAACATGAGTCTCTATATTTCTGGCGTTCATTTTCTCAATTACTTGTTTGTGACAAAAAACATTATGACTACAAGATCTGCCTGCACGAAACCCACTTTGCTCTTCTTCTTGTTAATGAAAATCATTCTCTATTAGATCTCTAAGAATCCTACCATAGAATCTACTTAGAGTACTGGTTACTGAAATTCCTCTGTAATTGTTGCAATCCAGTTTGTTTCCTTTTTTATGCATTGAGAATATAAATGCAATTTTCAAATCATCAGGTATTGGATGTCCATTTATGCATTGATTGATAATATATGTAAGATTTTCTAGTAGTTTCTCTGATCCATATTTGAGTATTTTGATGATCTGGATGTTTACTTTTTCTTTTGTTGGGTTTTTTACTGAAAAAAAACCTGACCAAAACCACTCTAATAAAGATAAATTTATTATAACAAACATTTAATAAATTTATAAGAAAATTATGAAGATTTTTTAACTTCTTAAATAAGTTTTGCATAAATATAAATTTTTATCATCTTGATATCATCAAAAATGAAGAAGAGCCTTGATAATTTGTTAAAAAAATCATACAGAATTTTCTAAAAATTAATTATCTCGAAACTTAATTTTTACCTTATTCACTAATGTCTGCCTTTATCATCTTACTTTATATGATTTTTCACAGACGATTTCCGCTACATTTCCTTTTCCTAATAACATCGAAAGGAGGAAAACTTGGATTTTCCCTGAGAGTTTTCTTGCGAATAATTAATAAGTTTTTGACGAGAATTGAAAAAACTCTGCTTTGCCGGTGCACCCCAATAATGTTAAAATTCCTTTGGGAGTTTTGCTAAGTTTTATGAAGAATTTTTAATCGTTTTTATAATGCAAAAAATAGTTAATGTTTTAGAAAATTTTATATTCTTTGCAATTTTTTTATTAAAACTATAAAAACGGTTAATACCACTAAATTTAGGGTGTGTAATCATTTAGAGTGCGAATTTGAGAAACGCTCGGACACGTCGATTTTGTTTGCCATATACATTACCCCTATATTTTGAATAGGGAAAAATAAATGTTTAGATTCAAAAGTAACGCAGATTCTCAATTTTCAGGAAAATCATCCAACTCCAACAATTTTATACGTCGATTTTGAAAATTTTATTTCGACGATTTTTAGCTGATTTTTATGAAAATCAAGAATCAGTCGTAACTTTTAATTCTAAACAACTTTTCTTAATAACTTTTTCTGATATCTCTTAAAACAAATGTACTTTACTCCTAACACTTTATATCAAATAAACCTACTAAACCACCCTGTATATTAATTCATCTGACTCATTTTCTTGTTAATATGTTAGTTTAAGACCAAGCAGGAGCTATTCCCAGAAAATCAGAATCTAAATCGAATGTTTTTTTGTCATTTGTACCTTACCCGAACCCAATCCGTGGACACACTGTATATCTGGGATAAATTATTATTAATCTAAAAAAAGAAAACAGCTGAAATCAAGAGACGATTAAGATTGGCCTGGGAAGAAGTCAGTAAATTAAACATATTAAAAAATAAAAAATACCCTCAGTACCTCAAAACAAAAGTATATAACCTCCTCCTCCCTGTACTCACCGGTGTATCCCAGACCTGGACACTTACAAAATCAATCATGGATAAGGTATCAGAAGCCCAAGGATCAATGGAAAGACAAATGTTACATGTAAAGCTAACGAACGAAAAAGGAATGAATGGATAAGAAATAAAACAAAAGTAAGGGATGTGGGAGGAGAGGTACCAAAATAAAAATTTGAATTTGCCGGTCATAATATTCGGCAAAAAAACGATCGATGGAATAAATGTATTGTTGAGAAAATAAAAGAAGTAGGGGAAGACCCCAAATGAGATAAACGGACGATTTGAAGAAACATGTATGAACTTGATGAATGAGCACAGCGACAGACCGAAAGTAGTGGAAGATATTGGGACATAGGGAAATGTGAGGACCAAAAACCATATACGTTACGTCTATGCCAAAAACACGCTAATAATTCAAAACAAATATGAGATTAAGCCAAATTACAGATACATAAAACCAAATCGTTTTACAGTACATATGTCTACTAGTATCCAAGTATTAACTAGCTAATAACCTTTTAAAAGTAAATCCAAATCTTTTAAACTAACAAGTAACCCCAAAAGTACGTTTAGAGGTGATAATCTCTCAAATAGCGAATCAGATAATTGAATAACTACCTAAATGACAAGCCGAAAGAGTGATGCCTCTATCCATTGTTAGACTTCGACAAAAGAAGGCTCAATACTAGCTGCAGTTACTATTTTTCAAAAAAAGAAGACAGTGATCGATCTTGCTCTAAAGTCTTTTCAAAATAAAAAGAAAGATAATCATGTATGTGTCGTGAAATGTCTTCTTTACTCTATTGTTAATTTTTCTTAGAAGAATGCGGTAGCAATAGTGAATATTTACAAGATTGAGGTGGAAAGAGATATTCTTAGAATAACAGCAAGAAATGCCAGGAAAAAAGCAAATAATAACATCGTTATAATGTTTTAAACAAGACAAGTTTCATTAACAATATTGTTATCTATATAGGTATGTTCTATTGACTGAATCTTAATCTATTCTTTTTAAGTTAGAGGACAGTTCAAAATTGCACGGGGATGAAACATATCTATTCTTAATATTATATGTGTTTATTATAACAGTCTGGATCTTAAACTTCTCTTAAGTGCTTGTCGATACCAGGTGTAGAAATGATTGACAGATTCACCCGAAAACCCCTTTTTCAATCAAAATTTCGGATTTTGCAAGTATGTGAATACAGAGGATCGATTTGATTTTATACAATAGCGGGATATTCAGTATCTCGCCCAATCACAATAGAGTCGCAAAATGTAGGTATTAGAAATCTGTCTGTATTTGTTGGGAAAATTAGGGTTTTGTGCAAAAACTTTTGCGAATATACATCCCTCTGTGTAAACTTTAAGGGTGGCTTATTTGTTGGAAACCGGTATGAATTATATTGTGTAAATATGGTCACAGTTAGATTATTTTATTGATAGAATTTGATGTAATTGATTGTTTTTCAACCGATTTAATTAGCACAAGAATATTTGCATCATATTATATCAATCATATAAAAGCGATAAAAGAACTATAATAAGGGTCAAAATCTAAAATTAAAATTGGAAATTGACTTTGAAAAGGATTCCTGGTAACGAAAGGCTTAAGACAGGGATGTTGTATGCCTACAACTCTTTTTAAAATATATATCGTAGTAGCTCTAAAAAAACTGGAAACGTAAAGTAAGTTAACGACCGATTTACCATATACACACTACAGTTTACTGACGACTAAGTAATTGTAGCTAATGATAAAGAAGACATGGAGTATATGGTAAGAAAGTTAACGGAATAATACCAAAAGTTGGGGTTAACAGGGAACGTGGACAAACCACAGTAGCTATATTGGAAATGAATCAAGTAAGTTCGAACACGACAATGGATAAACAATATCTCCATGCAATTACTATGTATAGTTCGGTGTAACATTTGATAAAACAGGAAGAGACTGTAAAGAACTAGAATAAAGAATAGTAAAAGCAAAAAAGCTTATTGAATGTCTTAACCGTATTTTGTGGAACTGAGAGATAAAAAAGAATGTAAAATGGTCAAAAACACGCTGTTGTATGGAATAGAAACTTGTCGCGTAAAACAAAAAAGCAAAACAAAAATGGAAAGTGTCCAAATAGATGTAGTAAGAAGATCAATGAGAATATCTAGAAAAGATCATATAAAAAATGAGATCATAAAAGAAATAATGGGAATCGAGGGAAGCATAACGGATGACATCAGTAAAAGACAACTGTTATTGTACGGTCATGTACAATGGATGACCGACGAAATATTACCAAATCAGGTCCAGAAAAAGAGAGCGCCCTAAACTGGAATGGCAACAGTTAATCCAAAGATAGGTGAGTCAAAAAAACCTGACAGAAAATGACTGTCAGGATCGAAGGAGGTGGAGAATAGACGATGGACAATGTAGAAAAACTTTCTAAACCGATTTAGTAGTAGTAGTAGTAGTAAAAAACAAAACAAATGAAGAAATGTTGAACTAAGTTAGTCATCAAGAAACAAATATAAAATTAAAATCCTAATTACAATAATAATATAATTTAACTGTACATAGAGACATTAATACCGTTAAGGCTAGACCTCTAGGTAAAGACAAAATAGAGGGGATATTAAACCTAAAAACAGTTGTCATATCGCTCCCACCAAACCACTTATAAGTTGTCAATATTCAGCAATTAAATTCAATTGTGGGATATGCAAATTTTTAGGGTGTGCTCAAAATTTTTAATATTGGCTTGATTGATTCTGCTTCTCATGATTCCTATGATTGACACTTCCTATCATGGGAAGATTAAAAAGAAATAACAAAGATTCAGTTATGAATATTTTAAATCAAAATGTGATGCATGCAAATTTTTTTCGGTAAGGGATCCCTTATCAAGCTGACAAAATTTACCCAAAACCATACAAAATCGCGACAAAAAATACAAGAGGGAAGTTTTCTAACGGAATCCAAATCTCAAAAGAAACAGCATTTTTGTGATCTCACGGAAGAGTCTAAAAATAACATGTTTGTCCAGATAGAGTCCAAGATTGACACGTTAAATAGCATGATCTTGTTCTTTTTGACACATTTTTGATCTGTTTTGTAGTCCCCAATTATGTTTAAAAGGGAATATTCACTTCGAGGGTCGTTTTTTTGACCTTTTCTCGCTTTGATACGTCTGTTTATGAATATGTTCATAACGTCCTTCAAGGTGGTTTTTCATATTAATATGGGGTAGAATCTTGTTTGTCTGTTTTACGTTTATTTGTACAATTTTTTTGTCTGCATTTTTTCTTTTGCTTAACAATCTAATTTATCCTTTGTATTTCTCAGTTTTTATCTCGATATACAGAGTGTGCCAAGTTAAGTGGCCACCATTGTTATTATTAAGGATAGAAAAAGTTTAAATTGTCAAATTAGTAGAATTTTTGAGACACTTTAGGATGCGTAATTTAAAAGAAATCAAAAAAACAAATTTTAAATAAACACCATGTATTTTATAATTTTTTTAATAGGTCTTTCAATGCTAAACAAAAATTGTCTCTTGATTTTCTTTCCTAAAGTTAAAAATAACGAAGATATTCCAAATTCAAAATTAGACTTCTTTCTACCAAATAAAATTTCAATACGTAATTTTGAATTTAAAATTTCTTCGTTATTTTAAACTTTAGAAAAAAGAAATCAAAAGACAATTTTTGTTTAGAATTGAAAGACCTACCAGAAAAAATTATAAAATACTCATTGTTCAATTAATTTTTAAAAAATATTTTTAGAAAAAACTCGAGGATTTAAAAAAGCGATGCTCCAATTTTTATTTTTATTTATTTAAATATCAAAGAGCCTAAAACATTCTACTAGTATGCCAATTTAAACTTTTTTCGATGTTCAATAATAAAAAAGTTAGCTATGGTGGAAAATTAACTTAGAACACCCAGTATATACTAAACTGGATAGGATAGCTAACGAGCTAGAATCTCCATATTTCTGGCATTCCGTTTCTCAATTACTTGTTTAAGACACAAAACATTATTACTACAAGATCTGCCTGAACGAAATCCACTTTTTTCTTCTTCTTGCTCATGAAAATCATTATCTATTAGATAAGAATCCTACCGTACAATCTACTTAGAGTACTGGTTACTGAAATTCCTCTGTAATTGTTACAATCCAGCTTGTTTAGTTTTTTAACTATTGTTATCTTCAGGTACTGGATGTCCGTTTGTGCATTGATTGATAATATATGTGAGATTTTTTAGTAGTTTATCTGATCCATATTTGAGCATTTGAGCGTATATTCCTTCAGGTCCGCTAGCTTTTCCGGATTTAAGCTTTATAATACTAATCTTTATCATTTCTTTTTCCAGAATTACTTTCTTTCCATGTACTTCTATGTCTCTCCTCGAAGAGGCTGACAGATTTTCGGGTCTCGTTTCCTGCAGCAGTCCCTTGTAGCGTTCTGTCCATTGTTCTGGTTTGATGATTTATATATATATATATATATATATATATATATATATATATATATATATATATATATATATATATATATATATATTTATCGGTTTCACAACGTTCTACGTCTTCCGATACCCAATCTCCACTCGTTTCTGTTTGCCCATAATTCATCATCTAGGCCTCTTATTCTTATTTCACTATCTATTCCTTCTCTCCAGCTTCTCCTTGGTCTTCCTCGTTTTCTTCGGCCAGTTGGTTTCCATTGTAATATTTGTTTAGGTAGTCTTCCATCATCCATTCTTTGTACACGTCCGTACCACACCAGTTGTTTTGTTCTTATATCATCCACTAGAGTACGTTCACCCACTGTCATAATTTCTCTTATTCTTTGATTGGTAACTCTTTCTCTTTTTGATTTCCCTGCTGCTCTTCTCCAATAGTCCATCTCCGTAGCGGAAAGCATTTTTTCTGTTCTATCTTTGATTGGCCATACTTCTGAGCCGTATGTAATAATACTTTTTACAATGGTGTTATATATAAGCTTTTTGTTATGTTTTGATATACTTTGGTCCCAAATTATTCCATTTAATAAAGTTATTGCTTTTCTTCCTTGTACGTTTCTATCTTTTATAGCTTTGTCTAGTATTCCGTCAGCTGTAATTTTTAGACCTAAGTATTTATACTCATCACAGGACTGAATTCGCTGCCCAGTATTTAAGATTAGATCCTGTTTCGTTCCACCAATACACATATACTCTGTCTTATTGATATTAACCTCTAGTCCCCACTTATTGTACTCTTCTATTAGTTCTCGTGTCATATATTCGAGGTCGTCATAATCCTGAGCCACCACTATCTGATCATCGGCGAAACATAAAGTATACAAGGTGGTTTCATTCAACGGAATTCCCATGTTTTGGCATTTTCTCTTCCAGACTTTAAGGACCTGTTCCAAATATATTTTGAAGAGCGTAGGCGAGATACAGCAACCTTGTTTAAGACCTTTATTTACTTGAAAGCCCTTGGTTAGTTTTGCTTTTATTTTAACTTTTGCCTTACTATTGCGGTATAACTCTTTGATGGCCTTAATTAGTTGTACGCTTATGTTTGTCTTTTCCCACGCTTTCCAAAGTAGATTTAGTGGTATACTATCATATGCCTTCTGCAAATCTACGTAAAGCAGATGGAGCTCTTGTCCGTATGCCATTTTCTTTTCAATAACTTGGGTTATACAAAAGAGATGATCTGAAGTCGATCTACCCGCCCTGAAACCAGCTTGTTCTTCTGCCTCCATATCTTTATATTCGCTCTCCACTTTATTTCTTATTATTTTGCCATATATTCTGCTTAGCGTACTAGTTACAGATATACCTCTATAATTGTCACATATATCTTTCCTTCCTTTTTTGTGTATTGTGGATATATATGACGTTTTCCACTCAGTTGGTACTACAGCTCCATTTAAATATCTTTGGAAATTTGATGATTTAATTGTTAATATTAATTTTTCTTTCTTCGGGTTTCTTGTCGTAGATATGAATTTCCATACTTCAGAATATCGTGGCACTTGCGCTCGAACATTTAATTTTTTTCCGTTCTTATCAAATTTCTCAGCTGTCTTCTGGTTTCTCTGTAGATTCCTAGGTATCTTTGCTCTTTAGTACTGAGCCATTTCAATTATGTGCGTTTTTTCTCCTTGACCATTTCCTGTATTTCCTCCGTTCACCACATCTTATTGCTGTTTCTATTATCTTGGTATCCAACAGCTTCTTTGCTTGCTTCCTTCAAGCTTTTTAATATGTTTGTATATATCTCTTCAAATGAGTGTTCTGTGTTTATTAATTTTTCATCTCATCGTTTCTGATACAATATTTTCGTACTTTTGACTTTTAGACTTTTAGAGTTGTATTTTTGATTTACTTCGATGCATTCTAGATTTTCATGAAATCATTATACTTACTCGAATCCGTGTACAGTTTCAAAGACAAGCAATATTACTTCCCCAATACATTGGATAATATGTAGCTTGATTCTTAGACACTTACACTGTTGTAGCCAATAAAATAAATCAAAGAGGTCCAATATGGATTTGACCTTTATGCGACGCTTAACAAATGTCGCACATACGAAATTTTGGTCATATTTGTGTAAATGTTCGCAACATCTGCCGCTCCCCTGACAAAATCTACGGATTTATAGAAAAATTTTGTCGCCTTTATGGCTCCTATGTTAGCGCGTGTTTGGTTTTCAGATTTTCGCCCTGACTTTAGTGCGATAAGAACTTTTATAAACATATATAATGATCAGTGTTAAGTAGGTAAAGTCCAATATAATCACAACTACTAAAACTCGATATTACGAAAGTTGTAGGATTTTTCCTGAACTGTGAGAATCTGACGACATAATACCATAGCAACACCGGAATTCCCAGAGACGTACTTTTTAGGTCCCTTTAGGTCCTAACGTCCCCATGCCTAAAAAGTATATTTTTAAAAGGTTCAAAATGAAACGTATAAAATACATCTACTTTGGACGTTTTTAAAACATCCACAATAGTCCTGTATGTTAAAAGTACACTATTAAAACGTCTCAAAAAGTACGTTTTAAAAAAATGCAAATCTAGACGTTTTTAAAATTGCTTATAGCCCATCGCACCGACCTCTTCTTTCGTTACTTAGCCTAAAATGTTCCTTATTACGAATTAAGCTATGGAACCGAAAAAAAGTCGGGGAGATGCATCCTTAGGGGACTAAATTTCGCGTACCTGGAAAGTACGTTTTTAAAATATTCCAAAAAGGACGTTTTAAAAACGTGCTGTTCAGGAAGTTTTTAAAATATAGTTTTTATGTCTGTACATAGAAAAAAAAATGTCTTCATTCAATGCAAATTACTTTGATCCAAGAAAAAATCTGCTTTCCCATACACCAAGACGATATTTTTTTAACAAAAAAAAATCTCTTGAACTGCTGGTTTCCGTTGAAAATAAAACTTGCCTTTAGCCAAGAAAATTGATTTGTTTTGAATGGAAGCGGCAACCTTCTTGTTTTCTAGTATTATACCAAGACATACTTGAAAAAAAAATTCATGGTTTAAAACAATGGGTTTGCGATAATATCTTGCATCAAAAACTTGTTATCTTGTTTTAATATATAATTTTTCATCCGAAGAAAAATAAGTTTTCTTGATTGAACTATAGGTTGTTTTGCTTTGAATAATCTTTTTTTTTTTAAGAAAACAATTAAATGCATGGAGTCAAAAGGATTTTAATGTCTCAAGTCAAGACGAAATTAAAGAAAGAATCTTTTGATTCAAAAAAACTTTTAGATACATTTTTTTTTATTTCAAAATAATTATTTGTTTAAAATAAAAATCATTTTCGGACTTTGTCCGTCATTATTTGATTTCATACAAAAGGTTTCGACTATTGTCTTCAAGTGGTAGTGAATTTACACCACAAGACAATCCAAGATCTACTGATTTACACTGCGTCTAAACGTAGTTTATAAAATGAAATGATGACAATGTAATTCCAAAATAAGGATTTTTATTTAAACATGCACTCACTTTTTTTTAGCAAGGCGATGAAGTCAAGATAAAAGATTATAGAATATAATATATATTATTTCAAGATATTTTGACATATTTATGTTCCCATAACGTAGGGAATGTAAATATGTCATGACGACACCGCCTTGTTAAAGAAATTATCTTTAGGAAAAGTACGTATTAAAAAAATAGCCGAAATTGACAAGCGTTCGCCGCAAGCTCAAAATACGAAATGCCGAAAGGTCTGAACTTGTCCATTTTTATTTAAAAGATAATATAATTAATTTCTTTCACTCAAGAAAATATTGATACCCTTGTCTTATTTTAAAAACCTAATGCGCCTGTATTCTTTAGTGCAAGAAATTATTATTATTATAGTTATTTTGATTTAAAGCACATTGTTTCCATATTATTTAAAGCGTTCAAGATAATGTTTATTTACATATCTTAATTCGAGAATAAGTCCAGGATTTTCATTTTGTTTTGAGAATTTTCTATTTGCATTTTCTTAAGTTAAAATAAATTAACTTTTCTTTGGAATACATCGCAATTTTCGTTTTGAGATGTCGGATATTTTGAGTTAAAAAATTCAAAGACTTTAGGCAAAGTAAAGCTTTATTTGTGTTAAGAAGATATTAGTAAGACATTTTATATCTTGCTTCAAAACCACTTTTTTTCGCTAAAGGCACTTTGTTTTAAACCAAAACAATTTACCAAGACAACTATTTTTTTTTCCAAAACAAGCGGTTTGCTTAGATGAAAAGAAAACATTTTGTTCGGAGATTTTTGCTTTTGGGTCAAGATAATTTTTTCAAGAAAACTACTTTTCTTAACTGAAGAACTTCTTTTTTTCTGTGAAGGGTTCTAAAATGTACTTTTTAGGTACCTATGGACCTGAGTAACTTTTGAGTACCTGAGCCGCGGCTTAACACAACCACAACGAAGTGTCGAAAACTCTCTAATATCTTCTTAAATAAGACAAGTATCATATTGCGTTATTTTCAAACATTTTTAAACTTCAGTTGTAATTCTGAGCCTCTGGGAGTTTATCTAAAAGTTATTTTCCGACACGTCAAAACAACAAGATCGTAATTGATCATACAAGAAAGATAACCTCGCCCCAAAAAACTTGGAGGGGGTGCGAATAATGACTTGCTATAGCATGTTAGATGGAAGTCTTGAAACAAGTTGGAGTCTGACTGTGTTTTACAAGAGGAGTTGCCAGATTTTATTTTAAAAAAGGAGAAACCTTTTTTTGCTGACATGAAAACTGTTTTGTTTAAGAGAAAGAAGGAAATGTCGAAGCCACACTATTACAGTGAAACCTCTCCTTGCGGACACCTCTAATAAGCGGACACTCCCTTTAAGCGGACAAATTTGTTGGAACCAAGCTTTTCCCTATTTCATTACCTGTAAAATTCACTCCTATAACCGGACACTCTGATAACCGGACGCGGACAATTTTTTTTGGTAAAAAAATTCTGAAACCTGCAGGAGTACGCGGATACACTTCAGGAGTTGGCTGGAGTAAGAGAGGTAGAGCTCGTATGGGTCCCAGGCCACATGGGAATCCCAGGAAACGAGAAAGCGGACGAACTCGCCAGGGGTGGATCCCAGCAGAAATGCGTCGGGTCAGAGCCTTTTCTGGGGCTCACAAGAGGGCAATTGAAGTCGGTCCTAACAGAGTGGGCCCAAAAGAGATACAAAAGGAATGGACCAACACAGGAAATGCCAGACATGCGAAGGAGTATGCGACAGGATACAGCAAGTCCCGTAGTGACTGGCTGCTTCGTAGGACACAAAGAGAGGTGGGAGCTATACTGGGAGTCCTAACCGGACACTGTGTCCTACAAGGACACCTAGCGAAGACGAGAGTGAAGAACGACGGGACTTGCGAGTGATATTGGGCCGAGGACCAGACCTCGGCGCATTTTCTCTCATCATGTGAAGTATATAAGGAGGCAAGAAGAGAGGTATTTGAAGAAGAAGCCTTTGAGACGGAGGACCTTCTGAATCTGAGGTGGCCCAATATTCTGGCCTTTGTACAGAAGACGGGCAGATTCCTTAGCAATGGAAGAACACAGCAGGAGGGATGCCAGGTGGTTGGCGAAAAGGGCGCTTCATGTGCCTAGAGCCTACCGCACACTACTACTACTACTATTACTAATAATCTGACTTAAAGTTCTGGCAACCCTGCCCTATTTTATCACATATTTCTCGATCCATTATCGAGTTGGCCTGGCAAGAAGGTCAATCTGAGATAAGCCATCATCGGCAGATGTCGTCAACTGATATACGACCTAACTAATAACTTGGCTGATTAACAGTAAATTTTCTTGTTGCTCTATCGGCACCCTTAATAGAGTTTTGAGCCACCCTTGGCTCTGCAATCACTGGCCCTGTATTTAATAAGTCAGAGGAACATCTTTGGTTTTATTGGTTTATATTAAAATTAATTAAAAAGTGGTTCATAGTTAGCCTTTGTATATAATTTCTATCAGTCTGTCAAATTTCAGCTTTGTAGCATGTCTGGAAGTACAGTAGAATTTTGATGATCCATACTTGAATGAGTGGCAATTTCGAGGTTTTTTGAAATTTCGTAACTACTTTGCTACCTTATGGAAGTGCATGAAACTTGGAGGAGTTGTTAACTCTATGAAGGTCTACCACTGCGCAAACTTTAGATTTCGTAGCTCATTCTGAATTAGAGTTTTACATGGGTCAAATATGGGCTGAAATGTTTCAAGAAAAGATGGTACAGCAGTTAAGCGAACTTGGCCGGGCACTACCGTGCCTTCAAATTTTCACTTGTTATCATGTATCATTATCAGGGTTGGATGGGATAGGCCGGTTGGGCCGCAGGCTCGATGTACCTATTCCAAATTATTAATATTTATTTTTGTATATTTGACAAACGAACTAATTAAAACATTAAACATTTAAATAAAAAAAACTGTAGTAACTCCAGGCCTGCGTTACTCATTTGATTGTTACAGTTACTTTTATATTAAAATAAGTAGGTATAATGTATTAGTATATAGAAGAAAAAATCGGGAGATTAAAAAAAATTTAATAAAAATATTGTCAAATTTCTTCTTATTTTTGTTGCTGTTGTGAAATCTCTTTAAACACATTTTGTTGACTATTTTGGTGGGGATTGATCACCCTGACCTCCCCCTTCGGTACGGCCTTGCCAATATCTCATATCTTAGTTGCGAAAGGTCATTTTTAGTGCTAAAATACAGGGTGTCTCAAATTGGGCACTTTTAGGGGGTTTAAGGTACTTCTAGGCGAGACAGAGAAATACTGACCACGTACTGCCAGGCTCAAATTTCAAGAGAAGACTTATAGTGAAAACCGCATTTTAAAATATCGTCTCGTCTTTGAGCTACGGGGGCTTTTTGAAAAGTCTGCATTTTTGAGGGGGGTCTATAACTTCGTTATTAGTGGAAATTTTGATTTAGAGTAAATTGCAGTTTTATAGACTTTGTCACGAGGAATTCACCCGCTAAATTATATTTTAACTGTCACTTTTAGTTTTTGAGATATGACATAAAGTTGCATTTTTTCTTATGGAATGGCCTATATTTTAATTAATTTTCGAATTCGTCATTGAATTCTTTTCAAAATGATCTATCATATGTCATAGTTTGATTGAGCGGTTTAAGAGATATTCAGCTTTTTCACTTATTTCTAGTGCGCTATGATTTCCTGCTGAGGCAGGTAAAGGCACTCCAGTATTTTTATTATTTTACACAGTCGCAAATATAGTAAGGCTGGTTTGGAAAAATTATAATTCAGCTGACGGCCGTCAAAGCCTAGTTATAAAAAGTTTTAAAAAAATGAAACATATTTCAAAATAAAATTAAAACGCTTTTGTGCAAAATAATTTCATATCAAAGCGTAATGTCAAATTGTTTAAACAATTGAAAACAATGACAAAACGCCAAGACACAAGGCCAACTTGATTTCCATAGTATAAGACAACAAAACTATAGGAGCATTGAAGTAGAATTTGACCGCAAGGCTTTCATGTCAATGGCGCATTACGTCATTCAACGCACACTAGACAAAAATAAAAAACTTTAATTATCTCCGAAACCGCTCAATCAAACTATGAGATATGATACATCATTTTAAAAAGAATTCAATGGCGAATTCGAAAATTAATTAAAATATAGGCCATTCCATAAGAAAAAATGCAACTTTATGTCATCTCAAAAACTAAAAGTGACAGTTAAAATTTAATTTAGCGGTTGAATTCCTCGTGACAAAGTCTATAAAATTGCAATTTACTCTAAATCAATATTTCCAATAATAACGAAGTTATAGACCCCCCTTCAAAATGCAGACTTTTCAAAAAGCCCCCGTAGCTCAGAGACGAGACGATATTTCAAAATGCGGTTTTCACTATAAGTCTACTCTTGAAATTTGAGCCTCGCAATGCGTGGTCAGTTTTTCTCTGTCTTCCCTAGAAGTACCTTAAACCCCCCAAACGTGCCCAATTTGGGACACCCTGTACATAAAAAATCTAAGAAATCGATTAACCGATTGAAAAATCGGTATTGGGTCCAATTCAAATTAAGGGGATCATAGATAAAATTGCAGCATCAAGTTCATTATTAAAAAAGTCGTTACCATATGAAAAATTAGCATACCTGCTCTGTCCCTGTTAGTTAAAAGGGCGCAAGTGACGAAAGTGTGGTTCGGAAAAAAAACGACTTCAAAGTTTTAATTGTTCATAAGGAAGTACTACAGTTACTGCTACAGTCGAACCTCTCTAACTCGAACCTCTATAACTCGAACCTCTCTATAACTCGAACCTTTTAAGTGGTCCCTGCACTGTTTGTATGTATTTTAACCTTTTTAATTCGAATATCTATAACTCGAACTCTCCATAACTCGAACTGTTTTCGTTGTCCCTTTGAGTTATAGAGGTTCGACTGTATTTGTTTTTTCTTAAATTTTATTACATAGGACATGATGGAAAATCCGTCGAGACCAAAAACCTAAATTCGAAAAAAATAATTTAACAAACGGGGGCAGTGCTGTTGTATGTTAAAATATTGTACGCTTTTTTTTTCAGTTTTCATTTTGTGAAAAAATTAGATATTAATTATGTTAATAGGTACTTAGTGTTTAATATAGGCATAGAGAATATAAAACATTACAAAAATATCTAGAGCAGTATCACAGATATTAATAAAAAAGTGATTTTCTAAAAGTCTTTAAACACCTTGTATCTCACAAGTTATAATGTTTAGGACATATGTACATACATACATGAAGTTTTTTTCTCAAAATGCAAATTACATCCTTTTAAATTAACATGTTACTTAAAAACAAAACCTCCATAATATCAAAAACAAAAATAACACAATATGGCTTCGTTTTCTTTGCCGTAAAATTTTTTTGCCGAAGCGAGGACCGAATAAAAAAAAATTGCCATGGCCGGTTTGTTTAAGCCCATCCAAGCCTGATCATTATTCTTTTATTAGCTAACGGCTAAGCTATTGGCGGACATCAGGAGCGAAGAATAAGAGTTTCATTTTTCACCCTTTTATAAATTTACACAAAATGTCCAATTTGAAACTTCAATATACTCCCTTAGAGCGATTGAATTTCAGTACACAAAACATAATAAATCACTAACCGAACCAACTATACTCATTCATCAACTGAGGGAACTTCTTTAATACCCTGGGGTTCGAATTTGAAGAAATTTCGGCAAATTTCAAAAACACCAAAAGGATGCTACCGAATAGTTTGACAACAATACCTATTCAGTACCCAAAAATCCATAAAATGTGATCTCTTTCACATTCCAAGCACCACATTAGCCGAAAACTTACACAGCAAGTGGCTTGGAATGGGCTAAACACGAAATTAAAGACACAAAAGATGAGAATAATGATTGGTTAACACCTCTGAAAGGCCTCCTACGGATTTATAAGTGACAACTGCTGAGAAAAGCCTTGTAAAGGAGGCTTAAGCATGATTGTTGGATCTTTTACGAATTTTTTAATACTCTAGAGACCTAATTTTTGCGAAACGTTTTTGTCAACCCAAAAATAAAATGTTAAAAGAATTAATAATAACGTTTTTTCATAGATCCCAGTGATCCATGGTTTTAGGACTGCCCAGTCAACTAAAAGTGCCCGCCGTATTCACGCGAATATTCTAGAAAACTCTCACTATTTGTGACGTCACTTGTTGTCTTCAACACTTTGTGTAAAATGCATTATATCAGTATTTCATAAGGTTTATATGGCTAATTATATACTTTTAAATAAATTTATTAAATAATGAATATTTTGCTTTAAATTTGTAAAAAATTTGACATTAAACGTTTGCAAATTTGTATAAATTAGCAAACCTACACACCCAAATTGTTTTTGTAACAAATGTTATGTTTTCAAACTTATTTTCTTACAGCACCTAGGTATTTCTAGAAATTGTTGTTTTTAAGGTTTTATTTGCAAACAGTATTAAATACATTTTTCTTTGAAACTCAACATCAAGTAGACAATGATTGAGAAGAAACAAAATTTCGGACTTCCATTTTCTTTATTTATCTCTAACCGTTTTTAAGTGTAAACTAAACAATCTAGTCTATAGGTTACTCGGTGTGCAGTCAGGTGTGACGGCCCCCTATTTTTAATCCTAAGACGCCTTTTTTCCTTAAGGAGTCCAATGTCCGTGCTTGGTTGACTGAAACTTCTTTATTCTGCATTATGAACGCAGCTTCAATAAACTTTCGTTTTCGCCAAAGCGACTCCTTATGCCAAACTTTAGCTTTTGACCACTGAATCCTGTGCTCATTTGACCATGCATGATCCGCTAAACCGGATTTTTCAATACTCTCTAACTGGGTACTTTTTAGTTGTTCATTTACTCTAACCTGAAGAGGGCGTTTCGTTTCACCTACATATGATTTACCACACTCAGACGGGATTTGGTAAATACATTCCTTATTCTTTGAGGGGTTTTCTAGTTTTGTTTTATTTACGAAACTCTCTATCTTGTTTCCCGATAAAAATACAGTTTTTATATTATAGTATTTGGCTATTCTTCTTATGTTTTATAACACCCAACGGATTATTATTTTGAGAATTTGCTACATTTGGTTTGGTTTTAGTTTTAGAGATCGTTGAGCTTATTTATTTCTAAAAATAATCATTCTGTTGTAAGTCCGTTTTAATGTTGTTAATTTCTGTGCTTAATTCTTAATTATTAGTACAAATATTTACGGCTCTCAAATACAAACTTCTTATGACTTCTTGTATTTTAGCAAAAAATTGATTAGACTTAAAATTTAGATACTGTCCCGTGTGTAGTAGGTTTCCTAAAATCACGTTTTTTTTATGAAAGATTGGATTATGCGATAAATTTGGTTCCAACCGAGGTACCAGATACATTTTTAAAATCAAACAAAATGTCAATACTGATACAGATATTTATATATTATATTTAAGACTAATTTTTATTTACCATTATTATATGATGATGTACCACCACTTATCTCAGTCCAGGATAAATAAAATTCACAATAAAAACTGAACTATATTTGGATAAATCCAACAGTTAAATACTAGACGATATGAGTGGGTGGTGAAACCCTTTTTGGAGGCTCGTCTGTATCTAAAAATATTCGATTTTTCGTAGAAGTTAAACCAGATAAATCCGTCTGAATTCATGGAAGTAGAAAAAGGGAATTTTTAGCCATCTATGATAAATATTTGTAAACAACAAGATTTTAATTGTTTACAGAAAAAATAAATGGATCCATGACAGATCTGATACCTTCCTAGCTAGCCTATTAGCACACTTCAAGTGAAGCTATGATAATCAGCCTTGAAAACATTCTTTTGTAAATATCTCAGAAACGAAAGCTCCTACGAAGTTCTTGGTTATAACACAAATTATTGACCAAAATGCGGCCTACCATATTCCGAAAACCGCATATTGATCTGATGCTCTGTTATAGTAGTTTACCTAACTAGTGCGGAAAGTGCCTCTTTTCCGCACGCGATTGCAGATGGCCAAACGACGCGATAGCGGAGTTAGGCCAGCAATCAAGTGCGGAAAATACACTTTACGCACGAGTTAGGTACACTATTTTTTCTATAAGCGTGAGGAAAAAACTAAAAAGTAATCAGAAAATTATTTATATTCAAAACGTTTTAATCAAATCAATTATTATTATTCACATTCTAGCGGCTTCTAGAACTGACTGGGGTAGATCTTCGTCCGAAGAATCCATTGAAAATCTGATTTTTTTATTTGAAAAATTCAAAAGACGCTTGTATCTGCAAAATTGGCTTTGTTTTGACAGTTTGTTTGTACTTTGTTGCTATGGTGATTTAAGATGCCAAATCTAAAACCACTAGTGTTCATTGTTGTTTGACATTGACAATGACGATATTTATACCGGGGAGGTTTAAAACTTATAATTTGAACCTATTTTACTGAAAACTTTATTTTATCGAAAATATTGAAAATATAGCAGAATTTTAGTCAATTTGAATATTTTTAGGATATTTCGTGTGCTAGGAAAGATACAAATGTATTTTGAACGGTCTAAATGTTATAGAACACCTCAAAATCGTAACAAATTTACTTTTCCGTAAACCAACCAGTCTTTAACACATCAAGAGCATTTTATTCAGTAAAACAAAAATATAAAGTGATAATTGAGCTTCAAACCGGTTTTATTTGCACTAAAAGATCTATTAGGGTTGGCACGCACGAGACGTTTTTAAACTGCGCGATTGTTTAAACGGGGCGAAATTTGATTAAAACCGCTGCAGAAAAATAATCGCTGGTCCGCTCAGGTAGATCTAAAATAGCGCGTTCTATCAAAGTGGTGACAACACCGCAGCGGCAGGACGGCAAAATAACCTCTCGTGCGTGCCAGCCCTTAAGGTTTATATGAATAAGCAAAAGCAGTTTTAACAACAATTTTTACCTTTTTCTGATAAGTAGACAAAAAAATAAATGACTAAAATAGTAGTTTACCTAACTAGTGCGGAAAGTGCCTCTTTTCCGCACGCGATTGCAGACACTTTACGCACGAGTTAGGTACACTATTTTTTCTATAAGCGTGAGGAAAAAACTAAAAATTAATCAGAAAATTATTTATATTCAAAACGTTTTAATCAAATCAATTATTATTATTCACATTCTAGCGGCTTCTAGAACTGACTGGGGTAGATCTTCGTCCGAAGAATCTATTGAAAATCTGATTTTTTTTGTTTGAAAAATTCAAAAGACGCTTGTATCTGCAAAATTAGCTTTGTTTTGACAGTTTGTTTGTACTTTGTTGCTATGGTGATTTAAGATGCCAAATCTAAAACCACTAGTGTTCATTGTTGTTTGACATTGACAATGACGATATTTATACCGGGGAGGTTTAAAACTTATAATTTGAACCTATTTTACTGAAAATTTTATTTTATCGAAAATATTGAAAATATAGCAGAATTTTAGTCAATTTGAATATTTTTAGGATATTTCGTGTGCTAGGAAAGATACAAATGTATTTTGAACGGTCTAAATGTTATAGAACACCTCAAAATCGTAACAAATTTACTTTTAAAAATATTTTTCCGAACTAGTGCGGAAAAGTGGCACTTTCCACACTAAAATGCGTGCGGAAAAGTGGACTTTTCCGCACGCTTATAGAAAAAATATGTTACATAAATACTGCTTTACTACTATTTTTTATTAAACAGGTTAATAGAAACAGGTTAATAGGTACAGTAGGTAAGTAGGTATTTTATATGGATGACAGAGAAAAAAAATGGGGAACAACTATGAATTCAGGTCATTTCTCATGTCTTTTTATCACGTTATTTTTGATTTAAGCACATAATTTTGATAAAGGAGGACATTTTGCCTCAAAGAAGGACTGTCCTCCTGGCTGGAGGACGGTTGGCAACCCTAGGGAGGGGAGTCAGAAATCCTAAATTTTTGTGTTACGTAATTTAAGGACGCTCCCTAGGTATTATTGTTACCGCACTGTCAAAAGCAGATTTGTATCACGAAAATTACTTGAGATAAGCGGCAAATTATTATTAAATAGATATACAGACAGTAAGTTACGTATATTATTTACTTTAAAATAATTAATAAAAGCATACAGGGTGTTTTAAATTCGTTGTTTTTGGATTTAGTTTCTAGTTTATTTGTAAAAAACTGCATGTTTATTTATGAAAACTTTAATTTTTTTTTTTTTTTTTCATCTATATTATTTTTGGTATTTCAAATAGAACATAAAATTAGTTTTTTTTTTTAATTTAAACAAGTTTCGTGGCTAATCGGGTAAAAAGAAGTTTCCGTGACCTACGAAAGCTATTCTGTCTTTCAGGCCAGAGCAACGGTGATTAGCGTTTTAACCCGCCATCAGACACGCGAGCGGCAATCAGCGAAATTTTTAAACCAAATATTACTAACAATTTGTGTGAATAAAAAAAAATGCACCCGGTATTTAAAACTCAATATTTACTGATATCGTGATGATCCAAACAAAAAAAATCATATAAACAAACATATCAATAAGATAAGCTAGATCTTTTTCTGTCTCTTAATTTACTTCCGCGAAATTATTTTGATTACAACAAAATATCATGATATCTAGAAAGGAAATAAACAATTAAATTCTTAATTTTTTTTCAAAAATTGATTATTTATCAATAAATTTTTTCCGAAATAAATGCGACCGGAAACTAATTATTTAATTTTAAAGGTAGAATTAAATTTAAAACTATATTTTTATTACTTTTAAAAAGCAGAAATTATTTTATTTGTTTTGCATTATAAATGCGACCCCTTATGCAAAACTTTAGCTCCAGACCATTGAATCATGTGATCAATTAACCACGCATAATGATTTGCCTTAAAAATTCCGCTGATTGACGCTCACGTCTGAAGGTGGTTAAATACGCTAATTAGCGTTGACCTGGCCTTAAAGACAGAAGTGCTGTCGTAGGACACGGATGGTTGATTTTTCTTTGTAAGCGATATTTTCATCGATCGATATATATTGGAGTTATACTCGCCTGCTCTTGCTCTAATTTTTCTCGTATCTCGGTAGATGGCGCTTCTTGCAAGGGGTTTCTCACTATAGACGTAGGATGAAAGACAAAATGGTCTGATTAACTTCGCAAAGGTGTCACATTGACCAAGCAGTGTTCTGAGGAGTCCCATAAGGACGAAACAGTTAACTGTCAACACTTATTAGGTGTCCATTAGATCTTGGACCCCCGTGAGGTTAAGCTTTCCAGGTACCCATGGCAAAATATGGGAAAACAAAAACTTATTTTTACCCGATTAGCCAAGAAAATTTGCTTGTACTTTTTTATTTACCACACTCACACGGGATTTGGTAAATGCATTTCTTATTATTTGAAGGATTTTCCCGTTTTGTTTTAGTTACAAATCTCCTTATGATATTTCCCGATAAAAAATACTGTTTTAGGATTATAGTGTTATTATACACTGTGTCCCATTTAAAACTTTACACCCGGGATTTCTCGAGAACTGCTCTCGCAAACAAAATCGACGGGTCTCGGCATTTTTAAAAATTTTAAGCAGTTCTCGAGAAATGGGTATAGAGAATTTCCCACATTTGGTTTGTTTTTATATTTTAGAGATCGTTAGGTTTTTTAATTTCTCGAAATAACCATTTAACCGTTCTTATAATAAATAAAAACAATAGCAATCCAAAATTTTGCTTCTAATCGATCATTTTCTACCAGTTTTCAAACAAAGAATTATTTTCTTTTATTATGATTCTTGTTGGAATGTTTGCTGGTACAAATTATGACATATAATTATCCAAGATTATCAACATTGTGAGTGATGCTGCAAATCGGCAGTTTTTTGTACTAAACTTCCCTAAAAATCCCATAATACCGTTGTCTATAGACTATAGTGCAAGCCACTAAGACTTAAGTAGGTGTTCACACGATAAAATTCCAAAATTAGGTAACTAGGATCTTAACAATTTCAAGATCTCTCAATGATGACGTGAAGAGATCCAGTTACAATTTTATACGAGCAGAGGGTAATGTATCTATTCAATTTAGGGTGACAATATTGTTGAAAATTGTCATCAAAACGCGGTAGTATTTGTAAACCGTTTCCTAAAATAAGGGAGAAATAATCTGGCGGGCGCTTGGGTGTGAAATTGCCTCTATTATTCGTTTGGTTTTATTAGAGCAAAGTGTTTGATTTCTAGTTGACACTAATTCAACGAAAGTTTAACCGAATTTTAGAAAATAAAACAGGAATGATGCCATGGGAATAAATACTAAGAGGAAAAATTGTTCAAAAATAATGATAACCCAAGTAACATTTCTTTATTTATAGCAGAAGCTAAAAGGTTGCCAGCGCCTTTCCTTAAAACTATTAGTTTCAATGTTTGGTCGCTAGCACGTTCCCATAACATAGTCAACATAACCTCACTTTTTTTTATTTGTTTTTAAAGTGTTTAAAAGCGTATAATTCAACACTTTTAAATGTTTTTATCGTGCAATTTCGACACAATCGAGAGGGCCAGTGCAATAATATTCGTTGTGCCTGCAGGTTGGAGGGCAACCTCTTATATTGGCCGTCTAAACTGGCCTTATCTAGGCATGGGTGTCCTACCCAGGAGGACGGAAACTCAACAATTATTAATTATTGGGCTTTAAATAATCAATCTTGCAATAGGTAGGTACCAATCTGTACCTAGGTATATCTATTATTTTTACAAGAAATACCTAAAAAGATAAAACACGAAAGTATTTATTTACTTCTGTTAGAACCCTTAAGGAAACAAGGTTTTATATGGCCGCCTATTTAAATATTATTTAACTACAAATACAAAAGAATTAAGTTTACCTTTAAGCCTTCCTATAAAACCTTTTTAATATGCCTAAAAGTAATGGCAAAAACCAAAAGTCTAAAGTTTATATTTACCACTCGTAAAAACCTTAAGGAAACTAGGTTCTATATAGCCGCCTATCTAATCATATTTACTTTTAAACTACTGGTAACTATAAAAACAAAAGGATGTAAGATAACCTTTTAGCTCTATTATAAAACACTTTTGTGATGACCTAAAATAATGAAAAAAACTAAATGACCAAAGTTTATATTTATTTAATTTTCAAAACTTTAGGTAAAATGGTTATATAAGACTATCTTTATAAATCAGAAATCAATAAAACCAAAAGTATCTAAAAGGAACCGAAAGAATATCAGTTTTATTATAATCCCTTTATAAATCACTTTTTGGTTGTATAACACCCCTTTAGGTAATTGGCAATATAAATTACCTCTAGGTAGCCAAATTGATCCTAAAACCCATAACAGCACCCTCTAAATAACCTAGGAACCCAATTAATAAAACCTTGAGTGGTAATAATGTTACTTGGGAAGATTCGTGAATGAAATATAAAAGAGTCTAAGACCACTTACTAAATTTAACTGGTCTACATTCATTACAATCAAGGAAAATACTATACACCCGACAAAATAATAAAATGAGTAAAAGTTAAAAATAAAGTTAGTTAGATTAAACGGGCTTAATGCATATACGTAATATTACGTATATGGCTTAATGCGAACTTCTGGGCAAAACAAGATCATTGATTGAAAAGAACAAAAACAATGAATAACATTATAAACGGTTCAATACATAAGTATAGTTTTTGACTTACCTCCCAAGCAAACCTTGGATCTTGCGGCACTTCAGTCCATTTACCCTTAAATGGTCCATACTTCGTTCCCCTGGGCACCAACTCTCTGGCGAATATTCCCTCAAACCTCAATTCGAGCTCCTTTGGTAGCACACCATTGAGAATCTGCTGAATTTCTTTTGCTCTGTTGTAAAATGCTTGTATGCTATCATTAAATGTCTCTTCAGTTTTTAAAAGTTTGCGTGGTGTCGGCATATCGTCGTCATTTTTTATTGAATGAGAATTAAAATTGTTGGGGATATCGTGGTCAAAATATTTATCAAGCCCGTCAGCTTTAAAACATCTGCTAGTAAAGTCTTCATATTTGAGATAACTTAAAGCAGATTTCGTGGCATCAGAATCATATAGATCTGATTTAATTGTTATTTGAGGAGTATCTGGCGACATTTCTGGAAGCGATGTATCTTTGACGTTATTATTAGTGATGTTGGTACACTCTTCGATGGTTTTTTCGATATGTTCAGTGTCGGTTGACAGGTCTAACTCATCTTCACTTCCCTCTGAAACAAAATTTAGATGTGAATTTAAGGCTACTGGAAAATG
Organism: Aspidapion aeneum; assembly: GCA_963576565.1. Lineage (NCBI taxonomy): Eukaryota > Metazoa > Arthropoda > Insecta > Coleoptera > Brentidae > Aspidapion > Aspidapion aeneum. Next base: position 10,083,453 of record OY755044.1, on the reverse strand, counting down.
AATTGATGAATGATGTGTTACGTGAGTGTTAAGTTCTTTAAAATGGCGCTAATTTTTACATTAATTCAGCATTTTTCCTAGACATTTTTGCTAAACCATATTGTTAAAGGTCAGTGACATTAAAAATAACTAGTTTGATTTACAAATGGAAATTCAATAGCCATAAAAATGTCTGACTATAAACAAGATTGTTTTTGTAAATTTTGTGCGTGTTGTATAGTTGAGGAGTTTCAAATTTCTATTCGGAAAAACGTCATTTAGCGAATTTTAGGGTAGGGAAACCCATAAGACCAAAATGGCTAAATTTTGAAAATTCATATTTGAAAAACTATACTAACTGTATAGTCAATAAAAACACCGAGTTGCAGTATAGTGGGGCCATAGAGATGCGAAAAAACCACACCTTGAGTAAAGATTCGGAAAAACGTCATTTATCGAATTTTAGGGTAGGGAAACCCATAAAACCAAAATGGCTAAATTTTGAAAATTCATATTTGAAAAACTGTATAGTTAATCAATAAAAGCACCGAGTTGCTGTATAGTGGGGCCATAGAGATGCGAAAAAACCACACTCTGAGTTAAGATTTTCAAATTTCTGTCTAAAGGACCGCTTGACATGGTACATGAAAATAAAATTTGCAGGCAAATGCATGAAATTTTGCCCAGGTGCATGCGCAGTACAAATCCAGCTGATTGCTGCAGGCAATCCATTTTTATCGGTCCGGTGCCATTTTTTTGCATGCAAACTTTACTTGCATGCAAACTGGGGAATTTTTACCTAGATTCTGGGGAATCAATGCATGGCCATGCACAATGTCAAACGAAAAGAAGATTTTTTGCAGGCAACAATTTGCTTGCAAATATTTGCAGCGCGTCATGCACCATGTCAAGCGGCCTTGGGTATTATACCGTTCCTGTTTTTAGGGCTATCGATGTTTTAGTGACATCCACTTATAACTCTCGAGTTAGTTACTGGGAATTTAAGTATGGTACTGTTGGCAAAGAAAAATTAATTTGTGATCAACCTACAGAAAAAATATTCGGATTTTAATAGGCTCGAATTGTTGACACCTATATGCGTTGCATCAAACCCTTTTTTTTCGTGAACCTTATCAAAATTACTTCACAATATATAGATTGAAAATGTGAATCCTATTAAAGTACTTATCAAACAAGATACCTCTACATAAGTTATATCGTTGAATAAATACGCAGCTTTTAAATTTAGTTTCATGAGTTTTTTAGTAAAAAAATGGGTATATCAATAGCCGCTGGATTCTTAAAGTAGAGTACTGGGGCTATCAGAATCAGAATTACAGTTTTATCTGTACCTCACATCCTACTTCTTTAAAAAATCTTCCTGATTAAATTATCCGGAAATCCAGGCTTGTTTAGATTAGCCAAGGCCCACAAAAAAATACAGGCCACGACCCTGAAAAAATCAGCTGTTCTCTGGGGGCTGACTTTTACATTGGGTCTTATGGGAGGTCAGACGTTTTTTTATGATATTTTCAAAATGGCACTACAGATTTCCGCGAAATTTCAGTGAAATATTCTCAGAAACCATCCCGATATTCCATCCAAACTTTTGTAAGGATGCAAAAGGTTAAAATCTTCAAAATTTAGCATTTCTTATTTTGAATTTAAATTACCCGCCATGTTCCGCATGCCAACTGTTATATTTGACATATATTTGTCATCTGTGTTTGTCACATTCGCTTCTGTTTTAAATTTAATTTTAGTGTGAGCTAATGAAGCGGCTCTGAAAAATTAAGGATTACTATACATTTAAAAAAAATTGTTCTGCAAGATTATACTAAGAACAATCTCAAAATCGGCTTTATTTTTTTTAAAATCAAATCTTCGTGAACCGTCATTCCAATTTCAATATTTTAAAGACAATCAGCTGTGTCGTAACGTGACCATCAAAAAAAAATCAGCCCCGGATGTGACGTCAACAAAGTGGAGGATCGTGGCCGGTCGATTTTGATAGCCCTGGATTAGCCTGCCTGCAAGCTCCAGTTTGCTTAAGAATCACATAGTATCTTGTCCATAAATGAAATTTTAAAAAAATCACCTGTTTAGATACTATTATAACATAAATTTCACCTGTATTTGGTATTAAACTTTTAGCACACTGCTAAAAGATTATCAAAAATACCGCCATCGATATCATTTTGAGATAATGACCTTTTGTTTTGTTTGACAAACCCAAGCGGCCTCCCATTTTCTGGCAGCTCCTTTGAAGCGGCAATTTTCTGTGTTTAAAGAGGATTAAAAGCTGAACCATCAGCGGGATCAAATAAGAGACCTTGTGCCAAAATCCGAAAAAGTGTGAAATCCTCATGCTCTTGCAATTTGGACTGGTCGTTATCTTCTTGCGCAATTGGTGTTTGATTTTGCTTTTTGTCGGCAGTTTTGGTAAGCTTTGATGCTTTTACGAAAAGGGGCTTTTTAGATATAAGGAACTTAAAGCTATATGTATTATACAGGGTGTCCCAGAGTGGTAAAAAGTATGTTTGTAGATTCGTTGTAAAAAATTTGACATTTAGTTGTTTAACTCCAAAATAGGAGATCATAACAAAATCATTTTAAGTAAAAAAAAAGTCAAGTACACGAAAATAGTATTTCGTAAAAAAATTTTGATAAAAGTAAAGCCAAGTTCTCCAATACAAATTTCAAAATGACGGGTTCTTACTAGTTTCAAAATCTTTTTTAAACTTTGCTATTACTGCCAAATTTCTTTACGTTCAGTTTAGCACTATGCTTGAGAGTCATTTGTAGCCGTAATAGCCAAGTTTAGGAAAAATATTTTCAAACTAGTAAGAACCCGTCATTTTGAAATTTTTTTTGGAGAACTTGGCTTTACTTTTATCTCAATTCTCTTGACAGGAATACCATTTTTGCGTACTTGGCTTTTTGTTACATGAAATGTTTTTGTTATGATTTCACTTCTTTTTTAAAGGATTTGGATAATATTTAAGTTTTAAAGGAGTAAAATATGCAGAATATTGTTAAAAACATTTGCAATGCCTTATTTTTTCTATAGTTTTATCATAGTTTGTATCAGTCTACCAAACCTCAGCTCTCTAGCGTTTCTTGAAGTGGGCAATGTTACTTTTACATAACTTTACCTGTATAGGAAAGGAGATACAATTAGAATTTTGTGGTTTTTTGATTATTTCCAAGGGTTTGAGTGAGTGAGTGAGTGGCAATTTGCTATCCCGCGCAGCAATGATTCTCTAGCCTCTCTTTAGCTCGACTAAATGTCAACATATTAAATATTTTTAAAATCAGCAAGAGAAGCCCTCTCGAATAAAAAAATGGGGAGTGAATTATTTAAAAAAATAGTAAATGTCAAAAATTCGGCAAGATTTCAGATTCAGGAAAAATCATTCAACTTTGCTAATTTAAACGTTACTGTCAGATCAATATTAACCGAGATAGCTTTTGAGTAAAATATGGTCAATCACCCGGTACGTGACATATGTCAAGTTGTGATGTGATGAGAGATGTCTTTGATTCAATATTTTTTTTTATGAAATAAAAGGTCAATCTATAAAAAAAATTAATTAGGTAATATCTTGAAAACTAAACGTAAAAGATAAAATTCAATTTGACAGTTGGATTCTTTATAATAAAAAAGCTGTAAATTGCTGCTAAACCCAACCCAAATGAAATTTTCATACATAAAAAAGTTAGATGTCTCCTCCCTTTTAAAAAACCAGTGGGGAGCCCTTGACCTCATAATGCCGTATTTTATTCTATTTTATTTTTTTATTAATGAAATAGGCAAACGTGCTTAAAAAAGTATATGCTTGGGGGGAAGGTTCGGTTCGGAAAAATCTTTCAAAAAATGGTTTCTTTCTCCTCGAGAAACACCTGAAACCCTCCAAAAACAACCTGTCTCTAGACTTAAAAAATACTTGATTTATCGACGTCATAAATAAATAAATTTAATAAAGGGTTGATAATTTTATGATTTAAAAACTTTCAGACATTTGGAAGAAATCTTTAAAAAAATATAGTAAACCGAAAAAAAAGCAACGATAAAATATGAAGCATAAATATAATTATGTAGTTAAGTAACACATCAAAATAACTTCCTTCAAATTTAAAAAAATCCAGGGCTCAGGCTGTTTTCTGGGAGCAGATTATATCTGTCTCCGTCGCGACGTCAAAATTAGCCTCAAAACCGAGGCAATCCCGACCGAAGCTGCAAATTGACAGTTGGTCTCTCCTCAGTAAACATCAAAATAAGTTATTTTTTTGCTTGTCGTAACCCTGTAACGATACTTTTAATTTACTTAAAATTTCGTTTACTAAGCATACCATGGAAATTATATATGGTATAATAATAGTAAAAAAGAACTAACCTTACTCAAATACAGCAATAGTAAGCAATCTTTTTGAATACGCAAAGACAAAACAAATGAAGAAAGATTTGAGGCTAATAACCTGACTGCGTGCAGTGTTGAACGTGCCGTTTCATTAGTTAAACTTCCAATGAGGCAAAAATTAAACGCCCAGCCTGTAAGCAATAAGAGGAAATTGAGAGGAAACCGATAAGCATTCTGAGCTTGAATATGATATAGACCAGTCATTTAAGTAAAAAAAAGATCCCCACCTGCACAGTCGCGATTTCCACACATGTTGTTCATATTAGACTCCTAAAAAAAAAATTGAGTTTTCGGCTCCCCCGCCATCTTAGATTTAGTGTGCACAAAAACGTTTTTTTTTAAATTATCTGGTCCCTGTACAGGGTGGGGCATTTTCGTTGGTTTTATAGGGTACAGGCTAAACGGTAAGAGATACAAAAAAACTGACATATGTATCCCGTCCTCTTTTTTAGTGTCTTTTTTAATGGCGTCATCAAATCTAGGCTAACTAGATTGGTTTAGCAGATACAGGGTGATTCTCAAAAATTGCCGATTTTTATTATCGTTTATTACTCGTTTATTTATGGAGATAGAAAAATTCTTTAAATACAAAAGTTTTATGATTTTATACGTATAATTTAGTGGCGTACCCAGAAAAATTAAAAATATTTTATTTTACAAGATATTATCAAAAGTAACATTTTTTAAACGGAACACCCTGTATCTAAGTAACTCAAAAAATTGAATTTTTTCTTGCGATTACAGCGATATATAACACTTAATACTTTTCTTTGTCCTAAATAGGTAAAATACCAAAAAATATTTTTTTTGTAGTTGGCTATGGATGGGATGAACTTTTGTTTTGCTTTTTAGCTCACACATATACTATACTATAGTAGTGTGAGCTTTGGTGATCCTAATTTTTTCGAGAAAAAAAAAGTTGCTCCGATTTCAAAAATTTTTATATATCTTTGCGTTTCAGATGATTTTGAAACTTTTTTGTTGTGGTGTCTGTCTGTCTGTCTGTCTGTCTGTCTGTCTGTATGTCTGTCTGTATGTCTGTAACGACCAACGCGCATAACTCAAAAACCGCTTGCCCGATTTCAATGAAATTTGGTACCTAGCCTGGGTCTTGGGTCGAGATGGTCCCATTTAAAAATGAACAAAATCCACCGAACACAAGCCAAGTAAAAGGGTGGGGGTAGATTTCAAAAATTAGAGTTTATGTGAAAATATGGCGTGTGTGATATTAAACGAAAGGTAATTGAGTGTGGAGTTAAACAAAAAATTTTAGTTAAAAAAAAGGGTGGGGGTAGATTTCAAAAATTAGAGTTTAAATGAAAATATGGCATGTGTGATATCAAACGAAAGGTAATTGAGTCTGGAGTTGAAGAAAATACATTATATTACAGTTTTTAGTTATATTTGCTCACAGGTACACTATAACTGTAGTACCTAGTGTGAGCTTAGGGGCCCATATATTGGCAGAGTATTTAACTTGTCACAAAGTCAAACGTCAATTAAGTATTGTTTTTGCTTTGTTGTTATTACATTTGTCTAAGATGAATCTTTATCAAAACTATGAAAAGTTAAACATGTTTGAGTGCTAGATTGAATCTAATAAAAATACTCTGCCAATCTATGGGCACCTAAGCTCACACTGGGTACTATAGTTATAGTGTATCTACGTGAAAGCTAATATAACTAAAAACTGAAGTATGTTTTATTGAACTCCAGACTCAATTACCTTTCGTTTGATACCACACAAGCCATGTTTTGACTCAAACTCTAATTTTTCAAATCTACCCCCACCCTTTTTTTTTAAACTAAAATATATTTTGTTTAACTCCAGACTCAATTACCTTTCGTTTGATATCACACACGCCATATTTCCACTTAAACACTAATTTTTGAAATTTACCCCCCCCCCCCCTTTTTTTTAATAAACTAAAATGTATTTTGTTTAACTCCAGACTCAATTACCTTTCGTTTGATATCACACACGCCATATTTTTTCATAAACTCTAATTTTTGAAATCTAGCCCCACCCTTTTATTGGGCTTGTGTTCGGTGGATTTTGTTCATTTTTAAATGGGACCATCTCGACCCAAAACCTAGCCTGGGTACCAAATTTCATTAAAATCGGACAAGCGGTTTTTGAGTTATGCGCGTTGGTCGTTACAGACAGACATACAGACACACACACAGACAGACAGACAGACAGACAGACAGACAGACAGACAGACAGACAGACAGACAGACAGACAGACAGACAGACAGACAGACAGACATACAGACAGACAGACAGACAGACAGACGGCGCAACAAAAAAGTTTCAAAATCATCTGAAACGCAAAGATATATAAAAATTTTTGAAATCGGAGCAACTTTTTTTTTCTCGAAAAAATTAGGATCACCATAGCTCACACTACTATAGTATAGTATATGTGTGAGCTAAAAATATTGAATCAATCCATAGCCAACTACAAAAAAAATATATATTTCCGTATTTTACCTATTTAGGACAAAGAAAAGAATTAAGTGTTATATATCATTGTAATCACAAGAAAAAATGCAATTATCTGAGATACCTACATACTGGGTGTTCCATTTAACAAAATGTTACTTTTGATAATATCTGGAAAACTAAAACATTTTTAATTTTTCTGGTTACGCCACTGGATTCTATGTTGAAAATCATAAAACTTTTGTATTCGAAGTTTTTTTCTATCTCCATAAATAACCGAGTAATAAGAGATAATAAAAATCGCCAATTTTTGAGAATCACCCTAGACCTGCTAAACCAATATAGTTAGCGTAGATTTGATTGCGCCATTAAAAAAGACACTAAAAAAGAGGACGGGACACGTATGTCAGTTTTTTTGTATCTCTTACCATTTAGCCTATACCCTATAAAACCAACGAAAATGCCCCACCCTGTACATTTAAGAAAAAAAAATAGATAAGTGTTGAAGACAATAATATTTCTTACAAAAACGCTATTGCAAAAAAAATAGATAAGTGTTATATTTCCTACAAAAACGCTATTGCACGTTTTTTTGTGAGACTAATGGTTTTCGAGTGATGACGCTAAAAATTTTGCCGCCATTTTGGATTTTGACTAATTTTTAGCTCACACTACTACTATACTATAGTAGTGTGAGCTATGGTGATCCTAATTTTTTCGAGAAAAAAAGTTGCTCCGATTTCAAAAATTTTTATATATCTTTGAGTTTCAGATGATTTTGAAACTTTTTTGTTCCGCCGTCCGTCTGTCTGTATGTCTGTCTGTAACGACCAACCCGCATAACTCAAAAACCGCTTGTCCCATTTAAATGAAATTTGGTATCAAGGCTGGGTCTTGGGCCGTGATGGTCCCATTTAAAAATGAACAAAATCCACCAAACGTTAGCCAAATTAAAGGGTGGGGGTAGATTAAAAAAATTAGAGTTTATGTGAAAATAGAGCGTGTGTGATATCAAACGAAAGGTAATCGAGTCTAGAGTTAAACAAAATACATTTTTGTTTAAAAAAAGGGTGGGGGTAGATTTTAAAAATTAGAGTTTAAGTCAAAACATGGCTTGTGTGGTATCAAACGAAAGGTAATTGAGTCTGGAATTGAATTAAATATATTTCAGTTTTTAGTTGTATTAGCTCACACATACACTGTAACTCATGGGTGCACCCAGGCGAGGGGCCTCGGGGCCCGGGCCCCCGTCAAGCCTTAGATTTTTTTACATATTTTTGACCTATTTTATGAAAAAACACAAAACATAGCTTAAAATTCGACATTATGAAGCTTCGACCCCCCCCCCCCAAGAGGCCTCGGTCCCCCCCAAGACATATTCCTGGGTGCGCCACTGCATAACTATAGTACCTAGTGTGAGCTTAGGGACCCATAGATTGGCAGAGTATTTTATTTAGTGGACTTTAAATACGAAACTACTTATTTTTGAGAAAATCTATAATAACATAAAATAAAGACCAACTAATAGCCTATATATAGCATTGCTGAAATACGAACCCTGAAGTTTTAGCAGTACACCCGTTTCCTATGTATTTCCATAGTGTTGTTTACTTTATTTTGCATTATAAACGCAGCTTTTAAACTTTCCTTTTCGCGAATGGTACTCCTTATGCATAACTTTAGCTTCTGACGGATTTTCTTAAATCCAAGAGTGTACTTTTTAGATGTTCATTTACTCTAACCTAAAGAGGACGTTTCGTTTCACCTACATATGATTTACTACACTCAAACGGGATATAATAAATATATTCCTTAATATTTAGGGGATTTTCTGGTTTTGTTTTAGTTACAAAACTCCTTATCGTTTTTCCCGATAAAAATACTGTTTTTATATTATAGTCTTATATTTTTTGAAATCCCCTAAAACATATAGAATGCTAAACATCCAACGGATTATTATTTTGAGAATTGGCTACATTTAATTTGTTTTTAATTTTATAAATCGTTGAGTTTCTTAATTTTTTGAAACAACGATTCTGCTGTAAGTCCTTTTTAATGTTGTTAATTTCTGTGGTTAATTCTTCATTATAACTACAGATATTTATGGCTCTCAAATACATTATAATTCCTTGTTTTATGGCAACAGAATGATTAGACTTAAAATTTAAGTACTGTCCCGTGTGTAAAGGTTACCTATATACAGTAGTTTGAATATGTCTGTCTATTTATTTATTCTGTCTATTTATTTATAATCTTTTTCAATTTTCATTCATTTGATTGTTGGTCGAATGCCGTTCAGATAGTGTAGAATATACTGCAGTTCGTCATCATTTTCTGGCCATTTTATAAATGTGTCATCCATGTATCGTTGCCATAGTTTTGGCTTGACCTAGAACTACTCCATGTAGATGTTTCCTACCACTGTGCACTGGCGAAAGAAACGAACCGGTACAGAGAAGATAAGGTTCGCTTTAAACATTTTAACACTATTCTCACACGTTTCGATTGAAAATGAGTACAAATACTAGTTGGTTGCAATCTTTGGTATGTATAGTCTATCTATAATAGGTAGTAGGTACGTTTAAGGTTTAGTTATAAGTTTAATGCAGTTGGGTTGGAAAAGAATGATATTATGGCGATACTTCACTTAGCATTACGCATTTGACAAATATTTGGTGTATTCTCAAATATTCCAAACATGCCATCCAGACACAAGAACGGAATGAGTGAAAAATAAACATGTGAAACATGTTTGCTTATTCACAAACTAGTAGACAAGATGGCGGTGGTCCAGTCCATTTTGTCAAAATAAATCACTTTTACTTTCAAAGCAATATAATAAATATATGCATTATGCATTTGCCCCAAAGATTTTTTTTTCAGTGAACTTACGAACTTAGTTAATATTATGTGAATTTTTATTATTTATTGTCTAAAGATTTAAAGTTGTGCTTTGTTTATTATATTTTTTTATTTTCAAAAGAAATAAATTATTTATATAGTTGAACCTTAAGATGTCTTAGTTGCCCCAACATACCCTATCGTTTTGACGCATGTCAATACATTTAATTTACTGTCGCTTTTCTAAACCGTGTCTTTGTTTTTTCTTTTCATCTATTTTAAGAATTCAAAAAGAATAGCGTCAATTTTAAGAAAAGCTCAATCGTCCCGACGCATCTTTGGCAAAAATTTTACGGAGATTTCACACCAATTCGCTGTATTGTCTTTGATGCTAACATTGGCTTTCTTAGAACAACACTCGGAACATCAGGTGTACCTGCTGAAAAGTTCTAAAGAAGCTTTTAAAATAATTACTTTTTGTTATTTTTTTTCAGCTTGTTTTTGATGCGGTTCAACCATACATCGGCGGTTCCGCAGCAAAAACTGAGGGGGGGATGGTATTGCACTTCCAGAAAATTATTTATTATTTCTTTTCAGGATGATGGTTTAAGCCTGTAATTTATCTGTACTTGTCGCGCAACAGAAAAATACAAAGCAAAATGGAAAGTGTCGAAAATAAGAAAATCAATGAGAATATCTAGAACATACAATATAGGAAATGAGATCATAAAAGAAAGAATGGGAATCAAGGGAAGCATAACGGATGACATCACTAAAAGACAACTGATATGGTACGGCCATGTACAACGGATGAACGACGAAAGATTACCAAAGCAGGTCCTAGAATGGCAACCAATAGGGTGCAGAAAAAGAGGGTGTCCTAAACTGGAATGGCAACAGTCAATCAAAGATCAATGAGTCAAAAAAACCTAACAGAAGATGATATTCAGAATCGAAGGAAGTGAAGAATAGGCGTCGGACAACGTAGAAAAACGTTCTAAACCGACATAGTAGTAGTATTTATCTGTAGTAGCTACCACCGTTAATGCCGAAGTTCTTGTAGTTTTGGGAGGGGGGAATTTCCCCCTCTACCTCCGTTCAATATAACAGCGGATTCAACTACATAACATTTAAGTTTGAAAAAAAATCTGTTGTCCGTTATAACCACAAATTTGTGGATATAACCGACGATGTAGTAATTTATTTTATGATAACTTTCCAAAAAGAGGTTAACAAAAAAATTTTCCGATTTAGGCAATTTATGCCTATAGATATATAGATTTCCAAAAAGTTTAAATGTATTAAACACATACCAAAGAACCTACATTTTCAAAAATATCTAGATATTTAAAGTAGAAAGATACTTTTTTTATACCTAAATTTAATTTTTTTTAAATTAAAAATTGCAGTGGCGTCTTCGATAAATCGGTTTGCAGGGAGGGGCTCTGAAAATTAAATTTATTTTTCTTTTTTTGATAAACATTAAAAATTAGAAAATTAAACTATTTAAACAAAATCTTTTTCCAGCTTTGTGAAGAAGCTAAATTCCCCAAGCCACCTGTATACAGTGTGTCGACGGATAGAGTTACCGTAGGGCAGTGGTGTATCCAGGCCCTCATCTTGGGAGGGGTAATTTCGTCAAACAACACATAGTTGCTAAATATGAGCACATATTATCTGTGAAAAATCCTTACGTTTTACTAATCTTGGGGGGTAATTACCCTCAGAACCCCCTACCCTTGTATACGCCGGTGCCGTAAGGTATAAATGACAAAAAAATTTCGTTTTAGATTCTGATTTTCTGGGAATCGCTCGAATCGCTCCTGCTTGGTCCTGAACTAACATGTTACGAAAATGACACAAATCAATTAATTTACAGGGTGGTTTAGTAGGATGATTTGAAAAAAGGTGTTAAGAATAAAATACCTTTGTATTAAAAGATTTTCGAAAATGTTATAAAGAAGAGTTTTTTAGATTCAAAAGTTTATGAAAATTTTAACAAAAGTGGAATTTGAGTATTATTTGGCTTAAAAATTCCGTTGATTGACGCTCACTGTCTTGTATAGCTAAGGACACTTATCGTAAAGGCAACCTTTATAGGAAGCGAAGCTAACGTCAGGCTTTCTATTTTTCGGTTATTATTTTTGACATGTTTTCCTCGGCCTCGCATTGGCGGTTCTGTTTTATTTTGAAGATATTGTTTTACACAGTATGAAGGTACCTAAACTATATATATTTATGTAATTAGAATTAAGAAGTTATGCTGCAAACTATCTAGAAACTGTATCATTATTAAATAGATCTTTAGACTGTGTTAAAACCACATTTTTAAAATAACAGCGATGCGTCAATGCGACACCGAGGAAAACATGTCAAAAATTATATCCAAAAAATAGAAAATCAGAGTTAGGCTTCGCTACCTGTAAAGCTTGCTTGACGATGAGTGACCTTATGTATAGCAGTGTTTCGCCTGCTTTTGTTTTTTGTTTCTCTCGTATCTCGGTGGATGGCGCTTCTTGCGATAGTTTTCTTAGTATTTACATTTGATTAGAGACAAAACCGTCTGATTAACTTCGCAAGATTTGTCACATTGACCAGCAGTGTTCTGAGGAGTCCCATAAGGACGAAACAGTTAAATGTCAACACTTATTAGGTGTCCATTAGATCTTGGACCCCCGTGAGGTTAGGCTTTCAGGCTACCCACGGAAAAATACGAGGGAAACAAAAACTCCTTTTTTGCTCGATTAGCCACGAAACTTGTTTGATTATGAAAATTTTATTTAGACGATTTTAACCCGATTTTTCTGAAAATTGAGAATCACTCGTAACGTTTAATTCTACACAAATTTTCTTAATTATCTTTCTGATATTTCTTAACACAAAGGTACTTTATTCTTAACACTTTTTATCATATCATACTACTAAACCACCCTGTATATTAATTGATTTGTCTCATTTTCGTAACATGCATGTTTGTTAAGGACCAAGCAGGAGCGATTCCCAGAAAAGCAGAATCTAAATTAAAATTTTTTTGTCATTTATACCTTACGGTAACTGTATCCGTGGACACACTGTATATGTTTATAAAAATTTGGTTAAAAATAAATAGTTGAAAATGTCTGATGATTTCTTTTTTTACATGTTTTTTGCTTCGATTCTGGCTGCATATTTATGGATGTAACTCATTGTGTTAAAAGAATTTTGGTCCGTTTGTTTTTCCACATAATTTTTCCCCAACTAAAAATCGTAGAATAAGCGTAGTGAGGGCTACAATTCGTTGAATGAGATAAAGGCGACATTCAGGTACTCTACTAAGTAAAATGACTACTACATGTTTGATGGGAAAGTGGCAACCCAAAAAATGAGAGACCCCTTTTCGTTTCTTAGTGGGTTCCACTGGCACAACCAAGGGTGGGGGGGATGTATCGGGCCAGGCCCCCAGACTATAAAATGCGTGATTAAAAATTATAAAAAAATAATGAATCTATAATCTTTTAAAACATACATACTCATGTAACCCCCCTAAAAAATATTTTCTAGGTGCGCCACTTGCGGGTTCAAACACTGATTTGAATTTAATGAAAATCTATCTTTGGGTTCTGGAGCTACCGTAGCAGGAAAGAACCTCGCGTTTTATGTTTTTTTTTAAATAGACCTATAAAGATTAAAAATTCATAAAAACTTTCAAAATATTCACCTGTTAGGATATCTTGTTCCATATTCATCATTTTGCTTTTAAATTTCCCAATAAATCCGCCAAAATCTATTTTTATCTAAAGCACAACATTGTTTAAAATACAGCACTATCAATCCTAATTTGGTACAAACTAAAGTTAACTAAGACACTAAATTTTTATAGTTTTATTGTTTTTTATGCACACTAAATATCACAAAATTATAATGTCTTTTTTTTAAAATTTAGACTGCACTGTACTAGAAAAAGTCACTTTATAATACGCAGTTCCAAAAAATAACTTTACAAGTCAATTGTTTTAAATTCAAAATTTGTCCATTCAAATGTCCCTTTAATTCCACCGTGTCGATCTCTATAAAAGAGTCGTAAGAGCCGTGCGCCAAAAATCACAGAGCGGCCGGGTAACAGCGTGTGTGTGCGTCACTCTGGGCAATTGATGCGACAACTAAATTTCTGTGATGTTCACGCTATAGCAGAGAGAAGACACGTACCAGAGATTCGGGATTTAAAGGAGGAGTCGAATTGGGCGGGGTCCGGGGCGGGGCTTCGGGACGAATCCCTAGGGATAGTGCCAGGTCTGGATCGTCTGCTCTCTGGCATCGGAGCGTCCTGCGTCCCGCGCTCGCTCCCCTCCTTTTTGCAGGATGAGATATTATGCTCTGCTGCGATGCGATGCTGGAATGGAGATTGAGCTTTGTTGGAAACTGTGCTCTATACAAGGCGAATCCAAAATAATCTTCACTTTGTGGTTTATACAGGGTGTCTCGTAACTTAGGGGCCATAGTGCAGCAGGTGATAGAAGATGTTATTTCCAAGAAAAAACTTTATATAACATGGGGGTCGACACATATCTGTTTTTAAGATTAATATTTGTAAAGTTAGGAGTAGGGGGAAAAAGGGTTTTGGAAAAAAAGGAAAATCTGTCACAGTCAGCTGAATACTCAGCTAATTGTGATTGTGGTATTCTTTTTTTTGATAAAATTATTAGTTGTGAAGAGACAGGCTGTCAAAATAACCTACAAAAATTTATAAAAAATCATAATTAAAAAAAAAAAAAAAATTTTGCTTACTTATTCTTTTAAAAAATATCAATAATATTGTATCACTATGTATGTCTTGCTAGAGACTTGTTTTTATTAACGAAAAATATAAAAAAAACCTTGCGTTTAATATGGCATTCATAAAAATTTATACCAAAAAAAATTTAGACCAACTAATTTTTTTTCAAATATTTTTACTTCAATTTATTGCTCTTGTTCTAATACACGACTTACCAAATTTTATATTTTTACTGCGTTTTTTTAAAAAGTTATAATAAAAAAAGTTTAAAAAATCGCCAACTCGACAAAGACAGAGTTTTGACCCATATATGAATGGCCTATGGCCCCTAGGTTATGGGATACCCTGTATAATTCTTACTTTTTAAAAGGATACAGGGCAAAAGGATACAGGGTGTTTCTTTGTTAGGGTAACAGAAGCTTTTTTGGGTATTTGTCGCCTGTTTTTGGAAAACCTTTGATTACGGCGATAAGGAAGATACTTTTTTGAAGTTTTTGTTGCAAGCATCTTTAAGTGGTAAACTTTAACCAACTCTAATTTTTAATAGGGAAAGTGGGACGAGTGATACCTCGTTTTTGTCTTCGAAATGCCTTTACAACCCTGTTATAATTTCGAAAATCTATCAGTTTGCTTTTGAGATATTTTCGTCCAAATGTACCAAAAAGCGAAAAGAAAATAAAATAAATAAAGTAGAAAATAAGAGTACCTAACTACAAAATATTTCTTCCATAAAAAATAAATCGATATATTTCAATTTCAAATTTTTTTTCTCGAGAAAGTACAGGGTGATTCCACTTTTGCGGGCCTTAAATTTCAAATTAGATTTTTGGTAAAAAACCGCATTTTGATATATTAACCCGTTTTTGCGCTACAGGGGCTTTTTGAAAAGTCTGCATTTAAGATTGAGGCCTATAATTTTTTATTTCTCAAAATTTCCAACTATTGACTTGTTTCTAGTTTCTTTGAAGCACCCTGTAAGTAAAACCTGTCACTTTTAGTTTCTGAGAAAAAGTTATATTTTTTCTTGAAATAACCCTGTTTATTTGAGTTTTAAAATCAATCTAAAATTTCCTTTAAAACAATGTAGCACACTCAATGTCTTATTTTTGTTTATTTTTTATATTGTTATATTTTTTTTATTATTTTTATTTTTGTATAATTTTATTTCTTCTTACTTTTTCATTTAAATTTTCAATAAAAACTAGGTGAAAAAATTATATTTGAAAAATCAAGAAAATATGGATAATATAAAAATATTCAAAAAAACAAAAAGAAATAAAGGGTGACACATCATTATATATGTGGTATATCATCTGACAAAGAGAACATAAATGCAAAATAAATTTTATGGTTAGTTGTAGAAGAAACAGCTCAGCAGAGATATTTCAAAAAAACCATCTAGTCATAAAGTCTGAAGCGCGGATCATTAAAATATGCCTTATTTTAAGGTAAAACTGGGCAAGGGCCGATGTCAAAATACTTAGACCTTTTTTACTTCAAATAACTCTCTATTAAAAAGCCTTAAAACAACATTTTTTCTTTAAAGTCGATTTCTTGTTGTTGCTCTATAAATTCTATAATTTTTCTTGGTTCTTGACGTGCCCTGTATACGGAGCCGCAGCGATCTTTTCGTTTATCTTTCTATGCGAAGCACAGCTTTCGTGGATAAAGCTTTACCAAAGCGTAGGATAGAAAACGGGGGCAGAGAAGGAAAGAGAAAAGAAAAAAATAAAATCTAGATTGGCAAAGTTATAGTTTTAAAGTTTGGAGAGAAAATAAGTTTGGAAAAAAGGTTTTCAAACAAAGCAGTAACAAAATAATGTTTTGGTTTGCAATAAATTTATGATTACACTTTACATAATTTATTTTTTTCTAAGCGTTACTCATACTACGCGTTGGAAAAGACAAACATAAGCGTACAACTAATTAAAGCCATCAAAGAGTTATACCGCATTAGTAAGGCAAAAGTTAAAATAAAAGCAAAACTAACTAAAGGCTTTCAAGTAAATAAAGGTCTTAAACAAGGTTGCTGTATCTCGCCTACGCTCTTCAAGATATATTTGGAACAGGCCCTTAAAGTCTGGAAGAGAAAATGCCAAAACATGGGAATTCCGTTGGATAAAACCACCTTGTATACTTTATGTTTCGCCGATGATCAGATAGTGGTGGCTCAGGATTATGATGACCTCGAATATATGACACGAAAACTAATAAAAAAGTACAATAAGTGGGAACTAGAGGTCAATATCAATAAGACAGAGTATATGTGTATTGGTGGAACGAAACAGGATCAAAGCTTAAATACTGGGCAGCGAATTCAGTCCTGTGATGAGTATAAATACTTAGGTCTAAAAATTACAGCTGACGGAACACTAGACAAAGCTATAAAAGATCGTACAAGGAAGAAAAGCAATAACTTTATTAAATGGGATAATTTGGGACCAAAGTATATTCAAACATAACAAAAACCTTATACATAACACCATTGTAAAAAGTATTATTACATACGGCTCAGAAGTATGGCCAATAAAAGATAGGACAGAAAAAATGCTTTCCGCTACGGAGATGGACTATTGGAGAAGAGCAGCAGGGCAAAAAGAGAAAGAGTTACAAATCAAAGAATAAGAGAAATTATGACAGTGGGTGAACGTACTTTAGTGGATGATATAAGAACAAAACAACTGGTGTGGTACGGACATGTACAAAGAATGGATGATGGAAGACTACCTAAACAAATATTACAATGAAAACCAACTGGCCGAAGAAAACGAGGAAGGCCGAGGAAAAGCTGGACAGAAGGAATAGACAGTGAAATAAGAATAAGAGGCCTAGATGATGAATTATGGGCAAACAGAAACGAGTGGAGATTGGGTATCGGAAGACGTAGAACGTTATGAAACCGATAAATATATATATATATATATATATATATACATACATACATATTTCAGGTGTTCTTTTCCTTGGATGATTCTACCCAGGACATCTTGATCTATGTCTATGCCAGCTATTTCATATCTTCAATTTTTATTGTCCATGGGGTCGTTTGCCTCTTTAAAAATACTTTTAAAACCTCACATTGCTCTATTTCTATATGTAGGTAACGGATTTTCTGCATGTGAAACAAGATTGTCAAGAAAACCTCTTAAATCAGTGAAAGTGGAAGGGCAAGTCAAGAGGTTAAAAATCAAAAATAGCCCCCACCGCTTAAGGCTCTCGAGACATCAATACGTTAAACAGAAAATAATGCACTTCAGGTATAATGATTTTAATTTAACCTGATAGCACAGGACCGTAAGCAAAAAAAAACACTACAATAAAATCTTAAGGATAATACCTTTAAAAACCATTACCACTTCTCTGTATCTACCATCTTCGATGATTAATTTATTGATTAATTGATGCTTTGACATATTGTGGATGACAAACACGCCACACATTAAAATTCATGTTGTAGTTAGTGGAGTTTTATTTTTATCTATTTTGTAAAAATTCCGACATTGTGTGCGTAGTAGTAGTAAACTTCGATTTTTTGGAAGTCCCGCTATTGTACAAGGCCCAGAGAAAGAACTGCACCATCTTTATAAATCACTAAATTACCAAAAAAAAAACAAAAATAAATGCCTGAAAATAATCACAAGACCCAAAATAATCAATTGCCTTGTCTTTTCTGCTCGTTTTGGTATGTAATTTATTTACCTAAATAATTTTGAAATACCCCTCTGTAATTTTCTCTACTCAACACAAAATATCTCACAATTATATCTTGAAGACAATGAGCTCAGTGCGGTGCAGCACTCGGCTATAGAATGTGTAAACGCGTATAACATGCTATTAGTGGCCACCCCTGACGAAAGGTGAGCGGAAGTCCTTTAAAAAGTCCCGGACGAAGAAGGAAGAAGAATGGGAATGCGATCGGCCTCGTCGGTATGTATCCAGGAGTGCCAAAAGCGTCTTTTTACATCGCTCTTCTTCGGAATGAGAAAAGTAACGTAATGCAAAGATTAGAACTTGCCCTGAACGGTCCCACCTCGTAAAATATTCGGGGGAGTCTCAGGTCTATTCATACCAAGTGCATTACTGCTCTCATTAAATTTTGGAAATGCTCTACGACTGTTTCCTGGATAATAACATTCGACGTTTAGCATATTTAATGGCGATATAGTTTTTCAAGTCTTTAAAATGTTAAAACTTAATTCAATAACTTCTCGTCTCTTTTCATTCTACAATGGTCTTCGGTCACAAGAGGTTCTTATTGATCCCTCTTATTCTAATATCTTTATTTCTTTCGTCTCTTTACATCAATCTGAACTATCCGCTTTTTTAACTTCTGGTGGTTTTCAATTTAGTACTGTCTTTTTATATTCAATAAATTCTTAACACATTTCTATACCATCTGATTGGTGTTGTCTATTATCCTGATTTTGCATGCTTTCCCTAGTTGTTTTGGTGTTAAATTCATAGTCATCTGCTTCTTAATTATGCTGATGTTGCTCCAGAACTATATTCTGTTTTTTATGTTCAGATCCCTTGTCCCATAATATTATTTAATAAATTTACGAGCTATAATGTCCAAATCTTTAATATTGTTCCTTGACTTTTTGATTATCAGCTAGAATTAACACAAATTGAAGTAATTAAATGATATATCTAGTCATATTTCCATTCGTTCTGTTTTATCAGTTAAAGTGGCTAGAGGTAGATCTTCTACAGGAATTTACAGATGTATTTGAATTTTTAATATCCAGACTAATAGAAGAGTACAATAAGTGGGGACTAGAGGTTAATATCAATAAGATAGAGTATATGTGTATTAATGGAACGAAACAGGATCTAATCTTAAATACTGGGCAGCGAATTCAGTCCTGTGATGGGTATAAATACTTAGGTCTAAAAATTACAGCTGACGGAATACTAGACAAAGCTATAAAACATAGAAACGTACAAGGAAGAAAAGCTTTATTTAACTTTATTAAATGGAATAATTTGGGACCAAAGTATATCAAAACATAACAAAAAGCTTGTTGTAAAAAGTATTATTACATATGGCTCAGAAGTATGGCCAATCAACGATAGAACAGAAAAAATGCTTTCCGCTACGGAGATGGATTATTGGAGAAGAGCAGCAGGGAAATCAAAAAGAGAAAGAGTTACAAATCAAAGAATAAGAGAAATTATGACAGTGGGTGAACGTACTTTAGTGGATGATATAAGAACAAAACAACTGGTGTGGTACGGACATGTACAAAGAATGGATGATGGAAGACTACCTAAACAAATATTACAATGGAAACCAACTGGCCGAAGAAAACGAGGAAGGCCAAGGAGAAGCTGGAGAGAAGGAATAGACAGTGAAATACGAATAAGAGGCCTAGATGATGAATTATGGGCAAACAGAAACGAGGGACGAAATTGGGTATCGGAAGACGTAGAACGTTGTTAAACCGATAAATATATATATATATATATATATATATATATATATATATATATATATAATATCCAGAGAAGTTTAGTAACACGCATCTCCAAGAACTTCTGAACTTGATAATCGAAATTCGACAATACCGCCCATTTGGGGGTAGTAACTACTCATTATGTCTAACGAACTTTTTAACTTTTGCTTGGGGCTGTACAACTACACTCAACTCAACTCTAGATCTTGTCAATTCTTTTGTTAATATATTCCGCATTACATCTGCGAGGCTTTTATGCTCAAAAGAATACCTATTTTCTGATTGAATGACTGGTTGCTGGTGACAATAATATTTTGATATGCTGCTGTGTTTAATATTCCTCAACGAGTTTCATATGAATTCGCAATAACTAGTTCTTGTACCTTCTTTTTAAGTGGAAATGGTGAAACGAGTGACAAAGTGCATGGATAATCATTTAAAAAGTATTGTTTACAGAAACTTTTTTGTTATGTATTAATGTTATATTCATTATTGTCGTAGTGTGTTGCAGTAGCGCACCCAGGAATATGTCTTGGGGGGGGGGCCGAGGCCTTATTTCATGCTATTTTTTGTGTTTATTCATGAAATATGTGGAAAATATATACAAAAATCTTAGGCTTGGGGGGGGCCGGGTCCCGCCCCCCCCCCCTGGGTGCGCCCATGGTGTTGTGAATTCTTTGATAGTTTTATAACCCAATTATAAAGACACACACTCTTCCGCAGTCCGGGCACACCCAGTCTTCTGCGATGGCTAGGCCATTCTGTCGATTTTCTCAGTCCTTTCTGCATCTCTAACCTGCATCGCTCCTGCAGGCGGTGTCATGCAGTTCTATCAATTGCCGCAATCTCGAAGTTCTTGGTGGCTTTCTATTATTATTGGACCAGCAATCTTAACAATACCAGCTTGTTCAAGAATATCTAAACTTAATAATTACTTGGAAATATTTCTGATTCTCTATTAAAAGCTCTTCTGATGTAAGCGATGATGGGATTAGTAGAAAAAGCACAGAAGTTAGCAACACTCATGATAAATTCTAAGCTAACTTACGCAATCCATAAAGAAGATTTTTAATTTCGCTTGCACCATTACTATTCCATAAAGACGAAATCCTGCCTGGAGAATTTGAAAGACTAGTTTGCATTGGACGATGGAACTCTAAAAAGATAGTTGTTATTGTTTGAGTCAGAACAAATGTGTGATAATGATATAGAAGCAATTTTAAAAAATTAGTTGCTTAGTAAGGTAGATAATGAAAGTTAGACCTAATTAGGTTACACAGGTACTTATGTAGAAACTTCTAGAAGGTGCTCTGCTGTTAATATTGTTGTTGCTAATTTTATCTGGTCAGTAGACTTTGGGGAGTCTCCTGATTTTAAGATAGGCTTTTTGTCATGTTGTGCATACGTATAAGATTACTTCCTTGGGATTTCTGTTAATTTCAATTTATTGTTTCTGATATTCTTCAATGATGTGATAATGAAGAAAGCAAAACAATTTTTTTATAGCGTCACTTGTTTATCAATTGTTAGTTAAATGATATTGATGATTAGTTAGTTTTACCCAAACATGAGTCAAATATATTCAAAACGAAGCCCAATGAAAGACTTACGTGGGCAAATCACGGGATTTTGAATTTGATTTTGTTCAAAACAAGGATTTCTTTCAAATTTGACTGTTGGACAGAAAGGAATTCTGGCTTGAGAAACCGGATAACTGGATTGTAATGAACCAAGGCTCTCTACAAAATAACATTTCAAATTAAAAATCAGTAAAACATCCTTTACCTACTAAGGTGAATGTTAAAATGTTATCCAGTTGTTCGTCTTTTATTAAAAATGATGATAATGAATATTAGTTGACTGATGAAATTAGAAAAATTTAGGTAAAATTACGTTCAGACTTACGCGAACAAACAAATGAATTGTGACATCCGTTTTGTCCATTGAATATTGTGGATGGAATTCTGGCTTGAGAATTTGGTAAATTGGTTTGCAATGGTAGATGATACTCTAAAAGATAACCAATATATATTTAGGTCTCTTTGTCTCCAGAAAATGATAACAACACAGCTAAAGCTTAAAGCGTTTTTATTTTTAATTTAGATAGTTGAACAGATGCAAAAGCAAAAACATAAATCATATCCTAACTTATTCGACCGAACAGTTGAATTTTGCACTCCATTTTGTCTATTGACTGTTGAGGATGAAATCCTGGGTTGACAATTTGGTAAATTTGTTTGCAATGGAAGATGATGCTCTGAAAGATTATTAAACTCAAATAGATGGAACCCACATGTCCCTATTAGCTGACAGTAAAAATGCTGAAGGTTTCTATGGATTTGTTTCCAGAATATATTTAATTAGTAGAAGAGAGGATAATGGTAAAATTTTGTTAGCTGTTGAAGGCAAACAAACAGTTAAATTTTATTTTATTTTATCCATTGATTGTGCAACTTAAAGAGGCAATCTTGCCTTGAGAATTTGGTAAACTGATTTGCACTGGTAGATGATACTCTGAAAGATAACGAATATCTATTTAAGTCTGTTTGTCTACACAAAATGATAATAAAACAGCTAAAGCTTAAATCGTTTTTATATTTAACTTAGATAGTTGAACGGATGATAACAAAGATCAGTTAGATGATAAAATCCAAAACACTCAAGCTAAATTACATCCAAACTTACTCGACGAAGCAGTTGAATTTTGCACTCCATTTTGTCTATTGACTGTTGGGGATGAAATCCTGGGTTGACAATTTGGTAAATTTGTTTGCAATGGAAGATGATGCTCTATAAGATTATTAAACTCAAATAGGTGGAACCCACATGTCCCTATTAGCTGACAGTAAAAATTTTAATAGTAGAGGAGAGCATGATGGTGAAATTTTGTTGGCTGTTGAAGGAAAACAAACAGTTGAATTTTGCATTTTATTTTATCCATTGATTGTGAAACTTAAAGAGTGTGTATTCTACCTAAACCTAAATTTTAATACCAAATTTTCTTATGCGATGACAACAAAAAGGCTGAAATATACTGGATTTTAAAGCGTTTGTTTCTTCCATATTTAAGTTAATTAGCAGAATGAATTACGAAGTTTAGTAAGTTGATTTGGAAATCCCATCCAAACTTACGCGGCCAAACAACAGGATATTGCACTCCATTTTGTCCAATGCTCCGAGGTTCAAATTTGAATCCTGAATAAGAGGAAATCTTCGCTTGAGAATTTGGTAGACTTGTTTTGACTGGGAATTGGTGTTCTGGAGAAAAAATTATAATTAAATCAAAACTGAGATAAAAATATCTGCAACTGTATTGGAAACATAAACATTATTAATTTTAGCATTGGACGTCGGCTTTCTATCTCCTTCAGACTATGTGACAAAAAAATTAATTGGTTGAATATGACGAGACGAAGAAATTTGCTTTCTGCTTGCCTTTTTAATAAAATAAATTAAAACAAATCGTCCTTGTCTTTATTTAAAGAAATAGTTTTTAGTAAAAATATACATACTCGCAATTTAAGACATTCCAATAATATAGTTATCCCAAGGCATAGACTTAAATTTTTTAAGCGCTCCTTTACCTATCAAGTGGCAAAAATCTATAACAATGTCTCGAATAGAATTAAAAACAAACCCAAAAAAAGAACTTAAAAAGGAGGTTGGGATAAGAGAAAATTGATTTAAAAAAGATTCTTCAACCCTCTGCTTTTCTGCCTTTCTTGGGTCAACAAATGATGTTTTAAATCTTCTTCCACGCACACGAAGAAGCACTCTTCTTTTTTAAATCAATAACCAAAATTTCAGATACATCTAATTTAACTTCACAAAAAGATTTTGATATAAAACTTTCTCAAACTTTTTTAAATAAAATTTTGGATACTCAAACAGCTTTAAAAGACAAGGCTAGACTTCTAGCTTTACAAGAACCTGAAAGCTCTTTTTGGCTTCATGCTTTAACTTCATCTTCTTTGGGTAACCTTTTAGACAACTCGTCCTTCCGCTTATCTGTCGCTCTAAGACTAGGTCAGCCTGTGTGTGAGCAACACATCTGCACTTGTGGCAAAACAGTTGACATTTACGGCCATCATGGCTTATGCTGCTTAAAGAGTACAGGTCGTTTAGCTAGACACAGGCTGATTAATGATATTATTAAGAGATCTCTTGGTTCTGCAGATTTTCCTGCAGTATTGGAGCCTTCAGGTATTTGTCGTGGCGACGGTAAGCGGGCGGACTTGATGACTTTGGTGCCATGAAACAGGGGTAAGTCTTAATGTGGGATGCTTCATGCAGGGACACCCTTGCAGATTCCTACATGAACAAAACTTCAGTAAAATCTGGGGAAGCAGCTCACCTTGGAAAAGTCCAAAAGAAGGAGAAATATAAAGAATTAGAAGATCGTTTCTTATTTGTACCCTTTATTGTTGAGACATTGGGCCCGTGGGGAGAGGAAGCTAAGAAAGAACTTAATTCATGACATCAGTAAAAATACTCTGCCAATCTATGGGCACAAGCTCACACTAGGTACTATAGTTATAGTGTACGTGTGAGCTAATATAACTAAAAACTGAAATATATTTTATTCAACTCCAGACTCAATTACCTTTCATTTGATACCACACAAGCCATGTTTTGACTTAAACTCTAATTTTTAAAATCTACCCCCACCCTTTTTTTAAAAACTAAAATGTATTTTGTTTAACTCCAGACTCATTTATCTTTTGTTTGATTTTAAATAACTTAAAATTCATTTTATTTAACTCCAGACTTAATTACCTTTTGTTTGATATTACACACGCCATATTTTCACATAAACTCTCATTTTTGAAATCTACCCCCACCCTTTTATTTGGCTTGCGTTCGGTGGATTTCGTTCATTTTTAAATGGAACCACCACGGCCCAAGACCAGATTTTATTTAAATCGGACAAGCGGTTTTTGAGTTATGCGGGTTGGTCGTTACAGACAGACAGACAGACATACAGACAGACAGACAGACAGACAGACAGACAGACAGACAGACAGACAGACAGACAGACAGACAGACAGACAGACAGACAGACAGACAGACAGACAGACAGACAGACAGACAGACAGACAGACAGACAGACAGACAGACAGACAGACAGACAGACAGACAGACAGACAGACAGACAGACAAACAGACAGACATACAGACAGACAGACAGACAGACAGACGACAAGACAAAAAACTTTCAAAATCATCTGAAACGCAAAGATATATAAAATTTTTGAAATCGGAGCAACTTTTTTTTTCAGAAAAAATTAGGTAACTTCATCTCCCAACGGATAGGCCTCCCAATTTAAAGGTGTAATGCCGCTTCAATTTTAGGCACAATTAAGCCTGAGTCTGGTCTGGAAGAAATTCTTTATTTATAGTGTATTATTGTTCTTATTATTTTTTTTTATTATAATTATTTTACTTTTCTTATGTATTACTCTATTTTTATTAGTTTTTATGTTTTACTATTTTATACAAATTTTTATTAAATGTATATTTCATTCTCCTCAAAAAAAAAACTTAAAAAGACTTTAATCTCAGATCAATGTAACGAAAATATAGATTTCAAAAAAATTCCTTGTGTTAATCGCCTGTACTTGTATTTTGTTTTCTTAATATGTGTATAATGTTTACTTTATCAAATAAAAATAATCACCTTAGTTAGGAAACTGGACAAAATTGGTATTTCTTTTTTAGTTTTTTGTGATGCTTAAGATTTAATACAGAGATCATTTGGCTAAAAGATCACCTGATCTTCGTAATTTTTCTAGCATAAACTGTTTAGTTAGTTAGGATTTTTTTTCGGTTTACTTTTTAAACCAACACATTCCAAATACAATTATCCCTTTTCCCTCGAGCCAAAAATAATCTTGTAAAGATCACATTTTAACATAATTTTTTGTGACTCAACTAACCCTTCCTCGATCCCAACACCGTTTAAACTACAATACATCATAATCATGTCTTATAAGTTGCCTTACTTAAATTCGTATCATCCCAGATTAGAAAGGGTATCATTTTTTTCCCTTTTTTTATTTAAATTTGTCTTATTGCTGTTTTGTCATAAGTCAGAAGGCACATGAATATTTTAGGATATTTCAATATCATAAAAAGTTTGATTTTTAAATCTGTAATTTGATATTTTACGAGTTTTCTCTAGAGTCGTAACGTTTTTGTCATTATATTTTTGTCTGGAATAGAAGTTATACGAGTTTTTTCAACTGGAGAAAGGTAAGGTAAGATTCTATGTGAATGTATGGTTGTTAAGATTTTTTTTAGGTTTGAGTAATTTTTTGAAGGATTGGTAACGATATTTTTATTTTTATGTTAATCATCTTATAAAAGAAGCCTTTTGTTTGGAAAAATGTATGAGAATTTGACCTATGACCATCAAATATTTAAAAAAACGGTAAGGCACCTTGGAAGCATATGTTCTGATTTGATTTATTAAAAATATGGAAGTGTTATTTATTATTACGAATTAAAATAGGATAACTTTATTGACATTCATAAATTCAACAAGGTTTTAAAATTGGTCAAAAAACCAAACGTAGGAGATAGCGTATAATATAAATAATTTGTTATAATATTTTTGTATGGAATAGAAGTTATATGAGTTTTTTTCAACTGGAAAAAGGTGAGGGAAGATTCTATGTGAATGTATCTTCGACTTGAGATCATTGGAATGTATCGTTGTAAAGATTTTTTTTAGGTTTGAGTAATTTTTTGAAGGATTGTTAACGATATTTTTATTTTTATGTTAATCACCTGATAAAAGAAGCTTTTTGTTTGGAAAAATGTATGAGAATTTGACCTATGACCACCAAATATTTTAAAAAACGGTAAGGCACCTTGGAAGCATAAATGTTTTGGTTTGATTTAATAAAAATATTGAAGTGTTGTATATATATAGTTATGTTGCTTGGCGGGGCCATAGTGATGCGAAAAAACCAAACCCTGACTGAAGAGTCGGGAAACATTTAGCGAATTTTACGCTAGCTAATCCCATAAGACCAAAACGGCTAAACTTTGAAAATTCATATTTTAAAAACTATACAGGTTATCAACAAAAGCACCAACTTGCAGTATGGTGAGGCCGTAAAGATGCGAAAAAACCACACCCTGTGTTAAGATTCGAAAAAACGTCATTTAGCGAATTTTAGGGTAGGGAATCAATCCCATTACCAAAATGGGCAAACCTTGAAAATTCATATTTCAAAAACTGTACAGTTTATTAACAAAAGCACTGAGCTGCAGTATGGTGGAGCCATAGAGATGCGAAAAAACCACACCCTGAATTCAGATTCGAAAAAACGTCATTTAGTGGACTTTAGGGTAGGAAATCCAACAAGACCAAAATGGCAAAATTTAGAAAATTCATATTTCAAAACTATACAGTGTATCAACAAAAGCATAGAGATGCAAAAAAACACAAACTGAGTTATGATTCGAGAAAAGGCAATTTAGCGAATTTTAGGGTAGGGAATCCCATAAGACCAAAATGGTCAAACTTTGAAAATTATTGCAAATCAAAACAACTTTGATGATATTGTTAAATTCAACGGACCTTTGAAATTAGTCAAAAACATAAAGAAAATATATAAACAAGAAAGATAATATTATACGCTACCTGCCAATTGTATAGGTACCTATATTTCTTTGTCCAAAAGAAAAATACGGCTATACTTTCAATACTGTTCCCAAAGGCCACTTCTTTCCAGATGGAATAATGAAATTTAAATGCAATGGCCCTCCGACTTTAAAGTCCGTTTCAGATAAGACATATATCGACATCAATATCCCTTACGGCCCATTGTTCGCTCTTATATACGATTCGGAAAAAGGAAATCGGAAAATCCTTTTTTGAAGTGACCGAATTGAAAATTGGATCATGAAAAATGTGGGATGGGGATACAGAATAAACCTTTAAAGGGTTTTATTCTTAGTATAAATGCGGCATCTGCCGAATTTTTCAGCCCAGAACCAGCCCTGAGGATTTCATACAATGCTGCCAAATCAACCATATTAAAATGGATGGAGAATAGCTTTCAACAATACTGAATAAACATACCAGAACTGGCTCATTCTAAAGAGTTCATTAAAGGACCTTGTAGAAACAGAGCCAAGATTATCATTGGACTTACCAGACAGGAAATACGTATAGTGACTGGTCTTTTTACGGGTCATGGTCGATTGAGAGTACCCATGCACAGAATGGGACTAACAGAAGAGAATGTATGGAGGATGACAAAGCAGTCAGAACGTCAGAACACTTTCGATAAACCTCAGATTGACTCAGAAAATCTGAACAGTGTCACCCAAACTGATAGCCTTTTTGGAGGATTAGAAACCACTCAAAACTAAGCCAAAATAGACCTACTGGTGGTCGCAGTGGAAGAGCTGCAAGGCCCACTCACATATTAATCATCATCATCATTCAAAAAATGTCCACTAAAATCATTCGTTGTAGGAAACCTTAGGGACCTTCTTACTCTAAGTTGGAAACCCAAATAACTCGAGTAAAAGTAAGTAAAATTTTTAAAGTTACAAATACTTAATATGAAATTTGACAGATCAATTTTTTTTGAGTGGCGGCACCCCCAATGACGCAGGTGCACTGCTGCACTTTTTTTTTCCAGAATAAATATAATAATCTAAGAATTTAAGACAGGACAAAACATTTTCCACTCTAGAAACTTACTTTATATATATTTTTAAAAAAATGGTGTTATGGTGTTGCAATGCCATGAATAGCACAAGTGAATTTATTTGCCATAAATCTAATACTACTTGTCTATTCTCAATAAAATTAAGCAAAACAATCACTTCGTGCTCCTTTTCTTTCCCCCTCAATATTTTCCAACATAGTGGATAAAGTGATAAATACGAGATAAACGGCTTTTTATTAAACATATGTTGCGTAGCTGATCATATAGGCGTTTAGCCTACTTGAAAGCGCGATTTCTTATAGCTACTGCTCCCTATTCGAGTAAAGGCTCTTTGACTTATTAGGATACTTTATCAATAACGATTGGGGGTGTTTTTTCAGCTACGAGATAAATTAAGCTATGTTGTCAGATGTGTATTTAATTTTCACAGTTTAATCTCTCTCAATTTTAATTAACCTAATTTTTTTCAATTTTATTTTCATCAAATATCACCCTTTCCTTCTTTAAATTCATACGTTCGTTTTTCTTAGGTGTTATGGATAAGAGTTAAAATCTTTTAACCCTGGGTAGAAACATAATAAAGAAAGAAGCAAATATTTTATTAATAAATTGACTGACTGGATTTGTTTTAAACTAGGTCTATCAGAAAAAAGAAACCAGTACCATTGCAAACGCCACAAAAAATTGATAAATAAATAGAGTATTTTGTTACTAGTATTCTACAAGCAGCTTGGGAAAATAGTCTTAAAAAAATTAAGGCGATAAATCCTAGTAATAAAAATGAATCAGAAATTACAGATGATAAAAATGCCGACTTTCCCCTTTGGAAAGTAGCCAAAGATTTTAAACGACCAATTTTCCGAACTCCAACAATACGAAAATCAAACGATCAGTGGGCAAGGAGTAACGAAGAGAAGGCAGATGTTTTAGCAACCCATTTAGAAAAAAGATTTCAGCTCCATGAAGCACCAGACAAAAACTTTTATTTAAATAAACCTTATCAAATCGAAGGCCATATTAAGCTAACATCATTAAAAGAAATATTAATAGAAATCCAAAGCGTTAATTCGAGAAAAGCCCCAGGCTATGATCTAATTATCGTTAAACTATGCAACCTTATTTAAGGCATTCTTTAGGTTTAGGTATGTACCTAAACTATATAAAGATGCAGAAGTTATCATGATTCCAAATCCGGAAGAGCCTCTCCATGATGCCTCATCCTTTAGGCCAGCAATTCTTAAACTGGGTTCTGCGGAATCCCAGGGTACCGCAAGAAGTTAATAAAGTAAAAAAAAAATTGTAGTATCGCCCAAAAATGAAATAGTCAATAGTGCCATGTTGTAAATAAAATAAATATTCTTAGTAGAGTAAAGTCAGTTTGAAAATTGGGACACTGACCTGCTTACTCTGCGAAATGAGGGGATGGTATTTCTTTATGATTCTTTATTTCAATTGTCATCAAGAATAACTGATATCAAGTGGTTAGAATGTTTGGCATATCTTGCCGATATCTTCTCAAGCTTTAATGAATTAAACTTATCACTTCAGGAAACTTCTGTCACAGTTATGTCACTACTTGATAAAATCCAGACTATTTTAAATAAAATACAGTTATGGGAATCTTGCCTAAAGAGAGGAATGACTGAATGCTTTCCTACACTGCATGATGAAGAGTCCATTATCAGCAAAAATCAGTTCTGAGATAAGCAACCATCTTCAGAACCTGCAAGTTTCAATCAAAGAATATTTTCCAAGGCAAGAAGAGGATCTTGATTGGGTTCCCAATCCGTTCTCAGTCTCAGTGGAAAAAGGACATCAAACTTTAACTGTAAAAAAAACTGTACAACCATTTGATGTTGTAGCTGATGGAAACCTTAAAAGTACTTTTAATTCGGCTACTTTGTTGGAGTTTTGGGCCCAGCTTAGAAGTAAATATCCAGGATTAGCTAATGTTGCTGTTAAACAATTGTTGATTTGATAAAGTAGTGTTTTCAAAGTATGCTCTTACAAAAACCGACTTAAATAAAAGACTAGATTTTAATACAATAAACGCAGTCTGTTTGACAAATAAGTGTTCTGGATAAGTAAACAATTTCAGATCATTTGTGACATCAAAGAAGCTATAGTTAATATAATTTTAACTTTTTAAAAGTTTCTATCGTTGTCTGTGTTGCAGTGTTGTAGCAAAGAGTTTTCCATCTATGATCTTATGGTAGAGTATGAGCTTTCTTGCTTATCTCAGAAGATTTTCTGAAATCATTCCTGTATTTTTTCTACAAAATTCCGTCCAAAGCATCCTGCACTGTGTCGCGTATCAAAGATTTTCGTGACTCTCCTGCTAATGGATTTATGTCATTTGTCTTCCCGAGAGCGACGGGCTATAGTGCTATTAGTGGCTTCGCCTTGTCAATTGACTGAGTTAATTTAGGTCCTTCAACTTGACGGCTTATTTTTCCATCCTATATTAATAGTTGTAGGTCAAACATTGTAATCCTATAACGAAATTTAAAACAAAAAACTGTTTTTTTGTAACCACCATTACCTAATAACAGAAATTTAAGCACAAGAAAAAATTTCTGAGGAAGGAAAAAACAGCAAACTATTGGAGTGTTCTGAACTGGCTATCGGAGATCTCAGATCAAATATTTATTATGAGGCAAATTCTAGAGAAAGCCTACAACACAACTGAAATACATATATATTCAATACAATAGATTTATGTAGATTTTCAAAAACAAATAAAGCTTTTTTTGAAACACAAGGATATTCATCGGTATACCTGGATTCAGCCAACAAGAAATCTTAAAACAATCATTGATTATGCTATAGGTGGACAACACTCGGAATTAAAGTGGTATGATGTGCGAGCACTTCGTTGTGTTACCTGTGGATCTGACCACCATCTGGTAAAAGCAAAAATATTATTCCCTTTAAGAAAAACAAATAGTATTAGATGAAAGTATTGAAGAAAATGAAAACCAAATATACAACTTTATAAGTCTAGAAATCGAAGATACGCAAAGATTGTATCAGAAACGATTAGATAAAAAATTAATAAACACAAAACACTCATTGGAAGAGATATATACAAAGTGGGTTTCATGGAGGTAGATCTTGAAGTGATAATGTTTTTTGTCTTAAACAAGTAATTGAGAAAAGGAGTGCCAAAAATATAGAGACTCATGATACCTTTGTGGACTTACAAAAAGTATATGATACCGTTCCAGTAGAAAAATTGTGGACAGTGTTAGAACAAACTAATATCAAGCATACATACGATGGCAGAACTATACAAAGGGTTAAAATCTAAAATTAAAATTGGAAATCCACT
This sequence comes from Aspidapion aeneum, assembly GCA_963576565.1. Lineage (NCBI taxonomy): Eukaryota > Metazoa > Arthropoda > Insecta > Coleoptera > Brentidae > Aspidapion > Aspidapion aeneum. The sequence continues at coordinate 10,051,536 of OY755044.1, read as the reverse complement.
TGAGACATTGATGTTGTATCTCTCCAACTCTTTTCAAAATATATATCGCAGTGGCTCTAAAAAACTGGAAACGCAAAGTACATGGCATGGGAATAAAACTTAACGACCGATTAACAGAAAAATACAAAACAAAAATAGAAAGAGTCGAAATGGATGCAATAAGAAAATCAACGAGAATATCTAGAACAGATCATATAAGAAATGAAATCATAAAGGGAAGAATGGGATCGAGGGAAACATAACGGATGACATCACTAAAAGACAACTGATATGGTACGGCCATATACAATGGATGAACGATAAAAAAATTACCAAAGCAGGTCCTAGAATGGCAACCAATAGGGCGCAGAAAAAGAGGGCGTCCTAAACTAGCATGGCAATAGTCAATCCATAGATCAATGAGTCAAAAACACCTGACAGAATATGATTGTCGATAGGATCGAAGGAGGTGGAGAATAGGCGTCGCACAACGTTCTAAACTGACATAAAAGTAAATAGCATAAAGCTTTTTATCAATACTCTTGGCAATGTTTTTATATTAGCATAAATTTTAAAACCCAGGTGGTCAGTGACTTTGCTGACTGCTGTCTTCACACCATCGCATTATCGTCGACCGTAAAACAAAAGACGGCGAAACAAAATAAAACAAAATTGAAACAAAAGAAATATAAAATGGCCACGCTACTCCGGTTGCCAAGATCATCGAAAATATAACTCATACGTCGCACTCTTTAAATCAAACTGACACAGCTCTTTAATTTAGCTTACCAAAGTTTGCTATATCTAGCGAAATACAATAAGATCAAAGAAGACAAGTTTTAAAGCGTCTTTATTCCATACATTTATATTTTCCGTTTTTAAGTTATTTCAGTTTAGTTTTGAGGGTTTGATATATGCTTATGACTAAAATTTTTTAACGTTTTCGGAAATTTTGCTAGCTCTAATAATTTCATATTTTTTTTAGTATTTGCATACTTTTGCAATATGTCTATTTTTACCTTCCTAGCCTGCTCAGCAATGGCTAGAGAATGTATTCTTTTTGATAAATTTTGAAATGCTAACTTTTCACAGAATATTGCATGAATATACGGAATTGTGTGTGTTTTAAAACAAAAAACTTCCTAGAAGGTTTCTTTTCTGATATATTCACAAAAAAACCGTTTTCGGGGCTGATACAGCAAGGAGTTCACTTGGCAAGGTATCAAATCTATTATTGAATTATTTATTTTTTGTTCTTTATGTTGTTTCTGAGTGTTATTACTGAGTTTATGTACTTAATCCTTCTTTCGTTATGTTTGTTTTTAAAGAATATGATACCGTTCCAGTAGAAAAATTGTGGTAAAAAACCAAACAAAGTGTAACGAAAGGTTTAAGACAGGGATGTCGTATCCCTTCAACTCTTTTTAAAATATGTATCGCAGTAGCTCTAAAAAATTGGAAACGGAAAGTACACGTTATAGGAATACATTTTTACGACCGATGTACTATATACACACTACAGTTTGTTGACGACCAAGTAATTGTAGCTAATAATAAAGAAGACATGGAGTACATGATGAGAAAGTTAACGGAAGAATACCAAAAGTGGGGGGGTTAACAGTGAACGTGGAGAGGACACAGTACTTTCTATTGGAAACGAATCAAGTGTTTTAGAACCAGACAATGGACAAACAATATCTCCATGCAATGAGTATGTATATACATATGGGTGGTAGTGATAAGACAGACTGTAAAGAACTGAAAAAAAGTATAGTAAAAGCAAAAAGGTTATTAGATGCGTTATCAGTATTTTATGGAGCGTGCTGTTGTGTGGAATAGAAAATGTCAAAAAGGATACAATAAGAAGATCAATGAGAATAGATCATATAAGAAATGAGACCACAAAAGAAAGAATGGGAATCGAGGGAAGCATAACGGATAACATCACTTAAAGATAACTGATATGATACGGCCATGTCCAACGGATGAACGACGAAAGGTTACCAAAGTAGGTTCTAGAATGGCAACCAATAGGATGCAGAAAAAGAGGTGTCCTAATCTGGAATGGCAACAGTCAATCCAAAGATCAATTAATCAAAAAACCTGACAGAAGATGTTCCTCAAGATCGAAGGACGTGCAGAATAGGTGTCGGAAAACGTAGAAAAACGTTCCAAACCGACATAGTAGTAGTAGTATTTTTTCAAAGTGTTTTTCCTTTAGTTATTCTTATTTTCTTATCTTCCCAATCTAAAAATAGGTACTAAAGTATAGTTGATATCTAGAGCTGTAAAAGCAAGACAAGAGGGAGTATATCGCTTGGCGGAATCTGACGGAAAGTCACGTTTTTGATCAATATAAGTTATGAGTTTAGCTCTGGTTCTCGACTTTTACGACCATTTTGATACTGGATTCATTATCCGATATTAGACATGCAGTCCAGAATTATCAATACGGTTTTTAGTTGGATTATGCCAAGTATTGCATTTAGCATTTCAAAATGCTTTTACTTCCTTCTCGCCTTTTTTTTTCTTCTTCAATCTTCTGTAACAAAACGGAATTTGAAGATAAATATTTTTTTGTCTTTATAAGTTTTTATTTTGTTATAATTTGAAAATAATTTGCTAAATCTGTTTCCAGTCAAAAAATTTAAATTAAAAAAGTGCAAGTGGCTCAAGGACAGATTAGTCGAATACAACTTTAATAAAAATATAGCGATTCCTGAAAATCGGTCAAAAAACAAGTCTGTCTGCCATAAATTTTCTTTTTAATAACCTAGTCTTGTATGTAAATAATGATTTTTGATGCAGAAGACAATTTTTAAATAAACATATATAAAAACTTATTAATATATACCTATTTTGTTACACTTCTTAGATTTAATGCATAGACATAGGCGCACCCAGGGAGATTTTGGGGCCCGGGCCCTCAAGCCTAGTATTTTTTTAGATATTTTCCACAGTATTCATTAATAAAAAAATTAAATAGCATAAAATATGACATCATGGGGCTTTGGGCTTTTCTAAGACATCCTCCTGGGTCATCTTCTTAGTCCCCAGCTTTATATGTATTTTTTGGGTAGCATAAATTGTTTCAAATTATACTTAAACAGTATAGAGAGATTCCACTAATTTGAGCGTTATTTTCCCGCTAATTTTTGTTAATTATGGGGCACAGAACCAGATGACCACAAACTGTCAAATTTTGAGTCAGGGGCAGAATAAGATAGATAAGCACATCCCGTTTCGATTGCTCCTTAAAAATTTTGAATTCATAAACTGGTTCAAAAAAGCAACAAAAAGAAATTTTATTTACCCCTAGTATATCACACTGAGAGTATGTTGACATATTTGGATGTATTAAGACATCCAAATATGTCAACATACAGGGACTCTAATCACATTTACCGTACTCGACCGGAATTCCTACAGTATTTATGAACTGACTTTTGAGATGATAAACAATGTCCTATGTTTATCATCTCAAACTGAAACTTTGGACATTTGATTAAACATTGTATTCTATTTTGATAATTTAAATCTAATTATAATTTTTTAGTAAATAAAAAAATTAGAGATCGGAAATTTCTAATTCCCACATAGTGCTTACATGAACTCCAAAATAGTTTTGACCTGAATTCCGTCATATGATAAAATAAAAAATGAACTCCAAAATAGTTTTGACCTGAATTCCGTCATATGATAAAATAAAAACAATCTATAACAAATACAATTTCTTGCACAAATTAACTTTGCATACATAAATTTATCAAATATTTTTAGGACGACCTCAGTACGCACACGACAAAATATAGAATTTTTAAAAAAGCCTACTGGGTTCGTAAATAAAAGATGTTTATTACCACTTCAAATGAGTTGTTTAAATATCCAAAAAGTCCCAATTACCAAATTTTGTTGTAGTATATGTCTGTCTGTCGGTATAACTGTTCTAGAATTATCTATCGGTCTATCTGTCTGACTGTAACATAATTAAAAATTCGCTTAACCTATAACTGTGGTATTCGAAATGATAATTATTAGTTTTTAGTGGGGTGGAGCCTTGTAAGGTATTTATTTCTTACAGTAAACCGGATATTTGAATCTTCATAATCCAGCAAAGGTAAAAAATCAAAACCTGACAGCCGTCATTGTCGTAACCTGAACTCCGACATACAAATTCATCATAGATTTTAAATGAGTAGAGTAAATAAAAGATATGACGACATTTAAAATTTAAAAAAATTGATTTGTTGTAGGTTTTATCATCTTACGTTTTTTGTCTTTAGATAGTTGTTTATATGGAAAAAAATGTTGCTTTTAACTTTAAAAAAATTATTGCTTACCAGAACTTCGTCAACCTTATTTTTTACAAAAATAAAACAATCGGAAAGCCGTCATAGCCCAATGAATAAAACACATTTTTAGAGAAAATGGCTTAAAAGCCTGTGACGGAATTTGGGATTTAGAAAATATGATGATGATTTTTTGATAAATGGCTGTATGACGAATACTAATTTGAATAGACATTGTCTTTGTTGGGAATTCTGTTACTCCTGTCGGATTTCCGGCTCAATGCTTTTTTGTAACCCAAACCCCGCCACCCTCTTGTTATTGAAAATAATTAAAAAAAAGACAAACAAAATTTTGCTTAAAAACTTATCTACGGACATTGGCTAGTAAAAAATACAAATGTATTAGGTAATAATTATAATGTAGTACCTAAAATCTTAGATTAAATTAGTACGTGCAAGTGGCTTATCTAATAATAAAATGCGACGTTCCGCTCTGACAGTTGAAGCATGACTAAAATAATTTTTCGGGAGCAGCTTCTTTTTAACAAATACAGTTGCCCACATTGTTGCCATATAGGTGAACAGATAAAGTACTTTTTTGGAATTCCACTGTATGATTCGCTTAATAATTCAAAACATTTCTAAAAATTGACGGAATTCAGGTGAGCATATTTTTCTCAGTTATATAATTTTGTGGCTTAGGCCGTTCTGGTTCTGTGCTCAAAGATATGCGAAACTTTATTAATATACAAACAACTATTGACTGGCGTACAATACAATACTTTTAACTCTGAAGTTTCTGACTGGGTTTACATGACAGAAAGAATATATTCACTCAGTCTCCACACTATTCACGTATTATTGCTTCTGCCTTTGCTTTGGTTATTATTGTTTTAAAAAAGCTCTGTTATGGTCTCTGGAATCAAGTTACCCGAGCTTTCGTTCGGAATTCGAGGAAGTGCTGATGTTCTTTAGAGCATTTTATGTTTTCGACACTACGTGTCCAATTGTTTCTCTTGTTGAATGTTTTAATATTTATTTGGTACACTCTGCTATATGTCACTAATAAATCAAAAATATGATTATTGAATTTTTAAAGCTGTTGAAAAATTATGAGTCTGTGGCAACCCAAATATATTTTATGTATATGAAAAATATTTTTGCTACAGCTAGTGTAAACTAAAGTCTCAAAAGCATAGAATAGGATTAATTAAAGGTTTCATGATGATGATGATAAAAATAACTATTATAAAATATAATGAGAAATTGATAAAACTCATATTTAATATTCTTTATGATAATAATGCGCAACGCAAAACAGTAGCTACATTATCCAAACAAGCTACAGAGAATATCCACATAGCTTCGGGCGATTTCAGGATTTAATCATATATGTAGTGAGAGTATTATTCGATACAAAAAATTCCCTCTGATGCCATTAAAAGAAGATTGGTAAAAATTATACGTTGTATTTACTTCTTCTTCTTCTTCTTAAAGTGGCATACAACTCCTACTTTCGATATATCTCACGATAACAATCTATTAGCTTTTCTAGTTCATAATTCATCCATATTCGCAATATAATGATTGCACTAGTCCAAAGATCTTACGAGGAATCTTTCTGTGAAATATTTTAAATTGTTTTTCATTTATTGAAAGTGTGATGATTCGCACTTATATGTGACTATCGGCATAATTATTGTAGTTGTCAATCTTGTCAATGTTAATGTTTTTTGTTTTCAACAAGTAATTGAGCAAATGAATGCCAGAAATATAGAGACTCATGTTACATTTGTCAATGTACTAAAAGCACATGAAACTGTTCTAGTAGAAAAATTGTGGATAGCGTTAGAGCAAACTAATATCAATCATATATATATAAAAAAGTGCTAAAGGGAGTGGAAAATCGACTTTTAAAAGAATTAATGGTAACGAAATGCTTAATACAGGGATGTTGTATCTTTCCAACCCGTTTTAAAATATATATAGCAGCAGCTCTAAAAAACTGAAAACGTAAAGTACAGGACACAGGATTACAACTTAACAACCGATTTACCATATACACACTACAGTTTACAATTACAAAAGTGGGTGTTAAAAATGAACAAGACAAACTACTTATGTATCGAAAACGAATCAAGAGAGTTAGAACTGAACAATGGACAAATAATATCTCTATGCAATGAGTATGTACACTTAGGTGTCATACTTGATAAGACGGAACACAGTGGAAGAACTGGAAAAAATATAAGTAAAAGCAAAAAAGGTTATTGGATGTCTTAACGGTATTTTATGGAATAGAGAGATAAAAAAGAATGTAAAATTAGAATATATGAAATAATGGTGAAAAACACGCTGTTGTATGGAATAAACTTGCAGCGTAACAGAAAAAAGTGTCGAAGTGGATGTAATAAGATCAATGAGAATATCTAGAACAGATCATATAAGAAATGAGACCATAACAGAAAGAATGGGAATCGAGGGAAGCATAACGGATGACATCACTAAAAAGCAACTGAAATGGTAAGGCCTTGTACAACGGATGACCACGAAAGATTACCAAAGCAGGTCCTAGAATGGCAAGCAACAGGGCGCAGAAAAAGAGGGCGTCCTAAATTGGAATGGCAACATTAAATCTAAAGCTCAATGAGTCAAAACAAACCTGAGAAGGTGATTGTCAGGATCGAAGGAGGTGGAGAATAGGCGTCGGACAACGTAGAAAAACGTTTTAACTCGACATAGTATAGTAGCAGATTTTTGTTTGAGAGATATCGGTCGAATACAGTTTTTGATGAGAGTAAAAAATTGTTTCCATTGATTATTTTCTGGTGTATTTTCTCTATATCATCTGCGTTTACTTGGCGTTAATATATCCGCTTCTGTCAGTAATTCATCAAGGATAAGATTAAATGTTTCTGAGAACAAGTAGGTATATTACTAAATGTTGAGTAGGTATATGAGTTTAATCAATACGGATGGCTACAATATGGTTTCTGTATATTTTGGCTGAATTATTTAAAAGATCCACAAATTGTGTTTACCGAAACCCGGCTGGAGTAGAATAGCATACCGCATGAGATGTTCCAAATTAAAATTTCGGAATATAATAGAGTGAGAAGGCAAAGTGAACAATAGAGCAATGCAAACAATATTAAAAATTAACTATTTTAACTTCTCCATCTGTAACAACTTTTAAAATAATTTGTCGAATTTATTTTTCAATCAAAGACTCAAGCAAAACTTCCTTTATTGTCTGATAAAGTATTGCATAACTTTGTAGACAAACCAAATAAGTAAATAAATAAATATCCCTACTAATAATAGGAAAAATCATTTACAAGATATATAAATCTATAATAAATCTAAAATTCACCTTTGTTAGTATTATTTGGCTTAAAAATTCCTCTGATCGACGCTCGCGTAGGTCACGGATGGTTTATTTTTCTTTGCAATCTCAGGCGCTTAAGATTAAAGACAAAACCTTTTAATTAACTTTGCAAGGGTGTCACATTGACCAAGCAGTGTTCTAAGAAGTCCCATAAGGACGAAACAGTTATACTCTTTGCAATAAGGCTAGTCCTTTTGTTTAATCACCCCGTAATTCTAGTAACAAAACGCACGTGTATTCTTAATTCAGTTTTAAACCATAGGTTCCTAAGGTAACTGATAATGGATGCTGCAAAACTAATTATCAGTTACCTTAAGGTTAATATAATCGGTCACCACCCTTTAAAATAAGGGTGATGGATCGGTGTTTAAACTGTCAATTGTTTTGAAATTTCTGACTTTGAAACATTATCGCTTATTTTAAATTTAAATTCTGATTCTGATTTGGAATAGTTTTTTGAGAAAAGTTTCTGTCCCAAAATGATTTTATGTAGTGAAAAATTTATGAACAATTGGGGTGCCCTGCCGCCAAAGTTTCTACATTGGAAGATTTTCAGTGCGACTGACCATATGAAATAGTGATTATTTAATTTTTTCAAAAATGTTATTTTCTACAATGTATTTTGAGTTGGATTTGAGCTAAGCTTTGCAATTTGTTTTGGTAAAAATTATTATTTAAAAATAGGATTAGGCCCTGTTTATATTATATTTTTTGTAAATTGAAGTTTTTAAATTACCTAAGCAAAATGACTTAATAAAAGTTAAATTAATATTATTTGTAGTTTCCACAAATGAACTTTAGCTCGACTCATATTAATGTAGTACATACTCATTTCTTTGTTACAATAAGTATATAAGCATTAATATTTTTTGAAATTAAAACAGTATTATATTATACTTTTTAATAAAAAAGTTGTTCATATGAAAATTTCACATTTTTTATGGTGGACACATAGATCTTTTAAAAAATATAAAGTTCCTAACTGATTTAACCGCAGAGGCTTTGGGAATTTCAACAAAAACAGTATTGAGACAGAATCTTTGTGAGTGAATTAAAAAATATCTTTAAGACACAATATTTAAACTAGAAATAGCTATATTGAGGGTATTACTAATTACCAAGTTTAAAATGTTGCAGTAGAACTGCTCATAGGATTAAGTTCAAATCAAAAGATGAAAATTATTATACTAAGCTTTATTTGTATGGTTTTGTAAACTTATTTTCTTAAAATAAAATAAAACCAATCGAAAAACTAAAAATCTAACTAAAAAACTAACTAGGCCAAAATAATTTATTCTCATCGTCCAAAAAACTCCATCTCATGAACTGCCATCTTCAGTTATGACGAGAGGAACGACACCAATTTAGCTCATTTTCCAAGTCTTCTTGTTTTATAAATCTTTTTTAACAGTAGTTTTACAAACTTTTTGAATTAGTTTTTTAAATGCGTTGTTTTGAAGGGCATCAAAGAGTCTTCATACTTTTTGTCATTACTGTGTTTCTTGAAATTCTGCTCTATAGTTATCACGGATGGGACTGAAGATCGAAAAAAGCGTGGAATTTTCGAATGAACAGTTTATCTTTGTCGCCAATTTTCTTGACTATTTTTCTGAGAATATGTGAATACTTCTAAATATCTACTTTACAAAATATTTTGACTACTTGACAAAAATTTTTTGTTTTGAAAGTTAACTTTCATTGCCAATTTAAGCTTTGATAGACAGACAGGCTTGCAACTGCCAACTGCAATCTGGGGCCAACAATGATTTTCGAAGCTATTTTCTGTCTTCTTTATAGCAGAAAAATAAAAAAGGATAGCAAAGGGACTTGGGGTATTGCAAGGACTATAACTGTCAACACTTATTAGGTGTCCATTAGATCTTGGACCCCCGTGAGGTTGAGAGAAACAAAAACTTTTTATCCGAGTAGCTACGAAAAAATGTTTGATTTTTAAATTCACGTTTATGATTAAGTACACATATTGTTTTTTTTTATTAACTTATGTTTTTTATAATTAACTGTGAAATTGTTCTTTAATTAATTGTAGCTCTGATCAAGAAATTCGTTAAGTGAATAAAAAGCTTTAAGGAGAGTTTACACATGCGTGGATTTGCTGGCGCCAATAAAAACTGGCGCGCCAGTAAGTTAAATTTGCAAGTGTAAACATCGACTTGCACACAAGTTATTTTTTTGCATGCATGTATCAAAAAAATCTGCAGCTGACTGAATTTGCTGACGCCAGTGGTGACGCATGCGCGCAGAAAAGGAAAATTTTCATGTGTAAACAAGTGCTTGCACGTCGGCTCGCCAGTTTTAAGTTCATTATTTTACATTATTTTTTATTTTCATTGTGTTTGAGCTTAAAAATTTTGTTTATTTTTGTTTTTATAGCTTAATATGGCTAAAAAAAGTGGTCAACAGAACTGACCATACAGTTTCTTGAAGGCTATGAATGTTTTCCTTGTTTATGGGATGTACACAGTAGTTCGTATAAAAACAAAGATAGTCGAGATAATGCTTCCCAAAAAATTAGTCAAATAATGACTATTGAATGCTTTGAAGTTGCAGAAGTAAAAGCAAAAATATGATCCATAAGAAACACATGCTTTGGAATTGACAAAAATTAAAAAAAAGCCAACGTTCCGGAGCCGGTGCAAATGAAGTATACACCCGAAAAATACCATGGTTTAAAGTAGCAGACCGAATTTTAAAGAATGTTGTTTAAATAAGAGAAACTCTAGAAGAATATCAAAATGTTGCTTTGTCATTTGAAGATGGTTTTTATAGCTCGAAGGATCTTCTGCTGCAAGTTCTCCTAAAAGTTTTTCGGAAGCACCCAAAGTAGATCGACTAGCAATCCATGCTTTAACCCATGCAGATACGGCCTTTTCGTTGTTCCTTTTCCTGAATCTCTTTTATTTATTTTTTTCAATAAAAGTTTAGCGACTATTTTGCAGGCTTCCGAGAGTTCAGTTCACTTTAAAAATGAAACTGGCGTGCGCCAGTCTTTTTAATTTTCGCACAATAGTGTAAACCTTTACTGGCGTGCAAATAGAACTGGCGCGAACACTGGCGCCACTAAATTCATGCATGTGTAAACCCACTATTAGGTATACGAAAATTTGCACTTATTTCTAAATATGCTATAGCTGTTATTAAGTTTTATATTGTTTGGCAATCTATTATATTAATTTATACCATTATAAACTATAGATTTTTTTAAATAAAAAAAATGTGGTATATGTATTGCAAGATTATTAACTTGTCTTTTTAAATAAATATTTTTTTTACTTCCTAAAACTGTATATAAATCTGATCCTGATTTTCCATACAAAATCATTTAATGCCTTTTTGTTATCAGATAAAAAAGCAATTTTTCTATGTAATTTAGGCAAAAATGTCAAATACAATTTGAAGGAAACGTACTAATTATATACCTCCTAAAAATTATAGAAAAATTGAACATAGGCTAGGCTAGGTATGACATTTTAAAATAGCTAAAAAAAAACAGAATTTCAAGTAATATTGATATTAATAATTTTTTCTACTTTAAAAATTTCATATGTAGACTATCCGTTTTCCATTTGTTGTGATGTTTCTAGGACTTACTAAATTTTGACCTCTCTCTTGACGGGTACTGCCATTTTTACCAAAAATTACATAGAAAAAACTTTTTTTGCTTTTTTTAAGCGTGACAAAAATGCACTAATTTTCTGGGGAAAATCGCCGAAACACGTGAAGTGTTTTTTGATAGTTGGTACAGGATCAGGTTTCTTTACAGATTTATGGAGTTGCTCTACTTTTGGTCGACACTGAACTTTTAAATTAGCATCTTGTTTATGTTCAGGCCTAATTAAAAGATTTGATTAATTTGTTATACTAAAAATAGTCTAGTCTGAATTCACGCGGTATTTAAAAGATTCAACATCAACAAATACCTCAAACATGGATGAAAAATATAACAAACGAAATACATAGAGAAAAAATATCCACTATAAACATACATACATACATACTAAACTAAATACCGTAAGAAAAGAAAAAAAAAGCTAAGAATGAGCTGAGAAAATAGATAAGGATAAAGTAAGAGTAAGAGAAGTAACAATAATAAAGTTATATTAGTATAATGCTTGTGGATCTGTACTATTATTTAAACCTGACATCACATAGAGACTAAAGTTTCTCTTTGCTTTATTACCGCAAAACTCGACAGTGTGACCCCAAACCCCAAAAACAGCCGAAACATAAACAGCACTGTGTCAAAAGCAACCCCCGCAGAGACCTATAGAACAGCAGAAGCTGTGAAGCTTTGAAGCCTCCAAAATTGAGGCTCAAAAGCGACACGACGTTCAAAAGCGACGCGTCTCAAATCTGGAAAGGCGCCTCACGATTCTAAAATTGTGTGGAGCTGTGTTAAAAAGCCCAATGTCACGTTTTCATTATTCTTATAGAATGATTCAAATATTTTTAAAATTTGTAACAAATGTTTGTAAAATCACAAATAACTTAATATCTCTTTCGATAACTAAACTGATATTCTGTGTAATAAAATTATAAGATCGATCACAACAGATCTTTGATGAAATCTATCTCTTAGCTTCAGTATCCCAAGGCCCTAATTTTTCAATAGCTAGTGAGATGAAAATAAAGCGATCTTCCAGCTCTTTATATTTCGAATGCTTTCTTATCTCGACAAGGTCAGCAGCTGATCCAGTCTCTATTGATGTTTTGTTTATATATGATTTTGCCAAGGTATGGTCCTGTCTCTTACCATCATTTCTACAAATACTTAGAGGTTCTAACATTGCAGGGTGTTCTGCTGAAATTAATGCGCGTTTAAATATATCATTGATTTGACTATGTCTGGAAGCACGCCCTGTACTTTTTATGCAGCTTAGCCCATGTGAGCCATAATTGTCTGCTGTTTCGTCTCAAAAGCAAGGTTCCTTCACAGACACAGGCAAACCAAGTCTAATTGCAACTGGAGTACGACAATCCCTGTGACATTCATTTAAAATATTCTGTTGTAAAACTTTTCAAATTAAAAAATCAAAATAGTCAATATACCTTCACTGAAATTTGAATTTGTTCGCTTTAAATCCTTCTTAAGATTTTGTCTACCGGGTGTCCTATTAAGGACGGCAGTCGGATTTATCTCAGCAGTACTGTCGCTACGACTTCGGGAAAAAACTTTTATAAATAAGTCAGTCCTTGTGCAAAAAGTCCATTTTTTCGAGATGTAATTTTCCTAGCGGGGGGCTAGAGAAAAAACAAATATTTTATAAGAATTTGCAAAGCATTACAGTTAGACTGACATAGAGAATTTTAGCAAAAATCCCCTTAAATTGATTTTACGATGGATATTTCCTAACACTTTGATGATACTGAGAATCCTGCGGATTCGGTAATTACTTTAAAGGGGCGGCAGGAAACTTCATGTTTTGATTCTCTGTTTTTGAGTTCCAAATTATATAGAATTGAAATAGCCTAACAAAAATTACAGGCCCAAAATCAGTTAGTGATTTCATCTCCTAAAAGATGATCAGCAACAAGTGTTAAAATTTCCAGGAATATATTTTCGGAAATATTTCCTGAAACATTGGAAATATATGGAAATATATTAAATTAAAAAAAATAAGAAACAATGGAATATTTATTTATATAAATCATAACAAACACCGCAAAACGGAACAGAAATCAGGAGTTATTTTTCAAACAAATAAACAGAAATAACGTTAAATTTGTACAACAATAATCTCATTCTTGATACACTACATTATTATTTACTAGTCGAGCAAGACGCATATCTTCATGGCTGTCATCAGAATCACACTTACTAACATTGTCTTGCCAGTCTACTTCCTCAAAATCTTCAATAGTATCGGAATATATAGGGTTACAAAATATGAAAAATTATAATTTTTTTAAATATTTCCAATTTTCCCAATATTCTCAAGAGCAGTTCGGAAATGTCCAATATTTCCATTTCAATCCGCTGGAAATATTTCCATTTACATCACTATCAGCATCTGTAAAATTATTTTTTGCATCTACGTCTGTTGGTTCTGGATCTCCATCAGATTCTATTATTTCATTTATTTTTTTCAAATGTTGCAATTTGTCGGATGAGAGAAGAACTATCCTATCTCTAAGACGCTTCTTTTTCATAAGGAGTGATTTCCATATGGTTGGTATATCCGTGCTTGGCTTAATGAAAACTTCTGCACTTATAAATGCACCTTCAATAAAATTTCGTTTTCAAATCATTGAATCCTGTGATTATTTGACCAAGCATGATCCGTTTTGCCAATATTCCATAATTAGGTATTATTTATGTTCCTTTGTTCTTACCTCAAGAGGACGTTTCATTTTTCCTTTTGATTTGGTAAATGCATTTCATATTATTTAGAGAGAGATATTCTGGTTTTTTTAAGTTCCTTATCGTATTTCACGATGAGAATACTGTTTTAATATTTTAGTGTTTGGCTATTCGTCTAAATTTTCTGAAACTCCTTTAATATATGTGAATAGTGAATGTTTGAAAAATAAAAAAATCTTAAATCGATGCCTTTATTTCAAGCAGGCCACGTGATGGGGGTGCGATGCCGCGTCGTCACCTCGTTAAATTCTAAAGGACACCTTAGGAGCGCTTTATTTTGGAAAATTGAGTTTTCCACCTTTTTGTTTAGATTCGGAAGTTGTAAGGTTGTCCTTGATTGTTTGAGACAAATTTAATTTATTTGCAAAAGCTTTGTTTATTGCCGAAAGTACGAAGGGTCCGGTTGATTAAAACTTCACAATTAAACGTTTTTTTTGTTTTGATATAAAAAGCGATGCTTGGTAATTGTTTTATTGGTAATAGTGTGCACAAATGAATTTATAGTGGATGATACAAAAATACAAAATAATGTACAGGGTGTCACAAGGTTTTAAGGTATGTTAATGGCAGACATCAATGATTACACCTTGTTCTGACATTGTCATCACCACAGCCCCCTCAGATTAACAAGCCCGGTCCTTTTTTGAAATACAACAGGGCAGGGAAGGCTGGCCATTATTTTCTTCTCAGCCTATATTTTTTGTTGTTAGCCTTCGAAACTGTTGCAATTCAAAGTAGAATCAGGCTTGATATAAAGGCAGCGAAAGATAATTTTTTTTAACATTTTTAACAAACTTTATCTCAAAAGAAAAGACGTCTTAAACATAATAAGTTCCCATAAAGTTTTACTTTCAAAATAGACTATGAATAGAATTACTTTGCTACATTGCTATTTTAACATTTTCCTTACTACTAGTACTATGTCGGTTTAGAACGTTTTTCTACGTTATCCGACGCCTGTCCTCCAGCTCCTTCGATCCTGACAATCATCTTCTGTCAGGTTTTTTTTGACTCATTGACCTTTCGATTTATTCCATTTTAGGACGCCCTCTTTTTTTGCGCCCTATGGGTTGCCATTCTAGGACCTGCTTTGGTAATCTTTCATCGTTCATCCGTTGTAAATGGCCGTACCATATCAATCGTCTTTTAGTAATGTCATCCGTTATGTCAAAATGTCGAATAATTAAAACATAGAAAATCAAAATGTCGAAAATACAAATATCGAAAAATTAAAATCTCGAATAATCAAAATGTCGAATACTAAAAATGTCGAAAATCTAAATATCGAAATAACAAAATATCGAAAAGGATAATATTAAAAATTAAAATCTCGAAAGAATTAAATATCGAAACCACAAAATATCGAAAAATTACAATCTCGAATAATCAAAATGTCGTTTGGTTGGGTAAGGTTAGGTTTGGATAGGTTCGGTTCGGTTCGGTTCAAATTCACACCTTCTAGGATCCCGGGAAAGAATTCAGGAAAGTTTTTTTTTTTTTAATTGTTGGTTTAGTTTGCTTTGGTTCGGTTTGATTCGGTTCGGTTCGGTTAGAGTTCACTAGGTTTCGTTAAGTTAGGTTTTTAAAACTATCTATTTTCGTGTGGTTATATCAGATTAGGTTTGATTAGGTCAGGGTCAGGTTAGGTGAAGATTCCGAAATTTTCTGTTTTGATTTTCGATATTTTGTTGTTTCGATATATTGTATTTTCGATATTTTGTTATTCGATATTTTGTTATTCGATATTTTGTATTTTCGATATTTTGTTGTTTCGATATTTTGTTGTTTCAATATTTTGTATTTTTTGATATTTTGTTATTCGATATTTTGTGTTTTCGATATTTTAATTTTTCAATAATTTAACTATTCGACATTTTTTATTTCGACATTTTAATTTTCGATATTTTAACTTTCGATATTATTATTTTCTACATTTTGATTTTTCGAGATTTTGATTTTCGACATTTTGATTATCTATGTTTTAATTATTCGACATTTTGAATATTCGAGATTTTGATTTTCGATTAAATGTATTTCGACATTGTAAACGTCACTCATAAATAAGTACTGTGTCTTGTCTACGTTCACTGTTAATTCCCACTTTTAGTATTGTTCCGTTAACTTTCTCATCATATAATTCATGTCTTCTTTATTATTAACTACAATTCGTCAGCAAACTGTAGCATATAAATAGTAAAGCGGTCATTAAGTTGTAGTCCCATGCCGTGTACTTTGCGTTTCCAGTTTTTTAGAGCTACTGCGATATATAATTTAAACAGACTTGGAGAGATACATCTCTGTCTTCGGTCGTTAAGTTGTAGTCCTATGCCGTGTACTTAACGTTTCCAGTTTTTTAGAGCTACTACGATATATAATTTTAAAAGAGTTGGAGAGATACATCTCTGTCTTATGCCCTTCGTTACCAGGAATTCGTTTGAAAGTCGATTTCCCGTTTTAATTTTAGATTTTGACCCTTTGTATAGTTCTTTTTTCGTTTTTATATATTTATGATTGATATTAGTTTGTTCTTATACTGTCCATATTTTTTCTACTGGAACGGTATCATTTGCTTTTTGTGAGTTTACAAAGGTAACATGAGTCCATATTTCTGCCACTCCGGTTCTCAATTACTTGTTTAAAACAAAAAACATTATTACTACAAGATCTGCTTGCACGAAAACCACTTTGCTCTTCTTCTTCTTGTTCATGAAAATTATTTTCTATTAGTTCTCTAAAAATCCTACCGTACAATATACTTAGAGTACTAGTTACTGAAATTACTTTGTAATTGTTGCAATCCACCTTGTTTCCTTTTTTGTGTACTGAGGATATGAATGCTATTTTCCAATCATCAGGTACTGAATGTCCGTTTATGCATTAATTGATAATATATGTGTGATTTTCTAGTAGTCACTCTGATCCATATTTGAGGTTCGCTTGCTTTTCCGGATTTAGGCATTTTAATACTATTCTTTATCATTTCTTTTTCGTTGATTACTTCCTTACCTTCTTCAAAAGCATCTTTATGTATTTTTGAATTAGTCACATTTTTATATTTTTTACCAAATTTTTTTGTAATCATGACCTTTTTTTTATTTCATACCCACTTAATACAAGATTTATCTACTTTCACACGTTTCCAATAAAGCCTTAATTCATCCACAATTATCTAAAAATTACCGAATCATCCTGGGACAATGACAAAAGTTAACATACTCACGCCTGTTTTTAAAAAAAGGTGTAAAATCGAATCATTTCTACCCCACAAAAGTACAATCCTTTGAAGGAAATTTAACATCTTGATAAAAATAAAAAAGAAGTAACCGAAAATCATCGATTTCACACGGATATCTGAAAAGATCAAAGGTGAAATTTAGATACTTTCACCCTTTTGACCCTTTTCAAAAAATCATCAAATGTAGATATTTTTACCCTTTTTGGGGACAAAACTATGATTGTAGCTGTATAAAATCAGGAAGTAACCACCGTGAAACCGAATTTAAGGGTTAAAAAGGCAAAAAACCCTTTTTACACAATGAGGACACCAAAATACTACAGGTAGAAATCAAATTGAATATGAAATAAATAAAGAATCAAATAAGAACAGTAAAGGGGTGCGTCATGAAACAGGTAACTTTTGGGAGTTTTTTGTCAAAGTTAAAAGCAATCTCAACGAATTTGTACATATCATTAAAGAAAAAAAGCCAGAAATTAACTAGTATTGTTAAACTGTTCAAAACGGAAAGTTACATTTCAAAACCGTTGCCAACCTGAATTCACGTTAGGGAAAATTTTAAAAATCACACATTCTTAAAAGAAAAAATAAACGGATCCATTATGTATCTGATACCTTCCTACATTAGCACACTCCAAGTAGTTCCACGCTATATCAGCCTTGAAAACAGTTTATTTAAATATCTCAGTAACGGAAACTCCTACGAAGATTTCAGTTATGATATAAATTATTGACAAAAAACTGTTCTACTATATTCCCAAAACCGCATAATGATGAGATGCTCCGTTGAGAAGTTAGTATATTTTCAATTTGTAAAATGTCAAAAAACTGTCATTATCATTAATGAATTTTGGCCTAAATCTAATCAGCTATATGTGTAAAACCGCTCTTCACAGGATCATACACTATTTTAGGTAAAAATTTCATAAAAATCGGTTCAGTGGTTTTACGGACAGCCATACACACACACACACAGACAGACATCACGACGATATTGCTAAGATAGGTCAAAATACTCCCAAATAACACATTTTGGGCGAGAAATTATTTTCGTCGAAAACGATATCTTCTCTAGCCATTGCTGTGTGGCTAGGAAGGTAAAAATGGCGAGATCCGTCCATAATATTCTTATGTATTTTAGCTCACACATATACTATACTATAGTAGTGTGAGCTATGGTGATCCTAATTTTTTTTTATGCCGAATCCGAATCCGCTCTCGAAAAAGTCCGTAGATGTCTGAAATTTTCCCTAGTTGATCATTTTATGTAAAATCAAGGCCAACACAAAAATAGAGGCCACGACCCTGAAAAAATCAGCTGTTCTCCCGGGGCTGAATTTTACATTGGGTCTTATGGGAGGTCAGACGTTTTTTTATGATATTTTCAAAATGGCACTACAGATTTCCGCAAAATTTCAGTGAAATATTCTCAGACACCATCCCGATATTCCACCAAAGGTTTGTAAGGAAGCAACATGATTAAAAGGTTAATATCTTCAAGATTTAGCATTCGTTATTCTGAATTCAAATTACCCGCCATGTACCACATGCCAACTGTTATATTTGACATGTATTTGACTGTCATATGTGATTGTCACATTCGCTTCTGCTTTAAACTTAATTTTTGTGTGAGCTTATGAAGCGGCTATGAAAAATTAGGGCTTATTATACATTTAAAAAAAATTGTTCTGCCATAATAAAGTAAAAACAATCTCAAAAACGGCTTTATTTTAAAAAAAATCAAATATCCATGAACCGTCATTCCAACTTCAATATTTTAAAGACAATCAGCTGTGTCGTAACGTGACCATCAAAAAAAAATCAGCCCCGGATGTGACGTCAACAAAGTGGAGGATCGTGGCCCGTCCATTTTGATAGCCCTGGTAAAATAAACCAAAAAAGAGCAATATCCAAATAAAGGGAGGGACCCCAAGCCTAAGATTTTTTTAGAATTTTTCCAAACAATTTACAAAGTTTTCTGATGAGTAGTTTTTGTTAATTAAATTTTTAAATTTAAAAACTGCTAATTTGGCTCAAACATACTACTACTACTAAAATAAAGTTAGATATCTCGAGAACTATTTACAGCGTAGTGATATATGGCTTGTTTGAAAAGTTTTGTTGATGATTAGTTTTTCAAAAAGGCAAAAGAAAAACTTTTGTATAATATACATATATATATATATATATATATATATATATATATATATATATATATATATATGTATATATTTTGAAGTTTTTTTTTTTACATCATCTGAGACATCAATATTTTAAAGACCTTGCAAACAAGCCTTATATTACTACGTTATTTTAAGTAGTTATCGAGATATGTTGATTTATCTTAGTACATGTTTTTTTTTCAAAAATTGATTTAAAATACTCTGCCAATATATGGGCCACTAAGCTCACACTAGGTACTATAGTTATAGTGTACGTATGAGCTAATATAACTAAAAACTAAAATATATTTTATTCAACTCCAGACTAAATTACCTTTTGTTTGATACCACACAAGCCATGTTTTGACTTAAACTCAAATTTTTGAAATCTACCCCTACTCTTAAAAAACACAAAAACTAAAATGTATTTTGTTAAACTCCGGACTCAATTACCTTTCGTTTGATATCACACACGCCATATTTTCACCTAAACTCTAATTTTTGAAATATACCCCCACCCTTTTTTTTAAATAGATTAAAATGTATTTTATTTTACTCCAGACTCCATTACCTTTCGTTTGATATCATACACGCCACATTTTCACATAAACTCTAATTTTTGAAATCTACCCCCACCCATTTATTTGGTTTGTGTTCGGTGGATTTTGTTCATTTTTAAATGGGACCATCTTGACCCAAGACCCAGCCTAGGTACCAAATTTCATTAAAATCGGCCAAGCGGTTTTTGAGTTATGCGCGTTGGTCGTTACAGACAGACATACAGACAGACAGACAGACAGACAGACAGACAGACAGACAGACAGACAGACAGACAGACAGACAGACAGACAGACAGACAGACAGACAGACAGACAGACAGACAGACAGACAGACAGACAGACAGACAGACAGACAGACAGACAGACAGACAGACAGACAGACAGACAGACAGACAGACAGACAGACAGACAGACAGACAGACAGACAGACAGACAGACAGACAGACAGACAGACAGACAGACAGACAGACAGACAGACAGACAGACAGACAGACAGACAGACAGACAGACAGACAGACAGACAGACAGACAGACAGACAGACAGACAGACAGACAGACAGACAGACAGACAGACAGACAGACAGACAGACAGACAGACAGACAGACAGACAGACAGACAGACAGACAGACAGACAGACAGACAGACAGACAGAAAATTTTGAAATCGGAGCAACTTTTTTTTTCTCGAAAAAATTAGGATCACCATAGCTCACACTACTATAGTATAGTATATGTGTGAGCTAAAAATCCACTTACCAGAAAAATTTTAAATTTGGGATTTTTCATCCCCTTCACCGATAGAATGATCGTTTAAACCATTTCTTTCTGGTTGATTTCATTTGCATGACCCACTAGGGCGAATTCCAGTCATCTACGGACTTTTTTTTAACCGAATTCGGGTACTGCGAAAAATACTTCTCTCGACATTTTTACTTTCCTAGACGACGTAGCATTCGTAGCAATGGCTAGAGAAGGTATTATTTTCGGTTCGGTTCGGTTCGGTTCGGTTCGGTTCGGTTCGGTTCGGTTCGGTTTCGGAAATTTTTTTTTTGAGATAACGTGTATTTTGTCCTCTCCTAGCAATATCATCGTGATGTCTGTCTGTGTGTCTGTGTGTGAATATTATTTCTGTCCGTAACACGATAGCTCCTAAACTGCTGAACCGATTTTCATAAAATGTTCAAGTAAAAAGTGTTCGACACTCTTACGAGCTGATTAGATTTTGGTCAAAATCCATTAATGACAGTTTTTTGAGAATTAAAATCTTGAAAAATGCTAACTTTTTAACGAAGCATCGTATCAATACACTATCCCTAAAACTCAGAAGCCTACAGGGGCTGATGTGTAGAGGGATAACCGGAGCTATGAGAACTACCCCGATCCTGGCCCTAGAGACAATTCTGGGACTACCATCGCTACCAACTTGGATCAAGAGGGAGGCGATGGGGACCTACCTACGTCTAAGGGACACGGGTCAGTGGAGAGGAAGAGGGGAAACAGCTGATCATCTAGCTATAGAAGAGCTGACAATTAGAGAAATCCCCCTCACGTCAATGACGGTCAGCAGAGCACACGCACTTTGGAGGCTCGAGAAGAGGTACAAAATCCACATCCCAGACAGGGAAGCGTGGCAGAGAGACGTAATGATGTTTGAGGAGAGCGCTTTAGTTTGCTACACTGATGGATCCAAACTATCAGAGAGGCAAACCACAGGAGCGGGAGTATACGTGGAAAAACTAGAAGTTCAGAAGAGCTACTCGCTCGGTGAACAGGCTACTGTTTTTCAAGCAGAAGTCTACGCCATAATAATGGCAGCAACCCTAGAAGAGGTTCGGAACAGCGAAGAGGAGCTTATATATATATATATATGCTCTGACAGTCAAGCCACCCTGAAGGCGCTCAACGCACCCAAGATTGCTGACGGCTTGGTGGAAGAATGCGCAGAGGCGCTGGAGACCCTAAGCGATGGCAAACGGGTGACGCTGGTTTGGGTTCCGGGATATACGGGGGTACCAGGCAACGAGAAGGCGGACGAACTCGCACGACTCGGGGCAGGAACCGCCTATGTAGGACCGGAGCCACTTTTGGGCGTGACAAAAAGACAAGTGCAAAGCAGACTCAACAAATAAGCCCAGGACGCGCTATTAAACTCCTGGGAAACAGGAACGGGTTGCAGACAGACCAGAGAATTCGTAGACCGTCCAAAAGCGACCAGAATTAGATGGATGCTGGGACGGACACGAAAAGACCTCGGACTGCTGATAGGTACTCTAACCGGACATAACCGGTTGAGGAAGCACATGACACGTATAGGAGTCGAGAATGACCCTACCTGCCCAGCCTGTGGACAGGAAGAAAAGACATCAAGACACCTCGTGGCAGAATGCGAGGCCTACGCAAGGATGAGACAACAGGCACTCGGAGCGCCAACTCTGAGCGAGGAAGAACTGCACATGCTCAAATGGGCAGACTTACTGGACTTTGTAAAGAGAACAGGAAGGCCCAATGAGTTACCCGACCATCAAAGGGAAGTGCAGAGAGTGGGTTAAGGGACAGACAGACTTGGGGCATGGCAAAAAGGGCCTACTCTGGCCTACTTGTCAGACCTGCGGGTCAACCCCCCCCACTACTACTACTACTACTACTACTATCAATACACTGTTTTCGGAATATAGAATTATGTAAAATAGTGTTCAACACTGTTACGAGCTAATTAGATTTCGGATTTAATCCATTAATGATAACTTGTTTCCAGTGTATCGCTTTAATATGCGGTTTCCAGAATATAGTAGAAAAATTTGTGTTATAACCAAAAACTTTGTACGTACTTTCGTTCCTAAAATATTTACAAAAAACTGTTTTCAATGCCGATATAGCGTATAGTGTACGAATGCGCTAGGTATTAGACCCGTCAAGATATAATCAAATAGGTAAAATAAATCTACTCCAATCAAAAGCTCATAAAACTAAAGAGTACAAAAAAAGTTCCAAATGAAAAAACTTTTATCAATATCCCGGATCTCCGCATTCAAATAAAAATATAGCCTATTATAACCTCGTTCGCGCTCCTCAAAGAACAATTCAAACTTTAAAATTACGCCCCTATAAATCGTCGAAAAGTCTAAAACAAAGCCTATATTATCGAGATTCGCGATTCTCTTTTCAATAATTTTTCGAACTCAAAGCAGGGTGTTTTTTTTGCATTCAACCAACCCCCAACGGGATTTTTCGCGCCCTCTCCACCCCTTCGGTTTAAATTAGAAAAAGATATTCGAAAATGCAAACATCTGCGTGTGCCCTATATGTCTTTTGTTTTTGTTATTGACAGTTAATATAGAAATATAGGTATAGGTAGTTACAGGGTGATTCATCATAATTTAAACGCCCGGTTAGTGCCTATAATAACATTGATACAAAAATAGTTTAAATATAAAAGTTTTATATTTTAATAAAAGCCTTTCAACTAATTTTTTTTTGTCCAACACACTGTGTTTATTGTATTACAATCTAGTCAGTAAGACTAATTAGCAATTTTGTTTTAACTTAATTTACTAGAAAAGTCAGATTTAAACTTAGAGTTCACTCAACTGTTCTCCCCGCTTTGTTTCGTCTGTAACTCACAATTGTGTTGTGTTTATAGCATTATTTTGTTTTATGTAATTCACTTAGTTTACTAGCTCAAACGGCTTCCATTTTTTTGGTCTTCGAACTTGCATAGTATTATCTAGAAGCTGAATTGCTTCCAAATTCACATGCCGATTGAGTATACCTTCATGGCTTTTTGCGTACTTTTTTATAGTCTCTGCTACAGATTCGATTTTTTAGATCTCGATGAAGGTCACTATTTCGAACGTACCAAGGTGGTTACTTTATTTTGAAATCTCTGTAAAACTAGAATGTTACTCTCTTTAGCACAACCCCATAGTTGAATACCATATGTCCATAATGGTTTCAGTATGTGTCTATAAAGCAGTAACTTATTATGAATTGTTAAATTGGACTTCCATCCAATTAGCCAGTTCATTTTTCCATACCTTATCTCAAGTTCTTCATTTTTTTTCTTAACATGTGCTTATAGTGTTATACCGAGATATTTTGCCTGATTTGAATATGGTACGGGAATGTTGTTAATTTTTATTTGTATGTGATTTATATTTTTCTTTGTAAATTCAACATGAATTGATTTGGTTTCATTTAATTTTATTCGCCACTTTGTGGGCCAACTGTGAACTTCGGTAACTGCATCCTGAAGTTTTTCTATGCATTTTTCAATAGATTTTTCGTCAATAAACCAGTATCATCGGCAAATTTTGCTAAGTGACAATTTTCTGACTTTGGGATATTGCAAGTGAATAATAAGTATAGATAAGGGCCTAGTACGCTACCCTGGGGCACGTCTGCTTGAATTTCTCTTAAATTTAAGTATGAGTCTTCCTGTTTTAATCTAAAATGTCTATCGGATATGTATGATTCCAAAATATCCGAATATTGTTTTGGCAGAAACCGTTTTAGTTTAAAATTAAGGCCTTTATGCCACACTTTGTCAAATGCTTGTGCTACATCTAGAAAAACTGCAGAACAAACTTTTCCCTCTTCTAGTGCTTTTTCTATTATATTAATAATTCTGTGTACTTGATCTATCGTGGAATGCTTGTCTCGAAAACCAAATTGATGAGATGGAATAATTTCTTGTCTTTCTATGATGGGTTTTATTCTTTTAAGCAATAATTTTTCATAGAGCTTGGATATAATTGGCAGCAAAGATATTGGCCTGTCAGATGACACGTCATGGAGTGGTTTTCCCGGTTTCGGAATCATGATAACTTCTGCAACTTTCCACAGTTTAGGTACATACCTAAGCCTAAAGGACGCATTAATTAGGTTGCATAGTTTTACGATAGCTTTTCTGGGGAGTTGTTTTATAACTACCCCGTTAATAAGATCATACCCTGGGGCTTTTTTCGAATTAATATTTTTAATTTCTGTTAATATTTCTTTTGGTGATGTAAGCTTAATATGGTCTTCGATTTTATGGGGTTCATTTAAATGAAAGTTTTCATCTGGTGCTTTGTGGGGCTGAAATGTTTTTTCTAAATGACTTTTTCTTCGTAACTCCCTGCCCACTGGTTGTTAGATTTTCGTATGGGTGGGATTTGGATAATTGGTCTTTTAAAATTTTTGGTTGCTTTCTAAAGGGAATAATAGTCGGTATTTTTAACATCTGTAAGTTCATTAAGAAAATGGTTAATAGATTAATTTTTTATTACTAGTTTTAACGTTTTCCGAAAATTTATGTATGTTAATGGTAGCCTAATGGGAGAGCGTTTGCGTACAGAGCAAGAGATCCAGGGTTCGAGTCCCGGCCGAGGAGAAAACTCTTTTAAATCTTCTTTCTTTAATTTCACTTGATGTCCATATGACAAAAGGCATTCTATAGGTCTAAATTCGACATCAACTTTCTTATATTAAATGGAACACGCTGTATATTATTTTATTTTCAAATGCGCCTTTTCCTTCTGATTTTGAAAATGAACAATATGCCTCTCTCCAACTCCGTTTAAAATATATATATACAACTTAACGACCGATTTACCATATGCACAGTACAGTTTGCTGACGACCAATTAATTGTAGCTAATGATAAAGAAGACATGGGGTATGTGATAAGAAAGCTAACAAAAGAATACCAAAAGTGGGGATTAACAATGAAAGTGGACAAGACACACTACTTATGTATTGGAAGCCAATCCAATGAGTTATGTATACTTGGCTGTCACATTTGATAAGACAGGAACAGACTGTAAAGAACTGGAAAAAAAAATAGTAAAAGCAAAAAAGGTTATTAGATGTCTTAACAGTATTTTGTGGAACAGAGAGATAAAAAAGAATCTAAAATTGAACACATATGAAACAATGATAAAAAGCACGCTGTTGTATGGAATAGAGACTTGTGGCGTAACAGAAAAATACAAAACAAAAACGGACAGTGTCGAAATGGATGCAATAAGAAGATCAATTAAAATATCTAGAACAGATCACATAAGAAATTATAAAAGAAAAAATGGGAATCGAGGGAAACATGGCAACGAAAGATTACCAAAGCAGGTCCTAGAGTGGCAACCAATAGGGCGTCCTAATCTAGAATGGCAACAGTCAATCCAAAGATCAATGAGTCAAAAAAACACCGGACAACGTAGAAAAACGCTCTAAACCGACATAATAGTAGTAATATGCCTATACATACTGCTATAAACATTTGCTGAGATATAACGCATTATTTTTCCATTAAGATCCTATCTTCATATTTATTTGGATTTACCCATCAACTTATTGTTTTTTACCATAGGTGTATGACAAATTTAAATGCCCTATATCTTAGAAAATATTTGTCGTAAATGATAATATTATATAATTTTAAAATCAGAAAAAAAAGGTGGATTTAAAAATGAAATAATATACAGTGTGTTTGATTTAAGTTACGGCGGTAACCGGGGGGTTCAAAATATGGTGAATCACCCTGTACATTAGAAATTTTATGCACATTGTAGGCGATCTCAAGTATATCATTTGAATTAATACTTTAATTTGTTTCATTCGATGGTTCTTTTATTTCGTGGTTTGTTTCTTTGTTGCTTTTGTGGAGAATTTATTTTGTTTCTGATCATTGGATTGTGTTGTTAATGTACTAATAACAATATGTAGGGGGTCGTGCCCAATGCTATGTAGAAGTGCATTTTATGCTTTTTCTAGTGATGATAATTAGTACTTTTTATTCAGGTTTAGTTGTTTATTACTAATTATTTGCAGATGCATTTTTACCTTCCTAGACAGCACAGAAATTTTAATATGTAGCTTAATTTACCGAATGCTGCCCAGGAATATCTTACTCGTCTCTTGATTTCAGCTATTTGGTTTTTTTTTTTTAGTTTAATAAGCATATAATATTCCTTTACTTATTCTATTTTCCCTTAGTTTATTCTGATCGTGATATCTTTATCTGTGTTTGTTATCATTTTAGATTTTGTAGTTCATATTCAAGCATGTATTTTTAGCTGCTGTATCCAGTTCTTCCAGCATTTTATCAGTTCTTCATTCTTACCTGTTATATACATATCTTAGGTGGTTCAAGTAATTTCCGTTTACTTTGATGCCTATTTCTTCCCAATCTAAGTGTTTAAAACCATCTTCTAGGGTCTGGTTAAATAGTTTAGGGGATATTGTGTCAACCTGTTTGAAATCTCTTCTTATGCGGATTGGCTTGGTTCCTTCGTGGATTTTGATTGATATTGTTGCTTCGCTATTACATATTGGCTATTAAATCTGTGTATCTGTCATCTATTCGGCTATTAATTAAAGATGCTATTACTGCCCAGTGCTCAATGCTATCTAAAGCTTTTTAAAAGTCTTCAAACACAATATATAGTGGAATGTTGTATTCGATAGCTCAAAAACAAGCCAATATAAATATAAAACCCCTAAATCTCACTAATATTTACTACGATAACATTTTCTTTTTATAATAAAATAAATTGGTAAAAACTTTTTCGCTTTTATTATTATGATAATATTGGAATGTTAGAAAATTATTTTTTAATTTTGAGTGCATTTGATAAAAGCTTGTGACTTAAAAAAAAAATTACCAATTTATTTTCTACTTTTTAGTCTCAGCTATCTACTCTATTAAATGAAAATATTTGTTCAATAACAGAACAGAAGAGTTTATTCTAGATTATAATGAAATCGCTGATCGTGAGTTGTTTGGAAACTCATTTTTCTATTGGGGGAAGGAGAGGGTGGGGGTAGAGGTAGAAATATATTTTTTGTTTGGGCTGTATTGCCATCGGACCTTTATGCATATACCAAATTTTATAAAAGTCATTTGAAGTGAAGTGTGTCAAAAACGCATTTTTTATGGAAGGGGGTGAAGGGTAGGGGTAAGAGGACATTTTTTCATTATTGTTGTATTGTCATCGGACCACTATATGTATACCAAATTTTATCCAAATCGGATAATGGGAAGTGTGTCAAAAACGCATTTTTCTATAGATGGGGGTGGGGGTACGAGTGGTAGGATTTTTTTTTTCAATGTTATATTGTCATCGGACCACTATATGTATACCAAATTTCATCCAAATCGGATAATGGGAAGGGTGTCAAAAATGCATTTTCTATGGAAGGGGGTGGGGGTATGGGTGGTAGTATATTTTTTCATTATTGTTGTATTGTCATCGGACCACTATGTGAATACCAAATTTTATCCAAATCGGATAATGGGAAGTGTGTCAAAAACTCATTTTTCTATGAAAGGGGGTGGGGGTAGGGTGGGAGGATATTTATTTCTTAGTATTGTATTATCATCGGACCACTATCTGTATACCAAATTTTATCCAAATCGGATAACGGGAAGTGTGTCAAAAACACATTTTTCTATAGAAGGGGTGGGAGGATATTTTTTTCTTAATGCTGTATTGTCATGGGACCACTATATATGTACCAAATTTCATCCAGATCAGATAATGGGAAGTGTGTCAAAAACGCTTTACAAGATTTGATAGTTAGTTAGTTAGATAGTTAGACAGAACATCTGAAGTTAAATAAAAGCTTGTAATATCCCGAGTTTAAAAAAAAATGTCCCAAAAAATCTGTTGTGTTGTCTCCAAAACCAAATTTTTAAGCTTCTTGTAATGTTATATTTTTTCAAATGTGTTGTCCCATTCTTGAGTTTGAAGTTACCGTTTCTTTTAACAAATGGGTTGTACATTCAATAAGTTAATGGAAAAGAAAGTAAAATACATATAATCAGAAGTTGCAATCATCTAACGTAAGGACTAAATTATAGAACGGAGCCATCAGATCCTGTCTCTAGCAGAGTAAAAATTACACCCTTTATATGTGACACATCAGAGCAGAGCCTAAAAGATATAAATGGCATAATTTAAAAGTCATACGTTGCAGGCGCACACACATGCCATCTTTTATTGCATGTCCTCCCTTAAAACAGGATTTAAACAAGGGGAATAATTCGCCGCCTTTGATTCACCGCAAAGCAGTTGAGTTTAGTTTAGATAGTTTAGGATATCAACGTTTTATTTCAATTGCAATTTTGTTTTAATTTATTGTTAAAGAATCTAAAGCTGAAACGAAGCTTAGATACTTATTTAGTTATCAAAATATCAATATACATACAAAACAACATGATAAAACAAGTCAAACTTAACTTCAAATCTAGAGCTACAATAAAGGTAAGAGCTTAAAAACAGACCCTGAAATAACTGACCCAAAACAATTAAATAAGACTCATGTGGATACCCAGACATCAGGACATTAAAGAAGAGGCAGACATAAATCTTGAGAAAGATATAGAGGCAATGAATGTAAAGGCTTGAAAACAGACCATAAAAAAAACTAGCCCACAATAACAAAATTACACTGATGTGGGTTCAACCAGGACATTAAGGCATCAAAGGAAATGAGGAAGCAGACAGTCTCACAAAGAAAGGGAATGCAAACTGCAACACCCTGTTGCTGACTAGAGCCCTTCTGTGGACTACTGAAACATTAGTTAAAAGAACTAAACGAATGGAAAATGAATCAGTTGGTGTCTTATACAAGAGACAAACTCCAGACAAAAGAGAATCAAAATGAAAAATGTCTACAAAGCTCCAATACACAGAAACGAATTAGGTAACACTTTACCACAGAAAAATAAGGTTGTGAGTCAGACTGCTTACCGGATACTGCTTAGTGAAATAAACCCGAAAGATATTAAGTAAAGCAAACGATAGAAACTGCAGATTCTGCAATAACTTATTAGGAACAGCTGAGAATCTGCACTGCGAATGCCCTACCTTACTACACATAAGGTGACAGAAAAGTACTCTATCGCTTCAAGAAGTGAGCTAATTAGCTCCCACGGAAATTTGCCACAAGCTTTAAAATTTTGGAGGCAAAATGAGATGCGGAGTAATTTGCAAAATCTCTTGGAGGTATAGGTGCTCAGAGGCTTAGTTATAGGCCGAAATAAATAGGCCGAAATAAATTAAATGTATACCGAGATATTACTAATATATTAATATTAAGATTGCCCTGATTCCAAAGAAGTTCATCCATCTATTTCATATCTTCCACACCTTGCTTAAGATAAATTTCAAACAACTTAAGATCCATCACAATTTGCTCAGCGGTGTATCAGTTACGGCGAACGATACCATCCCCTTGTAAACCCAGTGTTAAATTCAACATCCGGGGTGAAAACATATTTTAAATTTTCAGCGATTTATCTTGCCCCATAACTAATAATATTTGGAACAAAGATAGATGCTGGCTCCCGTCATAACGCACTGAATGTTAAATAGAGATGGATTTATCTGGATATGAATTTTTCCCCTTTCGTATGTGGGACCGTGTTAAATGGGGTTATCATTCGTGTTTTGCCGTGTATATTAGGGACATACATGGTGATTTTTTTGGATTTATGGGCTTTGGGCTTGGCTTTTTTGTATATATAATTTACTTAGATTTATTATATTAAAAATACTGTTATACTTTCTCCTGGACATTTTTTTTATGTCGAACTTGCATAATAAAATAATCAGAATGAATAAGGAATCTGTGGTATTATTCCGTGACCTTATTCTTATGTTGTTTATAATTTAGATATTGTCATTCAATGTCTGTCTATTTTTAATCATTAATTATGTTATTTTTTAGTCGAATTGGATTGAAATCTCGAGGCTTTGAGACTAACCAATGGGAAACAGTTTTATCCCAAGCTCTTCATTCTATCCGTTAATTCTTTTTTTTTGAAAAGTTTTATATTTAGTATAAAAATTCAAATACAAATACATCCACACATCCTCTAATCAGTGCATTGAAAATTATATTTAAAATGTTGATTCTTTGAGATATTAATTTTTGATAAAATGTACCTCGATATTTTGAACACCATGAACCGAAACCTGTACCAGTATTTTAAATGCGACTGGTTAAAACCAGGTATTTTTTAGAGGCTGATTAGATTTTGGAATGATAAACCTTCTCAGAACTAAAGGCTTAATAATTAAAAATAGACAGACATTGGATGACAATATCTAAATTATAAACAACAAAACAATAAGGTCACCGAATAATACCACATTCTTCGACGCTTATTTTAAAATGAAATCTTTCAAATACTTTGGAGTCCGTTTTAATCTAGAGGACTGCCTTGTTTTGGATGGTTGTAAACTGCTTCCTACTTGTATCGTGTCGGTAGAGATTTTACTAGACTTATTAAAGTTAGATTCAACTGGAATGGATTCCTCTACTAGGTTATCCTCACTGGTTTGGTTAGATTCATCTGGGAGGTAATTCTTGTTTGTATTGTCAAGTTGTAATTGATTGTAGGAGCTTGATGTTGAAGGTTCAGGTTCGGAATTAGATTTTAAAAGCAAATTTACATCACCTCTAGGTGCCAAATGTTTAAGAGAAACATTTTTTTCTTGTCCATTGGTAAATCGAACTAGAGTATAATCAGGATTTGCTTCAACTAGAAATGTTTCTTCTACAAGAGGTTCATATTTTAAGTTTCTAACATGTTTCTTCACAAGGACAGGTCCTGAAGTTGTAAGCCATGTTGGAGTTGAATTTCCAAAACTAAATTTTCTTGCAAGATAAAACATTCTCTCATGAGGGATAACATTTATTGATGTACAAAGCAATGGTTTAGGAAGAATCAAAATAAGCCACTTCCATTTTTACCTTCCTAGCCCACGCCACAATGGCTGGAGAAGGTATTGTTTTCGACGATTTTTTTTAATACCGCCGATTATATGTTATCACGATCATAGGTCCTAAACCGCTTAACCGATTTTCATAAAATTTTCACGCAAAATAGCAAACAATACTGTAACGAGTTGACTAGATTTTGGTTAAAATCAATTAATGCTTATGACAGCTTTTTGATAGTTAAAAATGGAATGGAACGGAGCATCGCATCAATATGCGGTTTTCGGAGTATAGTGGACCACGTTTTTCTAAATAATTTATGTTGTTGCTAAAAAATTCGTAGGAGCTTCCGTTTTTGAGATATTCATGGGTAATATAGCGTGGAGTTCACTTGGAGTGTGCTAATGGGCTAGGAAGGTATCAGATCCATCATGGATCCATTTGTTTTTGTTGGTATTTTCGGTATGCTTTAGATTCGACATTTTCATTTTCGATATTATTTTAGTTTTCGATTTTTACATATTTTGATTGTTTGAGACTTTTTTTTCGATATAAAGATTTGATTTTAACTTGTGATAAAACGTATTTTCTGTCGCTCTACACTAATTTTATTATTATAACAACATGTTTCGAGAGCATACGATTTATAAATCAAATAAGTTCAGTCGTTCTCCACATACGCTCTCATCTTTAGGTTGTACACTTGATGGAGTTAATTCGTCGCCATTGCCTGTAGGTTCAAAAAAAATTACAGCAGCATGTGCAATGAAGCAGTCACAAAAAATTACAGCAGCGTGTGTAAGGAAGGCGTTAAATTAAATTATCCAGCGGAGAACGAAAAAATCAAAACAGAAGAAAAAACTATCTTCTACAAAATTAAAAACCAATCCCTTCCGTTGGGGGGGGGGGTTAATCTTGACAATTTGACAATGTACATTAGAAGAAGAAGTTTTTTTTTTCTTCTTTTTTGATTTTTTCCTTCTCCGCTGCACATGCTGCTGTAAATTTCAGCCTACAAGCTGTAGGCAATGACGATAGATTAACTTCATCAAGTGTACAACCTGAAGATGAGAGCGTATGTGGAGAACGACTGAACTTATTTGATTTATAAATCACCCCACCCAACATGGACTATTTCTTCAATTTACAAAACGTATTTTAATAAAAATGTTTTTTTTACATTCTCCAAATCAAAAAGCCCTTACCCCTCACAAGAAAAAAATTGACACCCCAAAAAAAACCACCAGCGTTAATATCAAAATATTGCATGACTGAGACAGTGCACAGAAAAAAAGAAGTTCTTCAGTTAAGAAAAGTAGCTTTCTTGAAAAAATTATCTTGACCCAAAAGCAAAAGTCTCCGAACAAAATGTTTTCTTTTCATCTAAGCAAGCCGCTTGTTTTGGAAAGAAAAATAATTGTCTTGGTAAATTTTTTTGGTTTAAAACAAACTGCCTTTAGCAAAGAAAAAGTGGTTTTGAAGCAAGATATAAAATGTTTTACTAATACCTTCTTAACTCAAGTAAAGCTTTACTTTGCCTAAAGACTTTTTAACTCAAAATATCCGGCATCTCAAAACGAAAATGGCGATTTATTCCATAATACTAGAAAATACAAAACAAGAAGGTTGCCGCTTCCATTCAAACAAATCAATTTTCTTGGATAAGGGCAACTTTTATTTTCAACGGAAACCAGCAGTTCAAGAGAATAGTTTTTTTTGTTAAGAAAATATGGTCTTCGTGCATAGGAAAGCAGATTTTTTCTTGGATCAAAGCAATTAGCATTGACTGAAGACATTTTTTTTTTCTGTGTGATGAAACCCCAAGAAGAAGTGCCAGTCGAGTTCTCCAGCTCAACCAATCATATTCCACAGAATCCATAATTTTATCCAGAAAGTTTTCCTTTTTAGCCCGCGTATAATTTCAACGCACTGCTAACAGGGACGCCAACAAAAACATGGCAAACCTCTTCACACAGCCACTCGACTAATAGCTCGGTTTAGACAAGTGCCACTCGACGTGTACGCAGAGCGATCGTAGCAAGCCCTGCGGAGGCTGCAGACAAATGAACATCGTTTCCAGGGCAGCCTCTCTATCCAGATGGCTACGGCTCTATCATGACTCTGCTTTGATCTGAGGGTGACGGCAATGTAATTAGGTATTGTTTATATAGGGTGTTCGGCACATTAACCGTCAAAATTTGTTGGGATATTGATTGGGTCATTTGCTACCTTTTCAACCGTGGAACTTGGGTCCTAAGAGTCACGGCTAAAGAGATATGAATTTTTATTTTTTTTCTCAAATTATCCAAAATCCCACCTTTAAACCCTTGTAAGCTTTTTATTAATGCCTGGAAAAGCACCATTTTTTTTATAATTCTGTAATCTTATGCTTCTTCAACTAAATAATAGATTTGTTAAAATTGATGTACCAAAGGGACATACGAGGTTTTTTATTGAAGAACATTAGTGATTATGTGAAAGAAAATCAATTTCAAACCTAAAAATCAAAAAAAGTATCGACAATTGAGAACTTCATTTTCTTTTAAAAACTTCTTTAGTTGATTACCTCTCTAACAGTATGCTACACATTGATACAAAAAAACATTTTTGCTTTAAAATACGGATCTTCCGTCAGAAGGGCGAGACTCGTTCGGAATTGGTAAGAAAAACAATTTGACGTTTGTGATCTTATTATTATTCGATTTTTTTAAAACTAATGTCTACAGGAAAACATGTGTTATATTTTGTTATAGTCAATAAAATTTCCTTTAAAATGATGTATAACATAATCGGATTGGTTTCATAATTAAAACTTTAGGGGCATCCGTAATTTAAATCAATTAAAAAAAAACTAAACCATTTTTGTTACACGTGTGATCTAATTTTCTCAGAAACTAAGTTTAACATGAAAAAAATAACACTACACTTTATTGCAGACACTAAAATTTCTATTTTAGCAATGAGAAACTCGGTGGGGTTTTACTTATTATACCAAACTCTCCAGCGACGTCCGCTGATTAAAAAATTCACAAAAAACTTTTTTTTCACACGTAATATTCAATTTTCTTAAAAACCAAGCTTTAATAAAAAATGTGTTTTATTCTTTGTCATAGTCAATAAAATTTTCTTTCAAACGATGTATTACAAAGTGAAACTTATTTCATACTAACCGGTCCAGTGGCGTCCTTAATTTAAAGTAATTATTTAAAATCACCAAACTAATCATTTTTACCTTCCTAGCCCGCGTAGCAATGGCTAGAGAAGGTATTATTTTCGACGAAATCTTTTCTTTTTGTAGATAATGCCAAAAATGTGTTATTTGGATGTATTTTGACCTATCTTGGC
The DNA here is from genome assembly GCA_963576565.1 of Aspidapion aeneum. Lineage (NCBI taxonomy): Eukaryota > Metazoa > Arthropoda > Insecta > Coleoptera > Brentidae > Aspidapion > Aspidapion aeneum. The sequence goes on along the minus strand of OY755044.1, from coordinate 10,016,493 downwards.
AATCTGTCTGTGTGTGTGTATATTATTCCTGTCCGTAACACGATAGCTCCTAAATCGTTGAACCGATTTTCATAAAATTTTTAGGTAAAATAGTGTTCGACACTCTTACGAGCTGATTAAATTTTTGTCAAAATCCATTAATGTTAAAATTTTAAAAATACTAACTTTTTAACGGAGCATCGTATCAATATACTGTTTTCGGAATATGGTAGACAAAATTTGGTCAATAATTCATGTTATAACCAAAAATTTCGTAGGAGCTTAAGTTTCTGAGAAATTGACAAAAAACTGTTTTCAAGGTTAATATATTATCATGGCTTCAGTTGAAGTGTGATAATATAGAAGGAATCAGATGCGAGATCCATTTATTTCTACAGGTTTTATCCAATTTTCTTAAAAACTAAGCTTCTTACAACAAAATGTCTTTTTATCGTTTCGGTGAACAATAAAATTTCCTTTTAAACGGTGTTTCACGAAACGTGATAAAAAATACGGCTCAGTCTCCAGGGACGTCCGTATATTAGGGTCACTCTCAAAAGTTACCAAATAAACATTTTCGTAAAATTTTAAAAATTATTTTCTTTCCTAAGAAACTTATTTTTCTTGAAAAGAAAAACATAAAATATTTAATAAAAATTGATTATTTTAGTTATTTTTGAAAATTTATTTTTATAACCCCTACATTATATTACAGATTTTAAAAAGAAATTAGATATATTTTCGAGAATAAAGTATACTATATATTTTTTCCCAAGAAGTGTAGTTTTTGAGAAAGTTTCATGTTTTTTCAAAATAATCCCAAATTACGGACGCCACTGAAGAGCTACCTCCTTTCCCTTACCTTATCGATCCATACATCGTTGGAAAAGGAACCCCGTCCTTCACAAAAAACTGTTCTTTGCAATTTTTAAGAAAAAGTTTAGTTTTCGAGAAACATTCAAAAAGACAGGTTTTCGGCGGTTTGGGGAGGATTTTCTCTGTCCCTGTCGATATCAGATTTCTCTAGATGCCTTCTAATATCCAAAGACTTAGTCATTGGAGTTTGATTCACCCACTGTCATAATTTCTCTTATTTTTGATTTGTAACTCTTTCTCTTTTTTATTTCCCTGCTGCTCTTCTCCAATAGTCCATCTTCGTAGCGGAAAGCATTTTTTCTGTTCTATCCTTGATTGGCCATACTTCTGAGCCGTATGTAATAATACTTTTTACAATGGTGTTATATATAAGCTTTTTGTTATGTTTTCATATACTTTGGTCCCAAATTATTCCATTTAATATTACTTTTCTTCCTTGTACGTTTCGATCTTTTATAGCTTTGTCTAGTGTTCCGTCAGCTGTAATTTTTAGACCTAAGTATTTATACTCATCACAGGACTGAATTCGCTTCCCGGTATTTAAGATTAGATCCTGTTTCATTCCACCGATACACGTACACTCTGTCTTATTGAGATTAACCTCTAGTCCCCACTTATTGTACTCTTCTATTAGTTTTCGTGTCGTCATAATCCTGAGCCACTACTATCATCGGCGAAACATAAAGTATAAATACAAGGCGGTTTCGTCCAGTTAATAGTTTTAAACTTTCTGCCATTGACGCTACTCAATCGCGTTGCATAGAAAAAGCCTGAAGTCTCTTCTGAGGTTACTAAAGCATTGAAAATGTGATTGCGCGAGGGGTTGTTTAGCGCTCGTTAGGGGTTGGAAGAGATGATAAGGGTTGGTTACAAGCGCTATAAAGGACGATTAATTAAGACGGTTTAATTATGTAGAATGTTTGAGACTAGACTGCGTTAGCTGCTTTTTTTATTTAAACATGCACCAAAACTTTTTTTTTATTTAGAGAAGCACTGACCAAAGTTACTAAGGGTTGTATTTTAAAATTAAACAAGTTTCGTGTCTAACAGGGTAAAAAATAAGTTTTTTTGTTTCTCTCATATTTTTCCGTGGGTAGCTTGAAAGCTTAACCTCACGGGGGTCCAAGATCTAATGGACACCTAATAAGTGTTGACAGTTAACTGTTTCGTCCTTATGGGACTCCTTAAAACACTGCTTGGTCAAGGTGACACTCAGCGTTGCCACCCCCGACCATGAGGTCTTCGGTAGAAGGCTTCGAGAAAAATCGGTAGATTTCGGTAGATTTTTTAATCATCTTAGCAAGCAGTGCTGGAGAACTATTGATAGTTTGGATTGATTTAGTAGGTAAATTGTATTTCTACGATTTGTTTTTACTGACAAAATAGCAAAATTAAGAATTAAATAAAAAAATTAGGTACATATTAGGTAGATACTATTATAAAAAAACAAGCCTTAAATAACTTTATATCAATCTGTATATTTATTACAGTATAAATAAACTTATTTTAAACAAAACATATTATAATAGTTAAAATAAAATCTTAACAAAAAGAAGTAGGAAAATACAAAATGTTTTAGTTTAATTTTCATTTTTAATTTTTTTTAAACGAACCTCTACCGAAAAATCGGTAGAGGTGGCAACGCTGGTGACACTCTTGCGAAGTTAGTTAAAAGGTTTTGTCTCTAATGATATGTAAATAGTGAGAAAACTATCGCAAGAAGCGCCATCTACCGAGATACGAGAGAAATCAGAATAACAGCAGGCGAAAATAAACTGCTATACATATCGATCAATGAAAAGATCGATTAGAAATAAAAAGAAACAAACTAATCCGTGACCTACGAAAGCTCTTCTGCCTTTCAAGCCAGATCAACGACTATTGCGTTTTAACCCGTCATCAGATACGTGAGCGTCATTCAACGGAATTTTTAAGCCCGATTAGCCACAAAAATTGTTTATTTTCACTGGTCTGCAAAAAAAAAATCTTGAGCCCTGGCTTTATTTCCGCTGATTCTTATCTTAAGATGACGCCCTGAATCCAAATATAGCTTGCGTTTTCTTCTCCCACCCACCATTTTTGATAGAGCAGCCCTTTTACCTATTTTTATCATTTTTAAGTATAAAGAGAGTTGTTTTAGTTTCAAACAATAATAAATACATGGGCGCACCCAGCGGGGGCCTTGGGGCCCGCCCCCCCAAGCCTTTCATTTCATTTCATAAAAAAACAGAAAAAATATCTTAAAATTCGACATCATGAGGCTATAGAGGCGTCGGGCCCCCCAAGACATATTCCTGGGTGCGCCACTGATAAATAAGAACTTTCGTACCTTCACTTGGTACTTGCTTTCCTTTTATACCCTGAGGTACAACCCTCTCGTTTCAAAAACCAGCAGTACTCCGCCAACATGCTTGCCTTTCACTTCCCTGAAAACCTCTTTTCCAACTTAGCGATGTCTTGATGAAAGCGTTCCCCGTATTTATCCGAGACTGCTCCTAAATTTTCAGAAAAGAAGTCCAGATGCGAGTGAAGGAAATGCACTTTAAGGGACATGTTACATCCCATGCCCTTGTACGCTAAGAGCAGTTCCTCGATCTGAGCGACATAATCATCACTTTTATGATTACCTAAAAAATTCTTACACAAGTTTTGGAATACAAACGAAGCTCGTTTTTCTTTTTGATTCAGGTGTTCAATAAACGTCGAATCTTGAAAAAGTTGTCTAATCTGGGGCCCAACTTCCTTGATTTTAGCCTCACTAAGACGAGGAAATTTAGTTTTCAAATATATAAAGCGTCGCCTGTTTTGTCCAGTGCTTTTACAAACTGTTTGATCAATCCAAGTTTGATGTGCAAATATTATCTTGCGGGAATAATAAAGTTCCTTGGCGACATTTTTCTGACTGGGAGTAAATCTTTCCCGCAAAAACCAGTTCCGTACAATGCAATGTTTATCCCGTGCTCGGCTGTCCCATTCACAAACAAAGCAACAATATTTTATTTTTTTATTATAGTTTCTGCATGGGCGTATACAAGGGGAGAGGGGCGCTTGGGGGCGAAGCCCCTACAAGGCGATTTTTTGTTTACGCCAGTGGTTTCTGTATGTATATACTTTTATATACTAATATGTTGCTTTATATTTTGCTATAACGTTTATTACCTTTACCGTTAAGCTGCTGGCAGCTAAAATTTTATAAAAATAATAAGAAAATGCATATAAAATGGTAAAATCGACAATGTCCATTTACCATTTATGCAAAACACCCCTCCCCCTCAAAACAAATGGCTTACCACCTTACTATAAATATTAATGTTTGAGAACACTAGACTCTCCAGTCTCTCAGAAATAATGATGTTAAGGCCAAAAAAAATCCTTTCCGTCCCACAAAACTATCAAAAAGCAGTAAAAATAGAAAGGGGGGGTCTCCCCCAAAAATGGGGGGTTATGGGGGAAAAACGGAGTTCATATTTGGATTCAGGAGGTTATTTTACATAAGAATCGACAAGAATGTGTTTAGACCGATTTTCATGTCGACCAGTGTAATATGCTAATAAAAGATTTATGCAATAAAAAACAGACAATAGTAGCAAGAAAATATTTATCGCATGTAGATACAATACAAAATAACAGTTGGAATAGCTTAAAAGTTACATTTTACATTTATTTTGAAAATATTTCCGGAGGAAAGATAACATATCTAATGTGTCATCTTTTAAGCCCGGTCTAGACATAACATTTTACCTTACGTCTTGCCTGTCAGTCAAAAGGGTCAAGTATGACGTTTAAAAGACTAGCTTACATACTTGATAGTTTTAACATACGTTTTTAGATCAGTTTTTGATACACACACCATGGAGGAAGCACTGCTTTTATTAATGTTTTTTGTTTTAAATGTCTATTACTTAACCGTCTCAGTAGCTAAACATAGTTTTTTAACCAGTTTTTCAAAATGTTGTGCTGATTTAGTTTGGTAATGTCCCCTGAAGATGTAAGTTTCTGCTTACGAAACATGTCGGGACTATTTGTTTAAAACAAATTAAAAATTAGTGGAGGAACCTGTTTGATTTCCTAAAAAATTATCTTATCGAATATGGGACGTTTCGTATACCAACTTCTAAGTTGCATTCGAAAGGAATTAAAATTGTATGCACTACCACAAGAAATGTTGCTAAAACTGACGTTTACCGGAAACTAAGCCTCTACCGATCAGTTCAACAGGTCCGACTTTAGTCCTGTTCAGTTCAGGCAAAACGTACGTTTTATTGTCTACACGAAAGGTTTTGCCTGATCCGTTTTACCTGATCAAGTAAAACGTCAGGCGAAACGTTATGTGTAGACCCCGCTTCAAACTGGATCTAATTTTATTGCACAATATAACCTGCCGCTGAAAACGCACGCTTAGCTTCGACACTTGTCGGAGGAATCGACTTAAGACAGTTGTACCACAAAGTATATACTTTGACAAGACGCTAGCGCTACCAAGTCCACTTTCAATCCCTGACTTCGCATGCGCTGATCTACCAATATTATTTACCTCATGTCTTAGAATAGATGAATACAGGGTGATTTTCACTTGAATGATTCTAACCACATGAAAATAGAAAGTTTCAAAAACCTAACCTAACAAAACCTAATCAAATCTAACCGAACCGAACCAAAGGAAACTGAACCAATAATTAAAAAAATTTCTTGACTTCCTGCCCGGAATCCTAGAGGATGTGAATCCGAACCGAACCAAACCGAACCTAACTAAACTGAACCAAACCTAACCTAACCAAACTAAACTACAAAACGTACTGCTAATTAGGTTTAGTTGGGTAGGGTTAGGTTTGGATAGGTTCGGTTCGGTACGGTCCGGTTCGGATTCACATCCTCTAGGATCCCGGGTAGGAAGTCAGGAAAGTTTTTTTTTTTGAAAAAAAATATTGGTTTAGTTTGCTTTGGTTCGGTTCGGTTAGATCTGATTAGGTTTCGTTAGGTTAGGTTTTTGTAACTTTTTATTTTCATGTGGTTAGAATCATTCAAGTGAAAATCATCCTGTACATCGATTCTAATACATGAGGTAAATAATATTGGTAGATCTACGCATGCGAAGTCAGGGATTGAAAGTGGACTTGGTAGCGCTAGCGTCTTGTTATACTTTGTGGTTTTACGCAGCTTCCAAGTCCTGTTAAGTAGCTCGTCAAGTGATGCTAGAGATCGGGCTGGTACTGCCATTATAGGAGAGGACTCTGATATACCCATGCAGTACGAAGGCTTCGATCCAATTCCTCTTCTAAATTTGAAGGTGATGGCTCGCGGGATAGGATTCCCTATTCACAAAATTCACGCTAATGTGAAATTTGTCACCTTCTTCTTTTGTTATGTAATATACTATTTTAACCACTAGTTATATAAACCAATATTTTAGCTCACACATATACTATACTATAGTAGTGTGAGCTATGGCTAATTTTTTCGAGAAAAAAAAAGTTGCTCCGATTTCAAAATTTTTTATATATCTTTGCGTTTCAGATGATTTTGAAACTTTTTTGTTGCGCCGTCTGTCTGTCTGTCTGTATGTCTGTCTGTCTGTCTGTCTGTCTGTATGTCTGTAACGACCAACGCGCATAACTCAAAAACCGCTTGGCCCATTTTAATAAAATTTGGTACCTGGGCTGGGTCTTGGGTCGAGATGGTCCCAGTTAAAAATGAACAAAATCCACCGAACAGAAACCAAATAAAAGGGTGGGGGTAGATTTCAAAAATTAGAGTTTATGTGAAAATATGGCGTGTGTGATATCAAACGAAAGGTAATTGAGTCTGCAGTTAAACAAAATACATTTTAATTTATTTAAAAAAAAAGGGTGGGGGTATATTTTAAAAATTAGAGTTTAAGTGAAAATATGGCGTGTGTGATATCAAACGAAAGGTAATTGAGTCCGGAGTTTAATAAAATACATTTTAGTTTTTTTTAAGGGTGGGGGTAGATTTCAAAAATTTGAGTTTAAGTCAAAACATGGCTTGTGTGGTATCAAACAAAAGGTAATTTAGTCTGGAGTTAAATAAAATATATTTCAGTTTTTAGTAATATTAGCTCACACGTACACTATAACTATAGTACCTAGTGTGAGCTTAGGGGCCCATATATTGGCAGAGTATTTTGTCTGCAGTTATATACGAGGTTTTAGAGCATGATGTTAAAAATTTAACTGTCTACCAAAACACTTAGCCATAAAAAATTTGGGATTTATTTATGATTATTAGTGAAACATGAAGCTAATGGATGTGGTCTGAAATATTAATTTGAGAAAAAGCAGTAAAAATGTTTAATAATTTATGCTTTTTAGGATTGACAAAAATCAGATGAATCACTAAAGTCTAAGTAAATATAATAATGGTTGTCAAAAAAAATTTTAATCATAAAAAGCGATCAGGGTGCAGACAAATTGTTACAAAAGCATAGGAAACAATTATTTATTCGGAAAGTCTTGCTTGGTAGACTGCTCCCATTGCAAAAATCTCCATGTCTGTGGGGAATTAAAGTATCGCCCCTGGTGTTCTAAAAATTCTATTTAACACTTGTATGAGTCTGGAGTTGAATAAAATATATTTCAGTTTTTAGTTATCCCACATAGCACAAAAATTACATCAACGTTAAATTAACGTCAACAAAAATAACAAAGTTTTTTTTTACTTGAAAACAACCTCATACCATGTAATATTTATTTTGTTAAATCCACATGCTTAAAGATAACTTAAAAACAAGGAGAAATCAAGCTATAAAAATTTACTGTTTGCTGAAGTTTCTGGTGCTGTGTATATAACGTGTTTTTTACCCTCGTTATTTTCATGTACGAAATTTACACTTGAAAAGTCATCCACAACATGTTCTAAAACGCCACTAGATTAAGACTTCTCAAACCTACCAACTTTCTCCATCTTTTTTCGTCACGTATTTTTAATAACATTTTTTTAACTTAAAATAGACCCGAAGGGAAGTTATAAAAGTTCACTAGTTTAAGACTACAACACTTTAAGACAATTTTAAAGATGGCGCTCAAGGCAAGACAAAATATCTATATATCTAACTATATACATTATTTTTTTTAAAAAGCTAAACAAGATTTTTTAACAGTAAACACATTCACAGAATAGTAATGTGTCTTTATTAGGTTAATAACAAATGCGTCGTGATCGTGAAGGATCAGGGATCAGTTCCTTAACACATTTTTGGAGTTTGGAGGCCAAAGCACTGCCTGATAGATTTCGTCAAAGTGAAAAATGCCGTCAATAGGTGGCGCTGCTAGTAAACGCTCAAAAATATTCGGCAGAAAAGCCATGCAACTTACGTTTTAAAATTCTTGTAGAAAAGGCGTGAAATCTGAATTAATGTTGATAAAAATCACGTAAAACTAACGTAAAAACATTGCTGTTTTAATTTGATAATGACGTTATAACAAAGTAGTTTTTAGCAACGGTGTTTTTTATAACGTTAATGAATGACCTATTAAGCTTGTTTTCATATATGAAATAAACGTTTTTTCTAGCAGCTTTTAAAATCAACGTTTTTTTTTCTCACACCTTTTTTACGTGTTAAACATGTGATTGTGCTATGTGGGTTAGCTAACAGGTACAATAAAACTATAGAACCTAGTGTGTGCTTAGGTGCCCATATATTGGCAGAGTATTTTTCAATGTACACAAGAGTTATAAAGCCAATACACAAGAAAATATCTATAATCCTTGCAGATTAAAATTTACAGTTTTGTAACTAAAAATATGCTAAAAGCAAAAAAAATCAAGGAAACAATTAAAATTGCAGTAAACCCCCATTGGACTTAAATTATTAAATATTTACTCTTTAATTGTTTCAATATTTTTAACTATAGGTGGTATTTGCATTGTCAGAATTAGAAAATAGCTATAAAACCTGCGTCTTGATGAAAATCTACATACAATTCTAATAAAAGTTTTCACACAGAAATATCTACAAAAGAAACAAGAAGTGCAAAAACAATGAAACTTTTGATAGCATTTGTTTTTGCCGTAGTTTTTGTGGCTTGTCAAGCTGAAGATGATGTAGATACAGCAGTAACTAGTCTTAATAATCCTTTACAAAGATTTGTGACAACTAACGTGAGGCAAGCGTATCTGACGAGCAATGTGGTCCATGAGGGATACAGTGCAAGACAATATCTTGCTGTAAGTAATGCTTTTATACTACTACTATGTTGGTTTAGAACGTTTTTCTACGTTGTCCGACGCCTATTCTCCACCTCCTTCGATCCTGACAATCATCTTCCGTCAGGTTTTTTTGATTCATTGATCTTTGGATTGACTGTTGCCATTATAGTTTAGGACTATTGGTTGCCATTCTAGGACCTGCTTTGGTAATCTTTCGTCGTTCATCCGTTGTACATGGCCGTACCATATAAGTTGTCTTTTGATGAAGTCATCCGTTATGCTTCCCTCGATTCCCATTCTTTCTAGATATTCTCATTGACCTTCTTATTCCATCCATTTTGACACTTTCCATTTTTGTTTTGTATTTTTCTGTTAATCGGTCTCTATTCCATGCAACAGCATGCTTTTCACCATTGTTTCATAAATGTTAAATTTTACATTCTGTTTTATCTCTCTGCTTTAACTTTTACTTTTTTGCTTTAACTATTCTTTTTTCCAGTTCTTTACAGGTTGTTTCTCTCTTATTAAATATGACAGCCAAGTATACATACTCATTGCATGGAGATATTGTTTGTCCGTCTAGTTCTAACTCACTGGCATCGTTTCCAATATATAAGTACTGTGTCTTATCCACGTTCTTTGTTAATCCTCTTTTTTAGTATTATTCCGTTAACTTTCCCATAATATACTCCATGTCTTCTTTATCATTACTTGCAATTACTTGGTCGTCAGCAAACTGTAGTGTGTATATAGTAAATCGGTCGTTAAGTTGTATTCCAATGCCGTGCACTTTACGCTTCCAGTTTTTTACAGCTACTGCGATATACTGTCTTAAGCCCTTCGTTACCAGGAATTCTTTTGAAAGTCGATTTCCAATTTTAGTTTTAGATTTTGACCCTTTCTATAGTTGTTTTATCGCTTTTATGTATGTATGATGGATATTAGTTTGCTTTAACACTGTCCATATTTTTTTTTATTGGAACTGTATCATATGCTTTTTGAAGGTCCACAAAGGTAACATGAGTCTCTATATTTCTGGCGCTCCTTTTCTCAATTACTTGCTTAAGACAAAAAACATTATCACTAATTTCTGGCGCTCCTTTAAGACAAAAAATATTATCACTACAAGTTCTGCCCACACTGTAATGCATTTATACAGTAGAATAATAAAATAGCTATCTATCTAATAGAGAAAAAAATTCTCCGTTTTCTATCTAGAAGCATTTCATAGTATTTTTTGACAACCGACCATTTCCTCCTAATTTGATCCCGCTGAATCCGAATATCCCGGTTGTCAATTAGAAATATCGACAGGAATGGAGAATATCCCCCAAACCCCCAAACACCTGTTTTTTTTTCAGTTTGATTTAATTTTATCGAAAATTGCAAAGAACAATTTTTTGTAAAGAATAAAATTTCCTATGCAAGAATGTATTGGTCGATAAGGTTAGAAGAAAAAAGTAGATCTTCAGTAGCGTCCGTAAATTGGGATTATTTATAAAAAACATGTTTATTCTAGGTTTTATAAAATTTTCGCAAAAACTACACTTCTCGGGAAGAAATGTGTAGTATATTTTAATGTAGAGAATAAATATTTATTTTAAACGCTGAGATATTTATAAAAAACTGTTTTCAAGGCTAGTATATTATCATGGCTTCACTTGAAGTGTGATAATAGGCTAGCTAGGAAGGTTTGACTATGTCTCAGCAATATCCCTTTCAATATCATTTTGTTTTGTGTTACATAGGGTCACTGGACAGGTCCACAGAGAATCTGGAACACAACTTTCACTGTACGAAACGGCTTAATCGTTTACACTGAAGCTGGTGCTGGAAGCCAATATTATATCATTAAAGTCCAGTCCAAACCTGGATTAACTTTGTCCTGGGAAGGAGAGATCTGGACTTACGTTTAAAGAATCATAACTCTATATTTCTACAGTTGTATAAATTTAATCTATAAACAGTATGAATAAATATCTTGTAAAAATTATACATAATATGTGTTTTGTAAGTTATAAGTATAAAATTACATAATAAATACTTAATACATATGAATTTGTACAGGGTGTCCCAAATTGGGCACTTTTAGGGGGTTTAAGGTACTTCTAGGGGAGACAGAGAAAAACTGACCACGCATTGCGAGGCTCAAATTTGAAGAGAAGACTTATAGTGAAAACCGCATTTTGAAATATTGTCTCGTTTTTGAGCTACGGGGGCTTTTTGAAAAGTCTGCATTTTGGAAGGGGGTCTATAACTTCGTTATTAGTCGGAATTTTGATTTAGAGTAAATTGCAATTTTATAGACTTTGTCACGAGAAATTCACCCGCTAAATTAAATTTTAACTGTCACATTTAGTTTTCGAGATATAACATAAAGTTGCATTTTTTCTTATGGAATGGCCTATTCTCTAATTAATTTTCGAATTCGTCATTGAATTCTTTTCAAAATTATGTATCATATATCATAGTTTTATTGAGCGGTTTAGGAGATATTCAACTTTTTCACTTATTTCTAGTGTGCTATGATTTTCTGCTGAGGCAGGTCAAGGCACTCCAGTATTTTTATTATTTTACACAGTCAAAAATATAGTAAGCCTGGTTTGAAAAAATTATAATTCAGCTGACGGCCCTCAAAGCCTAGTTATAAAAAGAAACAAAAATTACAGGCTCAATAGAAATTCGATATTATTAAAAATTATCAATAATCATCGCGCCATAGAGCCATACTGAACAAGGTTCCTTTTCAACTTTAGAAATATAGCCATATACGGTTGTCTTCGTTCGGGATACATTTGAAGAGAAGTTTCCAGCGTCCTGTCGATTATCATTACTTTCCCAATAACATTTTAACATGTCATACTTTGCATCATTTTGATACACATTTCAAAATAAAATTAAAAACGCTTTTGTGCAAAATAATTTCATATCAAAGCGTAATGTCAAATTGTTTAAACAATTGAAAACAATGACAAAACGCCAAGACGCAAGGCCAACTTGATTTGCATAGTATAAGACAACAAAACTATAAGAGCATTGAACAGGATTTGACCGCAAGGCTTTCATGACAATGGCGCATGACGTCATTCAACGCACACTAGACAAAAATATAAAACTTTAATTATCTCCGAAACCGCTTAATCAAACTATGACTTATGATACATCATTTTGAAAAGAATTCAATGACGAATTCGAAAATTAATTAAAATATAGGCCATTCCTTAAGAAAAAATGCAACTTTATGTCATATCTCAAAAACTAAAAGTGACAGTTAAAATTTAATTTTGCGGGTGATTTCCTCGTAACAAAGTCTATTAAATTGCAATTTACCCTAAATTAAAATTTTCACTAATAACGAAGTTATAGACCCCCTTCCAAAATGCAGACTTTCCAAAAAGCCCCCGTAGCTCAAAGACGAGACGATATTTCAAAATGCGGTTTTCATTATAAGTGTTTTCTTGAAATTTGAGCCTCGCAATGCGTGGCCAGTTTTTCTCTGTCTTCCCTAGAAGTACCTTAAACCCCCTAAAAGTGCCCAATTTGGGACACCCTGTACATAATAAAATTAACATACAGTGAAACCTCTTCATGTGGACCCCTTTATTAGGCGAACACTCCCTTAAGGCGGACAAATTTGTTGGAACCAAGCTTTTCCCTATTTCTTTACATGTAAAATTCACTCCTATAACAGGACACTCTAATAACCGGACGCGGACAATTTTTTTTGGTTAAAAAATTTTGAAACCTCCCTTAATCGGACGCGAACCTTTGACAACGGGACGGAGTGCTGCACGACATAGGCATAAATATTATGTAGTATGTTGGCAACAACATACTCTGCAGCCGGGAAATTACCTCTTTCCGTTTTAATGTGGAGACTAAATACTTCTGTCGTATATCTACAACATATTTTATTCGGCGGGACTGCTGGGTTTTATATTTATTGTTCAGTTGGGTACTAATAGCTCTTTTAAAATGGCGTCTAGCAAAAAACTGCTTAGTTTACGTGAAAAAATTGAAGTTGTTAACCCAGGTAAATCAAAAAGAATGATGCAATTGTTAACGTTTCGGAGAAGGAACATCTATCAGCACGAAAGATCGCTGAAAAATTTAATATCGGAAAAACTCATGCAGCTAAAATTGTCAATAAATAAATATTAAAATTTCGCAGTTCTCTCCCATAAGCGGACACCTCCAATAAGCGGACACCTCCAATAAGCGGACACCTCCAATACGTGGACACCTCCAATAAGCGGACACCTCCAATAAGCGGACAAAATCGACGAAAGCGTGAGTGTCCGCTTATAGGAGATTTCACTTTTGATTTTTTTTTTTGATGTAAGCATCTTAAAGTGCGTCAAAAATGATGGACACTTAACTTGTAACACCCTGTAGAGTGAAAGCATAATTTCGTTGGAACGGTTGCGTGATTACCGATACGCGAATACGGTACTTCCGAAACATACCCTTGTTGCCGAGCCACCAACGTAAATAAACACTTACGCATCGACATGCTAATTTTAATTTCATTAGCGCCCTATACACACACATCCATTCACGTGGTTTATCATTGCAGATGATTCACGGCGGCTAGTACCCGCTAAAGAAAGGCAAGAGCAGGCAAACGTCCCATAAACTTGTAAAATATCCGAGTATCAAAATGATTTAGTACGTGATTTATAGTGACCTATGTTTTCATTTTCATTTTGACAATGTCAATATAGTTGATATTGAATATAAAAAGTAGTAAATAAAAATTGATTTTAATTAAATATAGTTTATAGAGGCCCTCGATACATTTGACAATTGGTAAAACACTTGTCAAAGGTATCGAGAGCCTCTAATTTAAAACAATACAGACCGCTAGGCAAAAAGTACAGAAATTAGAGAATAAATATAGATGATAACTGTGACATTTGTCCTGACGTCACACTCCAGAGGAAGGTACCAAACCTTTTCCAGTTTAAAGGTTTGCTACAGTCTACATTATACGCATTTGTAATGACGTCACCAGGTGAGAAAAAACGTATGACGCAGATATTTTTATATTTACTATCGTTCTTTGTTTGAAACTCGTAGACAATGATTGAGTAGAAATAAAATTTCGAACTTCGGACTTGAAAACGGTTAAAGATACTTACTAACCGAAACATCGTGTTTAAAATAAATAAAGACAATGTAAGTCCGAAATTTTATTTTTACTATCGTTGTTGGGCTCAATGTTGTTGCATCTGCGGCTCGCTGTATCACATTCTCAAATTGAAGTGCGATTCCATTTCGGACTTGTTCCCTTAAATTAAACCTATTATATTTGTTTCTCGGCATTTTAAAACTTTTAAAATAATTTCGGACAAGTTGACAAACTCATGTTTTTGATTGACAGTGACGGATACTTCACATAACCAATTACCTATCTATTTAAAAAATTAATTAATCATAGACACTACTTTTTTAAAAAAGTTTATTGTCACCGCTGTTTATAATATACTAAACAAAGATAAACAAAAATGACGTCATTACAAATGCGTATAATTTGGACCAATAGTTACATACGGCCACTCACACACATGAATTTCCACTAGTTTTTAGAGATGACAGGATATACCGCTTTAATGGATGTGTATGTATGGGCTGCTATTGCAAAAAATTGTTACCTTGCATCTGCTTCTCAAACTTGTTATAAACTAAATAAATGACCAAAAAAAAAAGTTGATCTAACTTGTGATTTGCACTGTAAATTTTGGTGTCAATGAAGTTTCGTATGTTTGTCATCAAAACTCATATAATACTGGATACCGAGATGTTTAAGTCAAGTGCTTTTTGATGATAAAGAACATTTTAAAACGGAACCATAACATGGCAATGGTTTTATTGTTACATAAATCCAATTGTAAGATCCAAAAAATTCTTTATAAAGCCAGCTTGGATTTAACAAACTTGTAATAACGAATGCAGTAAACATACTACACATACACAAAATAAAGCTGTATACAAAGAAAGGCTAAAGGAAAAGATAACATAAAACTTAAGATGCGAGAACGAAAATATACGAGGGTGGATCAAATATAGCCTTTTAACTTACTAACGGAAAAGTCATTCAAGATGAACGTGGCCGTTATAATTTTGAAGTACGGATATTCAGCAGCATGTAAGCGGCTTGTAGTGCCGCGATGCTCATTTGGCCAGGAGCAATCGCAATGAGCGAGAAGAAAGTACACAGCAGTGTTGCGCAAAGAATAATCATTAAATTTCTTAAGGGGCCTACAGACACGCGAACATTTCCAGAGATTAGTACGCGCGTACAAGTTTGCGCATACTAATCTCTTCGTGTGTAGACAATATCCGCCTAAAATATCTCTCGAAGATTAGTTCGCGCGCACAATGTACGCGAGCAAATCTCTCGGTGTCTAGGCAAAACGCATTGATAAAACGTTTAATTTTGTCTTCGTGTGTGTAGGCGATTCCCAGAGATTAGTTCGCGCACTAATCTCTAGAGATTAGTTCGCGTACTAATCTCAAGAAATGCTCGCGTGTCTGTAGGCGACTTTACACGCGAAAACGTGCAGATTGCGAGCACAGTTCGGAAATAAGACGCTTTCGTGGGTACCTGTAAAAACTTGCAAAGAAATTAATGACGGCCGTGAGAGTGTCGACAACGTGAATCACCCACGTCGTCCGCGTACCATCATTTCAGCAGGCAAAGTTTTAGCGACCGTTTTCTGGGACTGGAGAGGTTTTTTGTTGGTCAATTTTTTGCACGAGCGAATAACAATAAACGCGGCTTACTACTGCAGTTTACTCGACCACGTAAAGCTTGATTATCGCCTAAATAGAGGAGCACACCCCATCCAAGACGTGTTGTATGGGCTATGACAACGCTAGACCTGATACGGCAGCTTTTACACAGGCCAAAATCAATGAAATACACTGGACTTTGCTGGAATACCCTCCACACAGCCCAGATTTGTCACCTTGCGATTTTCATGTGTTTGGCCCACTCAAAGATTCACTGGGAGGCGAGCAATTTCAGACCAATGAAGAGGTGGAGGCATTCCTGCGCAACTGGTTAGATACCCGCCCAGCTTCCTTTTATGAAAACGGGATTACGAAACTGTCAAACCGTTGGGAAAAGTGTATTGATGTGTAGAAAAGTAGAAAAAATTTGTGTTTTGTGTCATGTTTCTAAATAACTAGTTTATAAACAAGGGCTTGTTTATATTTGATCCACCCTCGTAGATGAAATAAATGATACGCTGACCAGAGCTATGACCAAAGTAGCAAAAGATATCGCAAAAAAGGTAAAAAGACAGAAAATTGTATATCAGAAGAAATAAAGAAAATAATGGAAAAAGGCGGAACCTTGAGAAAGACGAAAAAAATCATCGATAGTATACACAGAAATAAAGAAAACTATAAGAAAAATGATAAAAGAAAATAAAAGAAAGAGTCAAAAAATAAGGGCTAAGAGCGTAATAGAAAATAACAGAAATATGAAATGCCTAAGGATGAAATAATTAAAATAAAGGATTTGAACAGCATAGAAACTAACGTTAACGAGGATATAATAAATATCACATAACTATTCTATACAGAATTATACTAAACAAAAAGTGAACCATCGCGAGAAATCATAAAGAAACTTCAAACAAAAATAAAGAACATAAACTCAGAGCTACAACGTAAAATAAGCAAAGCGGAAATAAAGAGAGCATTAAAGAAAATGAAAAATAACAAATCACCTGTACAATACAATACAAGTACGGTGGTAATCCTGTAGTGAATACCCTCCATATTCTCCTGGATAAAAATAATCCCAAACAACTGGAAAGAATCCATAACCATTATTCTGCACCAGAAAGGCGATATAGCAGACCTAAAAAACTATCGACCTCTGGGGGTGCCTAGGCCCCGAGTCCCCCCCCCCTGGATGCGCCCATGACTAGTGTAGGTACAATTAAGCAACCCGTAGACCACTTTTAAAAGGTATATACTAAACCAAATGAAAAAGAAATAAAAACACAGAACTGTTTAAAAAAATTAAACTTCCTAGATTTAACTACAGTGCAGACTCGATAATCCGAACATTCGATAATCCGAATTCTTCAGTAGTCCGAACAAGCAAACTCTGTAATCCGAATTTCATAGTACTCGATAATCCGAACCTGTACTTTTAGGCCTATTTCCTATAGAAATTATGACTATATTTTCAGGGATTCCCCCAATTTATATCTGGGATTCACATTAAACAGGTGTGCAGCATTTTCTTTTACTGCTTTGGTACGCTTTTGAGTAGTGATATTTGCATCCTTTGCTTGTTACATGGGATGTTTGTAATGCCATTTTAGGTGCTATAAGTGGGTTTTTATTTTAATATTTACTTAAATAAAAATGCCCCCTAAAAGAAAACACAAAACATTATTGAAAGACTTAACAAGGGAGAAAGTGGAAAAGTGTTGGCCGCTGAGTATGGAAGGGTTGGAAGATCTACAGTCTGTGACATAAAAAAGAAAAAGCCTAAAATCGACAGGTAGGATTAATTTTAAATCAATTTTAGTGGTTTTCTTTGTACAATTGTGTACTTTTTTTAGATTTATTGGTCAATGTGATTCTGGCCCAAGGCGCAGAAAAACTTTACGAAAAGCTGAATATCGTGAAATGGAAACTCGTTTGTATGCATGGTTTTGTAGACAAAGAGCGAGGCATATCTCAATTTCCTATGAAATTTTGTCTGCTAAAGCAAGACAGTTTGTTACCGAAACATATGGAAATGATAATTTTAAAGCTAGCAGGGGGTCGATTGGTAACTTTCGAAAAAGGGAGAGTCTTCGTGCTTTAAAAGTGAGCTGCGAAAAACTATCCAATGATCAAAGTGTCGTCAATCCTTTCTTGACTACATTTAAAGAGAAGATAAGGCAATTAAATCTTGTGGCTACTCAAATATACAACGCAGACGAATCGGTTCTCTACTGGAAAATGTTGCCGGAAAAAAACGCGTTTCATAATAAAAATTTTAATAAAAAAGAACTGCTTCGGTAATCCGAATTATTTGCTAATCCGAATTGCCTTGGTTTTTATTAGTTCGAATTATCGAGTCTGCACTGTACCTAGTTTGAGTTTAAAACTAAAAAGCTGTAATATCACGAAAACTTACTAATTCTAGGCAAAAGTGTGGTTCCATAACTTATAAATTTCAGCTCTGTCTCTTCAAACGTACAACTGATGCAAAGCCAGGGTTATCTTTTTTTGGTAGAGCTTAGATGTCTCATTTTTATCAGTTGTTTTTATACTGCAAAGGATATGCAACCATAAATTAATAAGATTGAATTTTTTGGTCATGAAGTAAGGAAAAAATATAAGATATGTCTCGCCTTTTGGCAGATGGCGCTTTTTGCAGATTAGACTTTTTGGTTTTCTTACTATAAATGTAGGATGAAAGAAAAAGCGGTCTAGTTAACTTAACTATACAGAAAGCTTAGTTTTTAAGAAAATTAAATAAAACAAATAAAGTCTTAATAATAGCTTTAACACAACTTTGTGATACGCCGTTGAAAAGAACATTTTATTTTCTCCAAAAAAGGTATTTAACATTTTTACCTAAAATGCTTAGTTTTTTTGAAAACTGAATAAAACCTAAAAACATGATTTTTTCTAAAATAACCCCAAATTATGGATGCCAATTAAGTGCTAACCGTGGACTTGGCTCATTTAGGTGATACATCGTTTAAAAGATAAGTTAATTTTCTACAATAAAGTTGATTATACACTTTCTGTGAAATGCTTACCTTTTGAGAAAATGACATAAAACTGAATAATTTCGGTTTATTTTGCATATACTATGGAAATACATAGGAAACGGATGTATCTCTGACACTTCAGGGTTCGTATCTCAGCAACGGTACCACCCAGAGAAATCTGTAATATCTCATTTTATAGGATATTAGTTGGTCTTTATTTTGTGTTGTTACTGGTTTTCTCAAAAATAAGCAGTTTCGAAGTTAAAGGCCACTAAAAAAAATCCAAAATGGCGGCGAAATGTTTAGCGTCATAACTCAAAAACCATTCGTCTGACAAAAAAAAACGTACAAAAGCGTTTTTGTAGGAAGTTTTATTATCCTTAACTAGTGTTTAAAACTTTTTTTTTATAAAACATAAAATAACCAAGTAAATTTAAAAAAACCTCGTTTTGTGCACACTAAATCAAAAATGGCGGGGGGAGCCGGTCCCCCCCAAGGTCGAAAACTCAAATTTGTGTTTAGGACTCCAATGCCAACAGCATATATCAAAAGCTAAAATTCTATAATAACAAGACTATATTCGTAGTGTTTTATCTTTCTTCTTTCACAATATCATCAACGGGATGTTTTCATAATGATATTGAAGAGCTCAGCCTTTTGATAGGATTGATGCTCTAGGCTCAAATTATAATAAGTTTATTATGACATTTATTAGGTGTCAAGTCAGGATATATCTTAAAATATGACCTGAGAAAGCGTGAAGATATTAGATACTTGATGATTTGTTTATTTATTTTTAAAAGTTCAATTTTTAAAAAATATTCCTTTCATTCCTTATCATCTAAAAAATAAGCTTGTATACACAAATACTGTGCATCTGTAAAGTCTGGAATCACCGAGTTTTTGAGAAAATTACACGTTCTTAAGAAAAAAGTTCGAAAACTTCGATTCTTATTCTAAAACACAACATAGGTACCTTTTTTTTAAAATCGTGTCGTGTTCTTTTTAAGAACGTGTAATTGTCTCAAAAACGCGGTGATTCCAGACTTTACGAACGCACTGTATATTAAAGGTCGACGTTCATATTCAATAGTGTTTTAAAAAATATGATTTTGACCTCAAAGATCTCTAAAAAGTCCGCTTTTTGGAAGGATAACCTTTTTTTTTCTAAAAATTTCATTTTGGCATGAATTGTTCTTGGCATTAGTTTCAAAGAATTTTATTGTTAATCTAAATTTTATCCGTAATTTTTAGTTTTAAATGAGATATATTTAGTTTGTTTGACCCTCTTTTTATTCGATTTTTAAAATCAACATCAAATTAATTTACAAATGACGTATCATACCCAATACTTTTTCTAAATTACTGAATAAATTCAAATATAAAAGAAAAAAAAAAGTGTAAAAAATATAATATAACAATTTTGATTTCAAATACCTACATAAAAATTAAAAAACATCATCAAAAATGCAAATTTCAGCAATTCTCCTAGACACTAAAAGTCACAGATGACTTTTGACAGTTCAGGTTTCTTATAAAGAATATATTATAATCTATAATCTTTGTTATAAAGCAACTTTAAAACAGCAATTTATATCAAATTTGGATTTTTATAAATAAAAATGTAATAGCCCCTCCTAAAATGCTGCTCACTGATTAAAGTTTTCTTCTTCTAGAAGTATCCAAAAACTTTACAAATGACGTATCACACCCAATACTTTTTCTAAATTACTGAATAAATTCAAATATAAAAGAAAAACAAAAAGTGTAAAAAATATAATATAACAATTTTGATTTCAAATACCTACATAAAAATTAAAAAACATCATCAAAAATGCAAATTTCAGCAATTCTCCTAGAAACTAAAAGTCACAGATGACATTTGACAGTTCAGGTTTCTTATAAAGAATATATTATAATCTATAATCTTTGTTATAAAGCAACTTTAAAACAGCAATTTATATCAAATTTGGATTTTTATAAATAAAAATGTAATAGCCCCTCCTAAAATGCTGCTCACTGATTAAAGTTTTCTTCTTCTAGAAGTACCCAAAAACTTTACAAATGACGTATCACACCCAATACTTTTTCTAAATTACTGAATAAATTCAAATATAAAAGAAAAACAAAAAGTGTAAAAAATATAATATAACAATTTTGATTTCAAATACCTACATAAAAATTAAAAAACATCATCAAAAATGCAAATTTCAGCAATTCTCCTAGAAACTAAAAGTCACAGATGACATTTGACAGTTCAGGTTTCTTATAAAGAATATATTATAATCTATAATCTTTGTTATAAAGCAACTTTAAAACAGCAATTTATATCAAATTTGGATTTTTATAAATAAAAATGTAATAGCCCCTCCTAAAATGCTGCTCACTGATTAAAGTTTTCTTCTTCTAGAAGTACCCAAAAACTCTTTAAGACATCTAATTTGGGACATCCTGTAGAACTTTGTCAGTTAAATGGAGCAAAATAATAAGAAAACCATATTTAAAAAAATATGTATTTTTCTGAACGTCTTAAGAAATAGCATTATTAGTGGTAGTCTCCCTTTTACCTTCAGATATCAAATTAAAGGAAATTGGCATCCAGTAAGTCCCGATTGAACCCGTAATTAGGTTTTCATGAACACTGGAACTGATTACAGAGAAAATAATAAGTGGAGAAGTCCTGCTTTTATGGGATATTGACATGCGATTTCGCAGGGGCGGTCCCAGACTTGCAAAAACAGAAGGGGGCGGTTAAGATTTTTTGGACATATTTATATGCAGTTTAGTTATATTTTAATATCTAGATTTGCAATTTTTCTCTTGAATAATAAATATTTTTCAATTTTTTTAAACTTAGTCCACTGTCCAACCTAAACTTAGTTTATTGTTTTTTATAATTCAAGCCCTAAGATCTAATTGCCAACAGCCTAGATAGAAAACATTTATACGTTGATGGTACCACGGGCCATACCATAATTAAGGCGGCCCAGGATTAATCGGTGCTTATTTTATATTCCAGGCTTATAGCCCAAATAGATTGAAAATTTCGCCAACGTTTACGTGCTTGATTTCCGTATGTTTTATAGATAGAGAGGGATCATCGTAATGTCGGTCTGCTCTGACCGTAAAGACGGCACAAGAAGTGCGCGTCTAGTTCCCATTCTGTGCACTATATAATTTATTAGCGATATGTTATGTCGCCTACTTATTGGGAAAAATAGAAAGAAAGGACGACATGTCTATGAAATTCGACAGCAATCCAAAAGATGCCAATGGAGAACAATAGATCATATTTGTTTTTTTGAGTATCTATATAGAAAATAATACATCTACATTCAGGGCCGTATCTGGAAAAACATTTTAGGGGGGGGGTTAGGCCAGTGGAATTTGAAAAATTGCAGGTTTAAAAAAGAACTACAATTTTTTAATGGGTTTTGACGAAAAAAAGGTTAAACTTAAAAAACACATTCCTATTTAAATTGAAAAAATAGTCCATTTCTCAAAGTGGTGTTTGCAAATTACAAAGAAAAACTGAATGTCTTTTCCACTAAAGTCTTTATTGTTTCGAGTTTTATTTAGGACATGTTTCGAGTCTAAAGAGACCCATCATCAGCAAAAACAAGTTAAACAAAGAAGTGTAACTATTTAATAGGCACTAAAGTTACTAAAGTTGCTTCGGATGTAGTTACACTTCTTTGTTTAACTTGTTTTAGCTGATGATGGGTCTCTTTAGAACCGAAACATGTCCTAAATAAATATCAATAAAAAATTTTTCCTCAAAATGAAGAATTAACTACCTCATTATTATTCTTATTCAATAACACCATGGACGCACCCCTTCCCCCCCAAGCCTAAGATTTTTTAGATATTTTCCACATATTGCATAAATAAAAAGATAAAATAGCATAAAATACGACATTATGAAGTCTCGGGCACCCCCCCCCCCCCCAAGAGGCCTTAGGCCACCCCAAGAGACCTTAGGCCCCCCAACAGGCCTTAGGCCCCCCCAAGACATATTCCTAGGTGTGCCACTGATAACACCCTGTACATATCTCTAGTAATCAGTTTTTTACGTTTCTATTTTGGTTTTCTCGAGAACTTTTTTAATTTTTATAATAATAATAAGCCCAAAATTTTTTTTCCAAATCCAACAGGAGAAGAGACAAAAAGACAATAAATTGAAAGGGTAATGATCCCATTAAAAAGGTTGATGCTATAAAACTTATCAGTGTACTTATTAAATTAATCATAAGAGTGCAAGGTGGCTTCGAAATAAAAGTTCTTTTATACAACAAGTGGTAAAGACAGATATATAGCGATTTTAAGTGGAATGCATTAGTACAGTTAGTAGCCAGATTAAAAACGACTGGATAGATTGATGGGAAGTTTAAATTAAAAAAACATTTGCTAAAGAATATAAAACGTCTAAAAAATGTATAAATTGAAAATTAGAAATTAAGATATTAGCGACTCATAAACAAGGGGTGATTTTTTCGGATCTCTATGGCCCCACCATACTGCAACTCGGTGCTTTTGTTGATAAACTGTATAGTTTTTAAAATATGAATTTTCGAAATTTGGCCATTTCGGTCTTATGGGATTCCCTATCCCAAAATTCGCTAAATAACGTTTTTCCGAATCCTAACTCAAGGTGTGGTTTTTTCTTATCTTTATGGCCCCACCATACTGCATCTCGGTGCTTTTGATGATAAACTGTATAGTTTTTGAAATATGAATTTTCAAAGTTTGTACATTTTGGTTTTATGGGATTCCCTACCTTACAATTCGCTAATTGACGTTTTTTCAAATCTTAACACAGGGTGTGGTTTTTTCGCATCTCTATGGCCCTACCATACTGCTACTCGGTGCTTTTGCTGATAAACTGTATAGTTTTTGAAATATTAATTTTCAAAGTTTGACCATTGTGGTCTTATGGGATTCCCTACCCTAAAATTCGCTAAATGACGTTTTTTCGAATCCTAACTCAAGGTGTGGTTTTTTCGCATCCCTATGGCCCTACCATACTGCAACTCCGTGCTTTTGCTGATAAACTGTATAGTTTTTGAAATATGAATTTTCGAAATTTGGCCATTTCGGTCTTATGGGATTCCCTATTCCAAAATTCGCTAAATGACTTTTTTCCGAATCCTAACTCAAGGTGTGGTTTTTTCTTATCTTTATGGCCCCACCATACTGCATCTCGGTGCTTTTGATGGTAAACTGGATAGTTTTTAAAATATGAATTTTCAAAATTTGGTTAATTTGGTCTTATGGGATTCCCTACCCTAAAATTCGTTAAATGACGTTCTTTCGAATTTTAACTTAGGGTGTGGTTTTTTCGCATCTCTATGGCCCCACCATACTGCAACTCGGTGGTTTTGTTGATAAACTATATAGTTTTTGAAATATTAATTTTCAAAATTTGGCCATTTTGGTCTTATGGGATTTCTTATGCCAAAATTCCCTAAATGACTTTTTTCCGAATCCTAACTCAAGGAGTGGTTTTTTCTTATCTTTATGGCCCCACCATACTGCACCTCGGTGCTTTTGATGATAAACTGGATAGTTTTTAAAATATGAATTTTCAAAGTTTGACCATGGTGGCTTATGGGATTCCCTACCCTAAAATTCGCTAAATGACGTTTTTTCGAATCCAAACTCAAGGTGTGGTTTTTTCGCATCTCTATGGCCCTACAATACTGCAACTCAGTGCTTTTGCTGATAAACTGTATAGTTTTTGAAATATGAATTTTCAAAATTTGGCCATTTTGGTCTTATGGGATTTCTTATGCCAAAATTCGCTAAATGACTTTTTTCCGAATCCTAACTCAAGGAGTGGTTTTTTCTTATCTTTATGGCCCCACCATACTGCACCTCGGTGCTTTTGATGATAAACTGGATAGTTTTTAAAATATGAATTTTCAAAATTTGGTTAATTTGGTCTTATGGGATTCCCTACCCTAAAATTCGTTAAATGACGTTCTTTCGAATTTTAACTTAGGGTGTGGTTTTTTCGCATCTCTATGGCCCCACCATACTGCAACTCGGTGGTTTTGTTGATAAACTGTATAGTTTTTGAAATATTAATTTTCAAAATTTGGCCATTTTGGTCTTATGGGATTCCTTATGCCAAAATTCGCTAAATGACTTTTTTCCGAATCCTAACTCAAGGAGTGGTTTTTTCTTATCTTTATGGCCCCACCATACTGCACCTCGGTGCTTTTGATGATAAACTGGATAGTTTTTAAAATATGAATTTTCAAAATTTGGTTAATTTGGTCTTATGGGATTCCCTACCCTAAAATTCGTTAAATGACGTTCTTTCGAATTTTAACTTAGGGTGTGGTTTTTTCGCATCTCTATGGCCCCACCATACTGCAACTCGGTGGTTTTGTTGATAAACTGTATAGTTTTTGAAATATTAATTTTCAAAATTTGGCCATTTTGGTCTTATGGGATTCCTTATGCCAAAATTCGCTAAATGACTTTTTTCCGAATCCTAACTCAAGGAGTGGTTTTTTCTTATCTTTATGGCCCCACCATACTTCACCTCGGTGCTTTTGATGATAAACTGGATAGTTTTTAAAATATGAATTTTCAAAGTTTGACCATGGTGGCTTATGGGATTCCCTACCCTAAAATTCGCTAAATGACGTTTTTTCGAATCCAAACTCAAGGTGTGGTTTTTTTGCATCTCTATGGCCCTACAATACTGCAACTCAGTGCTTTTGCTGATAAACTGTATAGTTTTTGAAATATGAATTTTCAAAGTTTGGCCATTTTTGTCTTATGGGATTTCCTACCCTAAAATTTGCTAAATGACGTTTTTTCGAATCTTAACACAGGGTGTGGTTTTTCGCATCTTTACGGCCTCATCATACTGCAACTCGGTGCTTTTGTTGATAACCTGTATAGTTTTTGAAATATGAATTTTCAAAGTTTGACCATTGTGGTCTTATGAGATCCCTACCCTAAAATTCGCTAAATTACGTTTTTTCGAATCTTAACTCAAGGTGTGGTTTTTTCGCATCTCTATGGCCCTACCATACTGCAACTCGGTGCTTTTGCTGATAAACTGTATAGTTTTTAAAATATGAATTTTCAAAGTTTGGCCATTTTGGTCTAATGAGATTCCCTACCCTAAAATTCGCTAAATGACGTTTTTTCGAATCCTAACTCAAGGTGTGGTTTTTTCGCATCTCTATGGCCCCACCATACTGCAACTCGGTGCTTTTGTTGATAAACTGTATAGTATTTGAAATATGAATTTTTGAAATTTGGCCATTTTGATCTTATGGGATTCCCTACCCTAAAATTCGCTAAATGACGTTTTTTCGAATCTTAACTCAGGGTGTGATTTTTTTGATGACTATTGCACTATTTATTGATGACTATTGCACCAAAAATTTCAAGAAAATTTAATTCAATTTAGTAATTAATGAATCTAGTAACTAATTAACTACACATCTAATATTATTGGTTTAGTTTATTGGAACAAATAATTAATATTTCTGTGAATACTGATAACGACAGACAAAAGCAACGGTAACTCAATTTTCCCATTCAAAAGCCTCAAAAAGACACAGAAAACCTTCAAGTTCCCTTTGCTTCTGTTTCAAACCGCTTTTGTGGTTTGAAGCGCTTTCACTTGACGTCAATAGAATCGGGGAAGCCATTGGGATAGCTTCCCCTTTAAACAGTTATAGTGTCGGACGGCTTTCTATTTTCTTGGTTTCCTTAGACATTAGCCTATAGCACTATAATAATTGGAAATCTCATACAACACTAAAATTACTTATTGATTGAAAAATTAATCAATTGATGATTATTATCAAGAAAATCTAGCTTGGATAGACACTTCATTGCAGGTTTTATTAAAGTTTTTA
Source organism: Aspidapion aeneum (assembly GCA_963576565.1). Taxonomy (NCBI): domain Eukaryota; kingdom Metazoa; phylum Arthropoda; class Insecta; order Coleoptera; family Brentidae; genus Aspidapion; species Aspidapion aeneum. The sequence continues at coordinate 9,989,852 of OY755044.1, read as the reverse complement.
ATGCAACTCTCCATTCATCAGTCATTATGCAAATAATAATTCACTCCTCACACGCCATTTGATAAAACCCTAATAAAATCGTCGAAAAATCAGTGACGCAAATAAAGTCATCACCTTGTTTTCCCTTGATCCCTTGATCATCCCTTATGTCACGACCAGAGTTAAATCGTTTGGCCAAATCTACAAACTCCACCTCACCCAGATCACCTTCTGTTCCTATTCCACCATCAACAATTGATAAAGATAAAATACCACTTGTTGGAGTTTTAAATTTTATTTAACGGTTTCAATTGACATAAGCCATTGGTGAATTCATTTTAACATCATACTCATTCGAAGTTTTTTCACACAACTTAGCTTTTCTCTCTAATAATGTTGTTAAAGTGCGACAAAAACTGATTCGGTTGACATTAGAAAATAAAAGGAGTGTCCAGGTGCGGGTAGATGAATAGAGATGTCAGATAGCACTAGGATCATCCCTAAAAGCGGCGGCATCAGGGGTTTTTATGCATGTATGCGTGCTGTTGTCACCGAATAAGTTGACACCCCTGACTCTATTGTAAAGTTATGGATAACAGTTTCTGAAATTTGCACCAATGTATAATACAAAGATATCTACAGTATCGGACTAAAGTAGAGCAAGTCCCTAAAATTTTATATGAATCTGAATCAGAGAGTTAGAGTCAGAAAAAGCTTTATTGTCAAAGAAAAAAAAAATCTTATTGACAAAGCATCAGTCTTATAACTAAAAATTATTTTGTCTAAAATTATAATTAAGTAACCCTAATAAAAATAAGTTTACATTGTCAAAATACTAGGTAATTTCTAACAAAAAATAAGTAGGAGATGGGTAGGACTTGCAATTATAAAAAAAACCAAGCAAAGCAAAACAAATAGGTAATAGTAGAAATTGCAGAAACATATTTAAAGAAAACACATTTTAACCGTTTTTGATATATATTTATTTAAACTTGATATTATGTCCATAAAAATGTAAACAAACTAAAAAAAAATGATAAAAAAAAATAAAAATGTACAGATGTGCATACCTATGGCACAAGAAATACAAAAAGCTAGTGCTTCCAGATAACTCGACATCATTACCAAACAAAAATCATTAAAAAAAATGCTACTTAATTTAGCACCGTACGTGAATATGAAAAATCTTTAAAAAGCTAGAAACTGGTTTTAAAATATTTTTAAACATATCTTTTGTTTGTTCATCAGCGAGAAAAAAATGTTTGTCATATAGGTAGTGTTTTTTAGTTACCTTAATTACTTATAATATGAATCATGTAATGTATTTTTTAGAATTGCAAATACCATCATTTTGTGACAAAGCCTGTTTTTGTATAATACTTTGGTGAATATATCTATCTATCCACATTCACACATATTAATTAAATCGTTGTTTGATGGAGAATCAAACAACGATTAAATATAAACAGTAAGACATCAAAAAATATTAAAACAAAAGAAAAGCATTAAAAAAACAAAAACAAAACTAACAATACAACACATTTAAAAAGTTTAAAAATATATAAAACAATTCTTGGAAGATTCCTTTTTTTTTTTAGTTATTTATATAAAACTCTTCCAAGGTATAAAAACACTGTTCTAAAAGGTATTCCTTAATAGCAGTTCTAAAGCCATTATATCCATTAATTTCTCGGAACTACAATGGAAGTTTAATGAAAATTTTACTACTTTCGTAGATAATGGATTTTTATATCATTGTTGAACAAGGGATTGGAAGACGAACTACTTGTCTTTGCCTAGTGTTGTGATTATGATGGTAGTTATAATCTTCTCTGTGTTTATTTTTAAAGATTAAACAAACTGATTCTAGAATGTACAAGGAAATTAGGGTAAGTATTCTACAATTTTGAAAATGTGGTCTACAGGAATCAGTTTGCTTTAATCGCAACATAGCCCTGATAGCTCTCTTCTGATAACGAAAAACAGACTCAAACAATATGTTACTACATGAACCCCGGAATGCTATTCCATAGCGTAAATGAGATTCAACCAAGACAAAGTATACAGTTCTCACCAACTCCACCCCAAGCTCCCTCCGAACCACTCTTACAGCAAAACAACCTGATGCGATCTTCCTTCTCAATGGAGTTATATGTGCTTAAAAATTTAGCACTATATGTGCTTAAAAAACGCCTAGGATTTTTGTGTTTTTTTCCTGTTGTAAAGGATTGTTTGCTAATATTAGTCCTTCCATTAAACATTTAAATCCCATAATTTTGCTCTTATCAATATTAATCTGGTCTTGTACCAACTATCAAAGAACAAGTGATGAAGCAGTGCATTTGAAACTATCAATCATCAATCTTCTTCTAAAAATTGCAAACAATTCAAGAATTATTCGAACAAGAAATTTATGTCTTGCACATGGATCGTCTCTCTGTCTAATATTATGACCGGCAAATTTCTATTTTAATTTTGCTATAGCTCCTCTGACATCCCTTACTTTTGTTTTATTTTTTTTTCTATTCATTCCTTTTTCTATCTATAGCTTTACATGTAACATTTGTCGTTCCATTGTTCTTTGGGCTTTTGTTACCTTATCCATGATTTTGTGTGTATCCAGGACGGATCCACATGTACGTAGAGGAACATTGGTTATACACTTTCTCTTTGAGGTACTAAGAATATTTTTAATTTTTTTAATATGTAGCTTAATTTATCGAATGCTTGATTTCAGCTATTTGGTTTTCTTTTTTAGTTCAATAATTTGTCCCAGGTTTGTTCATCTATGTTTGTTATGATTTTACTTTTAGTCTAGTTCGTACTCAAGCCTATATTTTTAGCTGCTGTATCCAGTTTTTCCAGCATTGTTATCAGTTCTTCTTTCTTGTCTGTTATTAAGGCGATATCATCAGCATGGCTTAGGTGGTTCAAGTATTGTCCGCTTACTTTGATGCCTATTTCTTCCCAATCTAAGTTTTTAAAATTGTCTTCTAGGGCCTGCTTCAATAGTTTAGGGGATGCGGATTGGCTGGGTTCCTTCGTGGATTTTGATTGATGTTGTTGCTTCGCTATATGTATTGTCTATTAATTCTGTGTATCTGTGATCTATTCGGCTATTAATTAAAGGTGCTTTTACTGCCAGTGCTCAATGCCATCGAAAGCTTTTTTGAGTTAGGTGGTCAACTGTACTGAAACTTTTTATGAAGCCTGCTTGTTCCTTTGATTGATATCCGTCAAATTTTGTTGTTAGTCTATCTGTTAGTATTTTGGTGAAAAGCTTATAAATTACATCGAGGAGTGTTATAGGTCGATAGTTTTTTAGGTCTGTTTTATCACCTTTCTTGTGTAGAACAATGGTTATGGATTTTTTTTTTTGTTTTTTTTTTGGTATTATTTTATTCTATTGATATTGGTGCTATTCGTCCATTTTTCCTTAAACATTCACTTATGGTTGCCCCCATATCTATCTATGAAATCATTTTGCCGGATTAGGATCACAATAGCGAGTGATATATGTTTTGCTTGCCTAGCATCCATTGTCATCTTTCGGGAAACGAATATAATTTTTTTGTAACACCACCGTGTAGACAAAGATAAAGAGAATACGTAACTTGACAATGACTTTTTTATGTTGGGCTCATATTATGTAGGGGTCTATGGAATATTGACTAAAATGTGGTGTATTGTTACCCCATGTTGCTTAAACATTTTGTACATGTTTGTGGTCATTTGTTTACCCCTCTGTCTCTAATATATTTCATTATCATCTGGTCTCTTTTTCCAGTTTTATAGTGTAAGTCTTTCTTTTATTCACTGCGGTCTCCAGTTTCGTACTTTCTTTGGTGATCTATTTTCATAAATTTTATTTTGACGACCGATTAGAAATAAAAAAATGATCCCAGTTTGTTTACTTCTCTGTCTAATATATTTCGTTATTATCTAAAACCTCTCTCTCCAGTTTCATAGTGTGGATATCTTTTGCATCTTCACTGGGGTTCAAGTTTTGTACTTTTTTTGTGCGTAATCTATTTTCTTATATTTTATTTTGACGGCCGATTATAGAAATAAAAAAATGATCCCAGTTTACGGACGCCACTGGATTGTTACTCACAATCTGAACTGCATTAGGCGATACGTAGTTTAAAGGAAATTTTATTGTCTATAGAGAAGAATTCGGGAAACGAATATAATTTTTTGTAACACCACCGTGTGGATAAAGATAAAAAGAATACGTAACTGAATGATTTTTTTTTATGCTGGGCTCATATTGTGTAGGGGTCTATGGAATATTGACTAAAATGTGGTGTATTGTTACCCCATGTTGCTTAAACATTTTGTACATGTTTGTGGTCATTTGTTTACCCCCTCTGTCTCTAATATATTTTGTTATTATCTGACCTCTCTCTCCAGTTTGATAGTGTGGGTACTTATCTTTTCGTTCATCTTCATTGGGGTTCAAGTTTTGTACTTTTTTTGTGCGTAATCTATTTTCTTATATTTTATTTTGACGGCCGATTATAGAAATAAAAAAATGATCCCAATTTACGGACGCCACTGGAGTGTTACTCACAATCTGGACTGCATTAGGCGATACGTAGTTTAAAGGAAATTTCATGTCTATAGAGAAGAATTCGGGAAACGAATAAAATTTTTGTAACACCACCGTCTGGATAAAGATAAAAAGAATACGTAACTGAATGATTTTTTTATGCTGGGCTCATATTGTGTAGGGGTCTATTAAATATTTACTAAAATGTGGTGTATTGTTACCCCATGTTGCTTAAACATTTTGTACATGTTTGTGGTCATTTGTTGACCCCTCTGTCTCTAATATATTTCTTTATTATCTGACCTCTCTCTCCAGTTTGATAGTGTGGGTACTTATCTGTTTCATCTTCATTGGGGTTCAAGTTTTGAACTTTTTTTGTGCGTAATCTATTTTCTTATATTTTATTTTGACGGTCTATTGTAGAAATAAAAAAATGATCCCAGTTTACGGGACGCCACTGGAGTGTTACTCACAATCTGGACTGCATTAGGCGATACGTAGTTTAAAGGAAATTTCATTGTCTATAGAGAAGAATTCGGGAAACGAATAAAATTTTTTGTAACACCACCGTCTGGATAAAGATAAAAAGAATACGTAACTGAATGATTTTTTTATGCTGGGCTCATATTGTGTAGGGGTCTATTAAATATTTACTAAAATGTGGTGTATTGTTACCCCATGTTGCTTGAACATTTTGTACATGTTTGTGGTCATTTGTTGACCCCTCTGTCTCTAATATATTTCTTTATTATCTGACCTCTCTCTCCAGTTTGATAGTGTGGGTACTTAACTGTTTCATCTTCATTGGGGTTCAAGTTTTGAACATTTTTTGTGCGTAATCTATTTTCTTATATTTTATTTTGACGGTCTATTGTAGAAATAAAAAAATGATCCCAGTTTACGGACGCCACTGGAGTGTTACTCACAATCTGGACTGCATTAGGCGATACGTAGTTTAAAGGAAATTTCATTGTCTATAGAGAAGAATTCGGGAAACGAATAAAATTTTTGTAACACCACCGTCTGGATAAAGATAAAAAGAATACGTAACTGAATGTTTTTTTTATGCTGAGCTCATATTGTGTAGGGGTCTATTAAATATTTACTAAAATGTGGTGTATTGTTACCCCATGTTGCTTGAACATTTTGTACATGTTTGTGGTCATTTGTTGACCCCTCTGTCTCTAATATATTTCTTTATTATCTGACCTCTCTCTCCAGTTTGATAGTGTGGGTACTTATCTTTTTCATCTTCATTGGGGTTCAAGTTTTGTACTTTTTTGTGCGTAATCTATTTCTTATATTTTATTTTGACGGCCGATTATAGAAATAAAAAAATGATCCCAGTTTACGGACGCCACTGGAGTGTTACTCACAATCTGGACTGCATTAGGCGATACGTAGTTTAAAGGAAATTTCATTGTCTATAGAGAAGAATTCGGGGAAACGAATAAAATTTTTTGTAACACCACCGTCTGGATAAAGATAAAAAGAATACGTAACTGAATGATTTTTTTATGCTGGGCTCATATTGTGTAGGGGTCTATTAAATATTTACTAAAATGTGGTGTATTGTTACCCCATGTTGCTTGAACATTTTGTACATGTTTGTGGTCATTTGTTGACCCCTCTGTCTCTAATATATTTCTTTATTATCTGACCTCTCTCTCCAGTTTGATAGTGTGGGTACTTATCTGTTTCATCTTCATTGGGGTTCAAGTTTTGAACTTTTTTTGTGCGTAATCTATTTTCTTATATTTTATTTTGACGGTCTATTGTAGAAATAAAAAAATGATCCCAGTTTACGGACGCCACTGGAGTGTTACTCACAATCTGGACTGCATTAGGCGATACGTAGTTTTAAAGGAAATTTCGTTGTCTATAGAAAAGAATTCGGGAAACGAATATAGTAACACCACCGTGTGGATAAAGATAAAAAGAATACGTAACTGAATGATTTTTTTTATGCTAGGCTCATATTTGGAATGGAATGGAATATTTACTAAAATGTGGTGTATTGTTACCCCTTGTTGCTTCAACATTTTGTACATGTTTGTAGTCATTTGTTTACCCCTCTGTCTCTAATATATTTCATCATCATCTGGTCTCTCTCTCTCCAATTTTATAGTTTGAGTCTTTCTCTTTGTCTTCTTCATTGCGGTGTCTAGTTTCGTACTTTCTTTGTTAAGTATTCTATTTTCATACATTTTATTTTGACCGCCGATTAGGTCATGGATATTTCAAAATCTTTAAAGGTGCCAGAGTGGCTTAAGCGCTCCTACAATTAGAACCCTACCAAAATTAGAAATAACATTTTCTGTACCTAGACCTCAAATCCAGGTTAGGCCCGATTCAGCCAATTATCATCCTGACTACAAGTCTAAATTGATTTACTGCATAGCTTTTTTACTCCTTTTCCACAAAAAGACAGTTTCGAGTTCATTTATTTAATTTATCAGCGTTGCTTTTTCGATAAATCACCCAATTTTAGGGATTCTAATGATCGCAATGATAGTTTTCGGCATTGTCCAATCGAGAATAGGGGCGCTGACTCGAGAAAACATCTGCCAAGGGATTAAGCAAGTGATCATTTACAACCCCTATGTGTGACGTTTCTATTATTGTCAGAGCTACCAATTTTTGCTTGATATTTTATGCCATTTTGACAAAATTAAGTAAACGATTATCTTTTTCCAATATTTTCTCTAGCCTTTGTACAACCACTTTCGTTTTAATCAGTATTTCATCTTTTTCTTCAATTACATCTAATTTAACGATAAACCATATACACACTATAATTTGCTGACGACCAAGTAATTGTAGCTAATGATAAAGAAGACATGAAGTATATGATGAGGAAGTTAACGGAAGAATACCAAAAGTGGGGGTTAACAATGAACGTGGAGAAGACACAAAACTGTATTGGAAACGAATCAATTGAGTTAGAACTAGACAATGGACAAACAATATCTCAATACAATGAGTATGTATTATTGGGTGTCACATTTGAAAAGACAGGAACCTAGTGTAAATTACTGGAAAAAAGAATAGTAAAAGCAAACAAGGTTATTGAATGTCTTAGCACTATTTTATCGAGCAGAATATAATACAAAACAAAAATAAAAAATTTCGAAATGTATGCAATAAGAACATCAATGAGAATATCTAGAGCAGATCATATAAGAAATGA